>JASEVX010000001.1:121150816-121860816 GCA_031761405.1 Serripes groenlandicus | reverse complement strand
GTTGAATGTTTGGGAAATTATTTCTCAAAAGTCAAATTGCACATCATGACACGTCTCTTAAATTTTGAAGAATCGCCTGTTTATGATTTCAATACAAGAAAGGCAAACAAGCTCAAATCATCCCTTTGGAAACTAGACCTAGGGCCCAAGGCACAATCTTGCATCACAAGAATCAACTTCCCAACTCTGCCAGATGCAACCATTGAAAACCCAGATTAACCTGCACTTTCAGAAAACTCTTATATATCTATCTGCCTTTAATGTAACACCCCTAGTGGGGACCTAATCATTTCCAGTTTCTAACAAACCTGAAATACACTTATAAACAAAAATACACTCCAAATTGGAATCGGGTCAAAAAGGCAAAAAACCTAAAAGAAACGGGTCAAAATATTGTATCAAGGTAAATAAAGGCCCACTTTTACAATACAACATTATGTATGTGTTGTTAAATTTAAATTGAATAATACTAGATGTCTCATTTATTTGTTGAATTAAAAAGACAATTTAATTTATATATTGATATTTTAAATTAATAAACATTATAATGCCTGAAAAACTAACTTATTGTTTTATCTAGTCCTTTCACATTTCCTTTACATCCTTTCTACTGAAATATTTAAGAGTACGGTCAAAATCTCTTGATGAAAGTCAAAAACGATTATAATCAAATACACACATTTATGGCTGTATCTCAATATGGTGTTCAGCCCTTATTTGGCCTACTTTTTTTGTATGCCGATCAAAAAGGTATAGTTGTTCACACCTACTTACAGTTAAAGTATTAAAATTAAGAGCCGAAACCTTGGTAATTAAGATCATTCAAAGATCGTTAATGATTGATTAAGTAATTATATTGTTTAAAAATGTACTCTTTCCATACATTTGTTTCTTTAAAATTTTACATTGTGACATTCTAATAGTTATCGTTAGAAAAGGTTATTTTGTCCTTAAACCACTAAATATGAAATGCATCTTAATTATGAATTATTAGAATAAACTAGCATAATCAAAAGATATTGGCTTAAAAAGCTTGTTTAACTCTTCCTCATTACATTTCTAGATCTCATTAACAATAACATATATTTGATTTATAAAATAACATTCTATTCATAATAAATCAGTTTCCATTTAGATTTCAGGAGTAATTTTGTATTGTATGTTCTCAGCCTCTGCAGTTTGCATTTGATTAGATCTCACTATTTTGACTTGCCCATGTCTCTTAAATTTGAAGAATCTCCTTCATAACAAAAAGGACCCAAAAGCATGAAAAGAAAATTAGCTTCCATGCTTTGCAACTAGTAATTAACCAGATAAGCCATGTTTCTTATGTATTTTATTATTTTTTTTTTCACTATAAGTTTCCATGTAATTACTAAAGATGCTATCATGCTAAGGCTAAGCATCTTCCTGTCATTTTCAGGTCAGAGCCACAAATCTACAGGAGTTGGTATACAAGAATGGACAGGCTGGTATTACTAAAGCCACTGTGAGCATTACCTTTGATAATTTAGACAAGAAGCAGAGTCCTCTTGGTTATGAACAGTATGATGAAATCACCATTACCAGACAGGTAAAATATTTATACAGATGTACAGATCTCTCCCACCTTAGGCAACTTTTGAAAAATTTGTGACAAAATGGGACATTGCTTGTGGCTTGTAATGAGCAATGTCCACAATTTGACAAAATGGTTCCTAAATCCAATTCTTCCATTAAAGCTTTGTAATAGCTAAATTATATTAAATTATAAATATACTTAAAATTCTTCATTTACTCCTTTTACTTATTGTAGTCACTAGTGCATCTATTTCTTTCAGGTTGTTGTTGGAGGACGAAATAAATATTTAATCAATGGAAGCAATGCAAACAATACAAGAGTCCAGGACTTGTTCAGATCTGTTCAACTTAATGTGAACAACCCACACTTTTTGATCATGCAGGGCAGGATAACTAAGGTTCTTAATATGAAGCCACCAGAGGTATGTTCAGGTTATGTTTTAAGTCTCATACCGGTCAAAGGTTTGGTCGATTCCGTCTGTCTGTCAGTCCAACCTAACCTTGTCCTGCCCACATCTTAACCATGCATCATAGGATTTGAAAGAAACCTGGAACAAACTTTCACCATGATGAGGCAGCATGTCATGCTCAAGACCCAGGACTGTACCTCAAATGTCAAGGTCACACTTAAAGGTCAAAGGTTAAAATGAGTACTATTTGATAGGACTACCTTGTCTGGCCCACATTTCAACCATCCTTTATCGGATTTCAAAGAAACTTGGCACAAACATTGACAATGATGAGGTGGTGTGTCATGCGCAAGACCCAGGCATGTACCTCAAATGTCAAGGTCACACTTAGAGATCATAAGTCAAAATGAGTACTGTTTGATAGGACTACCTTGTCTGGCCCACATCTCAACAATGCATCATAGGATTCCCAAGTAACTCAGTACACATGTGCAGGTGTGTCGCGCTCAAGACCAAGGCCTGTACCTCAAATGTCAAGGTCACACTTAGAGGTCAAAGGTAAAAATGAGTTCTGTTTGATAGGATTATACCTTGTCCGGCCCACAATTCATCCATGCATCTTGGGATTCTCAAGTTACTGGACACACATGACCACCATGATGAGGTGGCTTGTAGTTTGTACCTCAAAGTTCAAGGTCACACTCAAGAGGTCAAAATGAGTACTGTTTGATAGGACCACCTTGTCCAGCATGCATCTCAACCATGCATCAAAGAATTTCCAAGAAACTTGGCTCAAATGTTCACCATGATGAGGTGGCTTGTCATGCTAAAGACCCAGGCATGTGCCTCAAATGTCAAGGTCACACTTGGATGTCAATGGTTAAAATGAGTACTATTTGATAGAACTGTACCTTGTCTGGCCCACATTTTAACCATCCATTATAGGATTACAAAGAAAATTGGCACAAACGTTCACCATGATGAGGTGGCGTGTTGCGCACAAGACCTAGGACTGTACCTCAAATATCAAGGTCACACTTAAAGGTCAAAGGTCAAAATGAGTACTGTTTGATAGGACTACCTTGTCTGGCCCACATCTCAACCATGCATCATTCATAGTAACTTAGAATACATGTACATGATGAGGCAGTGTGTCGCACACAAGACCCAGGCATGTACCTCAAATGTCAAGGTAACACTTAGAGATCAAAGGTCAAAATAAGTAGTTTGATAGGACTACCTTGTCCGGCATGCATCTCAATAATGCATCTTAGGATTCTCAAGTTACTGGACACACATGTTCACCATGATTAGGTGACATGTACCTCAAAGGTCAAGGTCACACTCAGAGGTCAAATGTCAAAATGAGTACTGTTTGATAGGACTACCTTGTCCGGCCCACATCTCAACCATGCATCATTCTCAAGTTATTGGGCATACATGTTCACCATGGTGAGGTAACGTGTCGCGCACAAGACCCAGGCATGTACGTCACATGTCAAGGTCACACATGCTTGAATGGATTTTGATATAACTTTACACAATTTTTCTCCATAACAAGATAAGTGTCATGCACATCACCCAGCCACCAAATGTCAGGGTCACAGTTTGGGCTCAAACATTGTCCGTCTGCAATTTTATTTCGTGTCTGGTTTGTATCTTCCACATGCTTGAATGGATTTTGTTATAACTTCACTAATTATTCTTCATATCAAGGTTCTTTGTCATGCACAATAACCGACCACTTACTCCCAAGGTCAATGTCAGACTTTCATGTCTAGAACTTCACACATTTAATCAGGACCATGTATGTCAAGGGGCATAACTCTTTAAATGAGGTTTGATAGAATAGTGTGCCTTTTTAGCTCTGTCAAGGTGAGCTTTTGTGATCGCCCTTCGTCTGTCCTTATGAAAACCAGCCAGATCTGTTCTTGCATGACTGAATTATGGCCCTTTATAATTGACAAAATTGTTATAATTGACTTTGTGAACACGATAACAACTTTATTTGTCACATGTCCTTTCCCTAAAACACTTACTCAGGTGAGCGATATAGGGCCATCATGGCCCTCTTGTTTAACTTATAGTTTTGTGTCCGGTAGGGGACTCTTGTAGTGCTTGCATTTTTGCAATACTACATTAACTTGTTTTGTTACATTTAAAGATCAATTTCAGTCAACTTGAACTATTCATAGATACAATCTGGTTTCTGCATCACAAAAAAGAGCCATATGATTGATGCATGAGAACTCAACTGGGTAGTTTTTAACAATTAATTGTTGGTCTGTCTGTGATGCATGATGATGTGCATGGCTTAAAATATGATCTTGGATCTATGAATTACTGCTAAATTGCTGGTTTGGATAAGTGATATTTATAATTATATGTTTGAATCTTAGATCAAGAGGCAATCTTACCAAAGAAAAGGTTCAGATGATTTCTTTCTGTATTCAATAACTTTTTACTGAAATGTTATTATGACTGATTAACTCTTTCAAAGATTTCCCACTTACAGACACTTCTGACTTCTCTGTAAAGTAGTAGACAACTTTCGAAAATATTGTGAAATTGCTCACAACTCTTTAAAATAATTATGGTTCCATTTAAAGATTATTTTTATATGTTTGGTAGATTATCATCATCTGCTGAAGATTTGTTGTATACATGTAGGAAAGGGTTAAAAAGAAAGTACTAAACAAGGAATAAAATAGTTTCTCTATTTAACATTTCCTGCACACATACTCAGTCTCATTGTAATGCTTGTGCAGTTGACAACTTTTAAAAACATTGGGTTACAGGTAAACATTAATATGATTATCCTAAGTGATAAATTTCTCCGTTTGTCACAATGCTTTCAACTCTTTGTTAGTTAGAATAATACATTTTTCTATATTTTTGCTGAGATGTTATCAATGATAACAGTTTTCTGCTATAGATTGTTTGTATGTTTGAAAGGGTTTTACTTTTTCCTGGATTTACATGCCCCCAAAAATGAAGTATAGCTCCATGAAAGTTTGATTATAAATCTTATTTCTAGATTCTGTCCATGATAGAGGAAGCTGCAGGAACAAGGTTGTATGAGAGTAAGAAAGAGGGTGCACAAAGAACAATAGAAAAGAAAGATGCAAAGCTTAAAGAAATTGATACGGTATAACAATAAACTTAACTCTTTCTCAACTGTAGCAGGTATTTTTGAAAATATGAGGCACCATAAACTCAGACCGAAGACATTGTCTGATATATTAACTTTTTACCTGATGGAGACCACATGTAACATCTTTACCAGGGCTTTGGAAATTTCGAAAACTCAATCAGTCAGATGAACTTTTTTACCCACGCCATTTTATAAGGTTACATAGGGCATGTGACATATGCAAATTTATTCAATTCGGAAAATTCCTTAAAGCCTCAACAGCCAATCAGATGCACGAGACCATTAACCCATGCATACAAACGTAACACCTCGGGTAATTCCATCATCCATCAGTGGTGAAGCATTCATCACAGAAGTATTCCGATTGGCATTATCTATCAGATTACACGTCAAAGTTAATTGGATCGATAATCTGGTTTACGCTACAGTAAGTCACTCTCTTAAAGGTTTACAGACGATCACGTTTACAAAGTGACTGTGACATATAGTGTAGGTGTTAGTGTGATTTAAGAAAAATATATATGGTCCAGACCAGCACATTTTTGGGTTTTCCGGAGGCCTGATCTCTACAGAAAACAGCTTTAGAAAATGAGGTTGGAAAAAGAAAAAAATGGTAAAATGGGACACTTCTCATTTACTCATATTGTTTTCATCTATATAATAGTTATCAAAACTATGTTTAATTTTCAAGAATTTAACCCTTTCCCACATATAGACGCTTTTTGACGCCTCTGTTGCAGACGACTTTTGAAAACACTGACAAAAAGAGAAATTGCTCATATCATGCAATTTCTCCTTTTGTTACAATGTTTTCCCCTTTTTTTTTTTATTAATTGTACCTTTATAAGTCCCCTACCGGTTTGGGGACTATAGGTTTGGTCGATTTCGTCTGTCAGTCCCACCTAACCTTGACCGACCCGAATCTTAACCATGCATCGTAGGATTCGAAAGAAACTTGGCACAAACGTTCACCATGATAAGGAGGCGTGTTGCGCGCAAGACCCAGGTCTGTACCTTAAATGTCAAGGTCGTACTTAAAGGTCAAAGGTCAAAATGAGTACTGTTTGATAGGATTACCTTGTCCGGCCCGTATCTCAACCATGCATCATAGAATATCCATGAAACTTAGCACAAACGTTCACCATGATGAGGCGGCGTGTCATGCTCAAGACCTAGGCCTGTACCTCAAATGTCAAGGTCACACTTAATTGTCAAAGGTTAAAATGAGAACTATTTGATAGGACTGTACCTTGTCCAGAAATGTTCACTATGATAAGGCGGCGTGTCGCGCACAAGACCTAGGCCTGAACCTAAAATGTCAAGGTCACACTTAGAGGTCAAAGGTCGAAATGAGTACTGTTTGATAGGATTCCCTTGTCCAGCCCGCATCTCCACCATGCATCATAGGAATTCCAAGTTACTAGGCACACATGTTCACCATGATACGGTGGCATGTCACACACAATACCCAGGCCTGTACCTCATAAGTCAAGGTCACACTTGGATGTCAACGGTCAAAATGAGAACTGTTTGATAGGACTGTACATTGTCCGGCCCGCATCACAAACATGCATCATAGGATTCCCAAGTTACTAGTCACACATGTTCACCATGATACGGTGGCGTGTCACGCGCAATACCCAGGCCTGTACCTCAAATGTCAAGGTCACACTTAGAAGTCAAAAGACACAATGTGCTGTCCTCATCCGGTAGGGGACTTTAGTATTGTTTGCAATACGACATTAACTTATTATAGAGATTTTAACATGATTTTGTCAATATAATTTCAAAGTCGTCTGCTGTAGATATGTTGTATGTGGGAAGTGGATAAATTGTTTGACACAGACTTTTTAAAAACCAACAACTTATATATGATTAAATTTAATTTGATCTTGCAATTCAGATCCTAAAAGAGGACATCTCTCCAACAATAACAAAGTTAAAAGATGAGAGATCATCCTACCTCGAGTTTCAGAAAATTAACAGAGAATTGGAACATTTACAGAAATTTTGTATAGCTTATCAGTTTATGTGTGCAGAGGTATGTATAAAGTTCAACGATATTTTCAAGTTTCACACATATCTTAACAAAAAACAGTTATATCTTCACCTTTAAAACATAGAAATGTTAAGTTAGAAAATATTATTGTACTAGTCATGAATAAATGCTTCTATTGTACTATCCAATAGATTATCAGCTTTTCCTTATTTCCGGATTTTTGATAGTTAGACTCAGATGAAATTGCCTTTTGGCCATGAATTACTTGAAATGTGTACAACCTATTTTTAAAAAAAAAAAAAAATGATAATATACAACAACAGTAGGAAAAGGAGCAATTTACCAATAGGCATCTTTTGGATATGATATTTGAAAACTACTTCCCTACTTCCCTCATTTTGTTTTCATATTGCAGACAACTTAAAACACATTTAGAAAAAAAAGGCTTTGTAATTTGAAAACTGCATAATTGTTAAAGACATTCAAGCCCCATTATTAAACTGACCATGTGATTTGTTCAATTTATATAGGAGAAAAAGAAAAAGTCTGCTGAAGAGCTAAAACAGATGCAGGAAAACCTGGAGACTTTGCATAACCGGATTAAAGAGGTATATAAATAATTATTGATTGATGTAGAGTCAGAGTTCTGTTATAGGTTGGATCATATGAGGGATTTTTAAAATGGTATCTGTTGTTTCTAAATATGGTACACGTTTTAATTTTTTTTTTTTTATTAGGTGAATCAAAATTTCGACAACTGGGTTTTTCCTTTTCAATAGTTTAAAGACTAGTTTGAATAGGACAATGCACACTAGCCAGAAGTCAATGTAGCTTGACTGGACAATTAAGTTACAATGACCTTTGTTAATGCCATTGCCTGGAATGTGTGACTTCTATTTATTTATATATGAGCCAAGTACTGTAATTTTGGATTGTGTTGCCTGTATAAACCCGGTAAATGTCACATCAGCATAGTCTCACAAGCACTGTCTCTGTCTACAAGTTATTATACCAGGATGCATTTTTTGTTAAAAAAAAGATCATGATTGTAGTGTTGGCCAACTAGTTATGTGTTTATGTTACATAAAAAGATGGCAAGTCAGAGACTGAACAATGATAACAAATCACAAGACACACTTTTTATGTGTTTTTAAACCCTGTAAACATGTCCTGTGATATACAGTTGAAGAGGTGTTCAACTCATTTCTAAACAAAGTTTCTAACACAACTCTTTTCTGCAGGTTGAAAATGAGATAAAAGAGCTTGATACAGTGATTGGAGAATTGGAGAGGAAGAGAGATGAAGAGTCTGGAAGTGTAATGAAGACTTTAGAAGCTACGCTAAGTGACAGGAAGAAAGAGGAAGCCTTAGCACAAAGTGCTGTTGATAACAAGAAGGAAGGTCTGAAAGCTGAACATAAACGTAAGAAAGAACTGGCAAAGAACGCAAATGATGTAAGTGTGGACAATTTTTTTTAAAATTAACTTAAAATATCAAAAGGATTCTTCAGTGTTAAATTTTGGTTTCAGTTTTGTGTTTTACTTTTAAATTTCTAACATTGGGTCATTATACCCTCTTCGAAGAATGTCTGTTGGTCGGAAGCCATATTTTGGCCGGCCTATTTCTTACAAACCACTAGGTGGAATTCAATAAAAGTTTACATGAAGCTTCTATACCAAGAGGAGATGTGCATATCCTAAAGGGGTTACAATTGCATGTTATTTTACAGAGTTATGGCCCTTTTACTTATTAAGTTATGGTGTAGGTCAAGGTGCTGTTTAGGGGGTATTTATCATCTTCAGTGATAGTTCTAGTTTGATATGTTTTTATAGAAAACAAATGTTCCTGCTATGTATTTTAAGAACTTTCACAGTCAGGGATGCTCAATAAAATGAAACGCTAATAATCAAAACGGGTCGGCCATTTTGACTGGTTCCCGCATTCATCGATACGGCTTTATCAGTTAACGCGTGTAGCGAGTACCAGCATTGTTTATCGATGTCCGATAGCTTTACAATACGATAATGGTTGTTTTTCACACCTTGTCAGTTTTATCTGTTAATCGGTAAGTAAGTTTGTTAGCGATGACACGTTCCTGTGTATATCGGCATCGTGTTATGTATCAATTATATGTCGATGCGAGATTTAATTAGATGTCTTTAACGGGAAAGTTTAATACTTTAATTACAGTGCAAACCGTTTTATTCTCGCATTTTGGTAGCTGTTTGTGAACATTTTGTCTTTCAGGGGTATTTTTAGATATAGCTACAAACTTTACATTGTTTAAAAATATATCCCAGTATGTTTGTAAGTACCGACAAGGCTGTATATAAGACCCGTATTTTTTTTTAAAAATGTCAGTCAGACTTTAGAAATTCTAAGAATGGCTAAGCGATCTCTTGAGTCCGTGGATTTTCCACCTGCTAAGAAAGTTAAAATATCTGAAAATCGACTGTTCAAAGAGTCTTGGAAAAATGGAAATAGCTGGTTAAGATATGAATCAAATGTAAATGCCATGTACTGTGATGTCTGTTTGAAATATTTTATGCTTAATAAAATTTAAAGTGTATTTATGTGTATTGTTTTTAATACTACCCAATAATTCGTAATCCATGATAGATTAACAACCTGAAATGAGGGTACCAGTATTTCCCAAAGTACTCTTAATTCAGGTTTTTAATAAAAAATGGTCTGGCTCCAGTTTGGCTCCAATGTCTTGAAAATGGCACCAACCTTTTGAATTCGGCGAAAGTGTTGGCGCAAAGGAAAAATGAGCCAGGGTGAACCCTGAATAGGGTCGAAAGATGCACTATAATCCAAAATTCTGCTGCATTCTTAATTTGTGTTTAAATAAGAGATGGCTTCAAGCAAACAATTTGATTTAGTCTAAAGTCAGTTTTTGACATTATCATGGTTTTAGCAGTTATTGTTGTAACTTTTTACACAATGACCTGTCATTTTTAGACTGCTAAATATAATGGAATCTGGGTATTAAAAGTTAAAATTTATGAATTTAAATGAAATTTCAAAATAACATTGACATATTATTTCAATACACAGAACAACAATTCTATCAATGGACGAACAAAAGATTTAGACAAGCTGGGAAAAGAGCTTGAGAAGTTACAAGGACAGAGTACAGCAGATCAGGAGGCCCATGTGACCGCACAGAAAAACTACCAGGCAGTCAGTGCAGGTCTGTCCAGTAATGATGATGGACAAGCTGCAACACTTAATGAGCAGCTGATAAGTAAGTCAAATTTGAGCCGATTTTCCTTTGTTTTTTAGCTCACCTGAGCATGAAGTGCGGGGTGAGCTATTGTGATCACTCACTGTCGTCGTCTGTTTGATCACATTTTCCTAGAAACGATTTCTCTTAAACCAATTAATCAAAATAATTTCACAGGGATGCTCCTTAGGTGGTCCTCTTTCTAATTTGTTCAAAGAAATAAATTCCATGGAGAACTTATTTTGCTGGAGCATCATAAAAGGGGTAAAATGCCAAAATCTTCTTGTCCAAAAGTACTGGTCCGATTTAAAAAATATTGAGCACAAATCTTCTTCGTGTGACCTTCAACCAAGATTGTTAAAATTAACACCGAACCAAGCTTATTTTTCTTATTTGTACAGTTAAAACTCAAAAGTTCTTTTTTTTTTCAAGAGTACAGGCCGTTTTGAAAATAATTATGCACAAATGTTCATCAAGTGAGCCTTTAATGAAATTGTTCAAATTGTTCTCATCTGTGGATAAACATTGCCATCAGAGGACAGGGCTCACTTTTCTTATATGTATAAAGTAAAAATTCGAAAACTTAAAGTTCTATAAAGCAGATGAGCGATTTGGGAATGTCATGGTCGTCTTCATATTTCAACTAAATGAAAATGATACTTTCAAGAATTGGGATAAATTGCTTTTGCCCTCAAATGTTTCAAATATTTCATATTTACCCTTTCCCACATGCAACAAAACTGCAGCAGACGACATTTAAGACATCTATGCTAATCTATGTTAAATCTCTACAAATGAAAGTAATTGTAATGAGTAGAGTTAATTTAAACATTATTTATTTTACATCGATTGCGAAGCAAGCTTTCAGCTTATATTAATCACGCTCGATGTCTGCTTCCTGGAGTACTCGTGCCGTTTGTGTTGAAAAATCCCAAAGTCAGGACCTACTGAACCAAAGACCTTTAATATGACAGGCCGACGCTCTACCTCTGCACCACTCTCTTCCAATGAGTAGAGTTGAAATCAATGTGGCTCGTTTCTTCCTTGTCATAATTTTTTCAAAAGTTCTGTAAGATTCATTTTACATTGAATCAACTGAGTCGATGCATGTCACTAAGTTTTTTTTTATGCAGTCATCTGCTTCAGATTTAATGGAAGATCAGAAAGAGTTTAGTAACCGTATGAAAGTATTGTGGGAAAGGGCAAAATTGCTCATTAGCAAGTCCTCATTTTACAACAATATGGTCTGCTGCAAAGGGATCGAAAGATGTCTGTTATTAAGTCCCTCTCGCATCCCTAAACTATTATTATATTTCTTTCAACAGCTGCCAAGAATGATATAAGCAATGCTGATACAGAGGCAAAACAGGCTGCAATGAAGTAAGTTGCAGTAAAGTTAACTGTATACAAAAAATCATCAGCTTATGACTTTCATGTGGGGAATGGTTTTAACTTGTTTCCCTATACAACAATTCTGAAGCAGAGGACTTTGAAGTCAACTAGGCAAAACATGAAAAATCTGGGACCGAGAAATTGCTTATGATGTTTTCTTAAGTCATTTGTTGTGAGTCTATTCTTTTGTCAGTAACAGGAAGATACACTTAGCTCACCAGAGCATGCAGTGCTCAATGTGAGTTATTTTGATAGTCCTATGTCTGGCGTCTGGCCTTTATCATCTTCACCACTTTAACCAGTAGGTCAATTAGGATGAAACTTCACATAAAGCATGCTCTCAATGGCTTTTCATATGTTCTTTCAATATGTTTTATCTATGCAGAATGGCAACCTTAAGAAAAAACTTTCTCTTTCCAAAGTGGTTGGAAGATTATCAAATAAATTTGCTGAATACTTCGAGCCATGTTGATTGATCGAAAACATGGCCCCAAGTTGTTTTGCCTTATATGGTTAAAGTGAAAATCTTCATTTTGCTGATTTCTAATATAATTTTGTAGAAATGTTCCAAGGTGATTCTGTAGAAAGCAATGTTGATTGGTCTTTTAACTTTGCCACCAGAGGGGTGGTGGGTTGTTTTGCTTGTTTGGCTATAGTGAAAACTTTTAACATCTTCTCCAACAAAATTATTTAGCTATTCCCAAATAATTTTGGTGAAATGTTCCATGGGTGACCCTTCATCAGATTCCTTTGGTAAAAAATAGTGCCATCAGGGGTGGGGTTGTTCTGCTTAATATGGCTGTCGTGTAAACTTGAAGAATCTTCTCCTCAAAAGTATCTAGTTGATTTCCAAAATAAGTTTGTTAAGAAAGCCATATTGATTGGTAAAAAGTTATGGCAATCGGGTGCGGGGTTGTTCTGCTTTATATGGCTATTGTGAAATCTTTAAGAAACTCATCCTTCAAAAGTATCAGGCCGATTTCTAAAAACTTCGTAAAAATGTTCCTTGGTGACTTTCTATCGGATTCATTCAGCAATGTTAATTGGTCCAAAAACATGACCATCAGGGGCGAAGCTGTTCTGTCTTATATGGCAATAGTGAAAACTTGATAAATATTCTCTCATGAAAGTATCTGACTGATTTCCAAATAAATTGGCAGGAATGTTCCTTGAGTGTCCCTCTATCTGATTCCTTCGAAGCACAATGATTCGTCAAAAGACATGGCCACCTGGAGGCGGGGCTGTTTTACGCTTTATGCCCAGGGATTTAGAAAATAAATGGCTGATTTTGAAATACTAATTGATACTAAAATGAGTCATTGTAGTTTTACATGACAAATCACATTGCATTACTCAGGTGAACAATCCAGGGCTGTCGTGGCTCTTGTTACAACCGGGATTCTTTAGTATAAAATATTTTTACCCAAAAAAGATATTTAATGTAATTAACCTTATTTATCTCTCAGATTACTTGTTTACAACTATATAATTCCTTTAAGGTTGAAACATGCTCAGAAAGAACTTAATAAGAAGGAAGCAGAGCTGAAGAAAACAGAAAAAGATTACACAAAAGATAAAGACAATTATGAGACTGTCAACCAAAGTCTACAAAAACTTGAGGTAGGAATGATTACCGTCTAACACTCTGTCATGCAATAACCCTTTAGACTTTGTTTAAATCTCTGCAGCTTATGCTTCTTAAACATTGAAAGAGAAGAAACTGTTCATCCAGAGCAATTTCTAACAAGGTTTTTGGCTTTTTTGGGGGGGCGGGGTGTTAAAAAACAAATCTTCGTTTATCTATAAATCAAACATTGACAATTTGAGAGAGTTAAATACCCTCTTCAGTTTTACGTTCGTCAGAGCAGGAGATATTTATTTGGTTAATTGTTAAGAGTTATACGGCATAACTGAAGTGGGTATTTAACTATTATAACTTATACCTTTAAACAAAATCAAGATATTTATGAGGCATGCTCAGGAAAACCAATTGTAGATCCAAACCAATATTTTCATTTAGCCTGTTCTGAACCTTTGCTCTTCAAGGAGAATCTTGATGCAGACCTATCTTTATCTTAATTTTAGCCTTTCGCTTAGTGTGAATGCTCTTTTACAGCTTTTCCTCAGATAATTTTATTTTGGGAAAGTCTCAAATTATACAGTATATCATCATCTTAGTGCAAGAAATAAAGTTTGTTTCTTTCCCACCATTCACCTTGATATAACTATAATAATGTTGGAAACGGCGTAAAACCTCAACAAAAATGTTACAGTAATTCAGGAAGTAGTTAATGAAATATTAATTTAACTATATTATAATTGTACTTCAGGCTGAATTGAAAAAACTTGGCTATGAAGAAGGCACAAATGAAAAACTTGAAGCCGAACACAGAAAGTTAGCACAAGAAGTGAATCATTTGGAGGATAAACTTGAAACTCTTGAAGCAAGGTATGTTTTATTGACGATTTGAAATAGGCATTATATGGAAAACCTTGATAATGATGTTAAAAGTGTGTTTTATATATGGTCGTTTATTGACCTTCAAGCTATTTGCATATCTGTACTTAAGAGATGGATATCTAGATCTATTGTGTATTGTTGTAAACACATCGACCAGATGCTGACCTAAGTGAAAAAATCAAGTTAAATTGATAAGATGTTAGGAATTTCTCCAATTAATGTTAACCCTCTTCCACCTATTCTCCTAAGGCTACAATTTACACGCGACAAACAGTTTGAGGGCTTCATGCAAGACGGTTGTAACTACATTGTGTTCCAGATGAAATTACAGCCGTTTGCATACAACCATCGAGTTAAAGGTTACCCGTGGTAAATTGTGTACACAGTCAGTCACTATTGATTTTTTAAACTGACACACGCTGAATGTAGGATTTTTTTTATAGCTATTCAGGTAAAAGATATTTCTAGTTGGGAATTTTTGAAATTTGATCAGGAAAAAGGGATAAAATGGGACTTGAGCCAATGCCGTATTTGTCTGAGCCATTTGAGCCAATGGCTCAAATGGCAAACAACAGCGTGAGCCCTGCACCTGTAGATGCAAATTGACACATTTGCAGAAGACGACTTCATAATGAGCAACTTCTCTTTTGTCACAATGTTGTCAACTCTATAAAAAATGAACTCTCATTAATAGAAAAGTTCTTAATCTTGTCAATATGTTTTTAAAAATGCTGCCTGCAGATTAGGTGTATGAGGGCAATGGATAAAGAGGATTTAATAACATAACTCAATATTTATCGCAGGTTATTATACAAAATAACTCAATATCTGTTACAGATTCCCTCATTTACAGTTTGATTATCGTGATCCGGAGAAGAATTTTGACAGAAATCGTGTTAAAGGACTTGTTTGTAAATTAATAAAAGTGAATGATGTACGTAATGCCACAGCCCTCGAAGTTACAGCTGGAGGCAAGGTCAGTTATGATGCTGTTTCTATAACATTGGAGTCATTCGACTGGAAATTCTGACATGAAGGAATTTTAAACCACCACAAACCAAGATCAGAATGCAGCTCCTTGCAGTCTTATTATGGTCTTCACAGTCCCACATTCTTTGATTTATTAGACAATGGTTATAACTTCAAAAGTCTGTAATTGAGCACTCTGATTTATTATTAATTTTAATTTTTGCATTGATGATCAGTTTTTCCTTTAATACTATGGTCACAGGTCAAATTCTGTTTTTGTTAAATTTTGGAAAAATGAATGTTTGATCCAGAGATAAATACATTGTGGAAAAAATAGAATGTTCAATGTAGGCTTTGTCTCATTTTACCACAAAAGTTTCGAAAAGCATTTGTATCATTGGTTTGTTATCTCAGTTCAACTTCCACCCATTATGTCAAGGTTATTCCAGAAAAGTCCATGTGCAAATTTATGGATGTTTTTTCGAATATTAGGACATGCATAAAGTTCCGGTACTTGATTTTTGGGCTCCTTAGCCCTTTCCCTCATATGACAATTCTGCAGCAGACGACATATTTTGACAAAAAATGCAAAATCTCTATAATTGAACGGATAATCTACAACTGAAAGTGGTAAACATTGTGGCAAAAGGAGAAATTGCTTGTTTTGATCAATTTCTTCTTTTGTCACTATGTTTTCAAAAAGCCATCTGTTGTAGAGGCTTCAGAAAGCGTCTATATGATGGAAAGGGTTAAGATTATTTTGGACACATGTATATTACATACATTTCTGCATCATAAAGGCACTGACTGTGTTCACGGTTCCTACATGTAGAATAGCCATACATATAAAAGAGGCCTCAGTGAGTCTATAGAGTTCAAAATTCTTATTACCGGTACTCGACCTCAAAAAAAAATTCTGCATCCAACTGCTTTGAAAACATCTAGTTTAAAGCAATGGAAAATCTTTATAACTGGAAATATCATTTTGGGATAAAGATGAACACATTGTGACAAAAGGAGAAATTGCTCATTATGAGCAATTTCTCCTTTTCCCACAATGTTTACAAAATGCATTTTCTGCAAAAGTAAAAATAAGTCTGCATGGGGAAGGAGGTTAAGAACATGGAATCCCCCTTAACTGGAGCGCTGTACATATTACCTCTAGCCTACTAGAAATGTAGCCCCACTGTTTTTAATCCAATCTCAACAAAATGCATCAAGAGTCGGTTTTTGGTAGAGTTATCTTGTGTAGTTTGCAGCTTGATAAAATATTATCAAGTTGTAGTTGATGGAGAACAAACAGGTAAACAGTTGTTACAGAAGAGTCTTGTTCTTGCTGGAATTGGCTCATGTATGTAACTCTATTTTTCAGCTGTATAATGTTGTAGTTGATACAGAACAGACAGGTAAACAGTTGTTACAGAAAGGCGAGTTACGTCGAAGATACACCATTATACCCCTCAACAAGATCTCAGCACGCTACCTTGCCAATGATGTGGTTAGGAAGGCAGAAAATTTGGTATGTAAAACTTTTAAAAACTCATTTGAACACTTACTCAGGTGATTGATATAGGGCCATCCGGCCCTCTTGTTTAATGAAGTGGTCCAATTAACATTCAAGGGTACAGTGTCAATAAATTATCACAATTTAATGAAAGGACATGTATTTTTACATTGGTTTCATTCATACTTTATTTTTAGCTCGACTTTTCGAAGAAAAGGCTAGCTATACTACTTGCCCCGGCGTCGGCGTTGGTGTCACACCTTGGTTAAGGTTTTTGTACCAATTCCCTTTTTTGTCAAAACCATTACAGATATTGCTTTGAAACTTACAACACCTATTCACCATCATTACCTCCATCAACAGACAAGAGTACATAACTCTGTCAAGGTTTTTGTAAGAATTATGGCCCTTTTTTTAATTAGAATTTTGGTTAAGTTTTTTGTACCAATTCACTTTTTATCAAAACCATTACAGATATGGATTCGAAACTTACAACACTTATTCACCATCATTACTTCTATCAACAGACGAGAGAAGCTTACTCTGTCAATATTTTTGTAAGACTTATGGCCCTTTTTCGACTTAGAATTTCGGTTAATTTTTTTGTACCGTACCAATTTACTTTTTATCAAAACCATTACAGATATTGCTTATATCATTTTTTCACCATCATTATCTCCAGCAACGGACAAGAGAACATAACTCTGTCAATGTTTTAGATTTTTGGTTAAGTTTTTCGTACCACCCCACTTTTTTTCAAAACCATTAGTGATATAGCTTATAAACTTACAATACTTATTTATCATCATTACCTCCATCAACAGACAAGGTTACATAACTCTGTCATGTTTTGTTTAAGAATTATGGCCCTTTTTCGATTTATAATTTTGGTTAAGTTATTCATACCAAATAAAATCAATTTTTTGTAAAACAATTAGAGATATAGCTTAAACACTTAAAAAAATCTTTTTACCACCTCCACCAACAGCCAAGAGTGCATAATTCAGTTAAGGTTTTTGTAAGAATTATGACTCTTTTTACGACTATCACACAAAAAAGTTTTGTTTTATTGGCAAGCACAAAAAAGTCGAGCATGCTGTCCTCCGACAGCTCTTGTTAGATTTGAAAATCTAATAGTTTCATTTGCAAGTTTTAGGATATATTTTAATGCCCCTCACTATGTGAATTGACCCCAATATTCATTTGATATAATTTGTGGCAGGATCAGCTTTTATTTCTCCATACCCTGATGGTAGTTGCTACCAAAGTTATCAACAGTATTATGCTCAGCCAAACGCAAATGGGATATATCTATGGCATGATGGGATACATTTGATTAAAACTATAAGGAAATTTTAAAACTTAAGGGAAGTACTCAACAGTAAATGTCAGTAAAATTGCTTAAGGAATACTTATGTTGTATTTGATAGACATTTTAACTGTGTTTATGATGATGGAGAACAAGGACTGCATTATGATATTTTTCAATTGTAGGTTGGAAAAGAAAATGTCAGTACAGCTCTGTCTTTAATTGGCTTCGAGTCAGACCTTGAAAAAGCGATGCAATTTGTATTTGGTTCAACATTTGTTTGTCCTGATATGACAGCAGCCAAGAAAGTGACATTTGATACAAGAGTACAAAAACGTTCTGTCACACTTGGGGGAGATTCCTTTGATCCCGCAGGAACTTTAACAGGAGGTATTAAAATCTTTTTCTAACATAGTTGAGACTTTGAAATTATTTGAAAAATTATGTATCTAATAATACATCATTCATTGACTGCTTTTGTTCCTATCAAGTTTTCTGTTGCGCAAGCATTAACTATCTGTGTCTGTGAAATGATTCTTAAAAGTTCTGCAGGAAACAAACTATGACAAACTCTCAGACTTGGTACCTGGCAAAGACCAAGATAAGTCTACACCTTTGTGCAGCCTGATTGGGATCTACTATTTTTGGATTTTATTTCTTTTTAAAGGCTTCTTGAGAATATTGAGAAGAGGAGATTTTTAAAAATGCAATTTTATCTAAATTGTCATAGATTTGGAAAAGTTTTTGTTTTTGTGCGGCGTAATTATATAAGGTAATATTTTTATCAGAGTCTGATGTGTCATGGTTGGTAACATGGCATGAAACAAAAAATAATCAAATTAAAAACAACTGAGGAAAAGAATTCTATGTAATATGTATATTGATAAGTTTATACAAGATATATTTATAATTTATTTCAGGGGCTAGATCACAGACAAGCTCCATTCTTGAAAAATTACAAGACATTAAAACAGCAACAGATGAACTAACATTGAAGAAAAAACAACTACATGTTCTTCAAGAAAAGCTGAACTCCATCAAAGCTGTTGCTAACAGGTTATTACATATCTGTGTAGCCATTAACCTAATGTTATAGTTAAAAGTTGTTCAGTTTGAACATATCTGTAAACAAAAAAATCATCTGAAATTATTGGATGCGTTATTTTTATCAAGATGTGTAAATTTTTCGACACACATTGTCGTATATTCTGCAATAAGGTTACACTCTTACTTTTTCTTTCTTATTCTGTTAACAGATGTTTGCAATTTTAAATAATCTTCAATTTGTATGCTAGGGTTTAACTACAACCTTGAAAAATGATGAAATTATAATCTAAAATGATGGTCAGTCTGATAGTTTGGGTTTATTTGTACTACTGGTTTAGTCTCCAGGAAGCAGAATTCAAGCTTTTTTAAATATAAAGCTGAAAGCTTGTTTATCAATTATTGATGTAAAATAACTATTAAACATCAAACTAAGGTAAACTAACAAGCATTTACTTGTATTCAATCTAGGTTCATCAAGGTAAAGCAGCAATATGATTTAAAACTCCAAGAAGTTGAACATTTAAAAGAGAGACTGGAACAGGGTTCTCATCATCAGCAACTGGAGGACATCAACAGTTTAAAGGAAACTATAGGTGTGTACACGATTAAATCATTTCTCACATACAACAATTCTGCAGTAGACGACTTTGAAATCATCAAGGCCCGATTTGAAAATCTCAATAAATTTAAATATATTTATTGAATATAATTGATAACAAGAAGATGTTTTTCATTATGAGAAAATTGTTTATCACATAAATACCCTTATTTTCAAGTTGAGAACAAATCACGGAACAACGTTATCATACACGTGTGATAACAAAAACACGTCATACACGCGACTACTGATGACGTCATTTTGACCTTTATCTTTATTATGTTTATTGTTAAGTTGTTAAATTTTACACATTGAAAAATGCAATTGTTTAAAACATTTTTTTTTTTTCTTCTTATTCAAAAATGATGAGGACTACTTTTTTATGCGGTGAATCACAAGTTCTTATGAAGAATATGTTCGGTCTTTGTTTTGATGCTGTCAATATTTTTCATTAAAACACACTGTTTAGGTGATAAAAAGAATCCATCACTCGTTTTTCTTTTGAGAAGATTTCTTAAATTCGTCTCGAAAAAGAGAGTTATTAACCTCGCCAAGAGGCTCGGTTAATAACCGGCTTTTTCTAGACTCATTTAAGAAATCTTGATCTCCAAAGAAAACTCATGGATCCTATATTTCTCAAAAACTGTCTGCTGCAAATGTGTAAAAAATTCATCATCGTGTGGGAAAGGGTTATATGTGAACCCTTTCTAGGACACATATGACAATGTGAAAAGAAATGTGATGCTCAAAAGTCAATGTTTGTGAGCACATTATTATTGAGCCGGTGCATGAGAAAAGGTACAAGTTTGCATTTCTGAACAGTGTAGGTTCAGATCATCTTGTACACCTGCTCAGTCTTGTCAGATTCTACCATCAAGCTGATGTAAGTTATATATGAACAGTGTAGATTATGATGATACTGTGAGGATGTATTTAAAACATCCCATATCTATTCTGTTTCATGTTTTACAGTATTTAAAACATCCCATATCTATTCTGTTTCATGTTTTAGAGTATTTAAAACATCCCATATCTATTCTGTTTCATGTTTTACAGTATTTAAAACATCCCATATTTATTCTGTTTCATGTTTTACAATATTTAAAACATCCCATATATATTCTGTATCATGTTTTACAGCTGAATGTGAGAAAACACAGAACTCAACAGAAGAAATCAAGACCAAGAATACTGCCAAAGTCAAGGAATTAGAGAACAAGATAAAGAACGCCAAGCAGTTGAGAGAAAAGGAGTTGAAAGATGCTGAGCAAGGTGTTACCCAAGCGAAGAAAAAGATGGAAGAATCAAGCAAAATAATGAAACAGAAGTACCAGGTTTGTAGCAGTGTCGTAGAATGCCAGATTAGTTGATGAACATTGTTTATATGGAAATAACTTTGAAATTTAAATGGTTTACCTAATATGATGTATTGTAGACGAAAATTGGTAATATCAAAAACAATGGGTATACTCTTTTGATACAGACGTTGGGAACTAGTTTGGATGCGAGTTGTTATATCAAGTTTCTACCTTAAAAACATTATTTGTGGCAAAAGGTGAAATTGCTCAAGTTTGCCACAAAGTTGCCTGCTGTAGATGCATCCAAATGCTTCAGCATGTTGGAAAAGTGTTACATAAGCTTGTAAAATTGGTGCATATTCCATCATTGAAACATACTTCTATAACCACCAATTTCTTTCAGGAGGTAGACAGCATCAAGCTAGAGATAGAAGAGATGAAGAAAGAAATCACTTCTTATGAAGAGCAGCTGAAAACAGTCGAGGAAACAATTAAACAGTATGAAGTTCAAGTAGAAGAAGTTCAAGTTAAGGCAGATGAAGCAAAGGTACTGGCACCTTGTTTTATACATTAACCCATTCTTTAATACAGAACAGAACAGAACACCTTTATTACCTCACACCAAAATAAACAGTAAACATGCAATTGTCATGAGACATTATGGAGTGAAGTTGAGAGAGAGAGAGAGAGAGATTGTAATTTTGGAAAATACCGGATAGTATGATTAGTGTGTAGACACAGATCAGACTGTGTCAATATGCACACTGATATCAGTCCACATTGTTCTCTGTATCAAGAGGTGCAGGATAAATAAAAGATAAATAAGTTTATAAATTGTGTTTATGATTAAATTTGTTAACATAAGTTAAATGTTCTGTTTATGTGATTCATACTCATAGCTCAATGTGTTTACAAAATAGAGTCATGCTATTTTTAGAGCGTGCAATGGTACGTAGTTCATTTTTAAAATTTGGATCACTAGCTTATTTGCATACTACACATTTATTCTTGGAATCATATGGGGTATTCGCGAATGCATCAACAACTCCGAAAAATGTGATTGGAAATGGAGTTTTAAGTGTTTGCCTGCCTTGCCTCTCTTCTTAGTTGTTGTCTGTCATGCTTTTTCCAACTGACATATTGTTAGGTGGTGACACATGTATTCCTTCAAACAAGAATTATTGCAAGAGTCTATACATAGCATATTATGTAAGAGGTTCTTGAAATAGTTAAACACTAATAGTGTAAAAGTATTTCAAGAAAACAAATAGCCAAATCTACTATTTCACACAATGATATTATCTTGTCAATGAATTGAAAACATCTTGCAGATTGTGACAAAATGTCATTATGATCAGTTCTTTCTTAAGACGCAATGTTTTCAAAAGTTGTCTGCTGCAAGTGGGAAAGGGTTAATATCTCACATATTTTCATGTTGTACCTATCTTATTGAACTGGTTGCAAAACTTGATGGGAAATATTTGTTACATTGTTTAGTTTTGAAACTGGCACAATGTTTTTTACATCTATACCTTAATACCACGTTAATGGTCCTGAACATTATTATTTAACACATAGGGTCATCTGTTGCTATTTGACATGATTGTAATAAAAATCTGTATTGTCTTATTGAAATGATTACAGAATGAATCAAAAACGGCACAAGATGCTGTCAATCAGCAGAAGGCCCTATTGAAGGAATGTAACAAAGATATTCAAAAGAAAGTTGGTGAACAAAAATCCCTGCAGAAAGAAAATCATGCAGCAGAATTGAAAATCAAGGAGACTGAAAACAAGATTAATACTTTGCAGAAAGATTCTAGAGAAGCAATCAGAATGGTATGTAGAAAATCTAGGACATTACATGACCCCTTTCCATTATAATATTCCATGGCTTAATAGTTGTTTCCGTTAACATGAAATTAATCAGCAGCAGGAGAATATGAAAAGATTAATTTAATGCAGAAATAAGGAAAATCTCTTTAAATGCAAGACCAGTTGTCGAAAAGACCTAAAAATATTGTTGCAAAAGGAGAAATTGCTCATTTTTGGCTCAATGGCAAATTGTCTGTCATGAGTGTGTATGTCTATCTATCCTCGGTAACTACTAGGCCAATTGTGATAAACTTCATTGGTAGCATCCTCTCAATGTCCTCTTCAAAACTCCTCAAAGTTTTAGCTCACCTTTGCACGAATTGCTCAAGGTGAGCTATTGTGATCACATTTTGTTGTGCGTCGTCAACAATTGCCTTGTTAACCCTCTACAGGCTACATTTTGCATCCGATCTTCATGACAGTTTATCAGAACATTCATTTTCATTAAATCTTGGACAAGATCGAAACAGGGCCGCATGAGGTCAAAAACTAGGACACTAGGTCAAATTGAAGGGAAATCGTGTTAACACTCTGGAGGCCAAATTTTCAATTTGAGCATGTTGAAACTTTATCAGAATGTTTGTCTTGATAATATGTAGGTCAAGATCGAACATAGGTCATGTCGGATCAAAAAGAAGGTCACTAGGTCAAATTGAAGGAAAATCTTGTTAACAATCTAGAGGCCGCAATTTTTGCTTTAGCAACTTAAAATTTGGTCCTAATGATATCTAGGCCAAGTTCGAATATGGGTCATGCCAAATTGAAGGAAAATCTTGTTAACACTCCAGGAGGCCGCATTTTTTGCTTCAACAGCCTGAACTTTTGTCAGAATTTCTGTCTGAATGATATATAGGTCAAGTTCGAATATGGGTCAGAAACTTGGCCAAATTGAAGGGAAATACTGGTAACACTCTGGATGATGTATTTTTAACTTGAGCATGTTGAAACTTTATCTTTATATTTAAACTTTATAATGGGTTAAAAACTAGGTCACTGGGCCAAATTGAAGGAAAATATTGTTTCAGAGGCAGCATTTTTACTTTGAGCAACTTGAAAGTTTGTCAGAATGTTTGTCTTGATGATATCTAGTCTATTTTTGAATATGAGTCATACATTGTATCAGGTAAAAAGAAAAAAGAAGGTCACAAGGCTAAATGAAGGAAAATCTTGTTAACACTGTGGAGGTTGCAATTTGAATCTTTGTCAGAATAATTGTATTGATGTGTTTTGCATTAGAAATCCCATTGCATAATTCAGGTGAGCTATCTAGGGCCATCATGGCCCTCTTGTTTTAGGATCTGTGCTATACATTGTATTCTGGTTTTCATGAATAATAAAAGAGATTATTTTTTTGTCGAAATGTTCCTTAGGTGACCCTCCATGATTTTCCTTCTAGCCATGTTGATTAGAAAAACCATGGGGCAGGGTTGTTTTGCCTAATATGTCTATAGTGAAAACTTTAAATAATTATGTAGAAATGTTCCCTATGTTCCATCTATTTGATTCCTTCAGGTCATGCTGATTGGTAAAAAAAACATGGCAGAGAGGGGGCGGGCTGTAAAACTTGGCTTTTGTGAAAACTTTAAGAATCTTCTTCTAAACTATTTTGCCGATTTTCTAATTATTTTGCAGTAATGTTCCTTGGGTGAATATCAATGAGATATTTCAAGCTGTGTTGATTGGTCTAAAAGCATAGCCATGGGTGGGGCTACATGCGGACAAGATTTAACTTTTTCCAACATACAGACGCTTTCTGACACCTCTTCAGCAGACGACATTAGAAAATGTTGTGGCAAAAGTAGAAATAGCTCATAATGAGCAATTTTTCCTTTTGCCCCAATATTTTCAACTTGATTCAATAACTATAATTATATTTATAGATATTTTCAATAAATTTGGCAAGATGTTTTCACAGTTTGCTGCAGATTTTTTCTTTATGTCATACAGACTTCTATGTGTTTGTATAAGCCTAAGGGGATATTTATACGGACTTGCAACTGAGCTAAATATTGAAGTGATATGGTATAGTGTTCATTTTCAGAACAAAAGGTTTCAAGTTTTAGTCTTGAGTGTCAGAGTGACATCTGATGCTTTTTGCAGAAGGATTTCATTGGTTCCCACAGTAAGTAATAGTCTTGTGAAGTTGATAAGCATACAATGTTCATAGAAAGATAACCGGTTTCCATTTACCAGATATAGTTTCATGGGTGTGGATTGTCATCTACAACAGAGATGGTGAAATAATAAAATAATTATACAATGTTTATGCATTACAGGTGGAAAACATGTTGGAAAACTATGATTGGATAGTAGATGAAAAGAAATTCTTTGGACAAAACAACTCGTCTTATGATTTCACAGCCAACGATCCAAAAGAAGCCAGTAGGCGTATGCAGAAACTCAACGAAACAAAGGAAAAACTAGCAAAAAGTGTCAACATGCGTGCCATGAACATGTTGGGCAAAGCTGAAGAACAGGTAATCCACACCACCAAACATGTTTCTATTTAACCCTTTCCCTCATACGACAATTCTGCAGCAGTCGACTTTGAACATATTTTGTCAGATGGATAACCTATGACTAAAAGTGGAAAACATTGTGACAAAAGGAGAAATTGCACGTTCTTTTGTCACTATGTTTTCAAAACGCTGTCTGCTTTAACCCTTTACCTCATACGACAATTCTGCAGCAGACGACTTTGAACATATTTTATCAAGAAATAGAAAATCTCTATAATTGAATGAATAAGCTATGACTAAAAGTGGAAAACATTGTGGCAAAACTATGTTTTCAAAAAGCTGACTGCTGCAGAGGCATCAGAAAGCGTCTATATGAGGGAGAGGATTAAAATACAACATAGTGAGGTTTTAAAGTTGTAAAGATTAGATTGTACACTACTGTAAAACACTTGAAAAACATCATGAGGGCAAAATGTTGTAATTTTTGCCCAAAATCAGTTTTCCTTTTAATATGCCTATTCATGCATTTATAACATTGACTTCATCAAAAACGGGAAATGGTGCAACATCAAACACACTCAATTAAAAGGTACTTTGTTATACTTACCCGTTATCTCTTTGCATTGTCAGTGGTGAGATAGAGACAAAATTAACAAAAGAATTTGATTGGTTACTGGTCTAGGCATTAACCTGATATATTGTTCAAACAGCATAATTAATAACGACCAGCAATTTTTAGGGTGCCACATATCAATTTTTTTTTTTGACACCAATATTAAGTTCAATTAAAAATATGTTAAGACATGTTTACCCAAGATGTGTTCAAAGTAGATCACATTTTGACAGATATATTTGACATTACAGAAGTTTTAACATCTTGACATAAGATTGTACAGTCAAAGTATTACACATTGTATGTTTTGTATATATAGTACACCGATCTGATGAAGAAAAGAAAGATAGTCCTCAGTGATAAGGCTAAAATATCTGCTGTCATATCAGAACTGGATCAGAAGAAAAATGAAGCCTTAAAGAAAGCATGGGAACAAGTCAATGCAGTAAGTTGGATTTTAATCGTGACATGTTTAATCCTTTTCCACATATCTGCAGCAGACTTCATACCCATCTGGGTAAATATAGAAAACCTTAAAAAATGAAGTTTATATATTTAATTCAGTTTAAAAGAATGTGGCAATTTCTCCTTTTATTTTATTCTCCAAATTACTTTCAAAAGTCATCTTCTGCGGATGTTCTGCCTTTAGGATTTTTCCACACAATTGGAGTGGGTACTGATAAAAACAAACAGATTACAAGAGTGGTAAATATAAAGCTCAAAATTTGTTTTGCAATTGATGTAAAACAGATTGATTAATTGGTGCTTTATGCCTCTTTCAAAAAAATTCCAGTTATATCGGTGTTTCCTGGATAAGTTACCAGTTCTACTTGTCCATTTATCTTGACACCAGAGTCAGTTGTAATACTAACCCCACAATCCTAAGCACCAAGGAGAGCAGCCATTACTACCATTTTAAAAGTCTTGTTTGACCCAGCAGGGGACTGAACCCTCAATCACCTTGGTGTTGTAGTGCTCAAGTGTCCGTCTCGGACAGGAGGTTGCTGGTTCTATCCCTGGCTGGCTCATACCAGACTTAAAAATGGTAGTAATGGCTTTCACTCTGTGGCGCTCAGGATCGTAGACCAGTAATACTGGAAACTTTCCCAGGAAATGCCATGATATAACTGAAAATGAGTTGAATGCGGCATGAAACACCAACAAATTCAACAAGCTCATGATCTAAGTGGAATGATTTTGCTATTTTGCAAGAAGTATTCATGTTATTTCTAAAAAATTCTAGTTCCTTCTTAATTATTTATATATTAAATAAATATCGCAAGTCATTTTGCTTTAAATTTAAACTATTAAAAGTACCAAATAGTTTGTATGGTCATACTGGATGAATTTGTTAAATGGGTAAAACGAAAATGTTTTGAAAATAAAGCTTTCTTAAATTTTAAGAGAAATGATGTGACCGTTAAAAAACATCTTGATGATGTTTTACTAAACTTTCTACTTGCAGGATTTTGGAAGCATATACTCAACTTTGTTGCCCGGAGCCAGGGCCAAACTGGCCCCACCTGAAGGTCAAACCGTTTTGGATGGTTTGGAAGTTAAAGTCGGTTTTGGTGAAGTATGGAAAGATTCTCTTACTGAGCTGAGTGGAGGACAAAGGTATTAAAAGCAATTTGGTTTAGCCTTGTACTTGAATCTTTTCAGAGGTTTAAAATTAACTACCAATGTGTTAATATCATTATCACCAAACCATATAGGCCATTTCTTATGAAAACAAGCGGATACTTAAGACAATCATTGTCCATTCGGATCAAATTGCATAGATGCACTAACTGATCTTTTTCTACACTTTGTAATAAATATTGTAAGGATGGTGTTCCTGGGTCGATGCCAGATAGCTCAGTTGGTAAGAACAAGTACTATCAATACAGGGATCAAAAATTTGAACCCCGGCATTGCCATTGATTCTTTCATAAGATTGACAAAAGTCATTGTGACTATCACCATCAATGGGCTGAATGTTGCTGTTTAAAACTGCTCCCATATATATCCTGGATGTTATTTTAATTTCAGGTCTCTGATCGCCTTATCTTTAATTTTGTCCATGTTGCTGTTTAAACCTGCTCCCATATATATCCTGGATGAGGTTGATGCTGCTCTAGATATTTCACATACTCAGAATATAGGACAGATGATCAAATCACATTTTAAACATTCACAGGTACTGTAACTCTTTACTTACAGGGGAACTTCTGAGTCATACCACTTAAATACAACCTTTGTTGTAAGGTTTAGAAATTGATGAAAGTGAAGATTACATAACATATTTGTAGTTCATTTTATGCCATAACCTTTCTCAAAAACGTCGAAGATGCTTGTATGACTAGATTGAGAAAAAGGATCATCCAAATCAGACTGCAGATCATGCGCAGGTTGATCTGGACCGTTGCAAGGTCATTTTCTATGTGATATTGCCTCTATTTATTTAACCCTTTCCCTCATAAGACAATTCTGCAGCAGACGACTTTGAACATATTTTGTCAAAAAACAGAAAATCTCTATAATTGAATGGATAACCTATGCCTAAAAGTGGAAAACATTGTGGCAAAAGGAGAAATTGCTCATCTTGAGCAATTTCTTCTTTTGTCACTATGTTTTCAAAAAGCTGTCTGCGTCAGAAAGCGTCCATAGGAGGGAAAGGGTTAAGACATTTCAATACACTAAAATATGTGTTTTATAATAGATATATATAGATAAAAAAAATCTTAAAATAACTTAATTTGGACCTTTATGCCAGACTTAGTTCATGGACAATAGTTAAAAAATTGTTTCGGTGAGAGAGATATGAAAGATTTGCTTAATTTTTACGTTCCTTTATTGTGTTTTTACAGTTTATTGTCGTGTCATTGAAAGATGGAATGTTCAACAATGCAAATGTACTTTTCAAAACAAAATTTGTGGACGGTGTGTCAACAGTAACAAAATACGTACAAAACAGCTCACGAACTAACAGCACAACAGAAGGGAAGGAGAATAGTCATGGGCAGAAGAAGAAAAAGGACCAAAATAAAAGAGCAAGACTTGAAGAAGGAACAGCATGATCCATTAGTGAAATATATTATAACTTGATTTGTTAAACTCCATTTTACTTTGTCCATTAAAGCAAGTGAAGTTGGTGAAATATAGCTCAACCCTTCTCATTATATTATTTTTATAACCATTGACTTTGAAAACATTCGAGATAAAAAAGGGCAAAATCTCTTCAATAGAAAGTATAAATATTGAATCGAGTTGAAAAAATTGTGACAAAAGTCTTCTGTTGTGGATGCATCAAAGGGTTTCTCACATATAGACACTTTCTGATGCCTCTGCAGCAGACCGATTTTTAAAAACATTGTGGCAAAAGGAGAAATTGCTCAAAACGAGCAATTTCTTCATTTGCCACAATGTTTTCTTTGTTTTGCAGTAATTATACTTAACTCTTTCAGCGCCAAAGGCAATATTGAGGTTTTTGCAAACAATACAGATTCAGGTGAGTCTGCTCGTAACGAGCTGTCTCACCTGAAATCTGCATTGTTTGGCTCTGAGTTATAAAAATATTCCAAAAATCCTATAACATGAAAATAGAGTCGTCCGAGTTTGAACATGGAGGAGTCTACTTTAAACAATTCAGCGCTGAAAGGGTTAAATTGATAAAGATTTTCCGGGTTTTTTAGCCAACATACTTTCAAAGTCAACAAACCTGCAAAGATTATAAAAAGGATGATGGTTTGGATCAGATTGTTTACTGGCTGGGCTATATTATGGATATAAATTCACTACAGATAGTTCAAGAATGCTTGCATAAGAAGATAATGATAGGCTTCTAATTGGGCCTGCAGAGGTGTAGGCTGTTCTGGCTTCTACCTGTGGTAGAGTCAAAAGGTGGATTCATGTGGCATGCCCCATTCTGCTGAAATTGTCAACATGTTTGAAAGACTAGATGACCAATGATCAAACTGCCAGAAAGTACAGCATCATCTGGGTGTTCATCGTATACTCATATGTGATGATGCTGGTTTCGATAAATAAAGTAGACGTGTATGAACTATTTCAACATTAAAACAATGTTAGATAAGTAAAGATTATCCCTTTCCCTCTGCAGCAGACGACATTGAACATATTTTGTCAAAAATTAGAAAATCTCTATAATTGAATGGATAACCTATGACTAAAAGAGGAAAACATTGTTGCCTGCTGCAGAGGCGTCGGAAAGCATCTATATCAGGGAAAGGGTTAAAAAGTTTGTTGGTCCAGCAAAACCCCATGGTTAGACTACTCAAATAAAATCATCTTGTGATATGATAATAGAATTTTAATGGTCACATTAGAATTTTAAATCATAATATATGCATCTTATCTATTGATGTGCTGCCCCAATCATACTGTTATCTAGTGTCAATGATGGCCATTGTAGCATATAATTTATAAAATAGTAATCACAGATTAGTTGAAATAAAGGAACTAATACTTTCTTAACAACTGTTTGTTTTTCATATCCATTTTTTTTTTTATTATTTTTATATAAAATAAATACATGTAAAAATTTAATATATACAACATGGTACAAAAAAACCCTATTGTCAGTCTTAACCCTTTCCCACATATGAGAAATCTAAAGCGGATGACTGAATACATCCAAGCAAAAATATCTACTAATGAAGTATTATTATTGAATAGAGTTGAAAACATTGTTGCAAAAGGAGAAATTGCTCATGAGCAATTTCTCCTTTTACCACAATATTTTTAAGTCATCTGATGCAGAGGTTTCAGAAATCATCTGTAAGGGAAAGGGTTTAATCATTCAGCATTTTGATGCCCACCTATTTAGGTTGCAAGTTTTGATACAGGAGAGAGAGTAGTCAAACCACAGAAGTCCTTTAAAGCAGGTGGTTGTGAAATGCATGTCATTCTTATATAAAAACAAATTAATAGAGAAACATTTTGTACTGAAGGTGTTCTTACCTAACACTTTTAAAAAAATCTGCAATAGACAACTTTGGAAACATCTTGACAAAAACATACATTTTTTATAATAAGTTTTATTATTGCAAAGTGTTGAAAACATTGTGACAAAAGGAGAAACTGCTCATTGGTAGCAGTTTGTCACAATGTTTTCAAATGTCAGCTATACATGCGTCAAAAAGCATCTGCATCTGGTAAACAGAAGCTGCTATTTACCTGTTTACCGGATAACAACGGGTAAAGGATTTACTGGGTTTTTTTGTGTGTTTTTTTTCCCATTTACCACAATGTTTATAAACATTTGTCTTCTACAGAAGCATGACAGATTATCTGTATCAGGTAAATGGTACATTTTTAAAACCGGTTTTACTGGATTCGCTTCAATTCATGAGTTCCTTTAGAAAGTTATAAACTGACTGTCATGAAATACTGCTGTAAACGGCAATAATCTCCAATCAATCATTCCTTTCAACGGTTAACCCTCATATAGATGGTTTTTGACGCCTCTGCAGCAGACAGCTTTTTGAAAACATAGTGACAAAAGAAGAAATTGCTCAGAACGAGCAATTTCTCCTTTTGCCACAATGTTTTCCACTTTTAGTCATAGGTTATCCATTCAATTATAGAGATTTTCCATTGTTTGACAAAATATGTTTGAAGTCGTCTGCTGCAGAATTGTCGTATGAGGGAATGGGTTAAATCATTTTGTTTACATTTTCCACAAAGATAAGACTGCCTAGGCAAAAGATGCAGTGGGCCTAGTAGCGGACTCTCCTGATCCATTTGTACTTTTTACAGTAAGTACATCAAACTGTTTTCATCCATTGTGCATCTTGATGTCATCACCTCTTGTCTGTAACTTTATCAAACATGTCTTTTACATTTTGACAAATATTCTGAGCTTGCTCCTGCAACAACAATAGAAAACATAAGTGAACTGTTGTTAATACATAAAGGCTTTTTTTTATTTTTCACATAATTGGTCCTGATCCTGGCCTTTAACCCTTTCCTTCATACTACAAATCGGAAGAAGCCGACTACTTTGAAAACATCTTTGCAAAGATACAGAAATACTACATAAATATACCTCCAATTATTGAAAAAAGTTGAAAACATTGTTGCAAAAGGAAAAATTGCTCGTCAACAATGTTTCCAAAAGTCGTCTGCTGCAGAGGTGACTATTGCATTACATTTTTTTCCATGAAAATTAATCAAGTTTCATTTATCCAACAATATTTTTTATTAAAAATCAAATCACAAATTGTACATTCATCATAATAAGAATTCAGGATCGGGTCAATATCGTTGAGTTATGAATGTAAAGAGAAGATGAAAAAGATATATTAAAAAGTATTTCTACAATCAGATAGACAAAACGTAATCATTTTCCAAGAAGCAAATGTTAACCACCATAGGAAAGTGCAACACACCAAGTTTAATTCACCTTCATTTTACATCCAGACTTTATTAAAGTTCATCAGAACATTCATCTCCAGCTAATCTCGGTCACATGAGATCATCAATTACCTTAGGTCAAATTATAGAGAAACTTTATGATGACTAAATCCTTTTTTAGCTCGCCCTTCGAAGAAAAAGCTAGCTATACTACTTGCCTCGGCGTTGGTGTCACACCTTGGTTAAGGTTTTTGTACCAATTCCCTTTTTTGTCAAAACCATTACAGATATGGCTTCGAAACTTACAACACTTATTCACCATCAATAACTGGTTACTCCATCAACAGACAAGAGAACAAAACTCTTGTCAAGATGATGGCCCTTTTTCGACTAGGAATTTTGGTTAAACCAATTTACTTTCTTTTCAAAACCATTACAGGTATTGCTTTGAAACTTACACTACTTATTCACCATCATTACTTCTATCAACATACAAGAGTACATAACTCGGGTCAAGATTTTTGTAAGAATTATGGCCCTTTTGCCTTAGAATTTTGGTTAAGTTTGTTGTACCAATTTACTTATTTTCAAAACCATTACAGATATGGCTTCGAAACTTACAACACTTATTCACCATCAATAACTGGTTACTCCATCAACAGACAAGAGAACAAAACTCTTGTCAAGATTATGGCCCTTTTTCGACTAGGAATTTTGGTTAAACCAATTTACTTTCTTTTCAAAACCATTACAGGTATTGCTTTGAAACTTACACTACTTATTCACCATCATTACTTCTATCAACATACAAGAGTACATAACTCGGGTCAAGATTTTTGTAAGAATTATGGCCCTTTTGCCTTAGAATTTTGGTTAAGTTTGTTGTACCAATTTACTTATTTTCAAAACCATTACAGATATGGCTTCGAAACTTACAACACTTATTCACCATCAATAACTGGTTACTCCATCAACAGACAAGAGAACAAAACTCTTGTCAAAATTATGGCCCTTTTTCGACTAGGAATTTTGGTTAAACCAATTTACTTTCTTTTCAAAACCATTACAGGTATTGCTTTGAAACTTACACTACTTATTCACCATCATTACTTCTATCAACATACAAGAGTACATAACTCGGGTCAAGATTTTTGTAAGAATTATGGCCCTTTTGCCTTAGAATTTTGGTTAAGTTTGTTGTACCAATTTACTTATTTTCAAAACCATTACAGATATGGCTTCGAAACTTACAACACTTATTCACCATCAATAACTGGTTACTCCATCAACAGACAAGAGAACAAAACTCTTGTCAAGATTATGGCCCTTTTTCGACTAGGAATTTTGGTTAAACCAATTTACTTTCTTTTCAAAACCATTACAGGTATTGCTTTGAAACTTACACTACTTATTCACCATCATTACTTCTATCAACATACAAGAGTACATAACTCGGGTCAAGATTTTTGTAAGAATTATGGCCCTTTTGCCTTAGAATTTTGGTTAAGTTTGTTGTACCAATTTACTTATTTTCAAAACCATTACAGATATGGCTTCGAAACTTACAACACTTATTCACCATCAATAACTGGTTACTCCATCAACAGACAAGAGAACAAAACTCTTGTCAAGATTATGGCCCTTTTTCGACTAGGAATTTTGGTTAAACCAATTTACTTTCTTTTCAAAACCATTACAGGTATTGCTTTGAAACTTACACTACTTATTCACCATCATTACTTCTATCAACATACAAGAGTACATAACTCGGGTCAAGATTTTTGTAAGAATTATGGCCCTTTTGCCTTAGAATTTTGGTTAAGTTTGTTGTACCAATTTACTTATTTTCAAAACCATTACAGATATGGCTTCGAAACTTACAACACTTATTCACCATCATTAATATCATTAACAGACAAGGAAACATAAATCTGTTAAGATTTTTGTAAGAATTTTGGCCCTTTTCGACTAAGAATTTTCGGCTATAGTGAAAACTTAAAAAATCTTCTCCTCCGAAAGTGTCGGGCCAATTTTCAAATAATTGTGTAGAACTGTTCCTTGGATGACCCTCTATCAGATTCCTTCAAGCCATGTTGATTATTGAAAAAACATGGCAACCAGGAGGCGGGGCTATATTGCCGTATAGTGAAAACTTAAAGAATCTTCTCCTCCGAAAGTGTCAGGCCAATTTTCAAATAATTGTATAGAACTGTTTATTGGGTGACTCTCTATCAGATTCCTTCAAGCCAAGTTGGTCGGAAACTATGGCCGCCAGGGGGCGAGGCTTATATGGCTAAAGTGAAAACAAAATAAAATCAGGTGAGCGATCCAGGGCCATCATGGCCCTCTCGTTTTTCTGATTGTCACAATGTTTTCATATATAGTGAAAACTTAAAAAATCTTCTCCTCCGAAAGTGTCAGGCCGATTTTTCAAACAATTTTGTAGAAATGTTCCTTAAGTGACCCACTAGTAGATCCCTTCAAGCCATGTTGATTGGTCAAAAAACATGGCCGCCAGTGGGCAGGGCTTTTTTGCCTTATATGATAAGTGAAAACTTAAAAAATCTTCTACGACGAAAGTGTCGGGCCAATTTTTCAAATAATTTTGTAGAAATGTTCCTTTGGTGACCCACTTAGATTCCTTCAATCCATGTTGATTGGTCGAAGAAAACATGGACGCCAGTGGGCAGGCTATTTTGCCTTATACACATGTATGACTATAGTGAACACTTAAAAAATCTTCTCCTTCAAAAGTGTCAAGCCGATTTTCAAATAATTTTGTAGAAATGTTCCTTGGATGACCCTCTATGAGATCCCATCAAGCCATGTTGATTGGTGAAAAAACATGGCCACCAGGGAGGCGGGGCTATTTTGCTGTATATGGCTATAGTGAAAACTTACCTCTGATATACACTGAAAGATATAGGCACTGAACACAGCTTTGTTGAAACTTCCGATTTTGAGGACAATATTATTGACATCGGTACCGTCATTGTACTGAACGACCTGGGCTAGTGTATGGAGAGGATGGCGTTGAAGAACCTCCTGGTAAAAGAATCAAAGTAAAGAAAGTGTACTAGTTTAATTACATTTTATATCCAGATAAGCCTGTGCATTAAAACAGACCGATAAAAAATGACACTGTTCAAATATTAAATACACCAGCTTGTTTGAAGCCTCCATCAAGTTGTGTAGATTCTGATAAGACGGAGTAGATGTACTAGTTGGCTTTTTGTGAACAGTGGCTCATCCACACATACTGATCAAGATTTACACTGTTTTAAGTTCATGTTCACACATTTTATCACGCTTTCCCACATACAACAGCAGACGACTTTGAAAAAGCTCCATTAATAAGGGTTTAAAAAAGAATTTAATTATAAAAAAAGTTGAAAACATTGTGGCTACAGGAGAAATTGCTCATTATGATAACTTTTCCTTTGTTCACACTGTTTCAACTCAACTACTGCAGATGTCTGTATTTTGGAAAAGGGAAAATGCTCCAAGATATAACTTTGTTCTACAATCAACAAGTTTATTTGTCATAAAAAAAATGTAACCTTATTACTACTACAAGCGTGTTTGAAGGATGCAGATGGTGGAGAAGTGATGTGTTTAACCCTTTCCCTCATACGACAATTCTGCAGCAGACGAATTTGAACATATTTTGTCAAAAAATAGAAAAGCTCTTTAATTAAATGGATAACTTATGACTAAAAGTGGAAAACATTGTGGCAAAAGGAGAACTTCTTTTGTTACTATGTTTTCAAAAAGCCGTCTGCTGCAGAGGCGTCAGAAAGCGTCTATATGAGGGAAAGGGTTAAGGCAGGCGACACAAAGACTAGTAAAGATTAGCAGACATGTTGGATAAAGGTCAGATGTTTATAGAACTTCAGTCTGAAGTTTGTATTATTGAAGTTGGGTCACATTGCCATTAGCTTATCATATTAATTGGCAAGGAAAATTAAACTTCTTGGTATTCAGTGTTTTCATCCTTAAATAGATGTATCTTCTTGGACAGTGTCTGGTTCCAACACTGCATTGTTGGCCAATTCAAAGAGTAGTGGTCACAATTAAGATTCTGCCTTTCTGCATGTTGATTGGGGGGTTCTACGCCATTTCTATAATTTTTCAGTTATATTATGGCAGCCAATTCACCTCATGTATTTCCTGGCTTTACTCACACCAGTCATTGAAACCAACCGACTGCATAGACTTGTAGCCCATTGCTGGAAGGTGTAGGCTGCCTATTGCATTGACTTTTGTAAAATATCAGAAAGAATGTTGACTGGGCTTGGATCCAACCTAAACACCGGTACTTGACAATCTGCATCGCTACTCAATTTCAATTTCAACATTTTATTACCCCCAATACAATAACATGTATAAATATTGGGAAATATAAAAGAGCAATGTATCGATTTTATAACAATGGGGAAAGCCTACAGTGTAAAGTAATTTTTAGTTCATAGACTATTGAAACAATAAAATATGGTATTAGTAAATTATTAGTAAATTAGTATTAATTGAGCTTTATGAATTTGGGCTGCATGTTAAGACATAAAGAGCTACAGTTTTTTGGTAATTAAATAGGTTGTGAGATAATGTGTTTCCTATACTTTGTCAATATTCCATACATGGCTTTCAGATCTAAAATCTACACTATTCACAATTTAATAAACATGTACAATCAAAGAAAAATCCTTAAGTAAAGAACCAGTCACACAGACAGGACAGCAGAACATTAAGGCTGATCATATACTCCACTTAACAATTATGTCTGAGGGATATCCTGGGTCTAAGCTCATTTAAACAACATAAAACAAGAAAAGATTCTGTCCATGGGAAAATGTACAAGTTGGCTTTTGTGTAGTGTATATCTGGATCACACTGTTCACATATCGCTTGCATTTATAAGCGTGTCAAAAGATTCTGTGAAGTTGTTTAGACTCAGATGTAACAGCATATGGACAGGTTGATCTGAATCTATACAGTTGCTGTTCAGAAGTGCCAAGTTGTACCTTAATTAACCCTTTCCCGCATAAGACAATTCTGCAGCAGACGTCTTAGAACATATTTTTTTTCAAAAATTAGAAAATCTCTATAATTGAATGGATAACCTATGATTAAAAGTGGAAAACATTGTGGCAAAGGGAGAAACTGCTAGTTTTGAGCAATTTCTTCTTTTGTCACTATGTTTTCAAAAAGCTGTCTACTGAAGAGACGTCGTGAAGCGTCTATATGAGGGAAAGGGTTTAGCCATGGACAGGCTTAAATCATCCAATCTTACCTGTCCTTTCATATTGATAACTTTTATTCCATGAATGGAGATATTTATCATGACCTTATCCTCTTCCTGCGCTGAAATTGGTATTCTACTTTCAATCTAGAAAAAATACAACATACAGTCATGAATATGTTGCAGTAACATTTGTAATTCATAGAATAAATAAGATGGGAAGTATTTACAGAGAACTGTTTATATATATGTAAAATGAACACAGAACAAATGTTATATGATGCAACAAGTTTTGGAAAATATACTTTAATAACTCTTTCCCACATACAGTAAATCTGCTGCAGATTACTTTTAATATTAACATCTTGTCTAAAATGTAGAAAATCTCTATTTTTAAATGAAACTATATTTATTAAATAGAGTGGAACATATTGTAGCAAACAGATATTTCTCATGATGATTAATATCTCCTTTTGTCTCAATATTTTCAAATGCGTCAAAATGCATATGCAAATGAGATAGGGTTATCATAGTTACCCTGTTAAATTATCAGAAGGATACCAAGATAAAGATTGTTGCTAAAAACTACGAGGTTCAGATATTAGTTCAGTTACCTGCGCTTCTTCAACTCTATCCACCAACTGCGCTTCCTTGTCCCTTGTCTGTGAATGACTCATAACTATATCGGGCACAATACCAAGGAAATAAACTTCATACAGTGCTTTGTGTTTATCCATTTCTTTGCTTTCCCTTGGTGTCAAGTTTTCATTGCTTGAAAAATGCTGTAAAAGAAATATAATGATGAAAAATCATTTTTTCCCTGATACAAATAACTTTTAACGCTTCTGGAGCTCAAGAACTTGTTGGAAAATTGAATAATTAATGATTACTGTTTTAAAATTGCTTTCTCAACTCACATCTAAAAATAATACAATAAATGATCATGGCTTCTAATTATTTTACTTAGCATACAGACACTGGTTCTTGAACCTCTTAACATTTATCAGGGGTCATGGGAATACTTATAAATTCATGTCGAAAACCAACAATACTGATAAATAAATTCAATAATTTATGTGTAATTAAACAAAGCACCGGTTCACATAAAATTTATAACGTATAATGCGTTTTTGGAAATATATAAACAGTCTATGAACTAAAGGTTCGAGAAATGGGACCTGCATGATGAATATGAAAGGTTAATTTAACTCTAACACTTACATATGTCACTTTTGAAAAACATTCTTTTTTTTGCCAATATGTTTTCTAAGTCATCTGCTACCGATTGTTTTAGTGTAGGAAAGGGGTATTAAAAGTGTCACACACCGAACATTTAAGACTCAGAATAAAAGCACATCGTATGTGTGCAAACTGTGAATCAAGAATTTAGCTTGAAATAAATGTTCAGTTGTGATGTGTTTCTTCCTGAAACTTGGAACATGACTCATTTGCATGAATATTAAGCTCTGATCAGTGTTAACATAATGTTTACATTTACTTACATGTTGATCTTCGGAGTCTTTTACAACATGAGAGGATCTACCTCTCTTTTTAAACATGATGGTATTTCTGAAATGATTTTGACAGATATATAAGGGGACCATAAATAAGAAGAGTAGCAGGTACTTTGATTATTGACCTGTCGGTGTCGTTATTATTGTACAGTCATATTTTCAACTTAATTACAAACAAATAATTGAGTTTAATGTTTTGTTTTATCTGTCATTTGATAAATGTTGACACCAAATGATACAAAACAAATAACTATGCATTCATCAACAAACTTATAACTTATAAATGTTCTTTCATCAAAGTTTGACCTAACCTATTCTGGACCCGCTAAATAAACGAACCAATATGTCTGCGCCCATGACCATTTTTAACCGTTGAAGCATTTTTAACCTCTTTAAATTTCGCTTAGAAAACAAACTTTAAAGCTAAAGCGCAATGTCATACAAAGACGAGCAAGAAGCTTTTGTGAGTGGAAACAAAGGCTCGTCAAAATTACACATATCCATTACAGTATTGACTGCTGTCCTGCTCGTTCACTTACGAGATGTGTTGATTTTGAAAACAAGATCAAAACTTGGCTTCTGGTAAGTGACTGACAATGACACAATAGCTCCGACCTGTAGAGCGGCGTTTTGCGTGTTTTTAAAATATGTATATGACCTCTAAAACCTATGTTGTGGTACTCAAAATAATCGTCTTAGTTGATATATGACCTCTCACTAGCTTGTGCTTGTCAACGGAAACCAGACGTTTCCCCCCCAAACTGTTTCCTCCCTGTAGACGTTTCCTCCCCAAACCATTTCCTCCCAAGACGTTTCCCCCCCAAAGTTATATACCTGTAGACGGTTCCCTCCCAAAATGATTTTGACACCAAATATGTGACATAGTGTTAAAATATTGATGAATTTGATCTAAAATAGAATTGTTGTTACATGTATGAATGTAACAGTTTATTAAATGAATAATTGATAGTTTCATTATAATTATTTAATATGAGGTAAATTTTAAATTGTAATGAAAGAATAAAATAATTCCTATGTTTGTGATTAAAATTACTTTTCAATCAGATAAAACATGAAATATTGTGAGTTTGAAAGTATTTTATGTCTTCATTGAATACTTGTAATGTGAGAAAATTATCCTAGAATAAGATTACTAAGTAAAAAATAGTAAGGAAAAGTTATCAAATAACTTCAATTCAGTTAAATGTAAATATTCTGACAATATATAAATATTAAACTGAAATGAAAGAATTTGGAATTTGCAAAGTATTCTGCCTTATTATGTTTAAAGGTGGTCCTACTCTCCATTTCCAGGTATTAATCCAATCAACACTTATTGTCATAATTGTTCTGTCTTCTGCACCTTTAATTATATAATTGATTGATACAGTAAGCAATCAAGGATGTGGCCTCAGAAATTCACCTTTGAAATAGGGAATAGATTTCTGTTGTATCACTATTTCTAGATTTTATTAACCTACTGAAGCTGAGTTTCCAGGCCATATTGCACAATTTTCTTTTAGGTACAGGTCTACTATTTCATTCACAAAGCAAAACAGTACAAAATAAGGAACATTTTATTATTTAGTTTAGAAATAAAACATGATTTTTTTATATATTTATTATACAATATATACATATTAACAGCAAAAATAAATCCTTAGGTCAAGTTTGAAAATGTCATAATATGTTACCAAAGAAGAAAAATGAATTTAATTTCTGTCCACTGCTGTTGTTAAAGTCCAAGTTTAAAATGTCTATCTTGAAACTTTAATTTAAAAGATGGCAATATTACAAAAGTTGAAACTTAAAAATGCATCTAATATATACATATTTACGGAGAAAAAATTCTGAAGTATTTTAAGGAAGATTAAAAATATCATCTATCTTAATATGACAAAAATATCTAAAATAATTGCACCTTAACTAATCACAGTCACATACATCAATGATGATCACATAGTATTACTGTCTTCATCATGATTATAGAGTCACTACAGCTGTGTGATCTGGCCCACTGGCTGACTCGGACCTACAGCATCACACACAGGTCCAAAGTACTTGGCACACTCAGCCAACAAGGTTCTGGCACATACTTTAAATGCAAACATACTAATTACCTTTATATATGATTTAGCAACATTTAAGTAATATCATTAAAGAAAATTATTTTTTATTCAAAACCCTTAACAAAGTGTAATTACATTTAAACTAAATATATAAAACTATTCATACTTGTTTATCTAGACTACTATAAGGTGTAGTGACCCCTGTTACTTTCTATATATATATATAATGCTACTGCAGACGTTTCCCTCCCAATTTTGGGGGGGAAACGTCTTGGGAGGAAATGTCTTGGGAGGAAACGGTTTGGGGGAGAAACGTCTGTCATTCCTTGTCAACAGTCTTATGTTATAGGACTACCACAACATAGGCTTTAATGAATTATAAAGGGATATCACAACATAGGCTTTAATGAATTATAAGAGGGATATCGTGCAAGCAAGACCTAAACTATGTTAATGATTCTTTATCTAGTCCTCCGGTAAATATTTAATACTTACATTGGCCCTTGTCCGGCACATTTCCTGAACATACAAGTTTATGATATTCTAATTTTAGTTGCTTATCGCTCTTAACTATGCATCTTATAAAACACATTTGTTGCACTTATAAAAACCAATTGTCTTCGATAAGTAGCGCGTCCGCCTCGGGTGCCTCTGGTGCAGGAGGTTGTAGGTTCGATGCCCGGCCGGGTCATACCAAATACTTAAAAAATGGTAGTTATGGCTGCTCTCTTTGGCGCTCAGGGTTGCGGGGTTACTATTACGACTGACTGGCTGGTCTCAGGATAAGTACTGGTAACTGACCCAGGAGACGCTGTAATGTAACTGAAAAATTGTTGAAAGCTGCGTAAAAATCCAATCAATTAACAACAAAAGAATTATGCATTTACTAGTTTTCTGATTTAATCTTCAAAACATGAAATGAGAATTTGATCTCTTTTTCAGGTCATCTTTGCTGATAGATTTTGCCTTGGTCGTAATTCCGCTACAACTTATGCTGACATGGTTCAACAATATTATTATTCCTTGCTTTGTCATAGTTTTGACTCTGATACTCCTGCTTGTTATAGTTGACATTCAAACAAAACCCTTGAGTGATGTATCTTCTGGTTTATCATTGAAGGACATTCCAATGTCCAACAGCAGCAGGCCTTTTGTGACTTATTTTAGAGCTTTTACAAGCATTCTGACAGCATTTTCTATTCTAGCAGTAGATTTCAAATTATTTCCAAGACATTTGGGAAAGACAGAGACCTATGGAACAGGTTTGATGGATGTGGGTGTTGGTTGTTTTCTTGTTGCCAATGCTATAGTGTCACCCGAAGCAAGACAGAAAGTATCTCCAGAAAGGTATACAGAGCTCCAGATAAGGGGCGTATTTCATGTTCTGAAATCTGTTTTTGACTTCCATGTTGGCGTTGAGATGATTATTGTATGTACCCTGAATATTTTAATTTAACCCCTTTCCCACATACACCAAATCTGCAGTAGACGACTTGGAAGACATGTAGGCAAAAACCTGGAAAATTTCTATACATGAAGGTATAATCACTGCAAAAAGTTTAAAACATTGTGGCAAATGGAGAAATTGCTCGTTTTGAGCAATTTCTCCTTTTGACACAATGTTTTCAAAAGTCGTCTGCTGCAAATGCATCAGAAAGCGTCTTTATATTAAAATCCTGTTTCCATTTCCTAATCTGAAATACAGACTAATTGAAACTAGTTACTCTTAAATTGTAAACTTAAAATAATTTATCATATAACCATTAGTTCTGGGTTAAAAATTTGGTTAGTGGTGCTTTGGTCAGTGTATATACCTTTAGAGTGGATGATTGGGTTTTTGAGGAAAGGCTTTGTAATAAATAAAGCATACTTCAGAAGGATGGTAGTAGTAGCTGATCTCCTTGGTGCTAAGGTGTTGCAGAGTTAGTATTACACCTGATGTACAGGTGTCAGGATAAAATAATCCTTCCCACAAACAAAAATGTCCATCTGATGACTGAAAATATTTATTCAAAATATGGAAAATAAGTAGAAATGAAAGTATGATTATTGAATAGAGTTGAAAATATTGTGACAATAGGAGAATTTTTTCATCATGAGCAATTTCTCCTTTTACCTCAATGTTTTCTAAGACCGTCTGTTGCAGATGAATCAAAATGAGTGCAAGTGAGGAAAGGGTTAAACAAAAGTATAAGTATGACTAGTTACACACTGATAAAAGTCGTATATTCATTTTGGAACAGTCCATTTTTGATTACTTTTATTAAGATGTTACATTTTGCCTGTTTGGCATCCTGGCGATATATTATGGGCAACACATATTGAAATATGAGGATCTTTTTTCTTACCTTTGCAGTCCTGTTAGAAGCATTTTAACTTCTATCAAGTCTTCCTTACCATTGTTAGTTCTTGGATGTGGGCGTGTCCTGGCTGTCAAGTCCTTAAATTATCAGGAACATGTCACAGAATATGGTGTCCACTGGAACTTTTTCTTCACACTTGCTGCTGTAAAGGTAAAACAGTAGTTAAATAAGATGTCCATATTCAGAGTTTACATTAAGCTTTTATGTCCAAGCATGTAGGAAGGTATGAAACTTTTAATCTAAATCATCATATGCAGGTTGTGATCTCATTTTAAAGACTTAATTGATGTTGCAGTTTTATACTTTTTTTAATTCTTTCTCTGCCAAAGGCAATAAAAGGCTTTTACAAACAATGCAGATTCGGGTGAGACAGCTCGTAAAGAATTGTCTCTGCTGAAATCTGCATTGTTTGCCTTTTAGATATTAAATTTTACCAAATTTCCTGTTGGACGAAAAATGGTATTGTCCAATTTTCAACATGGAAGAGTCGACTTTGTGAAATTTGCAGTGAAAGATTTAATACACACAGACTGTTTTAACCAACAGCATTGACTATAATGGACATAACTTCTGAAGTTAATTTTTGGTAAATCATTTCTTATATGGACTGATGAGAAGTTATACTTTGGACATTTTCTTGTCGCCTGTTTTGGCAATGTGTTATATAGAGATAATTTCTACATTGTCTACATGTCGTTCATGCTGATTTTAACTTTACCCTTCCCACCATTAATATGGAAAATCTCCCTAAATGAAGAAATATTTATTGAATAGAGTCGTTTTGAGCAATTTCTTCAAAAGTTGTCTGCTGCATTGGCATCAGAAAGCGTTTAACTGGTAGGTGACACTTTTTTTCATCTGAATACATGTATTTACTTATAAAGAAATACACTAAAGCAAGTAACTGGTAGTATAGTCATATTTTGTATGTTTATATACATTAACTAACAATGTTCTGTTTAATTACTTTTTAATTTACCTGCCTTGGCAGGGTATTATTTAGGGATCACTTTTCTACTTTGTCTTCCTATAGATCTCAACTCTGACTTTTATAGTTAGTTCAAATCCCAGCTCAGCAAGTATTCTTTTCAACGTTTGACAAAAGTCAATGTGACAAGCGTCATTCGTCTTCCATCATTTAGCAAACAGTCTGTGGAAAAGCAGCTACCGGTAGTTGCTTGGAAAGACTGTTGTGTGGAGTATTGGGTTGACATAGCCAGGAAACACATTAGTACGTGAAGTGACTGCCGTGACATGAATGAAAAACTGTTGAAAATGGCGTTAAACCCCAATCAATCAATCAATCAATCAATCAATCAACCTTTCAGACACCCTCCTTAGTTTGTTATTAATAATTATTTTACAGGTAGGATGTACTATGCTGTTCTGTACAGTTCCCCCCAGATTGTGGAATATGAGTGGAGTAATCATCATAGCCCTGTATCAGGTACCAAACATCATTTACCCTTTCCCACATACAACAATTCTACAGCAGACAACTTTGAAAATATCTACCTTGAACCATGAACACTCTAAAAATGTAAATTAATTATTAAATATAGATGAAAATTTTGTGACAAAAGGTGAAATTGCTTGATATGTGCAATTTCTTCTTTTGACACAATGTTTTCAAAAAGCTTCTATATGGAGAAAAGGGTTAATCCATCATCTCATTGAAAACTTGTAGACTTTACCTGAACATATTTAAAAGTGTGTGAAATCTGGACTACTGGAAAAAAAAAAGGGGGGGCTAAAATGACAAAACTTAAAATGCTCTTTTGCTCTGAAAGCGCTTATCTATTTTCAATGTTATTTTGCAGAAATTTTCGTTAGATGACCTTCTACTAAAAAGCCATATTGATTGGTTAAAAAACATTGCTTCTGGACAGAAGGGGTAAATTGGCAACACTTTAAGATTCGGTTGCTCTGAAAGTGTCTTTATATTCAGATAATGTGGCTGAATATTATGTGATCATATTCTAAAATTGTTTGAGCCATATTGATTAGTTAAAAAACAATTTGGCTGCCATATGGCATCAAAAAAGGAGTAAAAAGACAAAAAATAAAATTCTTTTGCTCTGAAAGTGTTCATTGGATTTTAAGAAAGTTGGGCAGAAATGATCCATATGGGACCCTCTACATATACTGTTCAAGCTGTATTGATTGGTTGAGAAATATGGCAATCTGGCAGCATCAGAAAGGGGTAAAATGACAAATTTGAAATTCCTATTGTCTCAAAACGCTTAGCTGCTTACAACATAAGTTGGCAGATATGTTCCTCAGACTCTCTACATCAGTTCAAACTGTTTTTAATTTGTTGAAAGAAGTAAAATGACAAATTTTAAAAGTAATATGATTTTGCAGAATTTTGCTATAAAGGAGAACATCTACAAAGTGTTTTCAAATTATTTTGATAAGTAAAACAAAACATGGCCCCTAGGGATTGACCATTTCCAACAAACAACACATCTGCAGCAGACAACATTTAAAACATCTAGGAAAAATATGGAAAATGATCTTTAAAGGGTAGCATAATTATTGAATAGAGTTGATAAACATTGTGGCATATGGAGAAATTGTTCTTTATGAGCTATTTGTCCATTTGCCACAATGTTTTCAAAAGTCGTCTGCTGCGGAGGCGTCAGAAAGCATCTGTTTGAGGGAAAGACATTCACATGTTAATACACATTCAGTTCAAATTGGAAAGCGTTAAATTACAATGACCTGAATAATTTAATGTCCTGTAAATAATGATCTTGAATTAAAGATTATATTCTCGGGCGAGTGATCCATGACCATTTACTGGATAATGTTGAGTAACATGTATCTGCTTTAACCCCTTTCCAACATATAGATACTTTCTGCCTCCTCTGCAGCTAGCAGACAAATTTTGAAAACATTGAGACAAAAGAAGAAATTGCTCATGATGAGCATTTTCTCCTTATGCCACAATCTTTTTAAACTTACCAATTATAAACCCATTTTTTATAGAGATTTTCCCTATTATTGCAAATATTATTTTATGTTTCAGATTTTGTGGGAAAAGGTGAACAATATTAGAGGCAAATAATGTATAGCAGTCTCTGGAAAATTAAAGTTGTGATTTAAATAATGTAGCTTGTTTCGCAATTAAAATAAGTTCAGACTAAACGAAGATAATCTTTCCACATGATTGGAATCTTTTCAGCATAACCTGACGTATATTGGTTTAAAAGAGTATATAATCAAAGGTCAAGATGGTAAGGGAGGTCGTGTGGACTTTGTTGATGCGAACCGGGAAGGCCTGTATTCCTGTATAGGCTATCTGTGTGTCTATATTATGGGTGTACAACTTGGTAAACTTGTCATGTCAAAAAGGTCAGTGAGTTGTTTACAGATATATGCATGTTTACATTATCATGCATTTATCATTTATATCTCAGAAAAACAAATGAAGGTTTTCAAACAATTCATAATGGGAACAATATTTTAGTGATGCCTGCGATATACTTTCTCTCACAAGTGTCTTTCCAACGCTTTGTTTTATCAGAACTTTTCTTAACCCTTTCCCTCATATGACAATTCTGCAGCAGACGACTTTGAACATATTTTGTCAAAACATAGAGAATCTCTATAATTGAATGGATAACCTATGACTAAAAGTGGAAAACATTGTGTCAAAAGGAGAAATTGCACGTTTTGTGCAATTTCTTCTTTTGTCCCTATGTTTTCAAAAAGCTGTCTGCTGCAGAGGCGTCAGAAAGCGTCTATATGAGGGAAAGGGTTAAACCCTTTCCCTCAATAAGGCACTTTCTGACGCCTCATCAGCAGACGACTTTTAAAAACATTGTGACAAAAAGAGAAATTTCTCAAGACGAGCATTTTCTCCTTTTGCTACAATGTTTTCAATTCTATTCAAAAATAAAACTTTCATTTATAGATATTTTCCTTTTTTTTGCCAAGGTGTTTTCAAAGTCATGTGATGCAGATTTGTTGTATTCGGGAAAGGGATGATTTTTGATCCTTGAATAAATGAATGGATATTATGAATGGTCAGGCTATATGGAGGCACATGCTGATCTACATTCACCAGCATATGAATACACGTATTCCAGCATTTTGGCTAATAATAAATGATAATTATACCCACTTCGAAGTGGGGGTATATAGGAGTCACTGTGTCGGGCTGTCTGTCTGTCGGTCGGTCGGCCGGAAGCCATATTTTGTCCGGCCTATTTCTAACAAACCACTAGGTGGAATTCAATAAAACTTTACATGAAGCTTCTATACCTAGAGGAGATGTGCATATCCTAAAGGGGTTACAATTGCATGTTATTGCCCTTTTATTTATTAAGTTATGGTACTGTTTAGGGGGTATTTATCATCTTCAGTGATAGTTCTAGTTTGTCTAGAAATATCTGAATCATGTGAAATGAGGTGTTTTTGGAGATATAACTAATCCCAAACTGTTAACTCCCGTGCAGACAACTTTTGAAAACATTGTGGAAACAGGATGAATTACTCTGAGATTACAAATCTTAGAATATTATATTAGATTAATTGTATAAGTTACCATTTCCTACCTGCAGACATTTGAAATCATTGTGTCAAAAGGAGAAATTGATGACATTGAGCATTTAAACCTTTTGCCACTATGTTTTCAACATGTATAAGTCTATATTTATTTATGGATTATTTTCACCTCACCTGTGCACAAAGTGCTCAAGGTGAGTTATTGTGATCGCCTTTTGTCCGGCGTCCTTCGTGTGTTGTCCGTCAATATCTTCTCCTCTGTAACCAGTGGGTCAATTGTGATGAAATCCTCTCAATGTCCTCACCAGAATTTCTTCAAATTGGGATCCATGCAGAATTCTGGTTTCCATGGCAACCAAACAAAAAAACTTAAAAAATCTTCTTCTCCAAAAGTGTACGGCAGATTTTCAAATAATTTTGTTGAAATGTTCCATGGGTGACCCTCTATCAGATTGCTTCAAGCCATTTTGATTGATCGAAAAAATGGCCGCCAGGGGGACGGGGCTATTTTGCCTTATATGGCTATATTGAAAACTGAAAAAATCTTTTCCGAAAGTGTCAAGCCAATTTTCAAATAATTTTGTAGAAATGTTTCTAGGGTAACCCTCTATCAGATCCCTTCAGGCAATGTTGATTGGTCGAAAAACTATGGCCGCCAAGAGGCGGGGCTAATATGGCCAAAGTGAAAAAAATAAAAATCGGCTGAGCGATCCAGGGCCATCATGGCCCTCTTGTTTTATATTTTTTCCTACATGTTTTCGGTCGTCTGCATCAGCTTTGTTGTATGTGAGAAATGTTTTACATACACCATATTTGTCTTTCATCATTTTAACTTTTTCAATTTTACCCCTCTTTTCCCAGGTCTAATGTGAAAGAATGGATCAAAGTCAGCATAAATCTACTACTTGTGTGTGGGATGGCCTGGATTCTATTACATTTCTGTGACAAGAAAGTGGAACCAGTATCCAGAAGATTTGCTAATATGTCATACTTACTCTGGATGGTACTCAGCCTTTTTCCTTGTTATTGTAGTGCTTCCTTTTGTTGTGCAAAGTATAGTAAATCCTTTAACTTATGATTCCAAATTGAAAATATTGGATGAGAAGAATGGAAAATATGTCCTAAACCATTTCACACATGTAAACACATTTTGACGCCTCTGCAGCAGATGAGCAATTTCTACTTTTGCCGTAATGTTTTCAACTCTTTTCATTAATAAAACTTTCACTTCTAGAGAGTTTCCATAATATTGCCTAGATGTTTTCAAAGTCATCTGCTGCAAATTTGTTGTATGTGGGATGGTAAAATGAAAACCCAAAAAAATTAAACAAACAAGATGACTATTATGGTCGTAAATTTCTCACCTGAATTAATAGAAATCACAGTTTTCAATGTTCGTACAATATGCACAAAAGGAAAACTAGGATCGCCCCCCTTGTGGTCATATTCATCAAGCGATCGTAATTATATCAACAATCTTGGTAGGGGGTCACCCAAGGAACATTTGTGCCAAATTATTTTCAAATTTGGGCCAGTACTCTTAAGTTCTTATTTGAAATTCATTTCTTTGAACAACTTTAAAAGAAGACGACCTAAGAAACATTCCTGTGTAATTTTTCTGAAATGTTTCCATTGGTTTAGGAGCACTATTAAGACAGATATATAATTTCGAAAAGTGAAAAGAGAAATTGCTCACGATGTTTTCAACTCAAGGTGAGATATTGTGATCACCTTTTGTCTGCTGTGTGTCATGAACAATTTCTTTAAACATCATCTCCTCTTAAACTAATGGGTCCATTGCAGAAATGTTCCTTTGGTGGTCCTCTTTGAAAGTTGTTCAAAGAAATTCCATGCAGAATTCTGGTTGCCATGGCAACCGAAAGGAAAAACTTGAATACACTTTAAAAACCTTCTTGTTTGAAACCGAAAGGCAAAAAGCTTAGATATTTGGTTGGTAGCATTATCTTATGGTCCTCTAATAAGATTTTTCAAATTATCCTTTAGGTCAAAATTTAACCTGCCCCAGGGGTCACCTGTTTTACAGAGAAATAACTTGAAAAATCTATTTATCTGAAACAAAAGGCCTAGAGCTTAGATATTTGGTGTGTAGTATTGTCTCATTGTCCTCTATTAATATTGTTTAAATTATGCCCCTGTGTTCGAAATTTGTCCTGCCTTCGGAGGAGACTTTTTATAAAAAGACATATATAGGGAAAAACCTAGAAAATATTCTTGTCTGAAACCAAAAGGTCTATAGCTTAGATATTTGTTATGTAGCATTGTCTAGTGGTCCTCTTCCAAGATTGTTAAAATTATGCCCCGATCAAAATCGGTTTACTAATTTGTTTGTGTCTTTTCAGATGGGCTTTAACAGTATGATTTTACTAACAATGTTGATATTTGACATAATTTGTACATGTCTCGCTTACATTCACCATAAAGCTGATCAAAAAGGTAAGTCTCTATATTTTTCTATCTTTTTTATGTCCCTCAACTCCCCACTTTGTGACGGGTAGTTGAATATTTCTTTGTCTGTCTGATTTTTTGTCTCGCCCACGATAGTGGCGTGAGACATTGCAGTCACTTTTCCGGCGACAGCGACTACTTTTACAAATCACTATATCTCAGGAACCCCTACTGGAATTTTTCTGAAACTTTATCAGATGTATTGTATGGTTATGGGACATCTTTCAACGTCAAAATTTTCAAGGCCAAGGTCATATTTTGGCAGAAATTGAACATGGTTAGGTAACTTAACCTCAAAACTTAACCTTGGTTATATCTCGGCAACCCCTGCTGGAATTTTTCTGAAACTATGTCAGATTTATTGTTGGATCATGGAACATCAGTCGAGGTCAAGGTCATATTTTAGCAGAACTTGAACATGGTTGGATAACTTAACCTCAAAACTTAACCTTGGTTATATCTCAGTAACCCCTAATGGAATTTTTCTGAAATTATGTCAGATGTATCGTTTGGTCATTGGACATCATTCAACGTCAAAATTTTCAAGGTCAAGGTCATAATTTGGCAGAACTTGAACGTTGTTAGGTAACTTAACCTCAAAACTTAACCTTGGTTATATCTCAGCAAACCCTGCTGGAATTTTTCTGAAACTATGTCAGATGTATTGTAGGGTCATGGAACATCATTCAAGGTCATAATTTACCTTAATTTGGAATAATCTTCTGAACACTAGAAGTCTCTTTCTTCATTCAATCTTCACGAAATTTAACCGCTAGATTTGTTTTCATCAAATCTAGTTCAAGTTCACAAATAGGTCATGAGGGGTCAAAAACTAGGTCACTAGGTCAAATGTTAGAATAACCTTGTGAAATCACATTTTTTATTTAATCTTCATGAAAAGTTATTAGATCACATCTTGGTCAAGTTTAAAACTGGGTAATGGGCTAGGTCAAACACTAGGTCACTAAATCAAATTTCCTAGAAGGGTGAGACACCCTCAGTCCGAGGTCTTGTATTTCATGGACATCTCCAAAAGTATATAATCTTGAGACATACTACTTTAACACTTTCCCACATACAACACATCTGCAGCAGACAACTTTGAAAACATTTAGTAAAAAATATGGAAACTTTCTATAAATGAAAGAACAGTTATTGGATTAAGTTGAACAGATTGTGACAAAAGGAGAACTTCCTCAATTTGAGCCATTTATTCTTTTGTCAAAATATTTTCATAAGTCCTCTGCTGCAGAGGCATCAGAAAGTGTCTGTACTTGGTAAAGGGTTAATGGATGTTTGTCATGATGTGTAAGTGTACACCTAGGTGGGCATGGTTTTGTAGTTACCAGTACATTGGCTGGGGCATAATTCTAGTGTTATTGAAAACTACATTTTATTTCACTCTTTTCTGATTTGCTTAATATTCATAATTTTAAGATCTTTATAAAAACATAAGTTAATCAATATGTATTTGACTCATCTACAGCTGATGAAATCTGAAAACATTGTTTAAAAGGAGAAATTGCTAATTACGAGTAATTGCCCATTTATCTACAATCTTTCTTAGACTTTTTCTGGGGACTGGCCTGATTTTCAAATTTGTCCTCTTCTTAATTAATATCAATTAGGAATAGTCTCAAGAAGAATGTCATTAAATTGTTGATGGTTACATGTTGAAAGCTGTATTTTCAGAGTCTCAATAAAAAACGAAAGAATCTTTATTATTTTCAGAATCTCAATCAAAGACAAAAGAATCCACCATTACAGAGGAAATTCCTTTTAGCACCAGCAGCTTACTCTATGCAGTTAACTTTAATGGACTATTTTACTTTCTGCTTGCCAATCTTCTAACAGGAGTTGTGAATTTTCTTGTTAAAACCATTTACCAGCCTGATATAACTGCCTTCCTCATTTTGACAGTATACATGTTTTTGTTGTCAGTGATAATGTCATTTTTATATCACAAAAAAGTGTCACTAAAGTTTTGGTAAGAGAAAAATAAGATGCATAGAGATTTATTTTCATGAAGCAGTATTTTACCCTTTTCCCTATAAACACAAACAGTTTTTAACACCTAAGTAGCAGACATTTTTAAAAAACACTGGAAAGATGAGAAATTGCTGAGAAAAAAAGCAAAGATTCCTTTTCGCTCAACGTTTTTCTTTTACTAGAAGGTAAACGTTATACTTTCAATTTTTAACTTGTAAAATTGTTTGTAACATTGTTTTGTAATTATGCCCCGGCATACGAAGTATGAGGGGCATATAGTTTTCCGGTCTGTTAGTCCGTCCATCCGTCCGTTCGTTCGTCCGTTCGTCCGTCCCGCTCAGGTTAAAGTTTTTGGTCAAGTTAGATTTTAGTGAAGTTGATGTACTATCATTATGAAACTTCACACAAATGACAATCAACATAATTATCATTGTTTAAAAAATTGTATCAATTTGAGGTTGGACCAACTGTTCGTCCGTCTGTTCGTCTGTCTGTTCGTCCATTCCATTCTCAGGTTAAAGTTTTTGGTCAAGTTAGATTTTAGTGAACCTGATGTCCTATCATTATGAAACTTCACACAAATGACAATCAACATATCATTGTTTAAAAAATTGTATCAATTTGAGGTTGGACCAACTGTTCGTCCGTCTGTTCGTCTGTCTGTTCGTCCATTCCATTCTAAGGTTAAAGTTTTTGGTCAAGTTAGATTTTAGTGAACCTGATGTCCTATCATTATGAAACTTCACACAAATGACAATCAACATATCATTGTTTAAAAAATTGTATCAATTTGAGGTTGGACCAACTGTTCGTCCGTCCGTTCGTCTGTTCGTGTGTCTGTTCGTCCATTAACAACCGGGGCATCCGTGTTCCATGGACACATTTTCTTGTTAAATATAGACTTACTGAGAAGCCTCAAAAACATTTTTGACAATAATTTTCATTGACTAGTAAAAAAAAAAAAGGTCATTGAAAATGTCATAATTAATGCTAACACCTGTATCATGATAATTACAATAATACTAAATAAAGGTAATAATTACATTTATTAACCCTTTCCCTCATACAACAATTCTGTAGCAGACGACTTTAAACATATTTTGTAAAAAAATGGAAAATATCCATTGAATAAAAGATATTTTCCATTTTTTTACAAAATATGTTTAAAGTCGTCTGCTACAGAATTGTTGTATGAGGGAAAGGGTTAATAAATGTAATTATTACCTTTATTTAGTATTATTGTACTGACCGACAAACAAACCATGAAGCGTGACTACTATATAGCCCCCATATACTACGTATCTGGGGGTATAACAAGCAATTTCACCTTCTGCCACAATGTTTTCCACTTTTAGTCGTAGTATATGGGGGCTATATAGGAGTCACGCTTCATGGTTTGTTTGTCGGTCGGTCCGTTGGTCTGGACATTTCTTGTGAACACTATTTCTCAGCAACCCTTAGTCAGAATTCAATATAACTTCACAAGAATGATTGATACCTAGCCTAGTTGTGCATATTGTCGGCGTGTTGCACTGGAACTATTTTTAAATGTGTTATGGCGACTTGAATTTCTCATACACAGTTGGTCTGTAGACATTTCTTGTGAACACTATTTCTCAGCAACCCTTGGTCAGAATTCAATATAACTTTACAAGAATGATTGATACCAAGCCTAATTGTGCATATTGTTTGTGTGTTGCACTGGAATTATTTTTAAATGAGTTATGGCGACTTGAATTTCTCATACACAGTTGGTCTGTAGACATTTCTTGTGAACACTATTTCTCAGCAACCCTTTGTCAGAATTCAATATAACTTCACAAGAATGATTGATACCAAGCCTAGTTGTGCATATTGTCGGCGTGTTGCACTCAAATTATTTTTAAATGAGTTATGGCCCCTTGAATTTCTCATATATATATATATATATATATGTATATTGTCAGGCACCAGCTGGGGGTATTCATCACCTTCAGTGATATTTCTAGTTTTGAGCAATTTCTTCTTTTGTCACTATGTTTTCAAAACGCTGTCTGCTGCAGAGGCGTCAGAAAGCGTCTATATGAGGGAAAGGGTTAAAAAGAATCGACTTGCCGAAACATTATGATGCATCTGCAGCAGACGACTTTTGAAAACATTGTTTGAATAGAAGAAATTATTCATGATGAGCCTTTTGCCACAATGTTTCAAACAGCATTCAATAATTATACTTTCATTTGTAGGAGATTTTCTATATTTTCCCAAGATATTTCGAATGTTGTCTGCTGCAAATGTTGTTGTATGTGGGAATGTTTTTACCTCAAACACAACCAGGCTTTCGAAAGTTGTCTAACCCTGTTATGTTATAGGATAAAACATCTATAGAAACTTATTATATTTCTATATTTATGCATATAAAGTGGACTCGAAATAACTTTAAAGTTGAAAGGGACCAATAAATTACTTATTGTCATGTTTGAATGATCCCTTGAATTATTCTAAATTCATTACCGGGTATTTACATGTATACGTAAATGATCATTATGAAATGAAATTCAGTGATAAAATCAATTCAAGTAAACACCACATTAGCAGTTCTTATTGTATGTCTGAGCAATCAGAAAAGCTGCTACATTATTTTAAGAAGACGGAACCGATCCATGAATTAGTTTGTGTTAAGCAACATATCGAAATTATGACATGTTTGAAATTACTGCGAGTCCACTGTACTATATAATAGATCGATATTCAGTCATAATAAAATCTGATGCAATTCATTTTCTAGAGTAGATATTTAAAAAATGTGGTTCTTCCCCTTCGTCTATATCAGGCTGGTAACATGTATCACCATGCAGTTATGACAGTAAAGGTGCAGATGATGGAATAACATGTTGATTTGAGTCCTATACATATGGATTTGATTGGCTATCTGACTGAACACAATATTGATAACCAGTCTGAAAGTAAATTTGGCCTTGATAACCTGCCAAACTGGAATGTGATCTGAGTAACCAGTCTGACATGGAACCTGGCTTGCTGGATTTGAACTGGAAACTGGCCTTGATAACAAGTTTGAACTGGAATCTGACCTCCATTTCCAGTCTATAATGGAATCTGGCTTTGATAACCGACATGCACTGGTATTTGCTTTGATTAGCCAGTCTGACCTGGAACATTGCTTACCGAATAATCAGGTTGAACTGGAATCGTAATTTGCACTACATATCCTTGTGATTGTTGGTCATTTAGTAAATCAAGGAGCTGCATTCTCAGAGAAAATTTCATAGTTTGATTTGATGCCAAATGCTCTATAATTTTAACAGAGCATACAGTAGGATACTCCCTGTGTGAAGAATGACAAGAATAATTCCAATTACGGGTGTAACCTCAGCCAGTACATATTTTTGCCAAGATGTAACAATTGATACATATGGGAAAACTTACTATTAACCTTTCCCACATGTAGACTATATCTGGTGCATCTGAAGCAGACTAATTTGAGAAACATTGTGACAAAAGGGAGAAATTGCTGATAATGAGCAATTTTTCCTTTTGCCACAATGTTTCAATAATATTCAATAGTTATACTGTAATTTCTTAAGATTTCCTATGTTTTTGCAAAGATATTTTCAAAGTCGTTTGATTTCTTGTATGTTGGAAGAGGGTCAACCTCGTGTGATATTTATATGAGTTGAAAACATCTGAGGAAATTTTGTTTTAGTTAACCATGACTGCATTATGATGTAACCCTTTAGTTGGCATCAGCCAATTGTGCAAAATGTTTAAGTTTCCAAATAGAACCCCCCACCAAGCAGGCCATACTGGCCTCTGACAGCTCTTGTACTACACACTGTATTCAGTCAGTTCTTTGCAGAAGCATTGAAATTATGTTATTTGTGAAAAATAACTAGTTATACAAAAAATTTGTATCCAAATTTCAACAGATCGGAATTTTTTGAACAATCTTGGTAGAAGGTCGCCCATGGATTTATTTCAAATTGGGCAGGTACATCTGAACAAGAAAATTTATTAAGTGTTCACTATGAATACATATAAGGAAACGAAGCCCCGCCCCTTGGTGGATGTGTTTTTCAATGGCTCTAAATAATTGAACACTCTTTGTAGAGGGTCACCCTAGGAACATTTAAGTAGAGTTATTTTCAAAACGGGCCAGAACTTTTGGACCATATTTTAAGTTTCACTATGGATACATATAAAGAAAACAAATCCCGCCCTGGCGGACATGTTTTTCAGCGGATTGAAATAATTTGAACAATTTTGGTAGAGGATCATCCAAGGATCATTTGTGCCAAATTTTATTTTTTAATCCGGCCAGCACATTTTTGACAAGAAGATTTTATAAGTTTTCATTATACACATCGAAACAGGAAAGACTTTGAAATATGTGCGAAACCGATTCAGTTGAAGATGAAACTCATTTTCTAATAAACTGATTTTTATAGATTTTTTTTTAGAACAACTGAATGATGCCAACTTAAGCCAGTTTAGTGATCACCTTATGAACAATCACCCTCGTAAATGTGCTAACTTTATTGTGAAGGGTTATCGAATGAGGAGATCAGCCATGTATCGTAACTAATCCGACTGGTATTACCTGCCCTGCATTATACTTTGAAATAGAAACCTGTCTTGCGTAAACAAATATAGGTGACTTATGCCCGGGTGTGGTCATTTTTGGTTTTTATATCAAACTGTTAATCAAAATATGTTTCCCTCATGTCACTTTAATAAACAATTTCTTATCTTATCTTATCATTATAAGGAAATCAAGCTCCGTCCCCTGACGGCCATGTTTTTTAATGGATTTTATTTTTTTTATTTTTTAAAGTTTTGGCATTTCCCCATTTCAGATTCCGCAGACGACTGTCTGCATGGAAATGAATTATTTAAACAAATTTGAAAGAGGACCAACTAAAGAACATTCCTGTGAAATTATTTTGAATATGGTTCAATGGTTTAGGAGAATATGTTTGTAGGAAAATGTGAACGGACAGTCCGAGGTGAGCAAACAAGAAAAACAAGTACTGCCCCCTAGTGGTAATGTTAAACAACTGATTGTAATGATTACACCAATCTTGGTATAGGATCACACAAGGAACAGTTGTGCCAAAGTATTCAGTTAAAAAAATCATGCCTATGTGTTTGGACTAGTAGATTTCTAAAGTTTTCACTATATATTCATATAAGAGAAACAGACCCGAACCATGGTGGCCATGTTTTTCAAAGGATAAACATAAGTTCAACAATCTTGGTTAAAGGTCACTAAGAAACATTTGGACCTTATTATTTTCTAATCGGCCAAGCGTTTTAGTACGAGAAGATTTTTTAAGTTTTCACTATATATACATATAGGCCTAAGCACAATCAAGCTTCGCCTCCTGGTGGCCATGCATGTTTGTCAATGAATCCGAATAATTTGAACAAGATTGGTAGAGGGTCAACCAATGATTATTTTCCCCAAATTATTTAATAATCGGCCCAGCGTTCTACGATAATATATTTGGAAGATTTCACAATATATGCATATACGGAAAACAAGTCCCGCCCCCTGGCGGCCATGTTTTTCAATGGGTCGGAATAATTTGAGCAATCCTGGAAGAGGTTCACACAGGGAACATTTGTGCCAAATTATTTTAAAATCGGGCTAGTACTTTTTGGACAAGCAGATTTTTAAAGATTTCACTTTATAAATAAGGGGAAACAATCTGGTTGCCAAGCTTCTGAACGGATCGGAATAATTTGAACAATCTTGGTAGATGGTCGGTCATCCAAGGAACATTTGTTTCAAATTATTTTCAAATATGGCCAGCACTTTTGGACAAGAAGACTTTTAAAGTGTTGGCATTTTCCCCTGTGTATGATGCCGCAGAAACCAGTGATACATGTAATTGAATAATTTGAACAACTTTGAAAGAGGACCACCAAACGAACTTTCTTTTGAATTTGGTTCATTGGTGAAGGAGGAGAAGTTGTTTGTAAAAAAATGTGAACGGACAAGCAACGACGACGGACGGTGAGTGATCACAACAGCTTACCCAGAGCTTCGTGCTCAGATGAGCTTATACAATCAGATGTATAATATATAATTATAATATTATTTCAACCCATTTTCACATTTTTAAGCATCTGCAGCAAAAGAATTTTGCAAATTTATGGTTATAGTTTTACTTATATTTGTAGTGATATTCCTTATTTTGCTTAGATGTTTTCAAAGTCGTCTGCAACACGTCGTCAACCACTTACCAGTTGTGATATTGGAAAGTCATCTGCTTTGAAAGCATCATAAGAACATTTATAAGAATTCATGAATAATAGAAATAGTATTTTGATAACAATTAATTGGTAGATTAAAAATTCTAGTATGTTAACTTTGGCTTTTACCACACATGTTTGTCTACCGCATTCGCACAATGACACATATGAATCACTTCACTGTCGTGTGTGACCATCTGTCAGTCATTAGTCAGTCACGCTTTCACTTACCGAGTTATGTTCCTTCAAACACTCTTTTCTTGATACAAATGATTTTAGATGCATTTGCAACAAACCATTTTTAGCAACGGGCTCGTCAGAGCCAATTGCTATAGAAGACGACATCCGAATACACTCATCATTTTGAGACTGTAATCTAGACTAGTGTTTTACAATATCGGCATTGAATTACTTCACATCTGTCTTTCTATAACAGCTCTCCATCTGAACACCATCTGAACACCATCTAGAGATGTCTTAGTAGTTGCAGATCGTATATAGGCCTAATGTCAATAAAGTCGATGATCTGATTTATATTTATACGGTAAATGGGTAAGTTGGCCTAGGCGTCGGAATTTCCAAAAATCCTTTCAAATACTTTTCAGCGGTAACGTTAATCAAGAATCTAAGTACTAGAGTATTTCATTCTAGATTCCTGCGTAAATACATCAGATTTAAAGATAAAATGCTTCAAATATAAATAATTCGCTATCTTGTTTATCGATTTTTACCGCCTAGTGTAACGGATAACATATTGTCCTGTCACGCGACTTCTTTTTATAAATAAAAAAATATTATAATTATCTTTTTTTCATTTTTGTCTTAGAAATCGGTGGTGCAATTGTCATTTGACACCGTTGCAACAAACTCCTTCAAAATACTGGGATTTTAAATGATTTAAAAAGCAACACATTACACATCTTTCCACCTATGCGTTGTGAAATATGCACATATGTATGTATGTCAACTTTTAGTATATCGATAGACCACCATACTGTGTGTACAGTATTTTGCATTCAACTACGTTATCATTCGATATATGGACAGAACAAAGAGTTGTTAAGTCAAGGTAGACTTTTGGGATCGGTAAACACATGTCCGAATGTCATTTGCAGATAGCCCCTTCCTCTGAGCACTTGCAGTGCTTTGATCAAGAGTTGTTCCCCCTAGACCATAACTTTTTCAAAAGTTGTCTCCCTTAGACCATTGCAGGAAAGGTTAGCTAAGACGTTTGATTTTGGAATTTGTAATTTATGTAAAGCGCTTATATGATCCGACTTCACAAATGTAATGGTCTAGGGGAAATAACTCGTGTTTCTCATGATTTTTTTTTCTATTATTTGTTTCATTAGATCGTTAAATTAATTACAATTTTCAAAAGTTGTCTCCTTTTAAACCATTGCAGGATAGCTTAGCTAAGACGCTTGTTTTTGCACTTTGTATTTGATGTAAGGCTCTTATATGTTATGGTCTAGGGGAAATAACTCTTATATATATTTCATTTTCTAAAGTTGTATCCCTTGGACCATTAAACAAATCCAATCTTAGAAATTGACTGGTCTAGGGGAAATAACTCGTGCTTTAGATATATTTCATTTTCTAAAGTTGTTTCCCTTAGACCATAAATTTGATATCATTTTTAAAAATTGTCACCCTGTAACCATTGCAGACTGAGACAGTCGATTTTGTATTTTAATGATTTTATGGTCTAAGGGAAATAACTCGTGTTTCTTATATATATTTCATTTTCTAAAGTTGTTTCCATTTCACCATAAAACGAATAACATCTGAGCTAAGACGGCGTCAATAGTTGTCTCCCTTAGACCATTCAGATTAAGACGATCGTTTTTGTAACTCGTGCTTCTGATATATCTCATTTTCTAATATTTTTCAAACGTTGTCTGCCTTAGACAAAGATGGGGTAAAGCATGAAACTGTTTTTTATAAAAGGTATAAAAGAGACAAACGTTTGGTTTGATATAAATGGAGCTTAGAGTAAATTAGTCATATTATGACCGTTAACATGTATGACAGTTCAATACAATATACTCAGAAGAAAAAGTTTAGTCACTGCTTATATATTGTGACTCAAATTTGGAAAACAAAAACATAAACATTCAACCTAATTACCTACCGTATCGTATAGTTCATTTATTATCCAGTGTTTATATCAAACAGTTTGACAAATAACGATATTTTAACAGACTGTTTATTTTTTGCTTTGATATTTTTATTGGAATATCGATATAGTTATCACTGTTAAGCAGCGTTCTTTTGATTTTGATATAGCATGCGTTGTGATTAATGCATCAATGAGTGTGTAAACTTAGCAACGACCTCTATGAAATACAGCCAGTCAAATTTTTTTTTTTGCGATAGACCCCCCAGTTTGCGTATAAAATAATGTGCATTCAGCTCATATATTATTCAATTAACAGACATAACAAGGTCTTCTTGTAAAGTGTATGTGATAACAACATTGTCCTAGTGTATTCTGTGATCTGCAGTTAACCTCTTGATGGCAGCACTTTGAGTGCTTTGATTAAAAACAGTGTGGAAAGAAGGAAAAACTTCATAAATTAGGAATTTTACTTTTTTCAGATGTTTTCAACTTTTAATTATCCAATCATTCTAATTCTAAATTCACTAATTTATAGCAGACAACTTTGAAAACATTTATGATGAAATATCTCAATATCAAATCATTGGATAAAGTTAAAACATTGTGGCAAACGGAGAAATTGCTTGTTTTGAGCATTTTCTTCTTCTCACACAATGTTTTTCCAAAGTCGTCTGATGCAAATGTGTTGTATGTCGGGAAGGGTTAATCAGTCACATCATGTTGACACTTGATGTTCCAGAGAAAAGTAGCTCTATGGTCTCTGCTTTTGTCAGTCATCGGAATTCGGAAATAATGATTAGCAGAGCCGGGATTCCAAATCCGCTAGTCAAGGACTGGTACATATACCTAGTCCTTAAACCTATCGTTACCAAGTAAGAAGCTCGACATAGCAACTAAATTAAGTTTAAACTAGAGTTAATATGTCTCTGTTTAAACCAGAGTTAGTATATGTCTCTGTTTAAACCAGAGTTAATATGTCTCTGTTTAAACCAGAGTTAATATGTCTCTGTTTAAACCAGAGTTAATATGTCTCTGTTTAAACTCTTTTGTTTTACATCGATGGCGAAACAAGCCTTCAAGTAAGCCAGGGACACTATATTACATAATTATATTATTGTAATATAGTGTCCCTGAGTAAGTTTATATTTTAATCATGCTCGATGTCTGCTTCATGGAGAAATAGGCCTAACAAGTTCTCGCGCCGTTTGTGTGGAAATCAGGAATAGAGCTGCAAATATTCCGTCAAATGAAGTACTTTCTCATTTTGAGTGTGATCTACGATGCATTAAATAAAATCTCTACTTAGTCCCTTTTAGTTGCTTTGTGTAGAAGAAAATGTTATATTTCCTAATTCATACAACACAGCACATTAATCATCATTGTGTTAAAGACCAATTAAGTAAAAATGACTACGGTTAAGCAATTTGTTTCTGAAATTGGTATGCTTTCTTTAATTCAACAGCATAATAGCCCCGTCTCCACTCGGCTTCTAAACCGACATTACGAGTTTAGCCGAAGAATTCCGATTGCCCTCGCCGATCGACCCGATAAGATTCGTACCCAGACATTATTGTAACATTTTGTTGCTGAAATTGCATCAGGCATTTCGACAGCATTACAGGCGAAGTATTTATCATTTCTTTTCAATTAATACAATTAAGTTTATACTGTTAATTATTATAATCTTAATGACAGGAATGATCGTCACCTTTTATACGTGTTTCTTATTTCACAAAATTATAACTTGGATCACATTCGGACCAAGGTATGTTCGTACATCATTGCAATCGTATAAATGCAACATTTGTATTTTAGCTGTTTATATGAATTGACATTTTTCCATATTTCACCTGTCAAGTAATATTTCTATTTAAACAAATTGTCACGATCTTCCAGTTATCCATTTTTTCTTAAACATAGATCTTGTATTTAATGTGTTGGGATACAATGTCTACTTTTGAGATTTGACAAACAGCTGTTAAGGATAGAGAGATTGAATGAAATGTATTAGTGAAAAGAGTTGAAAACATTGAAGTAACACAGAAATTGCTCATGATGTACAAATTCTTATTTGTCACTGTGTTTCAAAAAGCGTTTCCTGCAGATGTGCAACGGGGACAGGGTTGAAGCTGAATAAAAACAGTTCTGAAGACAACCTGATTCCAAGGCATTTTATTTGATAACAAAACTTGAAAATAAAGTTATCTCTAAAAGAGGATACATGAGCCTGTTTAAAAAAAATTGACGACTTTGAACGTATTTTGTTAAAACATAGAAAATCTCCATAATTGAATGGATAACCTATGACAAAAAGTGGAAAACATTGTGGCAAAAGGAGAAATTGCACGTTTTGTGCAATTTCTTCTTTTGTCACTATGTTTTCAAAAAGCTGTCTCCTGCAGAGGCGTCAGAAAGGAGTTTTGTCTGGTAAAGGAATGATTTTTGTTCCTGTTTTTAAACTCATTTATTTTTCATTGATTGTGAAACAACCTTTCAGCTTATATTAATGACGCTCGATGTCTGCTTCCTTGAGACGAGATCAGTACTCACGCTGTTTATGTAGAAAAAAACTCTCATCACAGGACTTGAACCGGGGACCGTTGATATGAGAGGGGGAGCTCTACCTCTGCATCACTGTTTTCAATTTTTTGTTATTTATAAGTTATAAATTTGAATGCCTCAAACATACCTGTACATGTATGTAAATAATTTCAGGATACAGACACAATTTGCAGCTGACATCTTTTGAAAATCTGTATCATATGGTTATATAGGAGATCTATATTGCTTGCAATGAACAATTTCTCCATTTCCTACTATGTTTTTAACTCGGCATCTAAAGTATGCTTTATACAAACTTTTCCTTAACGTACATTTATCATCAGATATGTTTGAATCAGAAGAGTCTTAATTATCAACATATTGTTAATGCTTAACAGTAAAGAAATTAAGATTACAGTTTTATCAATTCTAGAACAGAATTTAGGATAACGATATAACTGCCAACAGTAGTAGAATCAATGGAGTTTCAGCCGGTAGTGTTGGCGGCTGGTCGGGGATCCAGAATGAATGATCTTACAGCAAGTGTTCCAAAAGCCTTACTTCCTATCGGTAATATGCCCATGATGTGGTATCCTATCAACAGTTTGGAAAAAGCAGGATTTGAAGGTGTGTCAGTTTTCTTGGGATATATTTATGCCAAATGAATTAACCCTTTCCCTCATACGACAATTCTGCAGCAGACGACTTTGAACGTATTTTGTCAAAACATAGAAAATCTCCATAATTGAATGGATAACCTATGGCAAAAATTGGAAAACATTGTGGCAAAAGGAGCACGTTTTGTGCAATTTCTTCTTTTTATACGCCCATTTTGAAAAAACGGATCGTATTATAGTTTTACCTGCGGCGTATGGGCGGGCGGCATCCAGTATGTTGTCAGCTGAATAACTTTAGAAGCCTTTGTCCAATCATCACCAAATTTAGTCAGAATGTGTATTGGCATAATATCACGGACAAGTTCATATCGCTTTAGTCAATAAAGAGTTATCGCCCTTTAATTATAGAAATTACCTAAAATTGATCTTGTCAGCTCAATAACTTCAGAAGCCGTTATCCAATCATCACCAAATTTTGTCAGAATGTGTATTGGCATAATATCTCAGACGAGTTCGATAACTAGCCATATCCCTTTAGTGAATCAAGAGTTATTGCCCTTTAATTATAGAAATTACCTTAAATTAGTCTTGTCAGCTCAATAACTTTAGAAACCTTTGTCACCAAATTTTGTCAGAATGTGTATTAGCATAATATCTTGGACAAGTTTGATAACTAGCCATATCGCTTCAGTCAATCGAGAGTTATCGCTCTTTAATTATAGAAATTACCTAAAATTGGTCTTGTCAGCTCAATAACTTTAGGAGCCTTTGTCCAATCATCACCAAATTTGGTCAGAATGTGTATTGGCGTAATATCTCGGACAAGTTCGATAACTAGCCATATTGATAGAGAGTTATATCCCTTTAATTATAGAAATTCCCTAAAATTGGTATTGTCAGCTAAATATCTTGTGAAGCCTTTATCCGATCATCACCAAATTTAGACAATATGTTGATGGGCAGAATATCTTGGTCAGGTTTGATAACTTACAACATTATCTTAGTCACTACAAAATTATGTCCCTCGAAATGGCCAAAACTGTACTAACAGTGTCTGCTCTGTAAGTTAGGCTGATGTACAACCAATCATCGCTATACTTGGTCTCAAAAAAACAGGACTGGCGTATTTTGTGACATTTGGCGCTCTTGTTTCAACATATGTTTTCAAAAAGCCGTCTACTGCAGAGGCGTCTATATGAGGGAAAGGGTTAAGTGCTAATCTAATGGGTTTTGACATTGAAAAAAACCACACAGCTTATATCATTTAACAAGCTTCATGACTTCTTAAACCATTTCTTTATACAACTTTATATCTGCAGCAAACAACTTTGGACACATCTTGGCAAAAAAACAGTAAATTAGAAGATGTGTGATAAATTTCTCCTTTTGTCACAATGTGTCTGCTACAGATGCTTCATAACTTCTTTCATTGAACTGTACATGTTATTATAGAATTGCCTTATATTGATTAAAAGAAAGTCGAAAAATAACTCTTATATGTTTAAAAGATTTGATTTCTTTGTTATTTTTGTTCAATGTTGCTTAGCTATCTAAAGCAGATATCTTCGAAAACTTTTAGGCTAAAATACGGATATCTCTACAATTATAAGTTTGAATAGGATTTGGGGAAAAAAAATACGGCAGAATTATTTATTGAGCAATTTCTGGTTTTCTATGTAAATGTTGTTGGAAATGGTTTAGGTAGAGCTCACAAAGCATAGTAAGAATTCAAATAAATATGGAAATGGAAATAATTTATAAATCATTGAAAGTGAAATAGATTTCCATACTTTTGCCACAATATTTTCAAAAGTTTTCTCTACTACAACACTGCAGAATGTGTTTACAAGTGGGAAAAGGTTAACCCTTTCCCTCATACGACAATTCTGCAGCAGACGACTTTGAACATATTTTGTCAACAAATAAAAAATCTCTATAATTTAATGGATAACCTATGACTAAAAGTGGAAAACATTGTGGCAAAAGGAGAAATTGCTCATTTTGAGCAATTTCTTCTTTTGTCACTATGTTTTCAAAAAGCTGTCTGCTGCAGAGGTGTCAGAAAGCGTCTATATGAGGGAAAGGGTTTAAACACATTTCTATTTTATAATAATTTATTTTTCTAGAGGCTATTGTTGTTGTTTTGGACTCATTCTATACGGAGGCCCAGAAGTTACTAGTAGAGATATGCGAGGTGAAAATGCACCTGGACTTTGTGAGTATACCGGATCAGGACTACATGGGGACGGCCGACTCACTCAGATTTATACAGGATAAAATTAAGGTAAGGACTCACTCACTCACACAAGTTTACATTGACTTTCTCAATACAATACTATTTCATTTTGATACTGAGTATGTCTTGTTCATTATACATAAATGACAACTCTGAAATATATTCACATCATGATCAGAATGCAACAAAAGGCATAATTATACCCCCCACAAACAAAGTTTGGGTGGGTATATAGGAATCACCCTGTCCGTCTGTGTGTCTGTCCGTCTGTCTGTCCGTATGTCCACATTTCTTGTAAGCACTACTCCTCCTAAACGGCTCAATGGATTTGGTTCAAACTTTACATGAAGGTTACACATCATATGTAGATATGCATGAAGGAAGATCATACGCCTCGGATTTTTCCAAGGGGAGATAATTCAACTTAGAGGTTACCTGCGAGGGACTCCTGTGCACATACCTCCACATTTCTTGTAAGCACTACTCCTCCTAAACGGCTCAATGCATTTGATTCAAACTTTACATGAAGGTTACACATCATATCTAGATATGCATGAAGGAAGATCATATGCCTCGGATTCTCCCAAGGGGAGATAATTCAACTTAGAGGTTACCTGCGATGGACTCCTGTGCACATACCTTGTAAGCGTTACTCCTCCTAAAGGGCTCAGTTGATTTGATTCAAACTGTATATGAAGGCTACACATTATATGTAGATATGCATGAAGGAAGATTTTTCTCCTCAGATTCTTCCAAGGGAAGATAATTCAAGAGGTTACCTGCGAGGGACTACTGTGCACATACTTTGTAAGCGCTACTCCTCCTAAAGGGCTCAGTTGATTTGATTTGTTGCAGAACTGAAAACATTAACTATTTTCCACATACCGACACTTTCAGACGCCTCTGCAGCAGTCGACTTGAAAACATTGTGACAAAAGGAGAAATTGCTCACAACAAGCAATTTCTCCATTTGCCACAATGTTTTCAAACTTTTTTTAGTAATTAAACCATAATTTCTTAAGATTTTCTGTGTTTTGCCTAGATGTTTTCAAAGTCGTCTGCTGCAGATTTCTTGAATGTAGAAAAGGGGGGGGGGTTAAAGGGAGAAAATGTTCATTTTTTTTTATTATACTTCCCACAATGTTTTAAAAAGCATATATGTTGCTGAGTTGTATATATCAGGTACAAGATTTAAAAGAACTGTTGTTGATAGGAGTGTTCAAAGTAAGGGGAGATGCATGGAACACCTAGAACTACTTTGTCTGTTCTGTCAACAATGCTAGATCATTTTGTTTCTAGCTTCAAAGGTTATTTTATAACCCATTCCCACTTTTTGATGCTTCTGCAGAAGACTACTTTTGAAAGCATTGTGGCAAAAGAAGAAAGTGCTCACTATGAGACATTTTTCCATATGCCACATGACTTCAACTCTATTCAATAATTTTACTGTAATTTACTGATATTTCCCATATTTTGCCTAGAACATTTCAAAATTTTCTGCTGCAGATGTGTTGTATGTAGGAAAGGTGAACATAGAAAACAGCTTGTATGTAACCAACAAGATGATATTTTTTTTGCTATTTCCCAGAAAGACATATTGTTGATCAGCTGTGATTTGATCACAGATGTGAACCTCCACAACATAGCAAATATTCACAGAACACACGATGCGACCGTCACCATGTTTCTGTGTCCAGTACCAGATCAGGCCATCGATACACCTGTACCTGGACCTAAATCAAAGAAAAGATCAGGTAATGGTGTTGGGATGAAGTCCCAAGATTTAACTGATTTGGACTGAAAAGGGACATATTGCTCATTATGATTAAGATCTCCTTATTCCATTAGTTTATACTAATTCACAATTGTACTTTGCTTGACCACCTGAGTGCTGTAATGGTAAGAGCGTCGGCCTCGAGAGTGGGATTACCAATAAGGTCATACCAATACTTAAAAGAAGGTAGTCGTTGCATCCCTCCTTGTTGCTCAGGTTTGCTGGGATAGCATTACGACTGATGGGCTGGTGTCAGGATAAGCTTACCAGCAGTACTGGTAATTTACACAGGAAACTTAAGATGCTTCTGTAAAGCTTGCAATCAATCTCTTTTATTACCTAAATGCTATCAATTTCAAAGTTATACTTATAATAGACTAGACATGATTCCTTATTGACTACAGATATTTTCAGAGCTTACAGTTTTAAAAAAATATAAGGTTGGTTTTCGCAAAGCACAGCTAATATCATGCAAACTGTTTAAAAAGGAAAATTTTAGTTACTTGATCATTTTTCAGAGAAAGATTATTTCGGGTTTGAGGAGAAAGGTAACAGAGTGTTGTTTATGATGTCAGAGGCTGATCTTGCAGATATGAGTGATGACAAGGTCAAATTAAAAAAGTCATTACTGAAAAAGTTAGTCTTTCTCTCAATATAATTTTAACAATCGTAACAGACTTTCTTTTAGAAATGCTAAGGAAAATTTTCCACATATAGGGTAAAAAATGTCACACAAAAATTCACATTAGCCAAACTCAACCTGGATCAACAAAATGACTTAACCCTTTCCCACATACAGCAAATCTGCAGCAGACATCTTTGAAAATGTCTACTAAAAAATTTGAAAATCTCTATAATTGTAGGTATAATTACTGAAAAAAAATCGTCTTCAGCAATTTCTCCTTTTGTCATGAAAGGGTTAACTACAGCAGAATACTATTCCATATTACACTGCAGTTAAAAATGGAAACTTTTATTTTCAACAATGTTGTCAATGTATTAATGTATTTCTATTACAGACATCCAAATATCAACATACGATCCAATCTGACAGATTGCCATTTGTACTTGATGAAAAAATGGGTGATTGATTTCCTCAAAGATAACAAGTAAGGGGATTTTATATTCATCCAAATTTTGAGTACTTTTGTTTTACTGTCACTTTCTATATATTAATCCTTTCCCACATACAACAAGTCAGCTTTTACGTCATTTTCAACTTTTTTTCGGTAATAGCACAGCGATTCCAGGGTAAACTACAAGTATTTCTGGTCCATTTATTCTGACCCCAGCCAGTCAATCGTAATGCTATCCCTGCAACCAGAGCTCATGGAGGGAAAATCTCTAAAATTTAAGTTATGGTAATAAACAGAGTTGAAAAATTACGAGCTATTTGTTCTTGTTTTCTGCTGCAAAGCTGTCAAAATGTCAAGAACAATCAGAACTCACTGTCTTCTTGTTATAATTTAATCACAGGCCTGCTTTTCATTATTAACATTTAAGTACAAATCAATTACGAAGCTAAAAATATATAATTGAATTTAGCATAAATCGGGCAATCACTTGCACATGTCAATAACTTGAAGTAATTTATGGGTTCCTTTCGACTTCAAGTTATTATGTTTCCGCTGTATATCAATTTTTAGTAATCATAACTCCCCTTTCCCATATACCATAAATCTGAAGTAGACAACTTTGAAATCATCTAGGGGATAATATTCGAAATCTCTTAAAAATGAAAGTGTTATTACTGAAAAAAGTTGAAAACATTGTGACAAATTGCTTGTCTGCTGCAGAGGCATCAAAAAGCGTCTGTATGTAGGAAAGGGTTTATAAAGTTATAAAATGTATAAGGTTTATACTTCAAGATGATTCCCAGCATGATATCAATTGTTGCTTTACTACCAGTTTAATCATTTACGTGACATGATTTTTTTTGAGACATCTGCTTCGCAAACAACTGAAAAAAAATTCTAACACCATTAAAATTGGAAGTAAATAAATTTGATTCAGTTAAAAACATTTCACAATGGTTTTACAAATTCTTTGTTGCAATGGTATCAAGGAAATTGTTAAAGATTGTTCAAATTATGCCAAATGCTGACTGAATCAAGTTTTCTATTATTGTTTTGTATTTATGATCTTTTGTAGACAGATATGCTCAATAAAAGGAGAACTGATCCCATATTTGGTGAAAAAACAGTTTTCAAAGATGAAAAAGAAAGACTTGCCCAAGCCATTTGAATCAATGGTATCAGAGAAGCTTAAAACAGGTAGTATGTTCTAAATCAACCTTTGTCTTTCAGCTTATCTCCTTGAGAAAATAAGGACATTATATGTTTAACCCTTTCCCACGTACAACAAATCTACAGCAGTCTTCGAAAATATTCTGTCAAAAATGTGAACAATCTCCCAAAATGAGAGTTTAACTATTGAATAGAGTTCAAAACATTGTGTCAAAAGGAAAAACTGCTCATGTTGAAAATGTTCTACTTTTGCCATAATATTTTCAACCTTTTCAATAATTCAGCTTTCATTTATAGAGATTTTCCATAGTTTTGCCCTGATGTTTTCAAAGTTGCTTGCTGCAGACTAGTTTTATAAGGGTAACGGTTTAAGGTACATTTACATGGAATGAGTGAATTACTTAGCAGACAATATTGTAACGTCCCCCCATCCCCAAATATTTATTTTTACTTAGGTAATGTTAACCCTTTCCCAGATACTGACAACATTTGACACATTTGCAGCTGACAACATTTAAAACATTGTAGGAGAAATGAAAAATTGTTCATAAAAAGCAATTTTTCATTTTTCCACAATGTTCTCTTAATTTTGTATCCAAATTTCTGTGTATTTTTTGTTATTTTTTTCACACTCCGATGTATTCAAAGCAGTTAACATTGACATGTCATGTAAAATAGCCCCTCCCAATTCCAAGCTCCTTATCAGTGACTCCCGAGGCCCGTTACTAACTGATGCAGAGTCTAAGAATCGAGGTTGAGAGTGGATGTGTAAATAACAATGAATTCTTACTATTAGGCATGCAAGATTATTATGCCACCCACTCACTGGCCGCTAGAATACCCCCATGCAAATTTAAAGTAAAATTTTCCACCATTTAGCGGTATGTATTCAAAGCATACAACTTTTACAATTTCACATCAGAAATGTTTCACAGGCTTGTACAATAAAATAAAGTCAAACTTCATTGTAGTCAAGATTAAATAATATAATACCAAATGAATTATTTGTTTATGGTTTTTTTCCAGACATACTGAGTTATATGCCAGACGACAAAATGGCTGAGGTCCTGGCTCCTTTTACCCTTCAAGATATATCAACATGGAATGATCACCATGGAGACATGGATGACTGTTACCATGGAAACAAAATAAGATGTTATGCTTACTCATCAAAAGGAGGGTTATGTGTTCGCACCAACACAATTGGTTCATACTGCGAGACAAACAAGCAGGTGTGTTGATTTTATTTTTTTATTGAGCACATCGCTTGATATTTAATATTTGATAAGCTTCTGAAATGAAAATAACTGAGAAAAAAAGAATGGAAAATTTTAAGATATACAGTCAAACTTGCGATCAGCAGCCACCCAAGGGACATGATAAAACTGGCTGCTTAAGACAGGTGTCTGCTTATCACAAATTTCATGACTTGGTCGGATTTGTTCAAGTTGTGTCAGTTCACATAATATTACATGTAACTGTTAGGAATATTCATTACATTACAAATAGTAAATTGTCTTTATAAACTTGTATTTAAGCATTGTTATGAAGATTTGTAGCTTTTTTCTATCAAATATTTCATTGTGCTATCTATTCTTTAGTTTAAACCGACGTTTACAACTAACTTGACTATCAGTTATTTTTTTACTTCACTTTGAAATACACCGAATAACATATCCTGAAAAATAGCGTCCGAATCTACGTCTACATCTTGCACAAAATTTTGCTCTATAATCTTTATATTTAAAATGAAAATTGGAATATAAATTGACTTGGGGCTTCAAATTAACATTAACTTTCATTTTAACATATAAATGTACTGTCTTTCGGTCTAAAACGCTCATAAATATCTTTTTCAATTTATCAATTTTGCCCGACATCGTAAAGAAAAGAAACCCAAATCACAATTTCTTGTTTGATGATTCATGCAAATATCATTCGGCACACATCGGCTGTTTTCGGTACCCTAGATCTAACATGTAAACAGCTTATGCGTATGAAAAAAACAGATAATGTGACAGTATGCTTTATTACCTGTATGTATTAAACACCGATAATTTATCACCTTGCGAATCCAAGTCATGTGTTGATTGACCGTTGAACACAATAAGATTACAGTTAATTTCGACCAATAAGTGTGGCCGCTGGCCGCGTTTCAAAGGGGACCGCTGATCAAGGCAGTTTATAGAGTATAATTGGTTAGGAGGGATTTAAAGTGACCGTTTAATGCCGGTGACCACTGATCGGATGTGACCGCTCACACAAGTTTGCCTGTAATAGTATATTTTACTTCATAAAGCTACAAATAAAGCATTAAGGCCTCTGGCCCTTATACACCATATTTACATACAGATTTATAAATTGGCATGATAAACAAAAACACATATGATTGGTTTGCAATAGGAAACATAAGGTTAGCAATGCTTCCTACATATATAGTCAAGAAGGAAGAATGCCTAAATAATGAACAGCTGAACAAATTGCATTGAAGTACATTTTCACATATTTGGTAAGGTAATTTATATTACTAGATCAATTTTGCCAGACAAAGTGTCATTTCTTTTAATGAATAATGTTTGTGTTTTGAACATCTGTCAAAGAAATTTACCAAGCACACTCCTCGGTGGTGTATTGGTTTAGCGTCCAACTCGGGTGTAGCAGGTTGTGGATTTTATCTTCGGCAGGGTCATACCAAGGTTCTCAAAAATGGTATTAATTATGGCTTTCTCCCTTTGCCGCTCAGGGTTGTGTAGTTAGCCTTACAGCTGACACGCTTGTGTCAGGATAAATTAACCAGTAATTTACTGGTAACTTACCCAGGAAACCATGATATAACTGAAAAATTGTTGAAAGCAGTGTTAAACACCATGCAAACAAAACAAATATTACTTCTCTATTTTATAATGTCAATCAAACCATTGTTTGTTAATCATCCCTTTGCCTGATACAGACAACTTTAGACATCTCAGCAGCAGAAGAATTGAATTTGAAAACATCGTGAGAAAAGGGAAATAATTCCAATGTGCAATTTCTCCTTTTCTCACAGTGTTTTAAACTTTGTATCAGAATTAAACTTCCATTTTACCAGATTTGTTGAAACTTTGTCAGATCAATTGTCTTGATGATATCTAGGCTAAGTTTGAATATATATGTTCGGTAAAAAACAAGGTTACTAGGCCAAATTGAAGAAAAGTCTCGTTAACACTCTAGAGACCGTTTTTGTTTTTGTTTCTATGAAACTTTGTCAGAATGTTTGTCTCGTTTATGTTTCAGATACCAAGATACTTAATGTCCATCAGAAAGGACATGCCTAATATCCATGGATCAGTAAAACAGAATGGGAAACCTCAGGTTAGTATTGAACTCTTCCCTAATTCACCCTTTCTAAAATACAACAAATCTGCATCCGACAACTTTGAAAATGCTCTGACAGGTAAAAATATGGAAAATCTCTATATTAAATGAATGTATAATTATTTAATTATTGAAAAGTCAACGACTGCAGATACATTAAATAGTGTCTATAGATGGGAAAGGGTTAACCCTTTCCCTCATACGACAATTCTGCAGCAGACGACTTGGAACATATTTTGTCAAAAAGTAGAAATTCTCTATAACTGAATAGATAACCTATGACAAAAAGTGGAAAACATTGTGGCAAAAGGAGAAATTGCACGTTCTGTGCAATTTCTTCTTTTGTCACTATGTTTTCAAAAAGCCGTCTGCTGCAGAGGCGTCAGAAAGCGTCTATATGAGGGAAACGGTTAATGCACCTTTGTAGCAAATGACTTTGTGTAGAAAGTGCTCAAATTGAGCAGTCTCATTTTCTCACAATGTTTGCAATTCTGTATTAAAAAAACCACTTCAAATTTCCTTTATTTAACATATCATGTAACTATTTAAACAACTTGAAGACTTATTATGTGTTTTCTTTGCACCACGAAAATCAACTGTGCATGTGTGTGTCTGTCCGTTTCTATCTATGCTATTTTTCAGTAACTGCTGCCTGGAATTCAATAAAACTATGTGAAGGTTTAGTACAAAGAGGAGATGCGCACATTATCAGATTCCACATTTATTGACAACATTTTGGCCATTTTATGTTTTAATTTGAAATTTGTAGCAATTTCATCATGTTCATATCTTATCATTACAAATTAAGCAAAATAAAGTCTAAATCTTTTTATTCCGTGACATCTGAAATTCTACTGAGCTTTAGACAATATGGCAAAATAATGAAATTGCTGCAAGAGATATAATGTAACATCTGATAATTTTTTGGAAAAGTACAGATTTTAAAATCTGGTTGGAAAAAGTTGGATTGCATGGTGTTTACGCCACTTTCAACAATTTTTCAGTTATATATTTCCTGGGTAAGTTACCAGTACTACTGGTCCATTTTTAGCTCACCTGTGCACGAAGTGCTCAAGGTGAGTTATTGTGATCGCCCTATGTCCGTCATCCGTCATGCGTCGTCCGTCAACTTCTTCTCCTCAGTAACCGGTGTCAGTCAATTGGGATGAAACTTCACAGAAAGCATCCTCTCAATGACCTCACCAGATTTTCTTCTAATGTTTGGGATCCATGCAGAATTCTGGTTTCCATGGCAACGAAATGAAAAAAACTTCAAAATTCTTCTTCTCCCAAACCGGTTGGCAGGTTTTCAAATAATTTTGTAGAAATGTTCCTTGGATGACCCTCTATCAGATTCCTTCAAGCCATGTTGATTGGTCGAAAAACATGGCCGCCAGGGGGGGGCGGGGTTATTTTGCCTTTAATATATGGCTATAGGGAAAACTTAAAAAATCTTCTCCTCCGAAAGTGTCAGGCTGATTTTCAAATAATTTTGTAGCAATGTTCCTTGGGTGACCCTCTTATCAGATTCATTCAAGCCATGTTGATTGGTCAAAAAACATGGCCGCCATGGGGGCGGGGCTATTTTGCCTTATATGGCTATAGGGAAAACTTAAAAGATCTTCTTCTCCCAAACTGGTTGGCAGATTTTCAAATAATTTTATAGAAATGCTCCTTGGATGACCCTCTATCCGATTCCTTCAAGCCATGTTGAATGGTCGAAAAACATGGCCGCCAGGAGTGGCGGGGCTATTTTGCCTTATATGGCTATAGTGAAAACTTCAAAAATCTTCTTCTCCGAAAGTGTCAGGCAAATTTTCAAATAATTTTGTAGAAATGTTCCTAGGGTGACCCTCTATCAGATTCCTTCAAGCCAAGTTGATTGGTCGAAAACTATGGCTGCCAGGGAGCGGGGCTTATATAGCTAAAGTGAAAAAAAAAAATCAGGTGAGCGATTCCAGGGCCATCATGGCCCTCTTGTTCCTGACACCAGCCACTCAGTCGTAATGCTAACCCCACAAACCTTGAGCCTCAAGTATGGAAAAGGAGAAGTTGCTGAAATTCTCTGCAGCAAATTCATCCAAAATGTCTGTATAATCCTTTCCCAGATACAGCAAATATGTAATTGGTCATTATGGGCAATTTCTCCATTTGACACAATGATTTCAAAAGGCCTCAGAATGCGTCTGTATGGTGCAAAGGGTTCGGGTAAATTATTTTATAACAGAAATGTGAATCTTTCTCTTATTATATTTTGTGTCAGGTTGGCAGTGAATGTCTGGTCGGAGAAGGTGCCACCCTCGGGGATAAAGTCTCTATTAAACGTTCTATGATTGGACGACATTGTATTATAGCAGATAAAGTGAAAATTACCAACTCGATCATCCTAGATCATGTCCACATAGCTGAAGGGTACGTAGACATGTACAGTTAGTATGTCCCTTATCATGGCAGGGAGACACATGGGGCTCTCTTCATTGTCAATCTGTTCATCACACTCTTAACTTATATGGCAGGCTGCACATATCATGTAGATAATGCAGCTTAACCCTTTCCCTCATATAGACGCTTTTTGACGCCTCTGCAGCAGACAGCTTTTTGAAAACATAGTAACAAAAGAAGAAATTTCTCCTTTTGCCACAATGTTTTCCACTTTTTGTCATAGGTTATCCATTCAATTATAGAGATTTTCCATCTTTTGACAAAATATGTTCAAAGTTGTCTGCTGCAGAATTGTCGTATGAGGGAAAGGGTTAAGGTCATAATTACAAACTCCATAACTTTACTAAATTAGGTATACAAGACTTGCAAAAGTACAGTAATTCATAATATTTAGAGGGCTTGGCGTGAAACGGTTGTAACTAAAATTGGTATTTTTTTACCAAGGTTAATCACCTCGCCATATACTCTTTATAAGCATTAAAAAAATTTCTTAGTAAACAATGGAAATTTAGGTGTCATTGCTCAGAATGAGCAATGGCACCTAAATTTGCATTGTTTACAAAGGGTTAAAAATTGCCCCCTAAATCAGCGTTTTCAAAATAGGTTTTTAGTTACAACCGTTTCACGCCAAGCACTTGATTTCTAAATGACTCCTGTTTAATCAGGTGTCAATATCATAAATCTGTCTTCAGACCAGATTGTGCAAACACATGCAGTTAGTTCATAGAAATTGTCCACTTTCTTACTCAAGCAATTTCCAATGTTTGCCTCTCTGCTGGATCGCCCCTTAAACCTTTCCCACATACAGACATTTTCTGATGCCTCTGCAGCAGATGACTTTTGAAAACATTGTGGGAAAATAAGAAATTGCTCATAATAAATATTTTCTCCTTTTGGAAAAATGTTTTCAACTAGATGCAATAATTAAATCTTAATTTATGGAATGATTTCATGTTTTTGCCAAAATGTTTCCTAAGTCATCTGCTGCAGTGTTGTTGTATGTGGGAAAGGGTTAATTCGTGAAATTATGCTAAACTAGTTTTGTTTGCTTTCTTATTTGAGAAATCCACAACAAATCTTTTATTTATAGAATTTTTTGATATTTTACCTGCATTCTTTCAAAGACGTCTGCTGCAGAACAGTTGTACGTGTGAAAGGGATAAAAATGACAACTTTAATACTTTCAGGTGCAGTATCCAGGGTAGTGTTATAAGTGCTAATGCTCACATCAATGAGAAAGGGGATCTGAAGGACTGTATTGTTGGTAGTGGACAGAATATAACTGCTAATAGTAAGTACCATATACATGTAAATATTTATTAGTGGTAACAGACAGAATATAACTGCCAACAGTAAGTACCATATACATGTAAATCTGTATTAGTGGTAACAGACAGAATATAACTGCCAACAGTAAGTACCAAAAACATGTAAATCTGTATTAGTGGTAACAGGCAGAATATAACCTTCAATAGTAATTATGATAAACATGTAAATCTGTATTGTTGGAAGTGGACAGAATATAACTGCCAACAGTAAGTACCATATACATGTAAATCTGTATAAGTGGTAACAGACAGAATATAACTGCCAACAGTAAGTACCAAAAACATGTAAATCTGTATTAGTGGTAACAGGCAGAATATAACCTTCAATAGTAATTATGATAAACATGTAAATCTGTATTGTTGGAAGTGGACAGAATATAACTGCCAACAGTAAGTACCATATACATGTAAATCTGTATTAGTGGTAACAGACAGAATATAACTGCCAACAGTAAGTACCAAAAACATGTAAATCTGTATTAGTGGTAACAGGCAGAATATAACCTTCAATAGTAAATTCAATAATAATATCAAAACAACTATAGGTATCTGTATTGATAAGCAAGCACTAAACATGAAAAAACAATTACCATGTATCCACAAATTTCATTGGGATAAAGCAGATTTTGACAGTTATGAATCAGCAATCCTTGACCAGCTAGACCCCAATATTACTGAGCACAATCCGGAAAAGGCAGTAGAACTTTTAACAAGCCTTCTTCTGAAAGCAAGCAAACAGACTGTGCCAAACAGGGTTATAAAACTGAAAGGACATAGTTTTAAACTATCCCCAAAGACACGCCAGTTAATGTCAACGAGTAAACTATACCATTATCTGTGGAAAAATGCAGGAAAACCAAATCCAGAACATCCCCTCTCAACCCAACGAAAGGAAGCTAAATATAATCTGAGGCGACAGCAGAGACACGACTTTGCAACAGCCAGAGATAACCTCTACCAGGAGATTATGCAACGACCAACAGATAAGTTGTTTCATCAGCTTATTCGTAGAGCCAGGAGCTCAAAACAAACGAAGTCATGCACCTTGAATGTTAATGGGTCCGAACTAAATGACCCAGACGCTCAGTGTAGTGCCTTCGCAGCATATTACGAGGACCTCGCGGTACCAAAGGACCATCCAAACTTCGAGCACGACCTATTTGTCCTCAACGAGCTACAATACGAAGCCCTGATAGACATAAACAACAATAATAATGAACCAAACAAGCCGTTCACAGAACAGGAAATACTACAAAGTATCCGAATACTAAATTCTGGGAAGTCGCCTGACGAATCTCACATATCCGCTGAGCATTTCAAATATGCAGGGAACTCAATAATACCATGTACCACCAAAATATTCAATAAGATTATGTCAACTAGACAGATCCCTAACGTATTTAAGTCTGGACTGATACACCCTATACACAAGAAGGGAAAAGATAGTAGCTACATGGACAACTACCGTGGTATAACCGTATCCAGTATATTTGGAAAGCTCTTTGAGGCAGCTCTATTGAATCGTATTAGCGACGCCAATGCAAAACAATCTGAACTACAATATGGCTTTACTAAAGGCTTATCACCAACTATGGCTTCACTTCTAGTATCGGAAGCAATCATTGACGCCAAACATAATGGTAGACCCCTATTTATTGCCACACTTGACACCCAAAAAGCATTTGATGTTGTTCATCACAAAATTCTATTAAACAAGCTCTACTCACAAGGTATCACCGGAGCACTCTGGTCAACCGTAAACTCAATGTACACCGGACTTTCAGCTAAGGTGAAATGGCAAGGGGACATTAGCGACAGTTTTCCCATTAAACAAGGCGTCAGACAGGGCGGTATTCTCTCTACCAGTCTTTACAAGCTATATATTAATAATCTTCTAGTGGACCTCGAGCAACATTCTCTAGGAAAACGGATCGGTATTACATACGTGGGTTGCCCGACTGTTGCCGATGACGTTCTACTAATGTCAGAAGATCCCAGCGAATTTCAGTCTATGCTAAATATAGCCTACGCGTATTCTCAGGAACATAGATATATTATTCACCCAAATAAAAGCATCGCTATCACAAGATTACCCAGAACTCAGACAAAATCCCTATCTACAAACTGGTTCCTAGGAACCTCCGATTTACCGGTCGAGTCAACAGCAGCACATCTAGGATTAGTTCGCTCTGCAAAAAACGAAAACAACATAAACATTGAGCAGAGAATAAGTGTCGCTCGTAGAACTCTCTACTCCCTGATGAAGTCTGGGGTCCATGGTTCCAACGGCCTGAATCCAACTACAAGCTACCGTATCTACCAAATGTATGTCCTCCCAAGGCTCTTATATAGTACAGAAGTGTTACCCCTTAAACAATATCAATTATCAAAGCTCAGCAAATTCCATACAGACACTTTACGGAATATCCAGTCTTTGCCACTGAGAACATCCCGTTCTGCAGTTCTTCTACTCGTAGGTGCAGCTCCGTTAGAGGCTGAAATACACAAAAGGCAGCTCTCATTGATATATGCAGCCACAAAAGGAAATAACTCTGTACTTCGTGAAGTAGCTAGTAGGCAAACCCTGTTCAAAGACTATATACCAGACCGTTTCTTCGCAACAGTTTCGCAAACGTTAAAACATTACCGCCTCCCTTCTGTGAATAAACTAACTCAATCAAATATCTCACGATCTGAATGGAAATTAATGACAAAAAAGGCAGTACACAACCACTGGTCAAATGAACTCCGTATGGACATAGAACAAAGGTCAACTATGCAAAATTGTAACACTGATATACTGCGTATTGGCAGAGCGCACCCGATATGGGACAGCGTGAAACCTAACACTTCTGACGTCAAAAGGGGAATAATTAAAGCAAGAATACTGACAGGAACCTACATGCTTCAAACAACCAGTCAAATTCAACAAATACGAAATCGATCCAAAATGCCCGATGTGTCGACTGGAGGATGAAGACCTGAGTCACATGTTAATTAGATGTCCTGCACTCGATGCTGCGAGACGTGAGCCAATCGGTTGGATAAGGAACTGTATACAACGTTATCATGGAAATGATGTATGGGTTACACTTGCCAATCGCCAACTACTTACTTCCCTTATCATCGACTGTGGGGTCCTCGTATCAAGCGGTATCCTTCCCCCCAACCCTGTTGTGACACGGAACATAGAGACATATTCGAGGCTACTGTGCTACCGGTTACACGTCAAGCGTCTGCATACTCTCCAAAATGACTAAATAAACTACGCAAAAACTATAATTAAAACTCTGGCCGTCCGCCGTCCGCAACCAGTAGAATTGTGTTAATCTTACGGGGAAACCCGGTGCAATACTTACTGGTTGAAGTTGTTTACATGTCGTGTAGTGTACAGTCGTGTTTTACATGTGTGGGACACAATACATTGTTTTATACTGCAGCTATATCATTTCTTTTTTACATACTCGTCAACAAGCTAAAAACAATAACGCTTACGGGGAAACCCGGTGCACCACTTACTGGTGGGATTTACGGAAAAGAAGAAGAAGAATAGTAATTATGATAAACATGTAAATCTGTATTGTTTGAAGTGGACAGAATATAACTGTCAACAGTAAGTACCAAAAACATGTAAATCTGTATTAGTGGTAACAGACAGAATATAACTGCCAACAGTAAGTACCAAAAACATGTAAATCTGTATTAGTGGTAACAGGCAGAATATAACCTGCAATAGTAATTATGATAAACATGTAAATCTGTATTGTTGGAAGTGGACAGAATATAATTGCCAACAGTAAGTACCATATACATGTAAATCTGTATTAGTGGTAACAGACAGAATATAACTGTCAACAGTAAGTACCAAAAACATGTAAATCTGTATTTGTGGTAACAGACAGAATATAACCTCCAATAGTAATTATACATAGTATATGGGGGCTGCATAGGAGTCACGCTTGTCGGTCAGTCAGTTGGTCGGTCGGTCAGTCAGTCCGTCCGTTGGTCTGTAGACATTTCTTGTGAACTCTATTTCTCAGCAACCCTTGAATTCAATGTAACTTCACAAGAATGATTGATACCAAGCCTAGTTGTGCATATTGTCGGCGTGTTGCACTGGAATTATTTTTAAATGAGTTATGGCCCCTTGAATTTCTCATACATATGTATATTGTCAGGCACCAGCTGGGGGTATTCATCACCTTCAGTGATATTTCTTGTTTTGATAAACATGTAAATCTATACTGGTTATAATAGACAGAATATAACCGCCAATAGTAATTATGATAAACATGTATATCTGTACTAGTGATTATAGACATAATATTACTGCTGATAGTAATTATGATAAACATGTAACTGTAAGTACCAAAAACATGTAAATCTGTATACGGGGTAACAGACAGAATATAACTGCTAATAGTAAGTATGATAAGCATGTAAATCTGTATTAGTGGTAACAGACAGAAGATAAACACCGATAGTAAGTATGATAAGAATGTAAATCTGTATTAGTTGTAACAGACAGAAGATAAACACCGATAGTAAGTATGATAAGCATGTACATCTGTATAAGTGGTAATAGACAGAAGATAAACACTAATAGTAAGTACCATATACATGTAAATCTGTATTAGTGGTAACACACAAACTATAACTGCTGATAGTAATTAGGATAAACATGTAAATCTGTACTAGTGATAATAGACAATTCAATTTTCAATTTCAACATTTTATTACCCATAATACAATAACATGTATAAATATTGGGAAATATAAAACAGCAATGTATCGATTTTATAACAAATTTAGATCGCTCATTGTCAAAGTATGGACAAGACATGAGATAATGTTTTTCAGAACCAACTTCGTTATAATTGCATAAGTTACATATACATTCATGTAATGGCGTATTTATCCACCTGCCAGTTTCAATGGAATCCTCGAATTTGAAGTTTGAAAATGAAACATTCTTAATGCATATTTCATAGGTAGAATCTGCCAGTAATTTTTGAATTCATAATCTGATTTCAAAAATGAATATGTGATGCCTTTGTTATAGTGTTGCTTACTTGAGCTCCAAGTTTGTTTCATTTGATCAAGTAATATACGTTTAACCAAGTATTTAATTGATTTTATATTGACCGAAGATTGGTATAATCAAATTTCTGGTCTGCCAATTTCAGAGAAGATTAAATTTACGTATTTAGGCCATTTGTATATTAATCCTTTGTGACTTATCATAAAATGATTGATTTGAGTGGACAATTAAGATTTTGGACCAGTTAACGGTCTATTCCAAAAACCTACATTTTACATGTTTTAACTATGATATCAAGAGGTGTTATGCCTAAGAGTAATTATGATAACCTTGTAAATCTGTACCAGTGATAATAGACAGAATATAACTGCTGAAAGAAATTACCATATACATGTAAATCTGTAGAGTTGGTAGTGGGCAGAATATATCTGCTGATAGTAATTATGATAAACATGTAAATCTGTACTAGTGATTACAGACAGAAGATAAACGGTGATAGTATGATACACATGTAAATCTGCATTGTTAGATAGGGAGAATATAACTGCTAATGATAATTATAATAAGCATGTAAATCTGTATTAGTGGTTACAGACAGAAGATAAACAGTGATAGTATGATACACATGTAAATCTGTATTAGTGGTTACAGACAGAAGATCAACGGTGATAGTATGATACACATGTAAATCTGTATTAGTGGTTACAGACAGAAGATAAACGGTGATAGTATGATACACATGTAAATCTGTATTGTTTGAAGTGGGCAGAATATAACTGCTAATGATAAGTATGATAAACATGTAAATCTGTATTATCCTGATTATTTTATACAGATACAGGGCAGATCTTGTTGAATTGAGGAAATTCATGTTACATAGGCAGTCGTAATCATTCTTGAATTATCGGTATTCAGGCAGCATGATCTCTATGTACATAGACGAAAATGAGGAGATTTAAGTTTTCAGTTTGTTTATTGATCAAGGTCAATGGTAAATCCTTTTGCACTTGAAGATGCATCTGCAGCAGATGCTGCAGATGACTTTAAAAACATGGTAAAATTTTAAAAATCTGGGATTTTGTCCAAAAATGGTAGGGTACTTCTTTAATGCCTGTACATGTAAAACTTAAGAACTTGTATAGAATAATTTTTGTTTTATTTGGATTTCACGCCGTTTTCAACATTATTTCAGTTATATCACAGCGACAGTTCACTTATTCATGATCCCTGGATAAAAAAACCAGTACTACGCTAGGAAATGTGCCTTGCCCAATGGCACTCCACCATGACCGCTGTGTTGCGACTGGGGATCAAACCTGGGACACCCGGCTCAAGGTTTCAACAATTTTCTGTGAGACATTGCCAACTAAATGAACTTCAATCAGATAGCAAAGATGCACATGCAGATCTTTATCCTCACTTATCATAAATATATTTGTTTGTTTTTTGAAGAGAACTGCTCAAATGTGTTATCTCATATTGCAAAGGTTTGCAAATTAACCCTTTCCTGTTGCAGATATGTAATTATTGTTTTTTACATTCTTTCCAGGTAAATTTACGAATGAGGCCATTGTGGAGGAGGAGAGTATGCTAGAGATATAGGACAACTCCCACACAAGTCAACACAAACTTGATGAACTCATTAAACCTTTCCAAAATACCCAAATTTCCAGCAGACGACTTTGAGAACATGCTTGCAAAAAGATGAAAACTTTCCATAGATAGGGATGTAATTAATAAATAGAGTTGAAAACATTGTGGCAAAACCAGAAATTGCTTATCATGAGCAATTTTCCGTTTGTCGCAATGTTTTAAAATGTTGTCTGTTGCAGAGGCGTAAGAAAGCGTCTACATTGTCATGTTGAAAAGGGTTAAACCTTTCCAAAATGATGAAAATGTTTTGAGTTTATTGAAAAAATACTTGTTCAGAATAAATTGTTGACGAAGCTAGGGTTCAAACTTAACAACCACTAGATTGACAGCCAGCATTGATACCAGGGCTTGGCTGTGGTTTTTTGAAGCAGACTGTTCCTGAATTATCTTTAGGCACAATTGTTCTTTAATATTTATTTTCCATATTTTTGCAGATGTTAAAAACTTTTATATGTGCGTGCTCCATGAACACCAACCTGAGGATATTTTTAACAGGTGCTAATAAAGATTAATTTATGCATCTATACTATTTGATCTAAATATTAAATGTATACTTGAGGCTTCTTTGACCTTTTTAGCAAACAGTTCAGATCCGATCACACTTCATTGATGTAGAGGGTGGTGTGGATCTTCACTGATCGCAAATGGCGTATACATTTTTTTGCACCTCCTATATTTACTTTAATTTTTTGCAAGATTTCATTTTCTGTTTTTGTGACTTTGACAGTTTAGGAGAGTTTGTAAATAACTATCCATAATGGATGAACTAGCCATAAATATGAGATTGTTAACAGTTTAAACCTTTCTTTCATTCATCAAATCTGCAGTAGATGACTTTGAAAATATCTAGGCAAAAATATGGATAATCTTCATAAATCAAAGCATTATCATTGAAACAAAAACAGAGGCAAAAGGAAGAATTAATTCTTCTTTTGCAACAATGATTATAAAAGTTGTCTACAGCAAATGCATCAAAATTCTTTTAAGTGTGGGAAAGAGATAAATTTTGGAATCTCAAAATGGGTTCAAGTAATGGTAACTTGGTTCTACTTGAAAATTAAAACAAAAAAAACAAGTTGTTATTTTTTGTTGTTGAGTGTCGTTTTTCCACCCCTTCTCTGATGCAGATCTAGATGGCTTTTGATGCCTCTGCTATCTCATTTCTTTGATATTTCAGAAAGAGGAAGTTGTCTGCATAACAAACGTCTTCATATTAATTAACTCAAAATTAGAAGTGATGTTTTGAAATTAAATGTGAATTATTGTGGAGGAAAGTCTCCTTTTTTCAATGTTATTTGTTGTGTTTATGCATATTTTCTAAAATTGTCCCACAGGGATCATGAAAAAGTGTTATCTTTCCATAATGTAACTGAAATACCATTGAAACATATGTAAAACCTCAATTAATCAAATCAAACCAATACCTGTATGTTATTCAGCTCACCTGAGCATCAAATGCAGGGTGAGCTATTGTGGTCACTCACCGTCCATCGTTGTACATTTACATTTTCCCACAAAAAACTTTTCCTCCCGAACCAAGGGACCAATTTCAAAAGAATGCTCGTAAATTGTTCAAATAATTGAATTATATGTAGAACTTTGGTTCCCTATCAGAAAGAGAGAATATTGCCAAAACTTTAAAAATCTTTTTGTTCAAAAGTACAGGTGACTGTCTACCACAATTGTACACAATTTTTCCTATATTTTGATAACATGGCAGCAGGAGGGCAGAGCTAGTTCTCCTTATATGTATTGAGTAAAAAAAATTCAAATCTTCTTGTCATAAAGAATTGGCCTGATTTGAAAATAGGTTGGCACAAATGTTCCTACAAGTTTGTTTAAATTATTTTGATCCGTCGTAAAACATGGCCGTCTATGTATAGACTATAGGTTTAAGTTCTATTTAATCAGGTGAGCAATATAGGACCATCATGATCCTCTAATTAACCCTTTCCCTCATACAGATGTGTTCTGAAGCCTCTGCAGCAGACACATTTTGAAAACATTGTGGCATAAGGAAATATTGCTCTCTCGTAATGAGCAATTTCTCCTTTGGTCAAGTTTTTAAAACTCTTTTAAATAAATACATCTTCATTTATAGAGATTTTACAAAGTCATCAGAAATTCTCTGTATTCTGTATCAGGTAAAGCGTTTAATCTTTAAGTGAATTTGTGTGTCCCCCCTGCTTGTGGAATCGAACAGCTAGGCAGTTAATGTGTAAATAAATCTCATTGCCAGTATTTTTTCAATTTCCTCTGCCAACTTGTCTCCAATCTAAAGGATCCCTTAAAGAACCAAGGCGACCAAATGAAACACAATGAAATACTCATATAAAATGTTCATATCATGAAATAAGATAATTCGGCAAATATATAACAGAAGAAAACTAAGTATGATACATTTTAGAAAACAAATGGGTATTGTCCACAATTTAACCCTTCCCGACTTGCAGATGCATCTGCAGCAGACAACTTTAGAAAAAGTTCAACTATAATACAAATGATACATTGTACTTTCATTTATATAGATTATCCTCATTTTGAGCCTAGATGTTATCTCTTGCTGCATATTTAGAGTTTCACTTTTGTCAAACGTCGGAAAGAAAGTTTGCCGAGCTAGGATTCAAACTCACAACCCCTGGATTGACAGCCTGCCTCGTTACCGACTGAGCTACCGGAACTCGACCAATGATTTAAAATATAACTTTAAGAAGGTGTTAATTTCGTAAGAACACAATCTTCTTTTCTACAATCTTAAACATTACCCTTTTGTTAAATCAAACAATTTCACAATGACCAATTTTTATACGCCGCCGGAGGCGGTGGTATATTGGTGTCATCTTCTCCGTCTGTCTGTCCGTCCGTCCGTCCGCATGAGAGTACTTGTGGGGTGCGTGTTTTTCTGTCCGTACGTCCATTTCTTGTGAACGAAACTCCTCCTACGTTTCTGACCGTATCTTTTCAAAACTTGGTCAATGTCATGAATATAATAACGATTTTCCGGTTTATTGATATTTGCAAGATTTATGTCCCTTGTAACTTAGTCTCTGTAGCTGATTGATATTGAAGCCTTGTGAACGCAACAACTCCTATGTTTCTGACCGAATCTTTTCAAAACTTGGTCAATGTCATGACTATAATGGGTAGATGTGCATGAGGCGGCGATTTTCCGGTTCATTGATTTTTGCAAGATTTATGTCCCTTGTAACTTAGTCTCTGTAGCTGATTGATATTGCAGCCTTGTGAACGCAACTCTTCCTATGTTTCTGACCGAATCTTTTCAAAATTTGGTCAATGTCATGACTATAATGGGTAGTTGTGCATGAAGCGGCGATTTTCCGGTTCATTGATTTTTTTGAAAGATTAATGTCCCTTGTAACTTAGTCTCTGTAGCTGATTGATATTGCGGCTTGTGAACGCAACTCCTCCTACGTTTCTGACTGAATCTTTTTAAAACTTGGTCAATATCATTACTATAATGGGTAGATGTGCATGAGGCGGCGATTTTCCGGTTCAGCGATTTGTGCAACAGTTATGCCTTTCGAAACTTGGTCTCTATAGCATATTCACTTGAGAACGCAACTCAAGTTTTCAAACGGGTAGAAGTGCATAAAGCAGGGATTATCCGGTAGAGTGATTTTTGCAAGAGTTATGCTCAGAAGGAAAAAAGGATACATATCGACACTGCCATTTGACCTACTTTCATATCGGAAGCCTCTATAGGAATCTATCTCTGTTTATATGTATCCTATTTTCTTCCTGACTGAAATAATTTGTTAAATGGGACATTAAGCTCCAACAATCCAATCCAATACTTTGTTTGCTGTTTCTTTTCCATTAAATGATTGTTTTACCATAATGGTAGTTTTGATCAAAGTGATCTGCTATAGATTTGGTCTAAGTGATAGACTTAAAGCAGACTAAAAATGTCACAGCATGCCCTCAAAGATTATGGTGATTCGAAGCCGATTACATAACCAATATCACTGAAGGTGTTCTTAGAGCGCCTCACTGTTAATAAGTGCAATGAATAATTGTTCTGTAAATGAATATTTAAGTTTCATTCGTTATTTGCAATGAGCCACTTGATGTCTGCACTTTCAGTGCATTTGCAAATTACGTAGATGTTTTATGTTTAATACTGTACGGCATATTGCTAAATACTTCTGCAGACTATATGAAATATGCCCTGTATCTTCAAATAATCACATAATATATTTGCTTATATAAATCATGTCTACCATTGACGATCTCTTATTTATTTTTTTACTCTTTTTTAATGATGCTTTTGGAATGTATGCATTAACATAAGTTAACATAAGTTGCAATTATGCAAGTGTGTTGTAAATTCCCTAAAAAGTGCAACAGATGATCTCACTCATACCAGGTACCGTCCTACAGCACTTTCAGTGCTTTGATTTTTCAAAAAGTTTGTCTGCTGCCAAAATATCAGATGCTGTCTGTATCAGGGAAAGTGTTAATTGATTACATACTTACTTTCATTTTTAGCTCACCAGAGCACAAAGTGCTCAAGGTGAGTTTTTGTGATCGCCTTTTGTCCGTCGTCCGTCGTCAACATTTGCTTGTTAACACTCTAGAGGCAACATTTTGCATCCAATCTTCATGAAAGTTTATCAGAACATATATCTCAATGAAATCTAGGCCAAGTTCGAAAGTGGGTCATGTCGGGTCAAAAACTAGGTCACTAGGCCAAATTGAAGGCAAATCTTGTTAACACTCTAGAAGCCGCATTTTTGGCTTGAGCATGTTGAAACTTTGTCAGAATGTTTGTCTTAGTGATATCTAGGCCAAGTTTGAATATAGGTCATGTCGGGTCAAAAACTAGGTCACTAGGCCAAATTGAAGGAAAATCTTGTTAACACTCTGGAAGCCACATTTTAAATTTGAGCATGTTGAAACTTTATCAGAAAGTTTGTCTTGATGATATCTAGGCCATGTTCGAATATAGGTCATGTCTGGTCAAAAATTAGGTCACTAGGCCAAATTTAAGAAAAATATTGTTAACACTCTGGAAGCCACTTTTTTTTTTAGAAAGTTTATCTTGATGATATTGTCATTGGTGATGAAAGAGTTATGTTTTAAATAGCCCATTCGCAGGTGAGCGATTCCAGGATAATTTGTCCTGCCCAGATATGTTAACATGTTATCTAACCGGCATTAAAAAATAAAATGCCCTATTTCAATTCAACTCCGTGTTACGTCATCATTTCCCCCAGACTGAGTGAAATGTGATGTTTAGATCCGAGAACACCGCCATGCCACATAAATATATATATATATATATAGAGAGAGAGAGAGATCTATATATAGATGTGCTACATTCGTATGGCACACAACTTGTGTTTATTGTTTATAAACAAACACTAACACTATTATAGCATATTGGTAAATAACTAGTACTCATAGACATTCGTGACGTTTTGTTCTTAATTTAGATTTCGAGACAACAGATGTTATTTTTCAACCATTATGATGTCGAGTATGCTGATTTTCTATTTATAGTACTTGTAAACACATTTCGACCTGCATTGCACTATATTGCATATCGCTAGTCCCGAATTGCAATATGTATCGTATCGTTAGCTGCCAGGCAAAACAAGCCCTAGTCAACCTAGCTTAGATTGGAGATTGTTCACTTATAATGAATGATTTTTTTTTTATTTGACCCTCCCCTTATGTTCTAATATACATCGCATTTGTTTACCGTTTTCTTCAACTTCAATATTAGAAACATGTAAATTCAAAACAGTGCATAAAACATTGCAGGAAAATCAGCAATTTCTCCTTATCGGACATTTTTTTTTTCCAAACATTATTCAATATTTTAGATACATATATATTACAATGTGTAACTACAGTTACCATTGTACCCGTTCCTCATTGCAGTCACATTTTGACTAATATTCAAAGGACGAATGATAATACACATATGGAATGAATGTATATTGTTTTATGGCGCATCGACAGCTAAGGTCATTTAGCGCGCATTTAAATTTTATTATTCATGTTCCCTGGGTGAACAAACCAGTACTAGGCTAGAAAATGTGCCTTGCCCAAGGGCACTCCACCATGACCGAATTGCCGCGACTGGGGATCGAATACACATATGGAATCACTTAAAATAAAGATATAATTATTGAATACATATGAAAACATTGCGGTAAAATGAGACATTGCTCACGATAAGCGACTTCTCCTTTATATGCGATGTTTTAATGTCGTCCTGCTGCAGCCGAGCCACGGTAGCTCAGTCGGTAGCGACGCGGGCTGTCAATCCAAGGGTTGTGAGTTCGAATCCCGGTTCGGCCAACTTTCTTTCCGACGATTGACAAAAGTCAATGCGACATGCGTCATTCGTCTTCTGCCAATAGGCTATAAAGTCTATTTGGAAAAGCAGCCAGTTGCTTGGGAAGATTGTTGTGTGGAGTACTGGTGTGATACATTAGGAAATGCATGAGTAGGTGAACTGGCCGCCGTGATATGACAGAGCAATTGTTAAAAACGGCGTTAAACCCCAATCAATCAATCAAAACTTCTGCTGCACATGTGTCAACATACAGGTGGGATAGGGTTTACAACTATCTAGGACATGTTGCTATATCCGTAACCACATACATCAAGTCTGCAAAAGACGGCTTTTTAAATTTTAGCACATCTAGGTAAAATATGGAAATCTTTATGCCCTTCTCCACATACAACAAACCTGCAAGTATTGAAAGTATAATTATTAATCAAATTGAAAACATTATGACAAACCGAGAAATTGCTCATCATGATTTTCAACAGTTTAACTAAGATGTGTTCAAAGTCAACTGCTTCAGATTTCTTGTATGTCGGAAAGGGATAATTGAAAGTATAAGTATTGAACATTTAAGAGCTTAAATAATTGTGATAAAAAGAGAAATTTCTTAATGATAAGCAATCTCTCCTCCCCCACCCAGATGTTTTTAAATGTGATAGCTTATGTTACAGACACATTTGGAAAATATTGTGGGAAATCAAGCAGTCGCTGAAATGATCCATTTCTCCTTTTCCAACAATGTTTTTCACACCTGATTCAAGTTGATTCTTTCTATATTCTACAGTAAGAACGCGCCTGTATGTTGGAAAGGGTTAAGCCTCATAATGTGAAGATGATGGCTTTCCGTGAATAGTGTAGGTTTAGTATAATGTAATGTTGACATTTGACATTTGTTAACGATGTAGGTTCTTATCAGCCTTTGCATCTGCTCTGTCATATCAGAAACTACATATTTGTTGAAAAAAGTTCCAATAAGCTTTTGTGAGTGATTTGAGAAACAAATGCAGATCTTGACCAGACTGTAAAAGCAAATGCTGATCTAAATCTACGTTGTTTTCAAAAGGTCATGTAGTACCCTTTTGCATGGACAGTTACTTTGTAGTTTCACATTCAATTCCCAGAGAATTATTTACCTCAATTGCCTGTATTGACTTACCTAGATCCATCTAACAAAAAACACAAATCTAATCAATGCCATACCTCTGTCTCACATACAACAAATCTGCAGCAGGCGACTTAAAAAAAGGTTGGCAAAAAAGTAGAAAATCTCTATAAATAAAGGTATAACTTTTGAATATATTTAAAACATTTCAGGCAAAAATGAAATTGCTCAGCATGGGCAATTTCCTTTTTTTTTTACATAATTATTTCATAAGATGCCTGCTGTAGATGCGTCTGCAAGTGGCAAAGGATAAAATGAGCCTTTTTGATAAGCTTAACCATTTCCCACATACAAAATGTCGTCAGCAGACACACTTTTAAACATCTAGGAAATATGCATTCCAGAAATGAAAGTGTATTTTTTAATAAGTGGCAAAGTTTGAGGCAAAAGGTGAAAATGCTCATTAAAACTAATTTTCCGTTTGTCACAATTTTTGTCATCTGCATGCGGGAAGGGAAATAAAAGCAGGCATGGATCAAATATATACGGAATATTACGTTGCGGGAGCGATAAAAGGGTTTGTATTGCACGACAAGTAGCGTGGAAAAATCGATATCTTACGAGACCGAAGGTCGAGTAAGATATGGATTTTCCCACGCTACGAGTCGTGCAATACGTACCCATTTATCGCTCCCGCAACGTAATATTCCTTTTAATATATCTATAGGTGCTACCTATTTACGAAAAAACGCAAGATAATTATAAACAAAAATTAAAGAGCATACTTTGGCCATAAAAAAGGATTTATAAGTAATTGAATAGACAATACTAATGTTAATGTCATGTTTCGTGCATTATCAAAAAATATTTGGAATTCGTATTGCTGTCGTCTATTATTACGAACAGAAAATAATAAAGTAAAGACTTTCAAAAAATCAAGGAATACATTTATAATGAACGAGGTTAAAACATGATGGCCAAGATGATCCTTAATCGATCACCTGCATTATGGTAAAGAAGCAAAAAGATCAGCCCTTTGCTGATGCCACCTGGCGACTGCCTTTTTCAACCAGTCAATATGACTGGAACAAATGATGTAAGGCGTCACATTTCTGCTAAACCCTTTCCCTATTAGATACGGTTTATGGGGCCTTTGCAACAGACGATTTGGGGAAAGATTGTCGCTAAAAGAACAATTACTCCTTATGAGAAAGTTATCCTTTTGCCACAATGTTTGATAAATAGCTCATGTATAGGAATTTGGTGTATTTCATGTTGATACCTCTTTTTTGCGGGAAACGACGTCGCTCCATTGACGTTACGCCAAGATGAAGTGTTACGGAAATGACATCACGTCCTTCTTTGGCTACGATACAGTCAAAATTTAGTTTCGGGCGTAGAAGTCTAATGCTGTCGGAAAAACATATTTCTTACAAAGTTCCATTTATTTTTAACTTTTCGTACAAATGTTAATCCCCACAAAACACAGCACTTTAATGATCTTAAATATCGATTTTAAAAAAAAAAGATTAAAAAGACGACAATAATTTTAAAAATCCGTGTTTTTCATTTTATACCTACCCAAATTATCGATTTAAATTTTTTTATTAAAAAGACGACAATAATTCTTTTTCAATCCGAGTTCCATTTATTTTTAACTTTTCGTACAAATGTTAATTCCCATAAAACACAGCACTTTAGTGATCTTAAATATCGATTTAAAAAAAAAAAGAAAAAAAAAAGACGACAATAATTTAAAAAATCCGTGTTTTTCGTGTCATTTTATACATACCCAAAATATCGATTTAAAAAAAATTATTAAAAAGACGACAATAATTTTTTTTCAATCCGTGTTTCTCGTCTCATTTTATACATACCCAAAATGGCGGCCCCCATGGATTTGGCCAGTTTCATTTCAGAAAGCTTCATGGGTTATTGAAAAAAAAAAAAAAAAAAAAAAAAAATTCTCACACCCGTTAACCATAAGCGAAAAAACCCATTCATGGGTTTTTTTCGTATTATATACCTACGATCGATGAAGAGCTAAACAACTATTAAATATACAGATTCAATACATGGTTTATTGGGGATACCTCGCTGAAAGTATTCCGCGCACTGTCTGACGTCACAATCTTGTATTTACACCGCATGTAGATACGGAATTTTAATCTGTCGTGGTGTATTTGCGCATGTCAATCTGCATGTATTTCCACCGGAAAATGTAAAGGCATATAATAAAACAATGTTTTATTATATGCCTGTACAATGTTTTATTATATGCCTGTACATTAGCTCTTCATAGATCGTAGGTATATAATAAAAGGAATATTACGTTGCGGGAGCGATAAAAGGGTACGTATTGCACGACTCGTAGCGTGGGAAAATCCATATCTTACTCGACCTTCGGTCTCGTAAGATATCGATTTTTCCACGCTACTTGTCGTGCAATACAAACCCTTTTATCGCTCCCGCAACGTAATATTCCGTATATATACAGACGTGCTCCACTAAATAGAGGATCTTACATGAGTGCTTATATGTATTGTTTTTATGAAACGAGTCGACTGAAATAACATGACGCGAGGCTCTGCCGAGCGTCATATTCGTTTCAGTCGACGAGTTTCATAAAAACAATATCAAATAAGCACGAATGTAAGATTCTATTTATCACATAACACCATAAAAAGATTGTTTTCAATCTTTAAATCGATCTTTCTTCATCCTCATATAAACAGTAACCGAAGTTCACTCCGAAGTTATAATGCATACTTCCATTGTAAAAGCTAGGTAGTCCCTATCAATAACCTTTTGATTTTATACAAAATTAGCAACAAGGCACTTATAACATTTCATTTATCGAGATTTATTCTCTTTAAACAATATTTTTAATAAATGCCGAAATTCAGAACAATTGTAAACAATATGCTGTCATTGAAAGTGACGTCACACTCAGGAGTGACGTCACATACGTGCTGTGAGTCGGCTATTTATGTAACTAGTATGTCACTGCTTTATGTCACTCCTGGAGTGCAAGTTATGTGATAAATAGAGGATCCTTACATGAGTGCTTATTTGTTATTGTTTTTATGAAACGAGTCGACTGAAATAATATGACGCTAGGCTCTGCCGAGCGTCATATTCGTTTCAGTCGACGAGTTTCATAAAAACAATATCAAACAAGTAACTGGATTGCAAGCAATACCATAGTCCCCTACTGGTTTGCACTAAGTCCAAAAAGGGGCATAACTCATTAAAAAAATTGACGAAATCCCAGGAAACGCGAACTTGATCTGTGACACATGATTACAGAGGCATATACAAAATTTCAGCTCAATACCTCAAAGCATGTAGAAAAAAAATGCGGAAAACGAATATTCTAAGTCCAAAAAGGGGCATAACTCATTAAAAAATTGACGAAATCCCAGGAAACGCGAACTTGATCTGTGACACATGATTACAAAGGCATATACAAAATTTCAGCTCAATACCTCAAAGCATGTAGAAAAAAAGTGCGGAAAACTGATTTGCCGGACTGACTGACTGACTGACAGATGGACTGACGGACGGAGTGCAAACCTAAGAGTCCCCTTCGGCACGCCGGTAGGGGACTAATAAGCAGGAAATAAGCACGAATGTAAGATTCTATTTATCACATAACACCATAAAAAGATTGTTTTCAATCTTTAAACCGATCTTTCTTCGTCCTAATATAAACAGTGACCGAAGTTCACCCCGAAGTTCAAATGCATACTTCCACTGTAAAATGTAGTCCCTATTAATAACCTTTTGATTTTATACAAAATTAGCAACAAGGCACTTATAACATTTCATTTATCTAGATTTATTCTCTTTAAACAATATTTTTTAATAAATGCCGAAATTCAGAACAATTGTAAACAATCAATCTGACTAAAGTACACAATCTGTCCAAATGTAAGTTAATAGGAGATGATTTTAATGAGATTGGTAAACAATATGCTGTCATTTAAAGTGACGTCACACGCGTGCTGTGAGTCGGCTATTTATGTAACTAGTTACATATGATATTTATGTCACTGCTTTATGTCACTCCTGGAGTACAAGTTATGTGATAAACATAAATATGACCCTATGACGTGCTCCTCTAAAAATAAATATGACCCTATGCATAAATATCAACAAGGGTGGACACAGTTTTGGGGGTTTGCCTCGCTTCTTTTTTTCCAAATTGTTCAGACAAATATATGTAAATGAAATACGGAATCAATAAATAATGCATTTCTCTATCGAACAATACCAAACTATCGTGAAATGTTTCTCCCTTCGTATGTTTATTCTTTTGAAATATTAGTGAATCCACCAAAAGGACAACAACCTGGACCAGAAGCGAAAGTAACTGCTAGCGACATTTCGGAATGGTTCTTTTTTTTTTTCGCTGCGGTAGTTGTATATTTACCGCAGGAAACATTTCGGAATTATTCGGGGTTTTTCAATATACGATTAATGGTCATAAACTGTTCATAACTGGGTTCCCAGGCAGTGACAAAAGTTATCTGTTGTTTAAATATCGCGTGAAATTACCGCAGTGAAAAAATCCGAACCATTCCGAAAATTCCGTATTTCAATTACATATATTTGTTCGAACAATTTGAAAAAAATGAGTTGAAGCGAGGCGACGCCCAAAACTGTGTCCACCCTTGTTGATATTTATGCATAGGGTCATACATTTTTAGATGTGGCCTAACCTAGATACCGTTCCAAAATTGTACTTTCGTTTTCAATTCTTGGAGAATTATATGTACTTTTATCACTTTTTGTTCCCTTTCTTCTATTGTAGACATTATTTTACTGTAGAAAGGTAAATCAACATAGAACAATTGTAACATGTTCTACTAAAACAAATTTAAGGACATTGATTCCGATGTAAATATAGATCTATAACAAGTTGTACAAGTGGCTTTACCTTTCAATTTTACAGACACTTTCTAAAACCGACAGCAGCCGACTTTTGATAAAAGTTGTGAAATGAGCAATATCTCCTGTTGCCACAACGTTTTCAACTTTTTTCAATAATTAAACTTTCATTTTCAGAGATTTTTCACATTAACAGTCATATGCAGCAAATTTGTTGTATGTTGGAAAGGGTTAATAAGTCAACTGGAGATTTCTAATTACTTCTCACAAACATAGTCTGTATTGGATCTGATTGAAGTAAAGGCAGATCTTTATCAACACTTGACACAAATACCATAAGGTTGGTTTTCAATAATCATGACACAATTGAGAGATAGATAATAAGTGACTAAACCCTTTCTCACAAGCATGCGCTTTTTGAGATATATGTAGCAGATGACTTTTAAAAGCATTGTTGCAAAAGGAGAAATTGCTCAAAGTGAACAATTCTTCCTTTTGGCAAAATGTTTTCAACATATTTTCAAGTTTGTCTGCTGCAGATTTGCTGTTACTGGGAAAGAGTTACCTTGACATTCTTGACCTGCACCACACGACTGCAAAGATAAAGACAATCCCACAACTATGGATTAAAATCACTTGACACTAACAACAAAGCTATCGGGGAAAATATACAGTAATGATATTTTGTTGCACAATATTCATTTCCAGAAAATACACTCGCATATCTTTATTAAGATATTAACGGTCCATTCATTCATTTACTGAGAACATTCAACCAAGAAAGATGTTTTCTAGCGGAGTAACATATAGGGATGTGCTGCAGGCTTCAAATATAATTTCAAGACCTTCAACAAGACATGCTGCTGGACTTACTGTAAGTTAAACTCTTATATTGTATATTGAACTGTTTCATGCATTAAACAAGCTTTAAATACGGGATTTTGTTTTTAAATGATCGTATAGTTATTGAATAGATCGAGTTGAAAACATTGTGAGAAATTGATTTTAAGCACAATGTTTTCACAAGTTGTGTGCTGTAGATTAAGTCAAAGAGTCTGCATGTTGGAAAGATGGGGGAGGGGGTAATTATTTACATAATACAGCTTTTGTGATCGCTCACCGTCCGTCGTCCATCCGTTCACATTTTCCTACAAACGACTTCTCCTCCTAAACCAACTAACCAAATTCAAAATAATTTCACGGGAATGTTCCTTGGGTGGATCTCTTTCAATCTTGTTTAAGTAATTCTATTCCATGCAGAACTTTGGTTGCCACGGCAACAAAATAGGGGAAATTACCCAAAACTTAAAATCTTCTTGTCTGAAAGTAGAAGGCCCATGCCTTTGATATTTGGTATGTAGCATCATCTAGTGAACCTATACCAAGATTGTTCAAATTATAGCCCAGGGGTAAAAAATGACCCCTTCCAAGCGGTCACTTGTTTTTCATAGACTCATATAGGGAAAAAACTTTAAAAATCTTCTTGTCTAAGAGTGGAGGACCCAGGCCTTTGATATTTGGTATATAGCATCATCTAGTGGACCAAGATTGTTCAAATTATAGCCCTGGAGTTAAAAATGATCCCTCCCCTGGGGTCTATTGTTGTACAAAGACTCATACAGAGAAAAACTTAACACAAATATTTTCTAAAAGTAGAGGGCCCCGGCCTTTGATATTTGGTATGTAGCATCATCTAGTGGACTTCTACCAAGATTATTCAAATTATAGCCCTGTGTTAAAAAATGACCCCATCCCGGGGGTCACTTGTTTTACATAGACTCATATAGGGGAAAAACTTAAAAAATCTTCTTGTCTAAAAGTAGAGGGCCCAGGCCTTTGATATTTTGTATGTAGCATCATTGTGGACCTCTACCAAGCTTGTTCAAGTTATAGCCATGGGGTCAAAAATGACCCCTCCCTGGGGTTCACTTGTTCTCCATAAACTCATAGAGGTTTTTTTTCCAAAATCTTCTTGTCTAAAAAAGGAGGGCCCGAGCCTTTGATATATGTTATGTAGCATCATCTAGTGGACGTCTACCAAGATTGTACAAATTATAGCCAAGGGGTCAAAAATGACCCCATCCCAGGGGTCCCTTGTTTTACATAGACTCATTTAGGGGAAAAACTTTAAAAATATTCTTGTCTAAAAGTAGAGGGCCCTGGCCTTTGATATTTGGTATGTAGCATCATCTAGTAGACCTCTACCAAGATTGTTCAAATTATAGCCATGGATAAAAAATGACCCCATCCCGGGGGTTCCTTTTTCTTTATAGACTCATATAGGGGAAAAACTTTAAAAATCTTCTTGTCTAGAAGTAAAAAGGCCTGGCCTTCGATAATTGGTATGTAGCATCATCTAGTAGACCTCTACCAAGATTGTTCAAATTATAACCCTGTGGGTCAACAATGACTCCTCCCCGGGGGTCACTTGTTTTTCATAGATTGGTCAAATTATTATAGCCCTGGTGTCAAACATGGCTCCACCCTGGGGATCACTTGTTTTACATAGACTTGTTAAGGTAAACACTTTAAAAATATTCTTGTCCATTTGCCATGAATGATCTTTGGGTGCCCCTCTACTAAGACTTCAATTCATTTTGATAGGATGATAAACATGGCACCCAGGGGGTGTTGCTTGTTTTCCGTATATATGTATAGACAATAAACAATGAACAATGAAAACTTTTTAAGTTTGATTAAATAAGGTAAGCGATATAGGACCATTATGGTCCTCTTGTTTTACAATTGTTTTTTTCCCAAAAGAATCAGGGGAAAACATAGTGATATCCGGAAAAATGGTGAAATTTATTGGAGAGGTTTAATAATATAAACTTTTACATCTTCTTTCAATCATCTGGAAATAAGTGTAACGTATACCGGGTCCCTCACGGGTACTCCATCCGGACACTAACTGCGATGTACGTTGCTTAACTTTGTGAAAAAGCCAACTAATCTACCACTCTACGCTGTAACAAGGCTGTAGAAGTGGTATTTGTACCTATTACCCCATTCCCGTTACATTTCTCCCTCTTTCTCTTGACTTCGATGAGAAGTCACACAACTGAACACAAGCAGTACACCAGAGCGGAGTCTATGTAACCTCACTGGGAACCACCGGCGTCTGGGGATGATGGTGATATCAACCCAAACGTCCCACCGCTGCCACCATTTGTAAGAAGGAAAAATGTAACGGGAACGGGGTATAGGTATAAATATCTCTTCTACAGCTTTGCTGTGAAAGCCGGCTTTTATAGCGACGTTGGTAGAGTGGTTGGCATTTCGTAAAGTTAAGCAACGTTCATCGCGGTTAGTGCCTGGATGGGTGACCCGCGATGGCTTAACTCCGGTACACGTTACACAGTTGAAAACCATTCTAGAATACAATATTAAAGATTGATTCATTAGTTGGTGTTTAATGCCGCTTTTAACATGTTTTCAGCAATATGACGGGATTTCCTTGATAATTTACCAGTATTTCATTTATCCTTACAACATTGCGTCAGTCGTAATCCTGACCCGACAATCAAGGAATGCAGCCATTATGTTTATTTTTTAAAGTCTAATGACCCGACCAGGAATCGCACCTGTGACCTCCCGCATCCAAGGCGAACGCTCTATCACTACACCACTAATGCGGTACAGTATTAGAGAAAATAAAATTGCTCATATTAGTTAGCTCTTTCTCTTTAAACAGTGTTTTCCGCATTATCATAAAATTATCCTTTTGTGAGTCCAGAATGTTTCTTAATGTGTTTTCAGTTAAAAAAAAAAGCTAAAACTAGCATATATCATACATGCCAAGTCACATGAGAACCATCTCTCAAACTTTGAGATCAGAAAAGATCAAGAAGAAAATGAATTACTGCTATGAGCCTTAGTCGAATAAACAATATAACTTTCAATTTTATTGCATCTGCTACTTAAGTCAAAACCTTTGATGATTGGTGTGATGGCTTATACTTTGGGTAAACACCATGACTTTGTGTCTTTTTCTCAAAGTATATATTTATTCTCTTCGCCATTGTCTACACAAACTTATATTCATGCTCCAACACACACGGTGTGAGTGTGGCTGGATGCCTTGACGAAATTCTATGGTCCTTAAAACCTATGTTCCCAATGCCAAAGTATTATGTGGACATAGGCTCTTTTCAAATTCATGGTCAAGCCTTGTTTATTTCAGCTTAAATCCGCACGATCATTTTAACTTTTCCAAAGACCAACCATGTTTGGCATAAAATGTCCCACGACAAAGCGACATGTGAGGATAATCCGTATTAATCACATTTAGTGCTAGCCAGTTGCCTAGTATTGTATGGTGCCAACGTACACAACAGGTAGACAGTTACTTTGGAGCAATTACAGTATGTACTTGTAAATTGGTAAATGTGCTCCAATTGCTATGTCCTATTCTTTTTTTTTTTTTTTTTTTTTTTCACGACTTGATTGAACTTGTATTTAAAATAAACTTCTTCTTAATAGTATGTATTACACTCCTCCAATATGTCAATACTTTGTACGGTCCGGTTAACCATTTCACACATACATCAAATCTAGAGCAGACGGCTTTGAAAACATATTGACAAAACCCTGAACAATCTCCATAAAAGGTAGCTTAGTTGTTGAAGAATGTTGAAACATTGTGGCCAAAGGAGAAATTGCTCATCATCAGCAATTTCACCTTTGGCCACAATGTTGTCAAAAGTTGTCTGCTGCTTTGCGTGAAAACGCGTCGGCAGGTGGGAAAGGGTTAAGTAAAATTCACATTACTTTTTTTCATCTGTAGGCTATATGCTCTTTGAGGTCGATATTTTTCATAAATGAAGGACACCAGACAGTAATAACAATGTCGCATGATGGATCGAAGTACTATAAAAGCATAATCAATTTTCGTTATTTCATATTTGTTGGACATATTGAAAGCTTATTTAATGACATATAGTGTTTAATTGGTAGTTATTATCAAATTGTACTTTTGTCCAGTTATCTTCCCTAAGACTACCATTGTTAATAGCAGTAGAACACAACTTCTCTTCATGCAGAAACCAAACTGAGCCTCTGTTTAATGGTCATACAATAGCTGTCGAAAATAAATAGCAAAACTTTTTATCAAATCTCTCTTAAAGAAAGAGTATTTTGAATAGAGTTGAAAGCATTGAGGCAAAAGGAAAAATTTCTCGTTTGAATGCGTCTTTAAGTGGGAAACTCTACCTGTTCTTTATGTAATTTTACACAGAGAAATCATGTTGCCTCAGCACTGTGGGGGGAGAAACTGATCGAAACAATAAGTTTTCCTTTTCGTTTGATGTTTTTAAAAGTATTCTACAGTAAGGGTATCAAAACTATTTTTGAGAAAGGATACCATAAAATTGCTTTATCATTTTCCCTCCAGTATTTCGAATGTGCAAATGAATCAGCTACATCTGACACTGATGTACAGAATGTTGGTTCACACTTCAATCAGTGGCGTAAACCAGTAACAGAGTATGGCAGCAACGATTCTAAATGGGAAGTGGAACTGAAGTCGTCACCATACATAGGTAAACAGTTTACCCTTTTCCAACTCTAGGTGCATTGATACACGAAAGTAGTAGATGACCTTTGGAAATAGTGTTGCAAAAGGAGAAACAGCTCATAATTGCTCCGTTTACCCCTATGTGTTTCACTCTATTCAACTAGTATACATGTTCTTTCATTTAGTGACATTTACCATACTTTCCCTTGATATAATCAGTTATCTGTTGATCGTCCGGAAATAGGTTTATTGCACATTACACTTGATATTATAATATTTTCAGATACATCTGCTTTGAAAAATTGGAAGTTTTATTTTGATTATAAAGAAAAAATCTCTAATTATTAATCCTTTTTTGTCTCGCCCACGATAGTGGAGTGAGACATAGCAGTCACTTTTCCGGCGACGGCGGCCGCTTTTACAAATAGCTATATCTTGATCCCTGCTTTAATTTTTCTGAAACTTTGTTAGCTGTATTGTTTGGTCATAGGACATCTGTCAACGTCAAAATGTTTAGGGTCAAGGTCATAATTGTGCAGAACTTGACCTTTGTTAGGTAACTTAACCTCAAAACTTAACCTTTCTTATATCTCAGCAACCTCTGCTTGAATTTTTCTGAAACTTTGTCAGATGTATTGTTTGGTCATGGGACATCTGTCAACGTCAAAATTCTCCGGGTCAACGTCATAATTGTGCTGAACTTGACCTTTGTTAGATAACTTAACCTCAAAACTTAACCTTAGTCCTATCTCAGCAACCCCTTATGGAATCTTTCTGAAATGTCAGATGTATTGTTTGGTCATGGGACATCCGTAAACATTTTAAGGTCAAGGTCATAATTTTACAGAACTTGACCTTTGTTAGGTAACTCAACCTTGGTTATACCTCAGCAACCCCTGCTGGAAGTTTTCTGAAACTTTGTCAGATGTATTGTTTGGTCATGGAACATCTGTCAACGTTAACATTTTCAAGGTCAACGTCATAATTTTACAGAAATTGACCTTTGTTAGGTAACTTGATCTTGGTTAATCTCGGCAACCCCTCCTGGAATTTTTCTGAAACTTTGTAAGATGTATTGTTTGGTCATGGGACATATGTCAACGTTAACATTTTCAAGGTCAAGGTCATTATTTTACAGAACTTCACCTTGTTTAGGTAACTTAACTTAAAAACTTAACCTTGGTCATATCTCTGGTCATGGGACATCCGTCAACATCAAAATGTTCAAGGTTAAGGTAAACTTTATCAACTTTACTTTCTTTTTGCATAGTGATACCATTTAATATCTGATTTTCTTAGAAGGGCGAGACACCCTCAGCCCGAGGTCTTGTCTTGTCATTCATGCCTATGCTGCTTCCTTCACACAACTGTTAGTACAATTGTTGGATTATACTTAAAAAGAGCCATACCATGTGTATACAGTTTTGAGCTCACCTGAGCTTTGCTCAAGGTGAGTTATTGTGATCGCTTTTTGTCCGGCGTCCGTCGTGCGTCGTGCGTCTTCTTCTCCTCAGTAACCAGTGGGTCAATTGGGATGAAACTTCACAGAAAGCATCCTCTCAATGACCTCACCAAATTTCCTTCAAATTGTTGGGATCCATGCAGAACTCTGGTTTCCATGGCAACGAAATGAAAAAAACTTCAAAATTCTTCGTCTCCCAAACTGGGCGAGGCGGGACTATTTTGCCTTATATGGCTATAGTGAAAACTTAAAAAATCTTCACCTCCGAAAATGTCAGGCCGATTTTCAAATAACTTTGTAGAAATGTTCCTTAAGTGACCCACTATCAGATTCCTTCAAGCCATGTTGATTGGTAAAAAAACATGGCCGCCAGTGGGCAGGGCAATTTTGCCTTATATGGCTATAGTGAAAACTTAAAAATTCTTTTTCTCCCAAACTGGTTTGCAGATTTTTAAATAATTTTGTAGAAATGCTCCTTGGATGACCCTCTATCAGATTCCTTCAAGCCAAGTTGATTGGTAAAAAAACATGGCCGCCATGGGGGCGGGCTATTTTGCCTTATATGACTATAGTGAAAAAATAAAAAAATCTTCTCCTCCGAAAGTGCCAGGCCGATTTTCAAATAATTTTGTAGAAATGTTCCTTAAGTGACCTACTTTCAGATTCATTCAAGCCATGTTGATTGGTAAAAAAAACATGGCCGCTAGTGGGCAGGGCTATTGCTGTTTTGCATTATATGGCTATAGTGAAAACTTAAAAAATCTTCTCCTCAAAAAGTGTCTGGCCGTTTTTCAAATAATTTTGTAGAAATGTTCCTAGGGTGACTCTCTAGATTCCTTTAAGCCAAGTTGATTGGTCGAACAACATGGCCGCCAGGGGGCGGGGCTTATATAGCTAAAGTGAGAAAAAAAATCAGGTCAGCGATTCCAGGGCCATCATGGCCCTCTTGTTTCTTTTTAACTCAAAGCTATAATTTAGATTTGTCTAGAAGCAGGCGACACAAAAAAATGCCTATAAGGTAATGTGTCAACAAGAAAATCATTCTGGGATTCATAAACTGCAGCCATTCGGTTTAGATGGTGTCTTATTGTCTTGCCTAATAAGATCACTTTATTTCATTGAACGTTTGTTTGGGATTAAACAATTTTTCAACAATTTTTCAATCATATCACGGCTGCCATTTCACCTTTCCATGTGTTTCCAGACTTTCTCATACACGTTCTCCATACACCAGTCCTACCAAGCAACTGGCTGTTTTTCCACATAGACTGTTAGCCTATTTGCGACTTTGTTCAAACATCGAAAAATATTGTAAATTGTGTATTGATTGGAACTTGTAGCGTCGTTGAACATTGAATGTTTAATCACTTATGAAATATTGCAGGAGATATTGACTTTGACAAACCAGAATGGGCTGAGGCATGGGCTGAGGCCAGAAAGAATGTCGATGTAGTTTTAAAGCTGCTGTTTAAAGAGGTGAGATCGGCTGCTGAAACATTTGAAGGTCTTCGCATCGAGCGTTATGTACGCCAAGGAAGTTCCCGAGAAGGCCTTAAGGTCATTGCACCAGATGAGTTTGACACGCTATTATTGTACCACATAGATGGAATTTATCTAACTCAAAAGAGTATTGAGACCACGTCTGATAAAATCATACCTGAATTTTGTAAAATGACATGCAACAAAAATATGGATGCACTCCAAAACAAATTTCCGAAACTCTACCGAAAGGGAGTCTTCAAGCTAAGTCCAAACGGACCAGTCTGTCTGAATTCTAGGGCTCTTCATCAGCAGGTGTTCCAGTCCATCATCGACCAGTCTACCGATAAAATCCAGAAAGTTATCCAGGATGTAGAAATAAGAGGTAAATCTGTCCCGTTCAAAGTTGTTCGAAGTATGAATCCCCCGTCAATCAAATTAACAATTAAAAAAGCGAATGATAAAGACATTGATGTAGATGTGGATAAAGACATTGATGTAGATGTGGTTCCAGGTCTGTTATTGCGACAAGACCAGGTTCCAGATCCTGCTCGCCCTGGAACGACCATGGACTGTCCAGTATATGCTGTATTCAAGTGGACAGAAGAAACAAGTATGAAAGGTTCAAAATTCAATGACCAAGAAATTGTGTGGCGAGTCTGTTCTTCTGGCTATGAAAAACATACGGCCGATGTGGCTCGATGTAACCAGCAGCAAAGGTACATCATCACAGCCCTCCGCATCCTGAAGACATACTTTGCCAAAACAAAGAAGTCCGAAAACACGACCCCACCACAAATTGTCACAGTGTTGCGATCCTACCACCTCAAAAATATTGCGTACTACGTCATCCTGCATACCCAGTACATCAACCACATTCGCTTGGATGGAGTTGCAGATGCTCTAATCTACTTTGTGGACTTTCTTAAGGTTAGCCTGCAAAAAAGGCTTCTGCCACACTTCTTTCATTCGAACAGATACATAAACCAAATGTACCCACATTTCCCAGTAAATCACAATGCGCTACGATTCAACCTCCTTGGCGCGAAGTCCCATGAAGCTCTTCACCAGTCGTTACTCTCCCTGCAGAACCATTTGATGCCTAATTTAGGATTTGGCGGACCTGGAGGTTATTGTGATCAGAAAAGGCAGGACATTGTGGAGGAGTACACACAGCATATTTCTGTAGGAAGTTACTTTTAGACGACCGAAAGATACACAATGAGTAAAAATAAGAAAGTATGTGACACCACATTTCAAGTTTGAAATTGACAGACTCGCAGCAACCGACATGTTGGTGTTTTATCAATTCACCTATCTGTTTTGATTATATTTTATGATTAAAATTAAACATATGGAAAATTACAATTAAATAATTATACATGTCATTATTTTTGCAAAAACATTTCAGAGTGGTCTGCTGCAAATGTGTTGTATGTGTGAAAGGATTATATATTGTGTAGGTGATGAAATATGTATTTGTTTTTTATAAAATACATTTTTAGCTCGACTTTTGAAAAAACGAGGGCTATTGCCATGATCCTTGCGTCGTCGTCGTCGGCGGCGGCGTGGTCGTCCGGTTAAGGTTTTTTGTTCAACTCGGCTTGTTTTCTGTTTTCTATCAGTCGAGCGCCTGTGCCGTACGCGGTGCTCTTGTTGGTGTTTAGTATGTATATAGGTTGTGATCATCATTGTTATTGCCATATACATGTATATACTTACACAGTCTGTGTTATTGAAGCTTGTCGTAAAAATGAGAACATTTCCATTTTCTCTGCTTTCCAGAATGCTGTAATTTCTATCATATTTATTATTGCCAAAAAAAATAAAAATTATCGACGCCTTTTCAAAAGCAGATGACTATAGATATTAAGTAATGGACCAGAGGTAAAATTCAATGTTCTGTATTTATAGATCTAGGTATACGAATCCGCCACAGAAAGGTGAATGTATGTTACTATCAGCATGTTGTCATGGTGCTTTCCGCATGGGCAGCAAGCCTAAATAAATTGTATTAAAGCTTAAATTAAAATATAAATTATCTGTTGTAATTAAGAAGTTTGAACAAATTGTGTAAAGTCCTGAAATTGATTGTGATTGTCCTTATATTCTATTTTCAAAGAAATATCCTGATAAGCTTTTGTGTAACGTCCTTAACCCGTTCTTACTAAAAAATGCATATTCACGCATATGCAGCAGACGTCTTTTGAAAAGATTGTGGCAAAAGGAGAATTTGCTTTTAACAACTTCTCTATTTCCCACAAAATTTCATCTCTTTATTTGATTATTGTACTTTCATTAACAGAGAGGTTTCATATTACCTTGAAGTTTTCAAAGTTGCAGATTTGTTGTATGTGGGAAAGCGGGGTTAAATAGATTCTGATTGTCCTTACACTCTATTCTCAAAGATTATTCATAAGCAACATTAGCCTCCTCTTTCAATGAGACATGACTATTAGTAAGGATATTATTCAGAGGTGATGGTGTCTCGTACACTTAAATTTGATTTACTCTTCGTGGTTAATTGTTACGGTAATTCACTGATATATACGGGAATGCACCATTCCTTTGTTAAAAAATAGTTTAACCATTCCCCACATATAGACGCTTTCTGATGCCCCTGTAGCAGAAGACTTTTGAAAACATTGTGGCAAAAAGAGAAATTGCTTAAAAAGAGCATTTTCTTATTATTGCCTCAATGTTTTCAACTCTATTCAATAGTTAAACTATGAGTTATGCAAGATAGAGTTCACCAGGTGAACATGGTTACCGTCATTTTGGACCAAAATCGGTGTTTAGTATCCTCTACTTTAACTTTCAATCAAGGTCAAAAAGCTAAAAGTGATCAAATCAATCATTCCCAATGCATCATATACACATCCTACAGTACAATGATTTTAAACTCAATTTATTATATTCAATGCATTCTGGTAAGATTTTTTTAGGGACTATTTGGGTAAATCAGCATGCCCGCGGATGTGTTTGGCGTATTTGACCTTTAAAACCAATGTACTGGGGATGAAATAGTGATATAAGTGATTTGTTTTGTTAAATTAAAATATCAATTATTGGTATGGAGTTATTTCTGAAATTGATTGTGATTCTCCTTATTATGATTGTCGTATGAAGAACATTGTGTATTGAAATAGTAATATAAACGATTTAATTTTTTAAAGATTTATTAAAATATGAAATTTTAATATATATTTATGTACGATGTGCTTATACTATTCCCACGTACAACAAATCTGCAGCAGACGCCTTTGAAATAATCTAGGCAAAGAAATAAAAAATATCTCTATAAATAAAAGTATAATCATTGAATAGAGTTGACAATATTGTGGCAAAAGGAGAAATTGCTCATTTTGTCACAATGTTTTCAAAAGCTGTCTGCTGTAGAGGCGTCAGAAACCGTCTATTTGTGGGAAAGGGAGGGGGTAGGGGTAGTTTGATTATGATTCTCCTTATTATAGTTGTGGTTTAAAGAACCTTGTTTTGGTAATGAAAAAAGTGATAAAAGTGATTTGTTTTGTTTACAGAATGATTTGTTGATTGAGATTGTCCTCAAAATGTAAGTTTATTAAACACATGCTACTAAATATGAATTTGTTTGGTTCCCCATCATTGTGTCAATATAATTGAGGGTTTGAAATACATTATAAACGTTGGATTCATGCAATGTTCTTTGTTTGTGTACACTGTGACAGCCCGCGTTGCTACCAGGACTCCGCTGTGTTTTTTAAGCAGACAATTCCTGAATTATCTTAACACTGAATTGTACTTTCATATTCCCTTTTCATAATTTTTCAGATATAATTTTTTTTTATACGCGCCGTGTTCCTGGAAAATCAACCTCAGGATATGTTTAACATGTACCGATATAGATTAATTTATACATCTATACTAATATATCTAAATTTTAACTGTATATCTGAGGCGTCTTTGACTTTGTTAGCAAACAGTTCACATATAGATCACATCTTGGATGTACAGTGTGATTTGGAATTTCACTGATCGAAAATACAACATTATTTGTTCTGTAGAACCTCTAACATATACTTTCATTTTTCCCAAGATTTCATTTTCTATTATTTTGACTTTTTTGATAGAGTTTGTAAATAAACTACCCATAATAGGTTAAATAGTAGGGATGGGAACGGGTATCAACATAAGTACACGGTACTCAAATACTCTTCAGATTAAGTACTTCGATACTCGAAAGAAATCAAATGGACACGTTTTGGCTGGGGAAAACAGACTTTATTCGGTAATAAAATTAACAACAACAAAATCACTGCAGGCGTTCATCCTTTTACTTCTCACACCATTGAAGTAACCTTAGGGGAGAAACTGCACTTGCTATACAAGCTTCCTATAATATTTCATTGAATTCCATCCAATGATTGCTGAGAAATAGTGGAACACAAATGGTGGTATATACAACACAATGTATTACAATCAAGGGGACAATAACTGTCAAAAAGCATTCAACAGGAATGCCATCTTGCTCTTCATATCTCCTCTTGGTATAGAAGCTTCCTAAACAATTTCTTTGGATTACACTACGGGGTTTGAAAAATAGCGCAGACATGAATGTTGGTATATATAACATTATGTATAATAATCAAGGGGCCATAACACAACATCCAACTGGAAAGCCATCCCACAGTTCACATCTCTTGGTATAGAAGCTTTCTATAAACATTTATTGAATTCCACCAAGTGGTTGCTGAGAAATTGTGCATCACGAATGTTGGTACATAATACTCTGTATAATTCTCAAGGGGCCATACATCTGTAAAACAAGATGCCGACAGGCAACATATCGAGCCCGCTCCACCGACATAGTGCTCTTCCATGCAATTGCAACACTGACTTAGAAATAATTTTTTCCGTTTTGGTACTTCAATCCAATTTTTAAAATGTGGACATTAATTATGTAGAAAAGTGTTGTCAGTAGTGGACACAAAAACAGGAAACCATACTGCTGCATGTGCCTCAAAATGCGTCTACAAGTGGGAACAGTCTCCTTTTTTGCAAAATTTGTTTTCACTTCTGCCATCATCACCTCATCATGGTGAACATGTGTACCCAATTACTTGGGAATTATATGCTGCATGATTTCTTATTTTGACCTTTGACCCCTAAGTGTGAGCTTGACCTTTAAGGTACATGCATGGGTCTTGAGTACGACACTACACATCATCATGGGGAACACGTGTGCCCAGTAACTTGGTAATGCTATGATGCATGGTTGAGGTCCGGACAAGGTAGTCCTATCAGACAGTACATATTTTGATCGTTTACCTATAACTGTGACCTTGACATTAGAGGTACAGGCTTGGGTCTTTTGTGCCAAGTTTCTTGGAAATCCTATGATATATGGTTAAGATGCGACCCGGACAAGGTACAGTCCTATCAAACAGTACTATATTTGACCTCTTATGTGTGACCTTGACATTTGAGGTACAGGCATGAATCTTGTGGACGACACGCCACATTATCATGGTGAACGTGTGTGTCGAGTTTCTTGGAAATCCTATGATGCATGGTTAAGATGCGGACCGGACAAGGTTCGGACCGACGGACACACGCATGCAAGAACATACACCGAACCGCAATTGTGTCGAGCTCACCGCAAGAGGACTCGACAAAAAAACCAATCCAACTGGAATGCCATCAGGCACTGAACATCTCCTATTTGTATAGAAGCTTCCTTTAGAATATCATTGAAATCCCCACCCAGTGATTGCTGGGAAACAGCACGGATAAATAAGCAGATTGACTGACCGCCCAACACAGTGACCCCTTTATACTTCCTCCGCCTCTCAGTCCCTACACAAATGATATGGCAGTAGTGAGAAATATTGGCCACCAGTTTGACACTTGATTGAAAATGTATTCGTGATTGCAATACACTCGCTAGTTAAATGTATTAAACCATCATCATAAGTAAATGTGTCATCTTGTTTATTAATAGGAAGTCTATTCATGATTTTAGTTTTCAAAACAGAGAGAAAATGATTCATTTACTTAAAATTTGAATTATTTTGATGACGAAGAGGCGTAAATACGGGTATTCCAATATTTTTTTTGATAACTGATACTAGGACATCCGTCTGATTGAGAACTCTATCCCATTCCTACTAAATAGCCATCTACGTGAGTGGGGAGCCGGACAAAGAATCCCATGGACAAAGTATCCCATGCAATTTTTGTCTAGGTTGACAAAGGATCCCACATCATTTTGACAGGGTGTACAAAGGATCCCACATGATTTGACAGAGTGCACAAAGGTTATGTTGTTATGCCATCCGATACAGGTAAAATATTCCCATAAAGTTTCATCATTCGTATTGAATGCAAATGAGACCCTATTTAATGTTTCATGCCGATCAGTCATTCAGAAGAGCTTCGTCAAGTTCGTCAATTTGTTTGAGGAATTGACGAAAGGAAATAATCTGAAAACATTATTTCTGTCTTTTAGATAATGTATCTGGACTTATTGAATGCAAATGAGGCCCTATTTCATATTTCATGGCGATCAGTTATTCAGAAGAGCTTCGTCAATTTGTTAATTCGTCATTTTTTTTTAAATTTTTATTTCTGTCTTTTAGATAATGTATCTGGACGTATTGAATGCAAATTTAGCCCTATTTCAAATTGCATGGCCATCAATCATTCAAAAGAGGAATTGATGAAAATAATGGTTTCGTCAATTCGTCAATTATGACGAATTGACGAAAAAGTATGTTTCTAGTTACATAACACGTTCACCACTTCATAGATAACTAAAATTGCGTTATGTAGGTATCTGTTGGCAGTAACATAGACTTTTTTTGTGTGTTGACATAAGTATCTTTTAACATAAACATTAACGCGTTAGTCAGATGTTTATCATGATAATTAAGTGACTAACGTGATAATTAAGTGGTTATTTGGTGGCAGAAGTATGCCACTATAATAAATAGATCACAAAATTGGCCACTTAAGTAGGCATTGTTAAATTCCTGAGTATTTTTGCTTCAATAAAAGTTCTGTTCTGTTTGACTAAAATATTTGTCTAAATTGCGTCACACAGACGATACAATAGTTGCAACAAATAGAGTATTATGTATTCCAGGTCAATGTAAATGCCGCGTCGGCCACTAAGCAACTATGCTTTAAAATGAAGAGAAAACTTTCTTCACGAAAGCAAATTAGTTAAAGCTATGTTCGGCAAAGTTGCAATGTCAGGAGGTCAAATGTCAACGTTAAAAGTATTCCCGAATATTGATAATGCCATGAATATGCTATGAATATGCGTTTGATCCTCACCAAATACCAACATAAATGTCTGTAAAATACTTTCTCCCATTTGAGACAATTTAATACACTATGAAAACTACTCTTTGCACTCTTTCGTACAATGTTTATGGATCATAAAATACTTGTACATGTACCATTATTTGTATGTATGTCCTTGACTGTGCAAGAAGTAATAAGAATTTTCAGCCCAGTTCTCATGTTCTCTGACAGTAAATCCCTTGTTATTATTTTTCAATTTGAAATGAAGTTTTCATATGTTTCAATGTTTTGTCAACGAAGACTTTATTGTTTTTAAATGTTTTGTAAATTAATTCAATAATGTTAAAACACACTTGTGTGCGCAATTTGTAGTGTAGCAAACGGATAAATTGTTCATACTGATATAAATCCTATGCTGCATTTTTTATAGTCATATCATGGCGTTTCCTGTGTGAATTACGCATCAGTCGTAATACTAGATGTCAAGTCTGAGCGCCAAGGATCGAAGTCACGACTGCTTATATCAAAGTCGACGGGGAATCGAACGTTGATTTAAGAGCGGACGATTTCATCCCTACACCACCGAGGCGGTTTCACGTACAGAAATATTCTGATATCAGAATAAGATGTTGCTTATCTTGCCCTAGGGTCTTATGAATTATGCCTCAGTCACATTTTCCGCGGCGGCCGTGGGGTCTAACATATCTACGGCCAATAACAATTATAGGGCCGTCGCAGAATTCCCACGGTCACATACTGTAGCAGTCACATATGTTAGGGTAGCCGCACGGCGTATTTTGAATTTATGGCGACAGAAAACCTGCGGCTACCGTACGGCCTTTGAAGTGATGACGCATGCTCGCATTAGGGCGACCGTAAGTTTTTGACAAATACCAAGGCAGACGCAAGGTAGCATCGTGCGTGTATGTGAGGAACATGTCTAACACGTTCTGTGCGCGCGTCCACTTGCACCGCACTCGTTCACTTTCCCTCGCTGTCGCTTCACGGCAAGTTGCTGTCACTACGTTGATAATACTTTTACAAGTATTATTTTATACTCCTTGACTTAACTGTGCATTACAAGATCATTCAACTACAACTGTATTTTTATAATACTCCGGTTTACAGTAGAAATGGAAATATTAAGTGCCCATTTTTAAATTTCCCGTTCATTTATTGCGGTCTGTTTCTTTGTTTATTGTGGGATAAAAAGATAAAGCAATCCAACTGGGTTCAATATTTTATTTTATTTTTACAATTAGGATCACATGGTCCATTTAGTTCACAGGTACTTATAAGGTAACATGTTATGGCTCTAAAGTCCACTTGATCGTCCAATTATAATATATCACAAGTTCTTATAAGGTCACATGATGGTCCAATTATAATATTTCACCAGTTGAGAGCTGCCTCCTGCCATGGCATGCTACCGGCATCACTGTTGTAATATTGTTTGAGGTGTACCCGGAGCTCTTTGCCAGCACGGTTTTCCCGGGGGGGGGGGGGGGGGGGGGGTGCACGTAGTACACCCTGCATGTCGGCGAGGTAGACTGCATCACTCTATGGTGATCTTGGTGGATGTCTCGGGGTTGGTCATGAGGTAGGTGAGGAGGCACCGGAAACGGTTGGCAAGGATTCCGAAAACATTCTCAAGCACCCTCGGGCACAAGAACACTTGTAATTGAAGATCCGTTCATCGTGCGTGAAGTTCCTGTGGGAGAAGGGCTTCACCAGGTATGCTCGCAGGTGGAACGCGTCATCTCCGATGAAGAAGTATGGCACTTGGGAGGGGCTCAGGAAACCAAGTTTCCCTTCATGGAGGTCGGGCTCAAGGGAAGAACGGTTGAAAATCCCCGCACCTGAGGCAGCTCCTTCCGCATCCACATGCACCGCACGTGACCAAGTTTCGAACTCGGCCTAACTATCATCAAGACAAACATTCTGACAAGCTGCTGGAGCAAAAATATGAAGGATCTAGAGTCTAGATCTTGACAAAATTCTCCTTCAATTTGACAGTGTGACCTAGTTTTTGACATCGCATGACACATTTTCGAACTTGGCCAAGCTTTAAATTTGATATATATGTTCTGACAAGCTTTCATGAAGAATGGATGTAAAATGTTGCCTGTATAGTTTTAACAAGGCAATAGTTGACGATGCACGACTGACGATGGACACAGTGTGATCACAATATCCCACATAATAAAAATATTCATGCCTTCCCTAAGACGTGGTCGGGCGAGTCGTCGTGTATAACGTATTTTACTTTTTTCACCAAATTGAAGGAACGCAACGCCGGAATATCTTGGGGCCTGGTTTAATGAAAATTTGTCACCTAGATGACAACATTGTGGGTATTAAGATACTTCCAACACATGTGTTCATTATTTTTTTCTTTTACTGGGATTTACGCCGTTTCCAACATTATTTCAGTAATATCACGGCAACAGTTCAATTATGCATGATTCGTTTGTTAAAATACCAGTTATAGGCTAGGAAATGAACCTTGATAAAGGGCACTCCACCAAATACCCGACGTTAACACATTTGTGTAAAGTGGTTTAACCACTAGAGGGATACACATAACACATAGATAGAGTTAACTTCAAACTTTATTAATAACTGAATGATATTTTGCTGTTTAAACACAAGATGTATACCCATACACACATAAATTTATTTAAAATTCTATGAGTAACTTGAATTAAAATTTGCTGTTAATTATTTTTCCCAACCCATAGTATAACTTTCAAAATGTTTCACCTCTGGCCCAGAAACTTATTAGAGCACATCGTCTCGTTATCGGGAACAAGCATGCTAAGTATGATTATCCCTATTTGTACTAATTTCTTTAATTGGTATATCTGTATTTAAATATACCCCGCCCCTGCCCATCTACACTATTCTCAAATATCACGAAAAGAGTGTATCGTTATAAAAAGGTCATTACAAAAGACATTCCGTTTAAAAGTGATTCGGTATAAACAGCCCTGTGTTCCATAGTAAACACAACGTAAACACGTGTTGTCTATGGAGCGGAACGAAACCTACCTGTATTATGCATGTACTCCCGTCAAACAGGTTTGGTTTACCGACTAATGCACGGATTATCGACGAAACCTATATAGGTTTCGCAAAACAGGTTTTGGGTTTGGTGACTATGGAACACAGGGCTGCAGCTCTGTGTATAACACTATTAACGATATGTGCGTACAACTAGTATTAATACATTGTATTGAACTGACGATATTTCGCCAATGTCTACACAAAACGAATTATTAAAGAGTATGCTGTAAATTATGTTTACCAATGTTAAAAAAAAGGTTGTATTTTTATAACAACTATATCAAAATGCATTGCTTGTATTGTACGTGTAAGTTAAAATGTCGTATGATGAATACATAACAAGGTCAGTTAGAATTATAGGGTAAACTTAACTTGCTATGTATTCAGCACCTGTTAATTCAATGTATACAGCACCTGTTAATTCAATGTATACGAACACTATATATAAATATAGAAATCGAGCCCTACCACCTCAGCGCAATGTTTACATTAATTAAATGAAATGTCTTGAACAATCTGTCAACTATTGATTATATATGTCTATGAAATTATTTTAAAATCTGCTGAGTAGTTAAAAGGGGAGGTAGACTTTCTAATAGAGTGATGGACGGGCGGTGAATGAGCACAATAGTTGACCCCGACCACAGGTTGATTAAAAACCTTTTAAGGCAGGAACCGTTCATTTAGAAAACTAAACTCCGTAACAGTTGAAAGAGCGAGATTCAAAAGTGGCGAATACTTCGTACATGCTGGACAAAAGGTGTTCCTCTCTCTACTGAACACAAGAAATCCAGCATCGCTCAATCCCCGTAGAGCCGATAAACAATTCCGGGCAAGGGTTTCGTTATTGCCGTAGAAATGCAACTCGATAACAATTTGTTTCACGGTGTTTCCCAAAAAGTTATTTTTAACCATTTGAGGTAGGGATTCCCACTCGGAAGCCTCGATGTCGATCTTCAATAAGTCAATCATCCTCTGAAATAAATAATAATGTGTTGTTATATTTAAACTATTGTGATATGGAATTTGATAAGCAAAAGCAGACAAAAGAAAAGTACTGTACTCGAGTCTTGAAACTTAAAAAGTATCATTATCTTCATTCACGAAGCACAGCACTTTTTATAAAGACAAATGCACGTATGTGCCTTTATCCTACAAATGTTTGTTTTTTAAATCTGTTAACTCCTTTCTCAAATGCAGATGCATTTTGAGGCATCTGCAACAGACGATCTTTGAAAACACAGACAAACAGGAGAAATTATTCATCAATAGAAATTTTAAACTTCACCACAATTATTTCAACTATACAAAATATTTATATTTTCACTTATAGAGAGTGTCCATTGTTTCGCTTGGATAATTTACTGCAGTTGTCTACAGCTTTTGTTAATGAACGATTAAAGCTAGTCACCAACAAAACAAACCTCCGTATGGTTTAAATCTTCCATTATTTTATCCAAAGTGGAGAACTGTTTCTTAGAGTTCTGTTTAACAGTTTCCTTGACTTCTCCAGCCAGTCCGATACGGTGAAATGTGCAGCCTGCTGGGGGTCGGGGTGAATCCACACTGTAAGCATATGCATGAAACATTAATGATACTGTACACGGAAAACATAGAGCAGAAGTGGAAACGTATTTTCAAATACAAATTTCAAATTCAAATATTTTTATTTAAAATATTTAGGCCACCGGCCCATAATATAAACAATACATATATATTTTTGTCCCCACAAAATACAATTATTTGTATTAACCCCTAAATGTCATATTACAAAATATATACTATAGATAGGAAAAAGTGTAGTGAACAGTTTAAACCGATGTTGAAGCTAACGGAAATTTGAAGCATATATTGGAGAATTGATGCCAATTCCATTTATAGTGCATAAACATTGTTGACTAGATGTTTTCAAAATTCAAGATTCAAAGTGTAACGATCAATGTATTGTAATGTAAACAATGTATAGGTTTACCCCCAACAAAATACAAACATTTGTAGATTACTTTACTGTAGTTGCTATGTATCATAAATATAAAACATGAATAGCAATTAGTGAATGAATGAATGAATGAAAGTCTTTATTTACAGAGGGTAACCCAATTAGTATAAACTAATCTTCCTTGGGGCCCTCTAAAGCAATATTTACATACATACAAATACATAATTATATAGCAATATAACAATCAGCATAACAAATTCAAAGTTAGCATTATTCATAAACATGATCAACATGATAACAATGTTACACAACAACATAATACATACATATGGCGGCAGAGGTTTAACTTACAGACTTACATATGGCCATATTTACAATTTTAGCTTCATGACTGTTGATTCGAATTTATCCACTTAGTATAATTTACTGTGAAACTTTTAATACTTTCGCTCTGTCTTATTTCATTTGGAATGTTATTCCATACTTTTACCCCAGAGTAAGACATACTCCCTTTAAAAAGTTCTATATTTGGTTTGGTTATTAAAAAATCCGATTTATTTGAAGAACGTAAAAGATTTGGACGCCTGACATTGTAATTGAACATATTTTGAATATATGGCGGGACTGCATTTTGCGATACCCTGTACATAAATTTGGCTTTATGAAGTGAAACCCTCTGTTCAATATTAAGAGAATTAATTATATTTAAAGCCTCGCTTAAAGTGGTATATTGTTCACCTAGAATGATACGACATGCTCTTCGTTGTAATCGCACTAAAACCTGGATATTTGATTGTTTTGTACTACCCCAAATGATACTACAATAGTCAAGATGTGGTTGGACATAGGCTTTGTAAAACATTATTGATGTGTAGATAAAGATCAGAACATATGAATGCTAAATGCTAAGTTTAGACTCTTCATTTCTCATCATCATTATTTTGTGCACTAATTTACATATATTGAATACATTTGATCTGTCGCAACAAGACATGAATCTAATGAATACGTCGGCTGTTTTAATCTTTATATCGCCTCTATAAATTTTCCTGAATTTCTCATAGCGTTTGCAAAAGAGAAAAACATGAAATTCATCCTCAATTACAACGATTGCGAAATTTTCCAGACAATAAGTGCAAATCCTCTCTTCTTTCGGAGCATTATGATGTCTGTCTACTTCAATATTTAGTTTATGATCCGAGCACCGAAATGTTGCAAATGCTTTCCTAAGGTAAAAAGGTATATCAATAGTTAAATAACGTTCTACATTTAAAAGTGATTTAAATTGCATATAGTACTGTGTTTTACTAGAATTACTTAGAGCGTTATGCCAATCTTGTTGTAAAGAATCTTTAAGCCTTATTTTGAATTCTGAAATAAACATATCTATATTTCCAATATCCTGCGAAATCCAGATGTATCCGAAACCGTAGCTAAACAATAAATTCCTAACTTCTGTTGCGTATGTATGTCTGCTGTGATCATCTAAAACAAATTTAACATACTATAGCATTGTTTTGGATATCTATGGGTTGGCATTTGTATTAATTTGGACCAGTACTTTAGAAATCTAGTAAAATACTCAATACATAAAGGGTATCGGCCACATTCACCTAAGACCATTTGATTGCAGGTTCCTTTATTTACCCCTAAGAATTGTTTACAAGCTGCTATTTGTGTCTTTTCAAGAATACCTCTATATGTGTACCCCCCATAGCTCAGCCCCGTAACACAAAATTGGTTTGACCATTGTATCAAATATTTTGAAATAGTCAATGTAATCCAAGGCTCCAAAACGATGCGCACGGATACAGTTTAGTGACTTTTTAGACTGTGCTGCTAGACTGAAAAACGCTTTAGACATTTTAGTTTAGGGGAGAAAATTAAACCCATAAACTTGTAAAATGAAAATGTTTCAATAGGTTTATTGTAAAGGAACCATTTTTCACTTTTTCTCAGAGGACCGCCATTTCTAAACACTACGACCTTAGTCTTTTTAAGATTTATAGACATACCAACAGTATTTGAATAGTCTTCAATTGCATTTATTTGTCTCTGTACCTGTACGACTGTATCAGCTGGACTCGCTATATCATCTGTGAACATTAATGCTATAATATTAGGAATGTTAGTGGTTACGAAGATACCTGAGTTACATTTATTCATGACATATGCACAAATATCATTTATAAATAAATCAAAAATCATAGGCGAGCTTAAGTCTCCCTGTCGTGTGCCTTTTGAACAAGGGAAGTAACTAGTACGGGAATCGTCGACTTTGACGCAAGAGTTGTTGTTCTTGTAAATGCTTAAAAGTATTTTCAGAAATTTACCTGATATTCCTTTACGTGCCAAAATTTCAAACAAGGCTTTATGTGAAACATTATCAAATGCTTTTTCATAATCAATAAATATGATATACATACGTCCGCCTTTTTTCGATAAATATTTTTGTATTATAGCATGCAAAGTGAACACATTATCAGTTGGAGAATAACCTTTACGAAATCCGGCTTGAGATTCATCAATGTGATTGTTTATAGATACCCATTTACATAATCGATAATTTAAAATGGAGGAGAACACTTTGTACATAACATTTTCAAGAGAAATTCCTCTGTAATTATTTGGATCATTTATCTGACCAGATTTGTGTATCGGGCAGATAATACTCTCAGACCACTGCTGTGGCATTTGTCCCGTCATCAATATATAGTTGAATAGTTTGGTTAAAGTTGGGGTTACAACACTTTTAGTATTAGTTATAAAATTACCCAATATACCATCGCAACCTGATGCTTTGTTTGGGTTAATTTTGCAAATAGCTTCGTATGTCTCTTTTGTAGATATTTCTTCATTTAAAATGTCAATTGATAACGAATAATTCACATTAAGTTCATCAATAGTGTAATGAAATGTGTCATTTCCTGTTAAAAGAGAAGAAAAATGATTTATCCAAATAGACTCTGAAATATTTGGGTTATGATTGGTTTTGCCATCATTATTTTTTATTAACTTCCAAAATGTGCGAGGGTTTGTTCTAGCATTGATCAATTTCATTTTACAGTTATGCTTGGCACTGTTTTGTTTATTTTTGCACTTATTTTTAAAAATCTTTTTATTTTCCTTATACAATTTCAGATCTTCCTGTTTATTACTTTTTCTGAATGACTTTAACGAAGAGTATTTGTTACATTTCAGATGATCCAATTCACTGTCCCACCATGACGGTTGGTTGTTATTATTACCTACAATATATGTTCTATGTGTTACTTTCAAACCTAATTCCTGGGCTGTAGATGTATATAACTGGTTTAATACTGAAACCATCTCATTCAAATTACTTTTAATCAAAGTAGTTTAATTATCATAAGTTAAGTTAAATTTAATTGTAAAGGTTGAAACAAAGAGATTAGTTTTGCTTTCGTTCCAGAAAAACTTATTTAAGCTGTGCAATAGTTCGCCTTCTGTGTTCAGATTACTTTCTAATAGGCCTTTAGAAATTCTAAGGTACATTTAACTGGAAAGTGATCCTACACATTGATCTTAGTTCTGTTAATACTAATGTGCATGTTTTGAAAAAAAGAAACCTTTAAATTTACTATTTTAAATTCACACTTGTAATGAAAGATTCGATGACGGTGACACTGCTCATGATTTGTTTACTCTCTACTGTTCATAGTACAAATGTTTCATTACTCTGAACATTCTTTGGTTTAGTCCAACACTAGGCTAGCTATTAGTGAACAAATAACAATAAGTCTTACAACGGATCGAACGTGTGAAGTTCACAGCCAAACCATTTCATAACATCTTTTTCAAAGGAAAACTCGTTCATGGATCTGAAAAGGGTAAACATGGAACAAGTTACTGAAATCTCTCTGACGATATAGCTATACTAGTTATAGGAGAGACATGAGTCATTGCATGAGAAAAGTTGCACGTTTTCTTCTGACGCAGATCTACACTTTTCAAATATTATTTAAGCTAGTGTGTAAGAATATTCTGTCAACTTGCGTAGAGGTACGCGGTAATTTGACCACAAATAATTTGACCACAGGTAATTTGGCCAAAGTATTTCGACCACAAGTCATTTGACCACACGGAAAGTTGACCACATAGAAAGTTGACCACAGGTAATTTAACCACAAGTAAATTGAACACATGGAAAGTAAACCACAAGTAATTTGACCACACGGAAAGTTGACCACACGGTAAATTGACCACAAGTGAGTTGACTACAGGTAATTTGGCCACATGCGAAGTCACGTGGAGTCACGCGAAGTCACGTGAAGTGACTTCGCGTGACTCCACATGACTTCACATGACTCCACGTGACTTCGCGTGGCTCTTCATGACTTCGCGTGACTCTTCATGACTTCGCGTGACTCCACATGACTTCGCGTGACTCCACGTGACTTCATGGACTCCATGTGACTTCGCGTGACTCCACATGACTTCGCGTGACTCCACGTGACTTCATGGACTCCACGTGACTTCGCGTGACTCCACGTTACTTCGCGTGACTCCACATGACTTCGCGTGACTCCACATGGCTTCGCGTGACTTCACGTGACTCCACATGACTCCACGCGACTTTGCGTGACTCCACGTGACTCCACGTGACTTCGCGTGACTCCATGTGGCCAAATTACCTGTGGTCAACTCACTTGTTGTCAATTTAACGTGTGGTCAACTTTCCGTGTGGTCAAATTACTTGTTGTTAACTTTCCATGTGGTCAATTTACTTATGGTTAAATTGCCTGTGGTCAACTTTCTATGTGGTCAACTTTTCGTGTGGTCGAATTACTTGTGGTCAAAAAACTGTGGCCAAATAACCTGTGGTCAAATTACTTGTTGTCAACTTACATGGATCCTGCGTATATACTAATAAGACTGGGTAGGTGAACAAGATAATCTCAATCTCCATTGTTAAGGTCTTAGAACTGCAACGTGTACATTGTCTCATGCGCTGGCTTAAATAGTAATTTATAACTTGTAGTATCACTTCACATTTGACCATACGATATAACTTGAACTTCAAACCAACAGACACACATGAAGATGTGTATAACATTATAATTTCCTCGAGTGCTAAAAAGCCCAAAGTATTTCATCATTCCCTAATTCTACGTTTGAAATTGGTGTTTCACGTCGGTTCGTAACCCTTTACACCATACAGCCGATTTCTGACGCCTCTTTATCAGACAACTTTTTGAAATCATTATGACTCAATTTCTTATTTGGCCACATTTTTTTTCAACTCTATTTACTAATTATTCTTTCTTATCATATATTGTTGTATGTGGGAAAGGGTTTAATCAATATTTCAGTTTGATACCGTTCTCAAACCAATAATCGACCACTATGCATCTAATAAATGTACCTGTTATATTTCCAGAGTAACACCATTGTTCAGTGCAAGATAACAAACAAACAAGAGAGGCATGGTGGCTTTGTAGAGCTCTTCTGACTCGTAACAGAAATGGGAAGAAGGCGAGCTACTTGTAGAAAAGTAAGATCATTGTTTCTACTTTTAACCTTTTCCCTCATGTAGACGCTTTCTGACGCCTCTGCAGCAGACAGCTTTTTGAAAACATAGTGACCAAAGAAGAAATTGCTCAAAACGAGCAATTTCTCCTTTTGCCACAATGTTTTCCACTTTTAGTCATAGGTTATCCATTCAATTATAGAGATTTTTGCAATGCCTTGTACGAAGACCCGTCATCTACTTAAATACCTCGGATGCTGGATGAGTCCAAAATGAGACGAATGAACATGCACTGATACTGTTACTGGAAAAGAACCAATATCTCCATTGTTAGGACATTACATTGTGCTATTTTAAGTATCAATACTTTACTAATTAAAGCAAATATACCGCCTGTGGTTTATGGCGAGATTTATAACTTGACGGATAAAGATATCAACAAATAAGTCGAATTACCCAAATGAGTAAACCAGACAGGGTTTTGAAGGCCTAATATAGTCATCAACACAAACGTGCTTCCCTCCGTCAAAAACAGATCCTATTCGTTTCTGGTCCCGGCATAACATTTCGATATGATCCTGATATCTGAAATGAATATAATTTAAAAAAAAAAATATCGTTCACTTAGAACAGATCTTTAAACTGGATTTCAGTCTGATCTCATTCATTAATGATAAACATACACATACATTATTTCTAGTGTAGTATAAGGCCTCTCCAGTCCAGGATATAAATGATTGTTATTTCTTTATCATGTTAAAGATGATTATAATATTTACAATATATATTCATATATATACATGTACTAACATGTTAAAATTTCACCATTCTCTCAATTGTCGTGACTATCGTGGTACACATATTCCGGTATAATATTATTATAATAAAACTAACATACATTAGTAATTCAAAACCATTTAAATTCATAAATTGTTCCCTCTCGTAAAATGCCCATGTTAACAATTTCACAACAGCCAATATGCTGCGTACAATGCTGTCAGACATATTTCACGAACAATACTTAAATGTCGTCATTTCTCAATCCTTTTTCGTGAGTCCAGAGAACCTGAAATTTAATAGTCTTATTTTCTGCAAATTGGATACATTAACTGATAGATATCGGTCTGTATTTAACAGTCTTTTATAGAAGACGAAGAAGAAGAATTGTATTGGTTAGAATATAGGTTCTGCACCTTTGTACAATATAAATGATATTTTATGCAACATAAAATGATTTATGGATTGTAGGGCATTAAGTGTATAACCTATAACCTTGTTCGATCAATACCTGGAACAACTCTACGTCAGTTCGGTTGCAGGAATCAATTGCACCCCTCTTGTATATACATTCGGGAAATGGAGCCATCTTCTTTCTGACCATGTAGTGGAGCGAATACCGAATTTAATATCGATTTATATTTAGTGCCAGGTCGATATTCGGAAAAATGGTGCTATTGTCTTTCTGACCATGTAGTAGAGCGAATATCGATTTGAATATCGATTTAAATATAGAGCCAGGTCGATATTCGGGAAAATGGTGCTATTGTCTTTCTAACAATGTTGTAGAGCGAATACCGATTTGAATATAGAGCCAGGTCGATATTCGGGAAATGGTGCTATCTTTTTTCTGACCAATAGTAGAGCGAATACCGAGTTGAATATCGATTTGAATATGGAGCCAGGTCGATATTCTAAAAAATGGTGCTATTGTCTTCCTGATCATGTAGAAGGGCGAATACCGATTGTCTTTCTGATTTTCTGTAGTATAGCGAATATTGAATATCGATTTGAATATAGAGCCAGGTCGATATTCGGGGAAATGGTGATATCTTTTTTCTGACCATGTAGTAGAGCGAATACCGATTTGAATATCGATTTAATATGGAGCCAGGTCGATATTCGGGAAAATGGTTATTTCCTCAGTGTGATCGTATAAAGGCTCGAATATCGATTTGAATATCGATTTAAATATCGATTTGAATATGGAGCCAGGTCGATATTCGGGAAAATGGTGCTATATTTTTTCTGACCATGTAGTAGAGCGAATACCGATTTGAATATCGATTTGAATATGGAGCCAGGTCGATATTCGGGAAAATGGTTATTTCCTCATTGTGATCGTATAAAGGCTCGAATATCAATTTGAATATAGATCCGAATATCGAGCCAGGATGATATTCTGGAAAATTCTGATTGCGTATTTCTGATCAAGTACCTCCTTTGAACAGCACAAGTATTAACAGTCTGAATATTTTGGCCTTTTATTGCATTTAATCACTTGAAAACCAAAAAATCCTCATGGAACATTCTTATGAAAATTAACACAGTTGTTTGTATTTGAACCTGAAATGTGCTGATATTTGCACTTTCACATTTTCTATCACAATCCTTTTCCGTTTTGTCCTGCTCAAAGGAGATATGAATTTAAACATTCTAGGAGTATTGTAAAAATAAATAAAAGTTGCAAAAGGGACATAATCTGTCACTGTTATCAATAGTTCTATGTCGTCTTATATATGTTTCAATTGTTATCTGATGTGAAGAAGTGCGTAACTTTGCAATGGTGCAATGGTGTTAACATACCTGACATTAAAGATCTTTGTTAAATAATCAGACAATCCCAAAGTATGTTTATATACATATATACTAGAAAAAGAGACGATTTGCTATCTATATTCCGAAACAAGTCATTTAAATACAAATATTTCAATCTATAAGTAATAAAGGGAAACAATAATTAACATTGATAGATTCTGGAAATAGCCATACATCGAACCTTACTAGCCCGATTACAGTATTGTCTTTTTGTTTAAATCTTTCACTGCCGAGTTTCACAAAGTCGACTCTTCCATGTTTAAAATTGGACCACTCCATTTTTCGCCCAACACGAAATTTGATAACTTTTAATGCCTACATGGCAACCAATGCAAATTTCAGGAGAGACAGCTTTCTCACATGCATCTGCATTTTTGCAAAAGCCTTCTATTGCATTTGGCAGCGAAAGGGTTAAACGTATAACATTGATTAAGGATAACTGCTGATAAAACATAATATTAACATTTTGTACTAAATAGCTTCAAGTAATAACGAGCACAGCGAGTTATTAGATAACATCTTTAGTCAAGATCAAGATATATATCAGAATTCAATGGTAAATTAAAATCAGTACGGCCTTTTTTCCGGATGTCATTTCATGGACGACTTTCAGGTTCGCAGCCCACGCTCTGATTGGATATAATTCGAAAATTGAAATATGTTTGTTGATGCATTCGTAAAAGTGGTATGGTTATTCATCATCTCATATTTTTAAGACATTTCTTATAAATGATTGGCGTAGATAAATTAAACAAGAACATTTATTGTTTATCTAAGTAGTATCTTGTTCTGTTCTGTTTTGTGCTCGTTTTGAGGCTATGCCTTTTCCATATTATTTAACAATTCTACGTTTCATCGTCAATTGTAAGGGATACATCCTTAATTCGCCGAATATACCTGTGTTACTTGTAGATACATTTCTTATGAACTCTTTCTATGACGTCAGACGTGAAAAAGCACCATGCCATATATCTGAAGACCTACTCACTTTAAATAATTTACCGTTGATGCCATTCTTGATAAGCTTAAGCCACAGTCCACTTCTATACGTCGAGTTAAAATATATATGTTATTTAGTGTTTAACAGTTTTATATATTCCTAAATACTAATTACTCACATATCATAAGCCTCAGATCATCTGAATTGATGACCTTTAACGTAATATATGTAAGCGATTTACAATATGAATATAGAATCAGATATATATTTCAACAATTGTTATATTCTCACTTTTCTAAATTACTTTAAGTTTAAGCAATTTCTTTATTTAAAACTATCTGCGCCCACGGATCGTAAATTTGCGTTCTGTTAACCGTCTCGAAGAACTAAACATTACTGAAGTTTGGAATCAAAATGCAGCAAGGAAAAGTACGATTTCATATTTACTGTTATTGTATATTTTGATATTGTTCCCTCTTGTTTCCATATGAACAAAGGATGCAATATTATACAATTATGGACTTTTCAGCTGTTATACATGATGTGATATGCACCAAAAAAAATCTTTATTGACCGAGGCGATAGCCGAGGTCAATAATTATTTTTTGGTACATATCAACATCATGTATAACAGCTGAAAAGTCCATAACTGTTTTATTGTATAACCCTCAATTTATCATATCGTTTTGATATTGATCAACTTAAAAGAAAACAGAGGACCACTCAAGGAACATTTCTGTTGTATGTTGTATTTCTGTCTCATGATAACAGTACGTTTTTGACATGATAACAGTCTAAAACGCGCGTCAAAAATGTTGGTAATGCACGTGCATGACGTCATTTAAAAAAAATTACGTCACCGAAATGACCACTCGGAAGTTTCCGTGGTCATTCAGAACGCGCCTCGGAAAATTCCGTAGCGTACGGATAAAGGCGAAGGATATTAATAGGCAGCTCGTGGGATTCCCCGGTCTTCCCCTGTTACTATTTATAAAACTGGTCAATATCAGAAAAAAACGGTCAATATCGCTAGATATTTTTTCTAAAAAATTACTTTTTAGCCAATGAAAAGGCGTCTATTTATAGGTTATATAATAACATTTGATATTGCACGGGTTGATATTGCACTGGAATCTTTTTCACGTGACGCTAAGGACGGAACTATTTCCATACAATAACGTTACAAAGCGCTCTCATCCAACCTTTCGTGATTTAGAGATCCAGCTAACTTCTACTTCTACTTTGTTACTGTCAGGGCTTAGTGCATCGCAGGCAAGTGAAGCCATTAAAATGGTTAAAACAACTAATTAGGCATATTAACAAATATAAATGAAATAAAAAAAACAGCTGTGTTGTTTAGGCTGTGTATCAATGTAGACGGGACTTGAATCAGTTTACAGATGTGATCTGCTCAAGGTTCGATTCTCTGATAGTCCTAGGGAAAAGCTGTGCTTTTACGGTTCGTAGTACATTGTTTGGTACATCTTTTATAGATGACTCTGCACGTAGTGAAAAATCGATAGACATACACAAAACCCAATCTGGTCTATTTATAGCGTTAGCTATGCTAATAAATACGTACGTAGTTTCTGACGTAATAATGTGACGTGTACATCAATAATATTGCTCGAGTGTTGTTTTGATTGTCGTTGACGATCTATTATAAGTGTATCAACAAATAAAGAGGGATTCATAACTGCTAGGATGAATAAGCAAATGATTGTTTTAAAGGTAGGTCTTCAGATTTGTTTTGTTATCCTCCGATGTGAAGTTTATCAACGCAGTAGCCTTTATATGTATATCAAAGATGTGTGTTCGCTTTACTGAACATACTGCGAGGTTAAAAGGCCCTTTTAAAGGGGCATCTAAATCGTAATAAAAAAACAAATGTCCAGGCGTAAATACAAGAATAAGATAATACACGAGTTCTTAATGAAAAACACTGTTAGAAAAGGCGTTACACATCATTTTGTCGACGATTCCAATTTCGAGTCGACAACAATGGCGGTTCGTAAATTATATTTTCCGCGACCTTAGCAACCAGCGTAAAGGAGAGTATAAATGCGCGAGATATCTTTAATGTTTATTTATCTGAGCAATCCAAAACGACTGTTAATTTTCTAATAAGTGTGACGTGTTTAAAACAAACAAAACGACACATTTTTAATAGCCAATATCAAATTATACAATAAAAAGGCTATTGCATGATTATGGGAATCTATTGTGTTGGGACTCGTTCCTTCGGCGGAGTGCCCTCGCAAGCTCGGGCAACTCAGCCGAAGGAACTCGTCCAACACAATATTTTCCCATATTGATGCAATAACCTATAATCTTATTATCAGAAATGAAAGAGCGTCATTTCACATAGAGAGAACAACATGCAGCCAGTCCAGGGCTCGAACCTGTGATATCTCGCCTTCAGGGCAAGTAATCTACCAACTGCGTTCATCTAACCACTTACATGTAATGTCTCCAAATGTGTACAAATAACAATAATTAGTTTAGCACGAGGAACCCGATTGGCTGTTTGGCGCAGTATAACATTGTACTGCATCCAATCAGAAACAATAGTTTTGCTATCTGTCAAAACGGTGATAAGACAGATACAAATTACATGATATGACGTCAACAACCGTGGGTGTCCGACGATTGTGTATCTAATATCGAGGGCTTGGCGTGAAACGGTTGTAACTAAAATTGGTAATTTTTTACCAATGTTAAGCACCTCACTATAAAGTCTTTATAAGCGTTAAATCATTTTTCTTTGTAAACAATGGACATTTAGGTGCCATTGCTCGTTCTGAGCAATGGCACCTAAATTTGCATTGTTTACAAAAGGGTCAAAATTGCCCCTAAACCAGGGTTTTCAAAATAGGTTTTAAGTTACAAATGTTTCACACCAAGCCCTCGATATGTGATTAACAATTAATTCTAAAGGCTTCATAAGTATTTCTTGTATGAAATAAACATAGGAAATATTGTCTATAGAACATGATTCGGTTTAATGATCTCTTCCTGTGTAATAGGTGTATCCAACTCTTAACATTGAAAAGACACATTTTATGAAACGTCATAACATTTCGGTAGAATTAAGACCAGATGAAAGATTTAGATTTTTTTTAAAACATACATTCATGTTCGCTGATTCTGGGCTTTCGGGCATCAAACGGAAACACCATTTAAACTACGCAAAAGTTATCATCGTTTTAACGCTAGTTTTTAATCTAAGCACTAAAAGTGCTGCAAGCAAGGGCCTAACTGTAGATCACGGAATACATTAGGACAGGGATTTACCGATCTTTTTTTTTTATCACATACACTTCACAAGAAGACCTTGTTATGTCCGTTAATTGAATATGATTTGAGTTGATGCACAATATTGTATGCACAGAATGGGGGTCTATTGCCAAAAATGTTATTTGACTGGCGGTATTTCACAGAGGTCGTTGCATAGTTTACACACTTATGGACGCATTTGTCACAATGCATGCTATATCAAAATCAAAAGAACGCTGCATAACAATGAAAACTATATTGAAATTTCAATTAAAATATCAAAGCCAAAAATAAACAATCTGTATCTACGTTTTCTGGTTACTAAAAACAAAAAATGGTGGCATATTTATTTTACCTTGTTTGAAATAATTTATATAATACTTTTAAGATTAGCATGATTCATTTGATAAACAAAAGAATATTTAAACTGTGCTATAATAGAACAATAATGAATGGTCCGTGCCTGGACATAATTTTACAGTAAACTACGTTAATAAAAAATAATCCAAATTGTAGGGGTCAGTCTAGCACGGCTTTATACAGTCACAGCTGCCTCGAAACAACTGAACGTGTTATTTTTCCATAACATAGGTGAATAAATACAGGCACTGTTTTTTATTCTTTCAAATTCTCAATAATTGTGAATATTCTATGAGCAAGTTGTAGAAGTTGTTGATCTGAAGGTACTTATAGATCGGTTGGTGGTACCTTTTACTCTGGAGTGTTTTTCACGATACAAAATTTCTATTGATATGTATACCTAGCGGTTTTGCACAACTACGCGAATGAATATATTATCTCTTTGTTCTCTATAAGACAAGAATATATTTCCCTATTTTATAGAGATATCATTCTAGCTTAGAAATATATATCTCTATCTTACAGAGATATCTCTAGTTTAGATATATCTCACTATGTTAGAGAGATACCTCTCAATCTTACAGATATATCTCTCTATTGATGATAACATGCTCCTTTAGAGAGATATCTCCTTTAGCACGTAAACAACAAGGTATCTCTCTTAATTCGAAAGATATACCTCTTTAACTTTAAGAGATATCTCTCTATGACTTGTATAGGTGTGTAATAACTGCTCCCTGGTATTTGAAACATTTCATTGATTCTACCGAAGACAGTAGGCGATTCGAAGCAACTACGAAATTGTCTTATCAACTTGAGAAATCACAAATTAATCTTGATCGACAAGGTCAAAACTTATAATAGTTTGCATTTGTTTTCGAAGAGCATGGTACAGATATCATAACAAGTTGAATCTTTAGGTTTAAACTTTTATATCGATTATTCACTTTTAAAAATGTTATGGTCTACCTGACTGCTGTTGTTTATTATTTGAAAGGATGTTACAGTTAAATCGTCATTAGTGACGTCTACTGCATTACATGTCCAACGTATTAGATGACCTAAAGTTACGTGACATATATTTTAACCATGCGTTAAGACTTAAGTATTTATGGGAATTTTGACTTGCATTGGATTATCACTATTTTACGCTATATGATTGTTTGATAAGTTTAGGTTTGAGTGCCTTCCACATCGACTGTTAGCCTATAGGTGGAAGACACATGGCGTTCATAGCAACTGTGTTTGTCAAACGGCTTAAAAACATTTGGCCAATCTGGGATTCAAACTCACAACCTTGATCGACAGCCCACGTCGCTTCCGACTGAGCTATACATAATCGCAGTATTGGTCGAAAGAAACCAGTGTTTGTTTGACAACAAACTAAGGGGAGAAATCATTTAACATAAACCAACACATATTTAGAGAGATATCTCTTCAACAAAAACAACTAAATTACATATGTAGATATCTCTCTAACGAAGAGATCTTTCTAACGCAGAGAGATATATCTCTAAATTAGAAAGATATCTCTTTAAGCAGATCTGACTTATATAAATTATACTGATATCTCTATGACTTAGATAGATATATTTCATAGTTAGAGATATATCTCTCTATGTTAGAGTCTAGGAGAGATATCTTAAACACGAATTAATAGTAAAACGGCTTACCATACATATCGACAATATCAAAACAGAATAGAACATTTATTATTGACGATGCATCGATATATTGGTATGAATAAAATAAGACGAACACTAACTGATGTGATTTTCATTTAATCATGTTCTTCTACAGTAAATATATTTGACTATATATGCATAAATGCCACAAATAAAATTGTAGGCTAATATTATTTCTCTTGCTGGGTCCCTATTAATTCTCGCCATTGTGTGTGTATAACATAACGAGGTAGTCATAGTTTACGTATTATTTTTACGAAATCTGATAAGGTTTTAGGATTGTAACATACACTAATTTCGTTTAAATGTTTACTCTCGTTAAATATGAGAAAATGAGGAAAACACGGTACTAGGGTGTCTAACTCAGAAGTGTAAATCTCAAATTGGATAAACATTCAAAGACAGAAGGTAAAAATTAGGTCATGATTTTTCATGCAATGCTTGAATTGATTACTGACAGCTGTTTTGGTACAGAATGCGTGGTATTTGCTTTGTAATATTTTCAGATGCACAGAATGTCGACGAAAGCCTTTATGCAAGGACAGAGAATTATTTTTTTTTGTTTTTTTTATCAGAATATAAAACAATCTTGAAAAAGCCAATATTCTTTATTATTACAACGGACTCTTTCCGGTGGTAAGAAGACGAACATTATTTTCGAGACCTTATGCGTCCAAGGTATTTCTTAATTATATTGATATTTCAAAAAGAGCATATTTCATTTGACGTTTTGTTTTGTTCTCAATCATAACCTCATGTTGTACAACTATCTATGTATGGAAATATTGATTAAAGTTATGTTCATAAACGATCAACGAGAAATTATCATCGATAAATCAATATTGTTCATATCGGTCTATCGATGACCGGTCTAGTAGTCATTTACAAATTTCAATGTTTAATGACCCTCGGGATATCCCAAGTAACATCAAAGGTGATACAGATGAACTTCGATCATATCAGATTGAACAGGGAAGCAGTATGATTAACCCCTTTCCACATACAGATGCTTTATGACGCTTCTGCAGCAGATACTTTTAAAACGTTGTCGTTAAATGAGATATTGATCATGGTGAGAAATTTCCCCTTTGCTCCACTGTCTTCGCCTTTATTCAATAACTGTTCTTTCAGTTATAGACAGTTTCCGTATTTACGACTTAAGTTTTTCAAATAGCTTGCTGCAGAATTGTTGTATATGGGCACGGGTTAACACAAGTAAGATTTAGATAATCGTTGAAGTTGTACCACATTTGCAGGTAAGCAATACATATATGTATATCGTACTGGGTTTCGCCGTCTGTATTATAAAGACTAGAACAAATATTGTAAAACGAACCATATTCCCCGATCAGTGTTATAAAATGAGAGTAATTGTGTTCAGTCTTATGTGAAGTGGTGATGAACCAGAGTTGTTTCATTTGGTGTGTTTGATTCTTTATTTAGAAATAGAATCTTTTGGAAGTGAGATCAAATGTCAAATTCACTTTGACCTTGTTCTGATTCGCGACACTTCCTTTTGCCAAGATGTACACATTAAATTTGGTTTGTATAATATGTTGCAGTGAAAGAGATAATTATAGCCAAGACATAATTATATTTAAGTGAGTCAAAGGTCAAGCTCACATTGGTCTATTTTTGGTACGCGATACATTATCTTCCAAAGATGCCTGTACGCAGCAAATGTTGAAGCTGCAAATGTAATAATGTAGGAAAAATGGCGCAGACAATGCTTTTCTTTAATTTGGATCACAGGTGAAGGTCAAACACAACACATTCCCACCAAATCTTACGACATTTTGTAACGCATGGTGCGACAACATAAACTATATGCATGACTATCGTTTTCTTTTAATGGGGTCAATGCCATGGTCACAATCACCTATTTTGGTACACACCACAACCTCATGTCATGATGTAATTTTAACCAAACTTAATTTGACAAAATTGTTACAAAATAAGAAATGGCTCATAAGTTGTTTTTTCTGTCTAGATCCAGTCTGTGTCTAAATCGTCTGCTTCAGATAGGATGTGTGTGGGAAAAGGTTTAAGTCCTGAATAACATGATACGCAGATGTTGTTTAAAGTCATGAACAGCATGTTGTGGGTTTACATAATTGTTAAAATAGATTCATAAATTGGAACGAAATATGAAAAAACCTCAGAAAACACTTTTTTTTTATTGATTGTATCTAATTTATATCGACCGCATAGTATGATTATGTGGCTCTCTAATAACTATGGATACATATTGGGAGTCTATTATAGCCAGTTTCTCCAGCACTGACCAGCAGAGAGATGAAGAACTTTACGTTTTTTTCTCTTCCATTAAAAGTTGATTCAAAATATAATAAGCTTGCCAACATTTTCTTAATTTGGGAACTTTGTCGACATTATTTACCCAATTTCATCAAGAGGCCTTTTCTGAAAAAATATGGGTTTAATTGTTCATAGAGATCCGCCGTGGTCGCAGAGTGGTTAGCGTCGAGGATTTTGAACCTTACTTCTCGGGTTCGATCAACAGTTACATCGATAAGGATGGAGTGCCCCTGGACAAGGCACATTTCCAAGCATAGTACTAGTAAGTTTACCCAGGTATCATGAATAAAAGAATAAGCCTAAACTTGTGTTGGAATCGGCGTAAAATACCAATAACTCAAACAAATAAAGCCATTCATCATGTGACAGTTAATCGTGATACATATCACAACATATGTAAACCCTTACTCTCATTAGGAGATTTTGGAATTGATTATAACCATTTAACCCATGTATGCATATTCAGCAGACGACGTTTTAGACATCAAGTAACAATATATGGAAACTCTTTGTAAATAAAAAAATAAATATTGAATAGTTATACAGTTTAAAACATTGTCACAAAAGGCGAAATTTGCTTATTATGAGTTTCTTCCTTTGTAACAACGATTCAAATATTGTCTGCTGCAGACGTGTCAGAAAGCGTCTGTACATGGGAAAAGGTTAACTACGATCAAATTGCTAACTTGCATGGACAATTTCAGTCATGACCAATCGCAAGAGGCTTCCAGTAAACTATGGACGGGAAAGATCCTTATCAGGCTGCGCGGAGACGTAGACAGATCTGGATCTTTACAATTTCCCACATAAAAGAAAAGTGCAGCAGACTACTTTGAAAACATATTGACAAAAATGTAGAAAATCTAAATAAATGTAGGTATTATAAACAAATCGAAAGCATTGTGGCAATCAGCAATATATCCTTTTGCCAATGTGTTTTCAAATGGTATCAGAAAGCGTATATATGTGGGAAAGAGGTCATTGGCTGCAATGATCCGAATGATGGTTTTCGAGTAGCGTTGCTTACCTGTGCGTTATATCGAGCAGGTCCTTCAAGGTCATCTGTTTTAACTTTTCGTCCGTTGGTATGAAGGGAACTCTCTTTACTTTGATACCATTTCGATTTCCTGTAAGTTTACCTACACTTGGCACGTCTTGTGCAGTGTTTAATCCTTCTGAAATAGAAACACCCTTTGTTTTCTTTGGATTTAACGCCGTTTTCAACATTATTTCAGTTGTATTAAGGTGACAGCTCACGTATTCATGATCCCTGGGTAAACACGCTAGCACTAGCCTAGGAAATACATGTCTTGGCCAAGTGCACTCCTAAACAGTTAATATGACATTAATTAACTGTTTAGGAGTGCACGTGGTCAAATCATGTTTTTTACATACATGTATACAATTATTTTTTGAAAATGGGCCACCTTTTTCAGACTCAGTGGGCCATGGGCACAACGTTTTTAAAATCTTGATATATCTCTGAATATGTAATACAAGACTCTTGAAAATTTATAGTAAATTGACTTAAATAATAATGTTTCCCCATTAGACTAGTGAACAATATTATTATTTAAGTCCATTTACTCTCATGTAAAATGAAATGCTTTAATTCAGGACTAATTCTAGGATTTGTGAAATTACACATTTCAGGATTGTTTTGTCTGTCATACTATTGTAAGTTTCCATTTGTCATTCAAAAAACCAAAAGATTTATTTTTGTATTTTATACATGCAATAAAAAGTTATTTCACCTTTTTTCTAGGATAGCTAAAGAAATGAATACGATAAAGGTCTACCTTGCGGTTTTGGTAAGATTCTTTCCGTTACTTCTGCTGGTGCATTCACCAAAACATAGCCTCCATTTTGAAAATATGTGATACATGCTAAACTAACGAACAAAACAGTAATGATCCCCAGAAAAATTCCTAGTAAAAGCGAACGTCTTTCTTTCAGTGTTTTCAACATTCTCGTTCCTTTTAAAATATTCGATTTCACAAAATTCAACACTTTCACGAACACTATAATAGAGCTATAATTTCCATACAGATCTATTTTCATATATCATAAATGTGCCACGTCTGGCGAGTTGGGGGTCTTAATGACACTCCACTTTGACATCATTTAAACACATGATAGGCATACAACTAGTAAGACAAAAAACTCCCTTTCCTTCGTCTGAATGTGCATTTAGTTTGTTTAGCATTTGTACGAACAGATAAGACGCAGGTGTGATTGTGTAGATTCACAGATTTACCTGAATTGTCACTGCACGATGCATTAAAACCCGATTTTGCTAGACGCGGCTCAAATGACTAATGACGTCATGTTGATACGTAACAAATGACGTTTGCATGACATCCAATCGGAACTGTTCGGCTAAACTCGGGAACTTTATTTAGACATGATCTCATCGGACGTGGTTCAAGAAATTAAAGGTAGAGATTCAGCATCTTGTCGCATTATAAATTTACTGTAAAAAAATAATAATTTGTTGACATTTGATAACATTTACTATCAAGGTAACGACATTTCATTTTCAAATATTTGGTGATTTTTTATAAATTTGCGATAAAAGCTGGACTTCGTATGGACATTTTTGAAGCAGTAAAAACACGTGCCTTTTTATTGTGTCACCTGCGTAGCATGGTAGGCACTTAGGGATTACTTTTTGTTTGCCCGGCGTCTATCCGTCCGCCTGTCTGTCTGTCTGTCACACTTTTTCGTCACGTTTTCAAATAACTTTTTTTCTACTCAAAGGATTGGATTGAAACTTTTGACAAATGTTTATATCAATCTTTGTGATGGGTTCACAAAAGGGGGATAATCCAAAAAAATATTATCAGAGTTATTGCCCCTTTTCTGTCAAAAATTAGGTTTAGCGAGAACAAACAGCAAGTTCCCGAGGCCAACCTCTTTTTGACAGTTTATCCAATGCGATGACCTTATATTGTCATTTTACGATTCCCAGTTCAGACACGAAGCGTCAGATCATAGTTCATTTTGTTTCAAGACAGTCCGTCTGAATCACATACTAATGTTTACAGCGGTATTATGCGTGAATAATTTAATACTAATTATAAGTATAGGGCTGTACATATCTTACAGGTGATTTAGCTCCTTTGATGATACATCTGGAGAAAGTTGTTACACGGATCGTTCATTCGGGATGGTAATATATACTGTGTGTACACATACAAACATGACAAGATCATGTCCCCATGCATATTAGGGTTTAATCAGCAAACGTACAAATGAACTTAATTTACAAGAAGTTAAACAGATTTTTGAAACCCACGACATTGTGTTATTTACAGAAACATGGTCTGAATAGATTGGTTTCTTCAGACTCTACTGTGTTTCAGAGTGAGGATGATATTGTTTGTATTAAGATTGATGGAAGATCACTCGGTTTAAATACGGATTTATTTGTTTGCCTCTGTTATGTAATCCCTGAGAACATTAGTAGTTAGATAGACTTTTAGAACATATCGTTACAATTGATTCCAAATATAATCAAAGCGCTGAAGGCACTGAATTTGTTTGGGTACATAAAACTGTTCAAACATTTGCCTTTGCATAGATGTGTGATTTATAAACTATGCATTGTTTATAAATATTACAACTTCGGGTAAAAGAATAAATGACGAATCCGTTAAAATTAAATGCCATTTTAGTTGTCTATAAAAAATAAATCATGAGACATACATGTGAATATTATATTTAATTTCCAAGTTTCAAAAGACATGTAAAACAAATGGATAACCATTATGGCCCCGACTCACTCATGTAAGTATTTACCAATTTTTGTTACAAAAAAAATCACAATTGACCAAGGGTTTTCTAAAATCTTACTCAAAAGCTTCCTGCTTAACAAGAGATTTTTCAAGTTTTCACTATAGCCATATAAGGCCAAATAGCCCTGCCCCCCTGGCGGCCATGTTTTTCGACCAATCAACATGGCTTGGAGGAATCTGATAGATCGTCTCCCAATGAACATTTCTACAAAAAGAATTGAAAATTGGCCAAAAACTTTCGGAGGAGAAGATTTTTCAAGTTTTTACTATAGCCATATTAGGCAAAAAAGCCCCGACCGCTGGCGGCCATGTTTTTCGACCAATCAACTTGGCTGGAAGGAATCTGATAGAGGGTCACCCTAGGAACATTTCTACAAAATTATTTGAATATCAGCCAAACACTTTTGGAGGAGAAGATTTTTTTGAGTTTACACTATAGCCATATAAGGCAAAAAAGCCCCGCTCCCTGGCGGCCAATGAACACTTCTTTAAAATAATTTTGAAAATCTGCCAACAAGTTTGGAAGAAGAAGAATTTTTAAAGTTTTTTTATTTTCGTTGCCATGGAAACCATAATTCTGCATAAATCACAAACATTTGAAGGAATTCTGGTGAGGTCAATGAGAGGATGCTTTCTGTGAAGTTTCATCCCAATTGACCCACTCGTTACTGAGGAGAAGATGTTGACGGACGACAGACGCCGGACAAAAGGAGATCACAATAACTAACTTTTAGCACTTCGTGCTCAGGTGAGCTAAAAAAGAAACATCTATCCAAATGAAAGAGTAATTGAAATCATGTAGAAAATATTGTGGAAAAAGGCAGTACTAATATTTATATGAGCACTTTAAAAGAAACATGCTTCAGACTTCAGAGGCTTTTGAATTCATTTGCATTATAAAAGGATTAAATGCTCCAGAGAAAACCAATACCTGTGCCGTCCGAATTTTACTCTACAGTATACACCTAAGCTGGCCGCTGTTTCCTTTAAAGGGTGTTTAAGCTTGCCAAATCAATTAAGGATGCGTGACCATACACTGTTAATTACCATTGTGTACGAGTGTCATTCCAAACAAATTATAAATGTAACCCCTTTTCCCAATAAACCTATCATATACATGTATGTATTTGTAACTTGCCGGGATGTGTCGATACCGTCATGGTACAATGTGATATATGCACAAATTGGTTTCACAAATCTTGTGTTAATGCACCTGTGGATATTTCGACAACAGATGCGGACTTTAATTGTAACTTTTGTTAATTATTTGGCTATTATAATGATAAGATATGTGATTAAATTGGCAACATTTAAGTTTTTTACTTATAACAGCCTTCAAATACAAATTTGGTTTATACGACGGTAAAGAAAGGTTATGGGAATTAAGAAATTGTTTAAATAAGCAAATTTTCCTTTTCCCACAATGTTTTCAATATATGTTGCTTTTTACTGTTTACACAGCAAGAAAAAAACATTTAACTTATTTGTTATAGATTAGTATTATAGTTGTATATATATATAATTACTAGAAACAAACTATGATTAAAAGTGTTGTATATATATATATACTTATTGTTTATTTGTTATTTAAATTGTTCTGCCCCTTCCAAGTACCCTACAGAATAGAATGTTGCATGGATCATTTGCCTCGTAGTATGGCACATGGAAAACTGTTGAAAGTTACAAAGTAGAAAATGAAGAGGCCCAACAATAACTAGAACTCATGACCCTTCAATCGATTGTAAAGGAGAGGATATAATTGAAGCAAAACATATGGCTAGTTACTAGCAACCTATTATATTCTTGCAATGTTTTCAAATTTCGTCCGCTGCAGATGCGTCAAAAGACATTTACTTGTCGGAAAATCAATCCATCAATTCTCTTTATTGATATCTATAGATATGATATAAAGAGGAAAGTCGTTAAAACACTTTACAAAGAGATTCCATTTCAGCATGATCTCGATTTTTGGTTTAATCTATATCACTGATAAAAGCAATCAAACACATTATATATTTACAAAGAAAACCCCGGATATGATCATATGTAACAAATTATACACATTTGCCCATCTTTAATTAAACATTTTTTACAACAAATCATAGCGTCCGCAGATTTGCTCTATATTCTATTGCGTCGGCATTTTCCCTCTATATTGCATTTGTCCTCATTTTCCCTCTATAATGTATTTGTCCGCAGATTGCGTCCGCACTTTAGATCCTCCCCCATACCGTTGTATTTATAAATATAATTCGACGATCATGATTTCTCTGCAAATGTGTTACTCTCATTTTAAATGCATTTTATGACGCACATATTTGTTTTTTTTAATTCTTTATACTATATTTATATGGCCGACAAGGCACAAAGAAAATATTTTTAATTCTGTTTTTATCTACATTTTCAATGCGTGATTGAAAATTCAAATTTAGGAACTTTTCCATAAGACGTATGGCTTCAGAATTGCAGCTACTAAATTTGTTTGTTCCAAACAAATAAAAATGGATTAAATTTGGTGCTGTGCGGAGATATGAATACTCATACGTCCGATTCGCCAGATTTTTTTTATCAGATGATAACTTAAAAATTGATGTTTTACGTATTAAGTATTCTAGTGATTTGATAAATAAACGATGTTCACAAGATAAGGGTCGATCTAAGAACAACAAGACGATTGTTTGACGCAAAGCGTCAAAGAGAAGCCGCAATTTTTCGTTGTTCATGTAGAAAAAAGAACATTTAAATCCACAAACAACTGTAGACGGTAATACGCTGACATATTTATCCCTTTGAAGACTGTTGTATACTTCAAATTACCTCCCTTTAAGCAATACAAGGATATTTACCTTGTGAATCGTATGACTAAGATTAATAAACATTGAAATTATATGAATGAAAACTATTATTTAAATTAGTAACAACATTAAAATCAAATTTAAGCCAAGATAAATGTGTACACATTTCATTAATTGTTTGTAGATACCCTAATGAATAGGTATGAATGTAACATTTATAAACTTATAAACAAATTTTCATTTCAACGTACTAAGTATGTTAATCAAACAGAAACACCCATTTCAATATACCAACATGTTAAAGTAAATTTAAGTACGAACCGTTTGTGTATGTACTGAAACTAGAAACGTCCGTTTGTGTATAAGTATATTTCTAATATTTGCGGTTTTATATTGAGACAAGCTAACCCGGCACGACGTAAACTTTCTTCTACCAAATTGGTTGTTGTATGTGGGACACGGTTAGCTGCTGAACATGTATTTAAATGTTTAACTGTGTTAAATATGTGTATTCCCTTTAAATTGTTTATTTAAATCGTCATACATGTGTATTATTAGACAAAGGTGTCAGACCAAATAGGAACTTAGTTAAATTGTGCGTATATACTTCAAATTACCTCCCTTTATGTACTACCTGGATTTTTTTTCTTGTGATTCGTATGAATAAGTTTGATAAATATTAACATTTCAACTAGACTGCAACATTTATTGTGAAACAGATATTTCTGTGGTTTATATATGTTCATGTCTGTACTTCTTCATCTAGAATTACTGCGTAATATATGATAGCATGTAAGGAACGGAATGGCATTAATGCCGAGCGCGAGGGTAAACAACGCCAAACAACAACAACAACAAGAAACAGATTACATTTACTGCGTGCCTTCTCTTGTTCATGGTTCCCGGTTTAACATACTATCGAACTAAAAAAGCGTATGAGGCAGGTAACCAATTCAGTTTACTGTTTAGACAAGATACAGTATGAATTTCGCTTAAATAAAAATGTACATATATTCAATTAATATACTGGCCTTTGTCTTTTGTTTTTAATTTGTAAAACTCACACATGTATATAGAGTGTAAAAGGGATGTTTTAAAAGTAATTAACTTAAATTAATGTACTTAGTAAGGACAAAGAGAAATCAAGATATGTGGTCACGCTGGCAGGTCTAAATATTCTCCTTGTTCGAAATTTCTAAGCTTTCCTGGCGGCTTCCAATAACGGTTTAATGTTATTAGATTTGTGTAAACAAACGGGCTTACGTATTCTTAACGGACGAATGGGTGATGATAGAAGTATTTTGTCGTTTTACTTATGTTGGTAGTAGTGGCTCAAGTGTAGTTGACTATGTTATTTGTTTAACAACCTTATTCTTGAAACTTATTTAAGCTTTATTTCGTGCCAACAATTTCTTTTGATTTATTTTAGTATCATTTTAAGACGCTGAATTTGACTGTGAATGAGGATATTGATACTGGAGATAACAATGATACATGCTTATTTCATTGTAGAGGAAATTAAGTAAATTATTCAGAGTCTGAAAAATAAAAGTCCATCCACTTTTCATAATATTTCGAATGAGTACGTATTTGAAATATGCAGATATTGAATATGCGTAAACTAGTTTAAAACATCAGAAATAAGTAATCAGGTAACAAGTTAAATCTAAAGTTATTTGCTTTTGGGACAATTTAATGTAATCTAAATGACTAAATATGTGGTATTAACCTGCAGTATCTCTACACAACGATAACATACTTATTTATCCATGAATAGCTTTTGTTAAAAATACATAAGAGGGTTTAAAGACCTTTTGGCTGGAACAAGTTAAAAGTCAAGTGTGTGTCAGCTGCAAATACTGAAGCACTGTATTGCCACAGGGATAAAGTCAAATTGATTGAACAATTATGAAACTGGTTGCCTGGAGTGGACTTTTTCTTCCATAAGACATGATGTTTTTAAAGTTATTTAAACTTTCTTTGATTGTTTAATGGCCCAAAACACGCATTAACATGAAGTGTTGTCATTTCTTTAATCATGGGACACAGTAAAACCTAAAAATGGTATGTGTTTCTGTTTTTTCTCTCTGAGACCTGTATGCTGCGCGAGCGCACAAAACTAGCCGGACTCAAGCCGCAAAACCTTGGTTTGGGTAGCATAGATACTAATTGCCTAATTTTCCTTATATTTGCTTCTTTGCTTTCATTCTGTGTCATACTTTGTAAATTTATACAAAAAACAGATATCTGAGAGCAAAGACTGTCTAAAAGAGATTCGGAGTTCAAAACAGGATAGGCCAATTTTGTGTTGTCTGCAAAAATGTTTGAATACAGTCAAACTGGTTGAAAATGTTGAAATTCATGATCTTTAAATTAAATGGAACTCATATAACAACAACAAGATACCTAACGATCAACAGCAAGCTTTCCAAAGACTACTAGGACCAACCCCTACGTCATTTAACTTACAAGATATAGTTCTTAGTTATTTTGAATTACATTCACCTGTGTAAGATGAATACCTAAATACCGCAGGTGCTTTCGATAGTTTTCGCCACAATGAGAGAGATCGGTATATAATTACATTTTTAAGAACGAGCCAATGTTTATGTATTAATGCATTTGGTTTATTCAAAGACGTTTAATATGCAACAAGGCGTTTATGTATTAAATATTCAAAATGATCAATGTTGATTGGAATTGGCATACATATGTGTCAACGTTTAAAGGGGACGCATACCATTAACCCCTTATAACTTCTAGTTTATGTAGATATAGACACTCTCATTACAACCAGACCTTAGCAGTAGTTGCCTGTTACAGGTCGTCTTAGATTGACCTTTGCGGCAGCCAATCAAATAGTCGACTACAAAATTCCTGGAAAACTATTGTTTAACACGCGGTGTCGTCAGATCGATTTTAAGTACAGAAAAATAATTTGGTCTGGTTTAAATGAGATTGTGTAGATATCTAGATCTTGTATTTTAAACTTGAATAGATCTTACATGCTGAATTATGGCAAACATGATGAGATGTTTAGAAATCACCTCATTTATATACAAGTAGAGATATACACAGACATATATATATACATATTAACAAATGGACATGGCGAACACGGTAGCTAACACCAAAACATACTAGTTAACAAACTAACATTATATCACATATTATTAGATAAAAAACCACAGAAAACAGATACAAATATTCAAATATGACCGAGACAGTAGAAGACGTCCACAAGCCTTTCCAGCATGCAGACTACTTGTGATACCTGTGTAGCAGATTTCTTCTAGAACTTCTAAAGCAGGTGACTTTAAAAACAGTCTGGACAAATGTAAAACGAGCAATTTCTCCTTAAACCAAAACTCTTTCAAAATTTAACACTAAATCTTCAACGTATTACTTAGAGATATTTGGTAAAATCAGACTACCGTAAAGACATCTCCAGTAAATCGAGGGCTTGGCGTGTAACGGTTGTAACTCAAAACCTATTTTGAAAACCCTGCATTAGGGGTAATTTTGACCCTTTTGTAAACAATGCAAATTCAGGTGCCATTGCTCAGAACGAGCAATGGCACCTAAATTTCCATTGTTTACCAAGAAAAATGATTTAACGCCTTTAAAGACTTTATGGCGAGGTAAATAACCTTGGTAAAAAAAAAAACCAATTTTAGTTACAACCGTTTCACGCCAAGCCCTCGAAATGGTTAATAAAGATTAAGATAATCACACACTTACTAAAAGACTGTTGCAGCAATAACTCTTTCGTGGAATTAGTTATTCTATTCGCTGTTCCATATTGATAGTACACAAAGACAATTATTAAAAAGCACAACAGTACAACAATACCCGAACTCCTCTCCCTCGACAGTTGCACCATTTCTGTTCTGACTTAAATTGCAATATCAGAAAGTATTTTACAAATAAATTTTGACATAAAATGCAGCTACTTGTCTTTCTTCGAATATTGATAACATATAGATAAACAATTAATTATCGATATTGTCGATCGTATTTGTTTATAAATTAAAATCGAAATCTCATATATGTATCAGCTTCATATAAAACTTATTCCACAAAGTCCGCACAACTGTCCTTGTAAGTGCAACTAACCAGGTATATTATATCATAATATAGAAATTATTATGACGAAACTATTGATGAAAATATCAGTCGGTATATAAAGGGATGCAGTAACTGAATGAAGAATATTGATTGTATCTAGACTACTACACCTTCCATTACTAAAATACAGTTAAAAGTCAATTTAACTGGAAACTTTTCAATTATTTATCAAATAGATCAATCTAGCTCCCCTGATTACACGTTGGACTTGTTTTGTCCGACCCTTTCCCACATACAGATGCATTTAACGCCTATGTAGCAGACGACATTTGAAAACATTGTGACAATAGGAGAGATCACTCATAATGATCAATTTCTCCATTTGACTCAATGTTTTCAATTCTATTCTTAAACTAAGCTCTGATATAAAGAGATTTTCCATAGTTTTCTACAGACGATTTCAAAGTCGTCTGCTTCAAATTTAACTAACTACAAACCACGATACATATTGGAAAGGGTTATCGGGTATTTTCGTATTGGAAATGACTATATTCCCTGTCGTACATCGGGACTTCGCTAAGCAAAACACATTAGGCCTGACTGAAAAACTTTAGTGTGACTTTTCCTGCCGTAAATTATTCATTCGAGTCGTGTACGCGTTTGCATAAATTTAACAATAAGCAACGTCTCACGATTAACACTTTCAGCACAGGCAATATTGAGGTTTTTACAAACAATGCAGATTCAGGTGAGTCAGCTCGTAACGAGCTGTCTCACCTGAAATCAGCATTGTTTGCCCTTTAGTTACCAAAATAGTCCAAAACTTTCATGACATGAGAAATGGACGAACCCGATTTTGAACATGGAAGAGTCTACAACTATTTCGTCGCGTGTATTTGGTGGTCTCTGATAACGCTTTCTAACGACTTGAACCACTCAACGCTTTCCAACATAGAATGAATCAGAAGCAGGTGACTTTAAAAAACAACAACATCTTGGCAAAGATATGATAAATATATATAATTAAAGGTATAATTATTCAGAATAGTAGAAAACATTGTGGTAAAAGTAGAAATAGCTCATCATCAGCTATTTCTCCTTGTGTCATGATTCACTGTGACAGAAAGAAGGTCAAACCTGTCAGAATATCTATAGGTAACATCATATATTTTACATGTACCTTATTAAGTTTATGAATATCTCGCTGTATGAGCCTTTAAACAACCTCCACGTATGTCGTATTACACGCCTCACAGTCTCATTTGTTAATGATAATATATCAAGATAAGCATGCACACTCAATGGTGTTGATAACTTGGTGCTATTCACGGTAATTCAGCAGGATAATGGTTCCAACCATTTAGTCAGTCACACCAACTCATTTTGGCGTAAGCTATAAGCGATTTTTAACATGTTTTTCCTTCCAAGTTTCAACATTCTAAAATCTTCAAGTTGACCTAGTAACTTAGTTTTTGATCCGACATGACCCATATATTAACTTGGTCTAGATATTATCAAGACAAACATTCTGACAAAGTTTCGAGCTGCTGAAGGGTAAAACAAGCAGTCTTTAGAGTGTTAACTATATTTTCGTTCAATTTGGCCGAGTTTATGACCAGACATGACCTTTATTCGATCTTAGCCAAGATGTCACCAAGACAATTTTTCTGACAAAGTTTCAACATACTGAAGTTAAAAATAAGTCATTAAGAGTGTTAACACGATTTTCCTTCATTTTGACATTGTGACCAAGTTGTTTAACCTCACTGGACCCAGTTTCGAACTTAGTCAAGATTTGATGGTGATGTTTATGCTGATAAACTTTCATGAAGATTGGATCTAAATTGTTGCTTGTAGAGTGTTAACAAAGCAATTTTTGACGACGGACGACGCACGACGGGCACAATGGGATCATAATAGCTTCGTGCACAGGTGAGTTGAACATTATTCATTAATATTACTATAAACCCGTACCCACATTCAACAAATATACTGCAAACGACTTAATCTTTTCCTACATGGATACGAATTTGACGCAATTGCAGCAGACGGTTTTTGAAATATTGTGGCAAACGGATAAATTGTTTATACTGACATAAATCCTATGCTGCATTTTTAAAAGTCATATCATGGCGTTTCCATGTGAATTACGCATCATTCGTAATGCTAGATGTCAAGTCTGATCGCCAAGGATGGAAGCCACGACTGCTTTTTATTAAAGTCGACGAGGGATCGAACGTTGATTTAAGAGCGGACGATTTCATCACTACACCACCGAGGCGGTTTCACGTACAGAAATATTCTGATATCAGAATAAGATGTTGCTTATTTAAAATCAATATTGGGAAGCAGGAACCATAGAAAGTTAATTGTTATTAGCCTATTCCTATAGGCTAAGGAGTCATTCGCTTATTTATCATTATTGTTAACCCTTTCCCTCATATATACGCTTTCTGACGCCTTTACAGCAGACGGCTATTTGAAAACATAGTGACAAAAGAAGAAATTGCACAAAACGTGCAATTTCTCCTTTTGCCACAATGTTTTCCACTTTTAGTCATAGGTTATCCATTCAATTATAGAGATTTTAGCTTAACACTCCTAGTATATCACACGTTATTAAAAGAGAATATGCCGTTCAGAGGTGCTTAGTAGACGCCATCATCGGACACGACGTCATATACGAGAACGTACATCAATTACAAATATATCTGTATAAAGGTCAGAAAGGAATCCGCTGTGGCCGAGTGGTTATGGGATTTCGAAACCGGGTGTCCCGGGTTCGATCCTCAGTCGCGGCACTACGGTCATGATGGAGTGCCCTTGGGCCAGGCACATTTTCTAGCCTAGTACAGGTTTGTTTACCCAGGGATCATGAATAAGTGAACTGTCGCCGTGATATAACTGAAATAATGTTGAAATCGGCGTGAAAAACAATAAATAAATAAAGGTCAAAAATATGTCAATATTGTTTATTTTGTTATTGTCCCTTCTATTTTCTACGTGAAAACGGAATGCAATATCTGTCGATATAGAATGCTTTGATATTGCATGCAATGTGATATTGCACTCAGATCTTGTTCATGTGCTACTAAGGACTGAACTATCTTCATACAGTAATGTTACAGAGCGCTCTCATCAATTGTATACAATAAAAGGGTTATTGCATGAATATGGGAAACTATTGAATTGGGACTCGTTCAATACAATATTTTCCCATACAGATGCAATAACCTATAATATTGCTTTTGTTCAATGATTTTGTATTAGAAATTTAACTACTTATGAAAGTGATTTGGTTGATAAGGTTGATTAATAACATAAGATGGAAATAATTGTACTATTGTGATGAGTATATGTATGCTTGAACTTTTGAAATGAGTGAATCTATTTATGTATTATTGTAATGAGTGAATCTATGTATGTATTATTGTAATGAGTGAATCTATGTATGTATTATTGACATGAGTGAATCTATGTATGTATTATTGTCATGAGTGAATATATGTATGTATTATTGTAATGAGTGAATCTATGTATGTATTATTGTAATGAGTGAATCTATGTTCGATTATTGTAATGAGTGAATCTATGTATGTATTATTGTAATGAGTGAATCTATGTTCGATTATTGTAATGAGTGAATCTATGTATGTATTATTGTCATGAGTGAATCTATGTATGTATTATTGTCATGAGTGAATCTATGTATGTATTATTGTCATGAGTGAATCTATGTATGTATTATTGTCATGAGTGAATCTATGTATGTATTATTGTCATGAGTGAATATATGTAAGTATTATTGTAATGAGTGAATCTATGTTTGATTATTGTAATGAGTGAATCTATGTACATGTATATATTATTGTGATGAGAGAATATATGTAAGTATTATTGTAATGAGTGAATATGCATGTTTGTAATAGTATTATGAGTGTATTCTGTTGTAAGAAGTGTGTATGTATATTTATTATTTATATTGATTTGAAGTGATATTGGTTAAAATGTGTGTGTTAATGCGAATATGTCGAGACCTATTTTAAAATAGTGACCTTTTTTTGTCTCGCCCACGAATCTTGAGTGATACATAGCAGTCACTTTCCGGTTACAAGTACTTTTGTTTTTATATTTTACAGCACTAAACTGTTATCTCGTATGATAATATTCTTTCGAAATAACATAAAAAGCATCAAATAAAACACTGTTCAAGTATGTCAGTCAGCAGACGACTTTAAAAACATCTAGAAGAATTTAGGGAAAATCTCTGAAAATGAAGGTACAATTACTGTCTAGAGTTGAAAACTTTGTGGCAAAAGGAGAAATTGCTCGTTTTGAGCAATTTCTCCTTTTGTCACAATGTTTTCAAAAGTCGTCTGCTGCAGAGGCACCAGAAAGCGTCTATATGTTGGAAAGGGTGAAATAATCTTTGTGTCTCGGTCTTTGACGGTTATAAAAATTACATCTTACCTCATTTTTAATTCGGTCGATCGCATTCGACCGATTTTGAATTACACAGGTATACATTTTTAAAATGGCATCGACATACATGTATATTCACTTACACATATTTTTTAATATTTGTGTACCTTTTCCCATGTAATACAAAGACATTGTCTTTTCCAATAATTTCTTTATAAAACAAATGTTCTCACTAGTTACCCATAAATAGAACAATTCTGCAGCAGACGAATTTGAAAACATCTAGAAAACTCTTTATTGATGATAATATAATTCAAATATATTTATATAAAGATATTGTTAACATTGTGTGGCAAAAGGATAAATTGCTTATAAAGAGCATTTGTTATAATGTTTCTAAAAGTCATCTGTTACAGATGCCCATAACAAATCTGATTTCTGATTATCTTCACATCGGGAGCCGCGTCTGACTCAATTTAGTGGGCATACAGTATGTGGAAAAGCAGCAAGGTGCTTTGGTAGTCTGTTTTGTGGAGTGCCATAATACATGGGTAGACGAACTGGCCGACATGATATGACTGAACAAATGTTGAAAACGGCGTTAAACCCCAACCATTCAATCAATCTGACTCACTTTAGTTAGTTTTCACAGTACGTAACACGATCTCTTATATGTATAGTTCACAGAACTACAGCATTTACCTCCCCTGACAGTCATTTTAAAGTCAGATGGAAGCAATTCATTTTCCATAGGCGACCATTATACCGTTTTGGGCTATGGCTCTTTCCCAACAATCTAAATAACCCAGGAACCTATTTGATTAAAGTTCATTCTTGAAACTACCAGCGAAAAAAATCACACAAAAAATCACAAAATGCCTGCATTTTTAAGTTTTTTTCGAGCTACATGATAGGTCACCCTTATCTCGCAGTGAATTTAACTTTCAATTTAAGAAAATACATGTTGTTCTGAAATGCGGATTTTAAGCTGTCAATATAGCTTAATGTGGACAATGTTTTGATAAATTAGTCGGAGTGAATTCAACTTTATTAAAACACTTTCAACTCTCAACAAAATCATTATTGTCCAATGGGTGACAACTTCATTCTTATGATTTTTTCTGAAATTGTATGCCCGGTGCTCCGATCTGAATTGCTTCCCTTTGACCTAAAATAGGGAAACTTCTTATATGAGCGGTTTCGTGAGAAAACTAACATTATGGCCTCTGCGTAATGTATCGACCCGGATCAGCCTGCGTAGACCGCGCAGGCCAATCCGAGCTGAGGTATAGAGTAATGATTCCTGAATTAATAAATCCACAGGAGGCGTAAACGTATATGTCCGGGTTAGCCTGCGCGGCATGCTATGGCTGATCCGGGTCGATGCTTTACGCATAATCCACAACGTTGGTTTTCTCGCGGGTCGGCTCATATGTTGAATTCGATTTTGATTGTTTGTATAGTGTTTTATGCCGATTTCAACAGTTTTCAATCATATCACCGCGTTTCCTGTGTAAATTACCAGCGCTGCTGGTCCATTGATTATGACACCAGTAAGACATTCGTAACGCTAATCCCACAATACTGAGCGCCAATAAGGGAAAGTCGTTTCTACCATGTTTAAAGTCTCATCATTAAACAACTATATGAATACAAATAATTAAACCAAGACTCTGATAAAATCAGACAAAACAAAGTCTATGAAATAGGATTGCAATTCCCTTTGCGTTTCATAATTGTCAAATACTTTGGCGATATACTCAATTAATGCTCATCATATTTGCCTATCAAAATGAAAACAAGGGGGTATTTATTGTAGTTAAGGGAGCAATGAACTATTCTATGTGGCTTACATAATTGCCATTCTTGACTTTTGGACAGTTTATTTGCACAACATTGGATCTTTTTATATAGATATTAATTCAATGATTAGTGTAAACAAAGATTGATTTCACGTGTGTGCTTACAGTGTTTAACCCTTTCCATCTTGTAGACGCATTTTGAAAACATTGTGACAAAAGAAAAAATTGCTCAACACCAGCAAGTTCTCCCTTTGCCACTATGATTTCAACTCTATGCAATGGTTTTACCTTCATTCATAGAGATTTTATACATTTTTGCTTAAATGTTTTCAAAATCCTCTGCTGTAAATTTGCTGTATGTGGGAATGGTTAAATGTCCATATTAAAGAACTCAAAGGCATGCATCATTGACACAAGGGTGCTCATCATAATACAATTTTAAAACATGAGTTGTTTCTTATTTTCATTATAAAAAATGAAGGAAAGAATTAAAATAAATTAACATGTTGTAGGGCTCAGTTTATGTTCGAAATTAAGTTTAAATTATACACCAATTTCAATAAGATTTAACTGTTTAGTTGATATTATATTTCGAATGTGGTCTAATTTATAAATATTGGACTACATTTCAACATTTGTTAAAGTATGATATAATTAGGATGCCAAGCTAATATCATTTTGAGAAAAAGAGAAAGCTCATGTCTTCAACGATTTAACCCTTATCTCATTGTTTTAAAAGTAGATTGCTGCAAAGGTGTCCACTGTTGACTTTAATAGAGGAAAGGTAAAATGACGTGCTATTGCATGCAAATCCTAAATTGTCTGTTTTGTGGTTTTATTGAAAAATAATAAAATTCAAATATTCTGACAAACATCTTGAAAAGTGTATGTGGAATTCACAAATCTTATAATTATTCCTTAATGAAAGCACTGTATACATACTAAGACTAATGATTGGCAAGATTACTCATTTCCATTACTGTTTATGATCAATAATTAGTTGGTTGTGTGTATGGTCAACCTACTTTGGAATGGAGATTGATCATAAACAATGAAAGGCTTCAATTATCATTCACTTCGTTGACAAAACAATGCAAGTTATGATACATTTTCACTTGACCCCACCCCTGATGTTCCAATATGCCCCTCAGTTGATAACTGTTTATTCAACTACTATAATGTTAGTGTTATGCATAACTGCACTATGGATATCCGGCGACATTGATGCGTTGCATCAACTTTCTCTTGTATGTAAAAATATTATATGAATCTTTCTTTTCACACAATGTTTTCAAATATTACCTGCTATTGGAGACGTGGAAGTTGTCTATTTCGCGGAAAGGGTAAACTATTTTATAACTCGGTCGTCTTAACCCTTTCCAAAATATACCAAAATATACCAACTCTGCAACAAGCATCTTTGAAAACATCGAGGAATGAACAAAGCATTTCTCTATAACTTAGAGTAGTTTCATTGAATCAAGTTGACAACATTGTGCCATAGAGGAACATTGCCGATTGTAATAATATAATTACTCCATAATCAATGACTACAATGTTGTCAAAAGTCGTTTGCTGAAAACGCGTCGAACACATCTGCTTGTGGGAAAAGGTTAACGATGATTTTGTCTATTATTTCAATCTATTGTTTATATGACAATAGACACAGGGCGATTCTTTCAACCCTTCTGTTCGACTGAATCCAATCTCTAAAGAGTATGCACTTCATTATATACTTCAACAGAACATCGACTTTGGAAACACATCGATCCCGGAATGCCCAATTTACATTCTGTTTGTGGAATATTTATCAAAAATACTGTTATGTGTGTCTGTCCGTACAAACGTGTCAAGAGTACTACATATAATGGAAAATATATTATCCAATATACCATTGACAGTGTTATTATTTAAGATATGATGCCGTTTCCCTAATGACTCTCATGTTTATAGTATACCTACAGTTAAAACATCATGAAAAAGACACATTTACCGTTCACGCTCCGCTCCGTTCCGTTTAGTTCCGCTTCGTTCATGTTCCAATCCGCTCTAAAGCGTTCAGTCATGCAAATCATTGTGATTGCTTTTGATCGTTCCGATCAATTTGATCGCTTTTTTTACGCTAACTTGAAACGCTTGTTTCAATCAAAGGTAGTTTCGTAAAATAATTATCGAGTGAATTGTTGCAACCGCTCATTGAGCGAAGCATTTATGTGATTGGATTGTATCATTCATTGTGATTGTTTCGTTCAGAGCGCAACATTTAGATCCACTCTTAAAGCATTCCAACCTCGTTCCAATCATGCTAAGGATCCAATTACGTTCCCCTCAGATTGTCAGTTTCATTATGATGTTCTATTAAAGCTTTCAGTCGTTCAAATCGTTGTGATTGGTTTTTTTTCCATTCCGATCATATTGATCGTTTTTTTACTCTTACTGTGAACACTTATTTCGATCAACGTAGTTTCGTAAAATAATTATCGAATAAATTGTTGCAACCGCTCTATGATCGAAACATTCATATAATTGGATTTTTTCATTCATAATGATTGTTTCGTTCAGAAGGAAAAATTCAGCTCCGGTCATTAAGCATTCCAATCACGCTCACGATTCAATCACGTTCTGTCCAGATTGTCAATTCAATGACGAATAGTTTTATGTTCAACTGGCACTACACCTCCGTGAGAACACTGAAGTGTGTGGGTAAATAAGTACTTCCTCACCAAATATGTCAATTAGTATATTAAAGGTTCGTCAGTCAGTCAGTCTTCAGGAAATTAAATCGTCTCTAAACAAACTCACAATTTTAGTATTTGCTAGCAAACGATAAATGTCGACAACCGTTGATAACCTATGCCAAGAGTTGAGATTGCATCCTGATCCTGACCCCTACACAATGTTGGGGCTGAATAGAAAACTGACCTGTTTGTTATGCGGGTAGATTTTTATTTTTGCAAGAAATTGTCAGGAAAACAATAGTTTGCAAACATATTGCTGACGACAATAAAGCATGTGACACTAATTTAGCGTGCACAAAGACAAAGTTCTGCAATTCGATATGAATGTTGTGATTGGTTTATAGTTTAACCCTTTATCATAATTACAAGAAATCCGCAGCAAAAGACATTGAAAATAGCGAAAGCAAAAACAGGGAAAATGTATATTAGTGAACGTATAAATACTGAAAAAGAGTTTAAAACTGATGGCATATGGTAAAAGTGTTCCTATTTAAAATATATTACCACTGGTGTGCAGTTGCACACTTTAGGATGCCTCATTTTGAAGATATAATAATTAGTATGTCTGTAATTTAATGTAGAATATTTAACCTTTCAACTGGCTCTATGTTCTAACGCTAATGGCAAATGACAGTTCAGTTTTGATCCTATGTCGAACTTGTTAACTGCTGTGGAATGACAGTTCCAATAATTTCAGGTATCTGAATATCGATAGAGAAACATATATAATGTATTTAATTAAACTAAAAACAAATGCACTAACAATTAACATAGGTACCCAGCTATCTATTACATTTTATTCAAAGTTAATATATCAATATAAAATTTCCGTCAGACCAGTTTCTAAAATGAAGGCTGCTAAATTCAATGTTAAATTCAATGTTGTAATCTTGCCTTTTTTTTCATATTAAATGCTTCATAAATCCATTAATTCCATTAAAAAAGAAATCAGCCTTTAAAGGGTTAAACAAAAGTGTGGACTTGTTAAGAGAGAATTATAAGTAATTTTTCGGGCTAGGAAAAGGTTTTTACTACATTTCATAATAGTTGTTAGATCCTCAATTGTTTACACTGGCACTTACGTACTTGACTCCATACTATCCAAGCTTCCGTATAACAAATAACAAACCACTACTTTCTTATATTAAAACTACGATATGTTCCGTTCATTGTAAAACACACGTTTATCTTATATTAACCACGCTCGAGTTCTGCTTCCGAAGATGCCATCCGTACTCGAGTAGTGCAAATCTCTTAGCGGCAGACCCCGCTCACCAGCGGTTTCGAACCAAGGACCTTTTAGGCGGGAGAGAGACCGAAACTTCAATACAACCCCACTGCTTTCGTTGTGACACATATGAAGCCATAACCCAATTTCTTCTATTGCACTTGGTTGTGATATTTGTGTCGATCAAGTACAAGTTTAAGTATCTACTTATTTATCTTTTAACCACATTATTTCTTGAATAATTGACACCATACTGTACATAAAATCCGAGATTTACGACCAGAAAATTTGAACACTGACCCGGCGATTAATTATTTAAGATAAAAATGCAATTGGAAATCCGTCATAGTTGTCATACATGTCAAACCGTAGGATACATATTCTGTAAATGTAATTAACAAACCAAAACAGTGTGCAATCTTAACGTAACGGTAATTATTACAGTTACATCATGTATTCAGCACACTTATCAAAGCTATCTGGTTACCCGGTATAATGTCAGAAATACATTAAAGATACTGCAGCGAACACGAATCAAACATCATAGGACAAAGTGTTGAACTCGATATTATCTTCAAGTAGAACAAAACTGATACTATTTAAAAAAAAATACGAAACAAGAAATTAAATGCTATCAAATAGATTGCAAGCAGTCAACTTAAGCCTTGAATGACATGTGCCGTCATTTACAAATAAGCATTCGTAGCTACCAGTTTCAGTCTTAATCTATCAGCACTGGTGCCCTTTGACTCTTTGGGTTGCCGGGTTAGCATAACGACTGACTGGCTGGTGTAATGATAAATGGAACAGTAGTACTGGTAACTTACCTAGGAAACGTATTGATATAACTGAAATCATGTTGAAAAGAGGCGTCTATTATTATACAAACACACCAAATGCTACATCTTTCTAAAATAGGTTAAAATTAAATAATTAATATATACCTGGGACAAGACATTCGTCAGAACACTGATTTGCTGATTTTATGATTAAATATGTTGAAGATTCGCCAGTTGATATATTATCGTTTAATCTTATATATAGAACATTTTGAAAATTAAAACATCTCTTAACTAACCCTCTATTAAACTGCATGCTCACTAGCTGCTGATGTCTTAAACCGTTGATAACATTTGCAAACACTTTAGCTTGCAAACAGATCGAGACGTATACTGTTTTAATCTAAGATTGAATCTATTTCAGATTGTTACGTAGTTTTTGTAAAAGACGACAATAAAGTAAAAGAAAATGACTAATCAATAACATGCGAATGGTGTTCAATTAAAGTCTTGCTTATGTACAGTAACTCTTCAGCAGACGACTATGAAATAATATGGACGTCATATAGGATATATGTTGTAAATTCCATTGATATAACAAATTTGATTCGTATGATGTTCACTCCAAATAAAAACTTTAAGATCTCTAGTTTAGATAATTGTTTAAATAAGTGCGATATTTGCTAAAGTTACTAGACGTTAACATGGTACACAATTTTCAGCCATTTTGATATCACCGCTGCCGAATGGTAAGATACATAGTAACATATGGCTGAACATTCGTCAGAACACTGCTTGTTTCTAAATAGATGTAAAAACATATTTTTAAACTAAATAGATATAAACAAAACTGGTTTAAACTAAATAGATATAAACAAAACTGGTTTAAACTAAATATATATAAACAAAACTGGTTTAAACTAAATAGATACGTCTCGAAATATAAAAATCGTCATAAGTATGTGTAGGTTAAAAGAAATTCGACATCATTATGACTTATGAGGGATTGGTCTTACGCCACTTTTCACATGTGTATAATGCTATCACATCCACTCCTGATACTAGCGGGTCACATGTGTATAATGCTATCACATCCACTCCTCATACCAGCGGGTCACATGTGTATAATCATTATAATGCTATCACATCAAATCCTGATACCAGCGGGTCACATGTGTACAATGCTATAACATCAAATCCCGATACCAACGGGTCACACGTGTACAATGCTATCACGTCAAATCCTGATACCAGCGGGTCACATGTGACAATGCTATAACATCAAATCCCGATACCAACGGGTCACACGTGTACAATGCTATCACATCAAATCCTGATACCAGCGGGTCACATGTGACAATGCTATCACATCAAATCCTGACACCAGCGGGTCACATGTGTACAATGCTATCACATCAAATCCTGATACCAGCGGGTCACATGTGTACAATGCTATCACATCAAATCCTGATACCAGCGGGTCACATGTGTACAATGCTATCACATCAATTCCTGACACCAGTGGGTCACATGTGTACAATGTTATCACATCAATTCCTGACACCAGCGGGTCAGTCGTACTGCTAACCTTATAACATAGAGCTCCACATACGGAAAGCCTTTACTAACATATTTTAAGTATTTGAAGTACATTCTGCAATATACCATTGACATTTTAATACATTAAGATATAGTGCATTGGTCTTTAACTACTCAATTTGAATAACCGAATTAGTAAACAAATGCGCATAGTTATCTAATATAAGGCAAATGGAAATTAAACGTTCATCTGGAACAAGCAATTCGTTAAAACACTTATATATGAGGGAAATATATACTAATTCAATATGTTTATGAATACATATATTTAAGATTGGTATCGATATCATTATTGAACCTAACTGATCTATTTTTCGCAACGTTTTTTTATCTATAAGTTGTTGTACAATGGACCTTGATAATTCAGTTTAATGGATGAGGTTCCAATTCTACATGGACCTTTTAGTGGTATATACTCGTTTATGAAGGGTAATTTGTGCCTTAATATAAGAAGAATTTAAAGTTGATTAGAAACTGCAAATGTTTATGGATGTGATCACTGTGGCGAAGGGTTTAGCAATTCATACGATGACAATAGTAAACGGCGCGATGTATCCCTTTCCATCTGCAGCAGACGACGTTTTAAAATAATTGCCAAAATAAGTAATTGTTCATTATGAGTACATTATTTATTTGCCAAAATGTATTCTTTTCAATAAGAATACTTTTAGTTATACATATTAACCATATTTGGCCCTGATCTTGTTCAAAGTCATCTGCTGGATGTTTTGGATATGTGGACAAGGGTTGACCGAACATTGCACATGCGCATGGACAGGGTACACTCAACGAGGGATATTTGTAACAATCGTTCACAGACCAGATTGGATAATTATGAATTCCGATTAAAATAGTAGATACACAGCTGAATCAACATGTAAACAAAAAAAAACGAAGTAAGAGTTTATAATTATCATATTCTATTTTATAAATGCATATAGTCTGCACCGTTTACAGCGGATAATTAATTGTTTATGAAATAGGTTTAAAACCAAATCTTTTCATTTTTCCTTATTTACCTCCATGTATATATAGAAACCAGTGTTAACACAAAATTTAATTCCATATAGTTTTCTTACTGAATTTAAGTCCTGTTTAGTTGTAGTGGTGTTTTGCACCGTTTTCAACAGTGTTAAAGTTATATCACGGGGACCAGTGCACCAACCCATGTGTTTCCTGGATTTCGCACACAAGCACTCCACACAACAGTATTTCCAATAACTGGCTGCTTTTCTACATAGACTAGTATCCTATTTGTGGAATACTCATTTGCGAAAAATCTAGATTCATATCAGTCCGTGTATCGTAGAAGGAAATTTAATGTATTTGGATACATAGAAGACAGGGGTTGCTCCACATGTATAATACTTACGTTAAAGTTTGTGTTAATGGAACACCTGATAAACATTTATTATCATAAACGTGTCTTTGCTTTTCGTTCCTAATAATTTAATTATTACACACTATTGAATGATTGTTTTCCGAACACTAGATGATGTATTGAAAAAAATATTTATTTTTGAATTCGATTTCTTTTCGATATTCAAAAAAACATTATGGTTTGCCTAAAAGTATAACACTAATGTTACAAAACGTATCCGAGTAAACCGTTAAGTGTTTTAATATTATAAATATGAAGGTCATATTTTCAAAAACGGTTTGATCAGCAAATTTATCCGTTCCAACGTGCATGTTTATTTGAAACATCCAGATAAGAAGACTTCGTAAGACAAAAGTAACTAAATGGGGAATTGATGAGCTATTTCTGATTTAGCCAAAATGTAATCAACTTTATTGAATAAGTAAACGTTCATTTATAGAGATTGTCCATAGTCACTATGGGACAGATCTGCTACATATTTGGTGTATGTGTGAATGGTTTAATAAATATCACTGATATCTTATTGTTCTGATCGATTGACCCTTCGCGGATTCAATATGAATAACTACATCAAAGTTCTGGTGGGACATGTTTAACATAGCCATAGAGTACGTTGATGGAGGAATTGTAGCTTTATAATATTTTACGAATCGTATGAACAAAAACAGGTATTTCGTGAGACCAAAAGTCAAGAGAAAGGCCAATTTTCGACACTTCGTGTAACTAAATACAAAGTCCCGTGTACTACTGTAACATCTTTTTGTCTTTTAAATTATACATTCCTTAACAAAATGCAGATAAAGAACAGACGATTTATACAAATTTAAATGATTTCAATAATGAAAAAACACTGTCTACACGCGCAATCCTGATCCTGATCCCTACAAAACGTTGTGTCTGATCTGAGAACTAAACTGTTTGTTATTCAGATTTATTTTACTTTAGCAAGAAATTGACAGGAAAACCATAGTTTGTTGACGGCAATTGTTGACGGCAATTAAGCTTGTGACACTAATTGAGCGTGCACAAAGACAACGTTCTGTAATTCGATATAGATATGGATTAACCCTTTACCATTAATAAAAGAAATGCACAGCAGAAGCCAAAACGGAACAAAAATTATATTAGTGAACGAATAAATACTGAAAAAGAGTTTAACAAGTATACCATAAGGTAAAAGTGTTCAATATGAGTCAACCCTTCTCTGTTCACAATGTTTTTTTTTTAAAGAAGCTTCAAAACATTTCTATACAATACGGTGGGCTACACTTCTAGTATTTTATCAGAAGATGTATTCATGTGTATTTAGCATACAACACATTATCACATAAACCGTATATTACGTAAACGACGAGGAGTTATTATTATTCTACACCATTCATCATACCACGTGCGAGTTGACAAGCGGACAGTAAAGATGTACGCACAGTCTCGTATGAGTCTTCACTGATCTCATGCTGCAATTCAGCGCCGTTTTCGGCTGACGCCTCTCAGCTATAAATATTCACAATTAAGTCTAATATCAACCATTGTGTTAGACTGAAACCAGTTAAAGTACTGATCGGTGAGGTGTAACAAGTGTGTATCGTTCAAAATGCCATCGTTTGCTTCAATATATAGTCCCCAGTATGCCCGCTTTACAATATGTGATGTAAGGAATATGAAAACTTATATGATCACCTGGGACTTAACTTTCGTCAGAACAATGTATATTTGTACGTTCACTAAACTCCTGCTGCAACACAGGTACCGGTTACTCCCAGTGGAACATTGGCTTTGTGGTTAGATATGTTTACGCTATTTTCGACTTCCATTCTATTATAGGACAACTTTATAAATGGAGTGATTTGGAACTTTAAGACGGTTGTTGATGTAATTGCATCAGATGACTTTTGAAAATATTGTGGCACAAGGAGAAGTTTCTCATAACGAGCAATCCCTTCTTTTGCCATGTAGTTGTTTTCGTTCTTACCAACATTGAACTTATATTTATAGAGCCTTTCCATAGTTTCATATCGGTGTGGAATCTAAGTTGTATAATTGATTGATTGGACTTTAGCGGAGATCAGTTCACCTACCCATGCATTTCCATGCTTTCTCAAACTGGTCAGCATTTCACACAACTTTTTTTCGAGTCAGCTGGAAGCTTTTTCACATAAAATGTTAATGGATGACGAATAATGCGTGTCGCATGTACATTTGTCACACATGCGAAAGAATGTTAGCAACGTTGGGGTCTAAACGTATAACACGTGGTATGACAGTCCGCGTCGGTACCGGCGTTAGGTGTTGTATATGTGAAAGAGCTAATCGCAATACTTCAACTTTTTGCTATTGCTGCCGCCAATGTTAATAGCACTATATGCCTGAACATACGTCAGAACACATATATTAATGATTGGTACAAGTTGGAATTGAACATTGTAGGTCCAGATCAGCTTGTCTACCTGATCGATCTTATCATAATCTACACACGTGGACAGAACATTGTATTAGTAATCGGTGATCAGTCGGTGATGATTCACATGCTGATCTAGATCTGTGCTGTTCACAACAGTCATTTTGTGCCTTTTCTCATGCACAGACGCATATTATTGTGTGGGTAAATAGAAAGGTCTCGGATTGGTCGAATTTCATTCTGCTTATAGAATACTAATTATATAAACACTAACTATTTATCTGAACGTACAACATCGTCAACATTATGACACATGAGGGATTTGCTTGTGTTGTGTTTAACACCGCCTTCAACAACATATCAGTTATATCAAGACGCTGCATGGGAAGGTTATCAGTACTACTGGTTCATTTATCATGACACACTGGTGTCAGTCGTTATGTTAACCCAACAACCCTACGTGCCAAGGAGGGAAAGCCATTACTACCAAATTTAAAGTCGATGTTATAACCCGGGTCGTATGAGGTACGAATATATATTCTTTAATCACAGGCGTCCGAATTATTTCCGGAAAATTCCGAGTATAACTGATAGATCGCTAAACAATCTATAAATAGAAATGTCACATATTCTGAATACTTAAGGAGCAGATTGACTAAAATCTGCACTTAAATCTGCTCTAGACGATGCTAACATTAAAAATGTTTTCAAATCAGATGACTCTTGAAATATCTTCTGCGGTACATGTGTAACTCACATGAAACAAATCTTCAGCGGACGAATTTGACATCATTGAAACAAAATTATGGAAACTCTGTGTAAATGAAAGTAAAATTTTAAAATGGATTATAAAATACTTATGATATAAGCAGAACTTGCTTATTAAGACCAATATCTCCATTTGCAACACTGTTTTCATATTCAACTCCACATCTGCAGACACGTGAGAAAGCATTTATTTATGGGAAAGGGTTTTAATTCCTCTTAGAATTGATTGATTTATTTAGGATTTTACGCCGTTTTCAACAATTTTTTATGTCACGGCGGACAGTTCACCTACTCATGTGTCTCCTTTCTCACACTAGTACTCCACACAACATACTTTCCAAGCAACTGGCTACGTTTTCTCATAGACTGTTATCCCATTGGTGGAAGTCGAATGATGCTTGTCGCAAAGCCTGTCAAACCTCGAAAAGAATGTTGGGCGAGCTTGAGATCGAACTCCAAACTCCTGGATTAACAGCCCTCATCGCTACCGGGCTCCTCTTAGAAATAAAGTTTATATAAGCCCTTCAATGGGAAAAAGGTACACATCCACTTTGGGGAATATTGTAGATCCAGCTCTTTTTCAGTTGTTTGCTGAGGATTAAAGTTGATTTACTATAATGTTGTAACCTTAAAACTGTTTTTTAAATTCATTCTTAAATCCTTTCCCACATAAAACAACTATGCATCAGATGACGTTAATGCAAAACTATAGAGAATCTTTATGAATGAAAGTATAATTATTGATGAGAGTTGAAATCATTGAGGCAAATGGACAAAAACATCTCCAAATAAGCAATTTCTCCTTTTGTCACAATGAGTTCAATAGTTGTGCGTTTCAGGACTCAAAAAGGGTCATTCTGCACCTCAGAAAATTTGAACATTTATATTCATAGATTTTTTTTAATCGACTGTCATACTCGCTAATTTCCGGAAAATTCCGGAAATGCTTCTGGAAAAAAAAAGATCATCGTAATGATAAATGCACCGCATATAATAGTAAAACTACTGCGTATAATCAAGATGCCACCGCATGTTTCGTAACACTGACGGAATAAAATGTCATTTGAACTGCATATAATGTTGTTTGTATTGCATATGACGCTGTTTGCATACCATATAATGGTTATTCTACTGTATCTACACTTTTACACAGCTTATTATAAAATAACCACCATATAAAACAGAAAAGTCACTGCATATAATGCAAAATGTACCATGTCAATTGAAATATATACCTCGTATACATTAAAATGTACTGCGTATAATACAATACAACATACTAATACAGTAAATGCATTCCATAGTAATACTTTACGATATGTTACCTTGGTCCCTGACTACTGTTATGTTTGTTGGATACAGATTCACCAACTTATACAAGGAAAACAAAACTTAATATCTTTATCTGGGACTTAACATTCGTTGCATTGGTGTATGAGGGTATATGAATACATAGTCTGTAAATCTTTAAGATTACTCGGTCGAAATCTTTGTTGAGCCTTATTAATTAAAGAACATTTCCTTATTTATACATGCACTATTTAACTTTGTGCTCGATAGCGATGGATGTAGTCAATGATTGATACTATTTGAAAAAAGATCAGTTTGCACCCAGATTCAGCCTCACAATATGTGTTGGTTGATCTGAGATCAACATTCTTTGACTCTCAGATTGAATTTATTCCTTTATCATTTTCAAATGTTTTTCAAATGTCTAGTAGACGATAATATCCCAGATTTTTTAATATATTGCAGTCCGATATTATCAGTTAAAGTTCAATTATTGACATGAGTTGAAATCATAGTGACATATGTAGGAATAGATCGATACGTATTCCCAAGTTGTCTGCTATAGAAGCGTCGTATGCGTCCACATATGGGACATTGTTAGTTGGCGATACTGGCAATGTACATCGATAATTCAAGCTAAACGATTCGCTAACAATACATGAGCAAATAACACTTTATCAAGGATAGCGTTTCCTTTAAGATATACAACTTAAAAGTCAATCAAAAACAGCAATATATTCGACAGAACTATGTGTATTGAGCTGATCACTGCAATGAAGCGTTTGATAATCTATAATCGGATAGTGGCGAAAACCAACACATTAGCTGTACATGGATGAATTATATAAGGATATTATATTACACGTACATCAGTAATAAAGAGTTACACTATATGTGCCGTTCCACGGGAAAACCAATAGTGTGGACTTTTCGTAAGGTATCGACACGGATCAGCCTAAACATGCAGCGGCGACTAACCCAGACATACACTTTTCGCCTCCTCTGGATTTCATTATGCTATACCTCTATCTTCCTGAGACGGAATGTGTCTGCCCGGTTTAGCTTGCGTTCTCTCGTGGAACGGCTCATATATAGTGAGCGTATACAAGCTACCATTCATTAGCAGTCTCCTTTACCCTATTGCTACTAGTAAACATTTCGCTGAATAAATGCAGTTGACTTCGTCAATTTAGATGCTTGCCAAGTCATCCAAGTTTCTCCCGTAAATATGTCCACAAATCAATGTATATGAAAAGCGAACGATAAGCGACCAGAGCGTTTCATCTCTGACAAATCATATTAACCTGACCATGTAGTATAGTATGGTGCATTAATAATTATTACTGTAAAACTTTGTAGTGTACAGAATATGGTGATTTATGAATACAGATATACAGTCATCTGTGATTTGATCACTAGATATGTTATACTCATCACTAGTCTCAATATATCGCCGTTACATATTGCATTAGGATGCGAACAGTCAAAATAAAAAATCGCATTCTTAGTACAGAAACCTGGACTATACTCATCACCAATAGTTTCGTTTAAATCTGTTGAAAAATGACTGAACAAATGTTGTAGTAAATCATTCACATTTAACTTGTTTGAGCTTTCAGTTATTGCGATTATCTCTTTTTTCCAAAGCTGTCTTGGTTTGGTTTTAGCCAACTCTTTAAGTATATCCCTTTACCTTATTATGATAGATTGGATTTTCTTAACGTTTTGTGCTGTCAAATAAAGTTTTCAGGGGATATTTATCAAACTTAGATAAACGTATATCTAAAACGAATAATTAGTAAAAAGGCATGCCATAGATTTTTTCACGCAAATATTGGCACTGTTTCACATCTGAAACTTCCAAGCGGGAAAATGTTCCCTAATTGGTATGTCTAAAAGTCCTCTTCTGAAGATTTGCTCTATGCTGGAGGATTTACTTTCACCTAAATATTTGAATTTAGATTTTCATCTTTACAGGTGAATACGCAACAACAAACTTAAAGGTACAAGGAACAATCGTGTCAACGTGTCAAGTAAAAAATATTGTTCTTATAGATGTTAATGAAGTTCTCTTTTTGCAGGTGAATCCAACCACACACACAATGTTCCACGCATATGATGTTACACGTCTGAGGACGATTATGTTTGGGTTGTGCTTGCTTACCGCCGTGTTGTGTATTATCGGGCTAATTGTTGCTGATAGGGACAGTTTCGCTATGTACCTGCCCTTAAGAGCTGTGAAATTCTCCACTGATATCAAGCAATTTAACGGCAAGTGAGACTAAATTGAACCGTCACAATCATGTCAATGAAACATGTAGGTTGGTGCACAGTGGTCACTGAATTAATTGATTGGTATACCCTGAGTGCACACTACATATGTTTATGTAAACTGACCGTGTTATGTATTTAGTTCGACAGTTCAGTATAGCCTACATTGACTATACCATTGAAGTGTTCGTAATCTTAAAGTATGATTTGTGGTCCAGATTGACTTTTCAGTTTGGCATCAGTTGAAGTTACAAAAAGTCCTATGTGGGAAATGGTTAACTGACTGTGCCAATAGCTTGTTGCAATGTTTATATATATTTTACATGTAATAAGATAAAACTTCGAACTAAAACTGCATCTAAGGTATGGATTTATAAAGATAAACACACGGTTCAATCATACAGTTAACAAAAGATACAACAAAAATGCAACTGACAATTATGAAAACAGCTTGGACAAACTTATGATTTGGAAACATTGTGACAAAAGGAGAAATTGCTTTTATTGATCTAGTTCTCCTATGGCCACATTTTGTAAATCGTTTGTTGCCAATGCGTCAAACACGTCTGCATGCGAATAACGATTTTTGTTTTTCTTACAATTACAGGTTTTCAAAAAGCTTTCACGTATTCAAGGCCATCAAATGGAACATGCACAGCTACTCCATCTTGGTCCAATCGAATGTTAAATCCGGATATAACATCTGACCTTACAAACTGGAATTTCATAGTTCGACAGACATGCCCTTCTTTCACAATAAACGTTAATCAAACCGTCAAACGAGAAAAAGTCGGCTTCACATGCAATGACAACAATGCCCGCATGTACACGTCATCTACTACGTCATCGTCTGACGTTATGACTGTTCCGTTCGGTGATGGGTGTTTGTTGAACGTCATTGACACGTGCTGTACAGACGACAAGATTGTTCCGAATGTTTTACATTATGTATGGTATGGTAAAAAGGAGATGGGATATTTTCAGTTTCTCAGTTTCATGAGTGGACTTAGATTCATGAAGCCGTGTTTGATTCTAATTCATGGGGATCATCTACCTTACGGTCCATACTGGGAGTCTCTCATCCTATTATCACCAAACGTGGTACACGTACAGAGAAAAAGAATAGAGGTTGTGTATGGAAATACGTTGTCTTTTCCTGAACATGGCGCTGATGTTATGAGGATTGAAGCTTTACAAAGTAAGAGTAAATCCTTTATCCTAAACTATATAAATTTAATTTATGTTCAGAATTTGTGTCTAAGCATATGTTTGGTCAGAAGCGAATTTGTTCTCCAAATTGACAAATCAAAAGAAGTCTTTCTTGGAGCATAGAGTTATTTTCTCAGCAGTCAGAGAACATTATCAGAGATTTATAGTTTCGGACCCTGCTTATAGTTAGTTGCTTGTAAACGGTTTAGATCCTTCGTGACTTTTGAGAAAAGCTGTGGTAAATGGTTAAAAAACACCAAGTTTATTACAGCAGCATATCTAGTTGGAAAATAATTAGGTTGTAAACTGAGATTGTCCAAAAGTTTCAACTTGATGCATTCAAAATTTGAGCGCCGCCTTCGGATAACCAACCATAGCGAATTTACGAACAGTGTAGATCAAGATCACCCTAAGCACATTCTGGTTCCACACTGTTCGATTATAAAAAGAAACACTGAAGATGTATCTGATATACATATCTACTATTGCCTAAAATATCCTCATTTATTTTTATTGTGTAGACTTGTGAAATATATTTTACTCTCCCATGTGTCTGCATCGTTGGTTTTGGTCAAGTTGAAGTGTATCACCATCAGGGTTCAATCTAGAATTTACTTTTGATTGGTCAATGGACCTTTGTAATTCCCAAATGAGCCATTAAATATTACAGGGACGTAGATAAGAGGGATAAGTATCTAAAATTGTATACTAAAATATCACCCATTTAGCAAGAAAAACTAAATAAAATATTGAAGATATGACAATAACAAAGATATTTTCTGGAAATTTAATCATTCTTCTTTTGTCTTAGATAAAATTATTTGAATACATTGCCCATTTTGATAATCTGTTATCCTTATGAATAATATCAGTCATTTAATTTTTGGAACAAAATTATTAAAATTCAAAAATCTCAATACATGTGTATTTTAAACCATTCATTATTAAAATTACAAAAACAAACCCGGTTGTTCAATGTATCTGTTACTTTAGTTGAATTTGTAAGCTTTCAGAATATGTATGTTTTGTTTATGTGCCAAATATGACTTCAAAGTTTTATTTGCTACAAAATGTGAAAATTTGGACAATTTTATTTCTACATGTGATATTTTAACCCGATTACAGGTGTACAGGCTACGCACCTGAATCTTAGTATGATTCTACTCTATCCTAGATCAGTGAAATTCACGAAAGACGAAAAAGGATCGCTCTATGAGCAACTATCAGTGCCATACTATAGTAAAATCAAAATTACTGTAATGAGCTGTCCTGCGAGAAAACTAACATTATGGCCTTTGCGTAATGTACCGACCCAGATCAGCCTGGGCAGTCCGCGCAGACTGATACGGGCCGACACATTACGTCTCAGGAGTATAGAGGTATAGAGTAATGATTCCTGAAACAGAAAATCCACAGGAGGCGAAAAGTGTCTGTCCGGAGGCTGATCTTGGTCGATACTTTACGCAGAGGCCACAATGTTGGTTTTTCTCGCTGGACGGCTCTAGTTATGTTTTGTATTGTTGGTGCCTGTGTAAAATTAGATACTGACCTAATTAACTTTTTTCAACAGACAATTGATCAATGTGTAACATTGAAAAATTAACCTACCAGTGACAAGTTGTTTGCAACTACTGGCGACATTGACTTCACTTGGTACAATAGTACACTACCGTAATAGTGGACCGACAACCACTAAGGTCAATCATTGAGTATAAGGTCTTATTGAAAATAGTAATGCTTTCTGATGCTTCTGCAGCAATCGAATTTTGAATCATTGTGCCAAATGGAGAAATGCTTACAGTGAGTAATTTCTCCGTTTGCCGCAATGTATCCAACTCTATTCAATAACTTCTTTTGTATAGAGAATTTCTATTTTTGCCTAGTATTGATAAAAATTGACATTATGATATACGGGGAGGCCATGAATAGACAGGATTTCAATGCGATAATTTACTGTAAGTTGGACGTACGAAATTGCAGTTACATTGGTATTACAAGTTTCATTTACTTGCCAAGCTATTCGAATGGTCGAGTTGAGTGTTCACGACTGGTTGGTTGGTGATTGTCATTTGCTGCCAGTGTAGATTCAGATGAGTCAGACATTACGTGAAGTCTGATCGGGTTTTGCACTTTTCGCCATTAAGTTCGTTTCCGTTTTGTTTGTTTGTTTGTTTTATTCGGCTTTACGCCGTTTTCAACATTGTTTCGGTTGTATCACTGCGGTAGTTCACTCATTCATGTTCCTGGATAAAGAACCGGTAAAAAGCTTGGAAATGTGCTTTGCCCAAGGGCACCTCACCATGACCGTCGTGACTTGGGATCGAACCCGGGACGCACGGTTCACTAGCCATTCGGCCGATTCAAGTTTCTGGAGCACCGTTGACCCTTACCACATTCAACAAATTCAGTCGAAAAAATGTGCACGTTGGCAAAAATGTGGAAAATATAAATGAATGAAGAATAATTAAATTGAGATTAAAACAGTTTGGCAAATGCTGTTTTTCTTCATGAACAATTCCCCTTTAGTAACAAAGTATTCAATAGTCGTCTGCTGCAGAGGCGTCAGAAAGCGTCACGTGTATTAATTTATTTTGTCCATTTGACGAATTTTGACAAGTTTTTGACGAATTTTGACAAAATGTTAAAAATGTTAAAAATACAATAAATTGACTTAAGCGACGAACTTACTTTCATGTTCTATAACGGGCATTTATAAGGCGAGATTTGACAAACAATACTCACTCAAGTATCAATGGTAACAGTTCCAGTCACACAGAACCAGACCTTAACTTAGCTGCATCTACAACGCTCTCGTGTAGATCTAATAACTGCATACTTACAAATCGTCTCAGATTGACCATTGCATTAGCCAATCAAAATCGATTTGTATTAACAAGGGAGATTACGCATATACATACACAGGAAAATCTAGTTGGTGGGCGTTGGTTGCATCATACGATTTCATTTGACAAGACATAGATGTTTAAAGTCAAATCGCGCAAGACAAATGCTTCAAATTAGACGAGTTATAAACATAATATGCGGATGGTTAGAACTTGTGACATAGTTGCGTTCCGAAGTTGCGTTGATGATCAAATTCGTATTTTTGTTTCACAGAAATTCTGTTTTGTCATCTTTATCGTTTGGCCAGTCTATACTTTTTCATAGGTTATTTTTTGTTTGCAGTTGAAAGTACATGTATGATGCAATATGTATTACCGCGCGTGTTATTTCAGGATCTGCCATATTTGCCATCGAGTCATACAAGCAGTCTGATCTGGATCTGCCATATTCGCTATCGAGTAATACAAGCAGTCTGATCAGGATCTGCCATATTCGCTATCGAGTCATACAAGCAGTCTGATCAGGATATGCCATATTCGCTATCGAGTAATACAAGCAGTCTGATCAGTATCTGCCATATTCGCTATCGAGTAATACAAAAATCTGATCAGGATCTGCACTTTTCGCTATCTAGTCATATTAGCAGCATGTACATGATCTATACTAATCGCTATCGAGTCATGCAATTAGCCTGGAAAATTCTTAGGAACAACAACTCAAGTATACAATTCGATCGTAGATGCCATTACTTTTCAAAATCTTTAAGGAAAAGAAGCTTTATTCAGCCCCAGGTTTTCTCTTCAATCTCCATGCTTTTGTATATATCATTTCGTACATAACGTGTGTAATTCATGCTGCGGTTTTTGTGCTTGTTAAAATAATAAGAATATCAATCGCCTAAAAAGTTTCTTATGTAGGTGAATTTAATCAATATGGGTTATAGATAGATAAACACTTTACGACATAAAAAACACATTTTGGTGCATCAATGCAGGCTACTTTGAAACATTGTGGTCAAAGTTCATGAACAATTTCTCCTTTTTACAAATATGTCCAATTTCATCTGCAGTGCACATCATATCGTTTTGTATGTTGTAAAAGGTTAATATATTTCACCATAATTATGTTGTTCCATTTTAGAATACGGCGGGCTGTACTTAGATTTCGACGAGATACTATTACGAACTATTTCCCCACTAAGACGATACGAAATGACCATGGGCCACGAAGCAAAGGCAAGGCTTGGCAATCAGTTTATTATGGCAAAGAAAAACGCAAGTTTTCTCGAATTGTGGCACCAAAGCTACAAGAACTATAAAAAAGGACATTGGCAATGGAATTCTTTAATAATACCTTTAAAACTCTCAACGGATCATCCAGAACTTATTCACGTTGACGGGTTTAATTTTACACGTCCAAAATATGGACAAATTAATTTAATATTCAAGGAGAATTATGATTGGTCCACTAATTACGCGATGCACTTGTTTATGAGAAAGTACAAAGATCCAATTGATGTTAAAATCATGCGAACGTTGAATACGACAATTGGCGCCACTAGCAGACATGTTTTCTTTGGAAATAAAGAATTATGCGGGCACTGAAGTAAATGTCGTTAAGTCTTCTTTTCAGTTTATGTTGATTTCATTAAATATGCTTCAGCGTTTGGTTCAGTATTAGGGTGTGCTTAAAAAGACAGCTTAAGCAACGGCTATTTGTGCATTGACACACAACAATGGACCGTTTATATATTTTTTTTATAATTATTGGGTCTTTACGCCGCTTTCAACATGATTTCAGTTATATCACGGCGACAGTTCAATTATTGTTGATCCCTGGGTAAACAAGTCTTGCCCAAGGGCCCGTTTGTACTTTGCGACCAGCGAACTTACAGATTGGTCATCCATACAATTCAGGCATTCTTGGAACCTCTAAATAATGGCTATGACTAACTGTACAAGAATGTAATTGTAACTTAAACAAAAACTGAGGTATTTGTTTAGGATGGTTGTCGACAGACATCCGTTCCAGAGTCATCACAATTGATAAACGGATGTTCGGATTTACTACGGCGGGATGGGTGTGTAGGTATTTGTATATTTAGGTCAGAAGGACGGACTGATGGTTGCATGTGTATGTGCATAAGAGATGTTTGTCAAATATGAATGCATTTCTTTACTAATGAGGTAAGTCACCTCGTACACATTTGAGCGTTGCTTCAGGAAAAACAACCTTAACGTCAGGAAATATGCATGCCTTTGTATTCAGGCTAACATATTTATGAAACGTTCATAGTGCCTGTATAAGCTGCCTTCACATATACTTGTATTGTGTTAGTTTAACCCCTTCCCACATATATACGCTTAATGACGCATCAGCGTGCGCCAACCTTTTGCTTCAAACGACTTTTCCTCCATTACCACTTGGCCAATTAGAATGAAACTTCATATGAAGCATCCTCTCAATGTCTTCTCCTAAATTCCTTCCATTTGTTATGATCCATTTACAATTCTGGTTTCCATGGCTACCGAAACAAAACACTTTAAAATAGTTCTCCTCCTAAACTGGTTGGCCGATTTTTTAGAAATGTTCCTTGGATGACCCTCTATCCGATTCCTTTCAGCCATGTTGAATGGCCGCCAGGAATCGGGGCTATTGTGCATTATATTGCCATAGTAAAAATTAAAAAAATACTTTTCTCCGAAAGTGTCAGGTCGATTTTCAAATAGTTTTGTAGAAATGTTCCTTAAGTGACCCACTAGCAGATTTTTTCAAGCCATGTTGATTGGTCGAGAAACATAGCCGCCAAGGGCCGGAGCTATTTTGTCTTATATGGCTATAGTGAAAACTAAAAAAACTTTCACCTCCGAAAGTGTCAGGTCGATTTTCAAATAATGTTGTAGAAATGTTTCTTAAGTGACCCACGATCAGATTAACTCAAGCCGTGTTGGTCGAAAAACATGGCGCCAGGGAGCGGTGCTATTTTGCATTAAATGGCTATAGTGAAAACTTGAAAAATCTTCTCGGACGAATTTATCTTGCCGATTTTCAAAAAGATTGTGTAGAAATGTTCCTTGGGTGACCCTCTATCAGACTCCACCAAGCCATGTTTATTGGGCCTAAAATATGGCTACTACGGGGACGGGGCTGTAAGCCTTATATTGGCTTTAGTGAAAACTTAAAAAATCTTCTCCTCCCAAACTATTTAGCAGATTTTCAAAAAGTTTTGCAGAAATGTTCCTTGAGTGACACTCTACGAGATTCCTCCAAGCCATGGTGATTGGTCAAAGAACATGGCCTCTTGTTTTGTACTCTTATTGGAAATAATACTTTCATCTATATATTTTGTTTTAAAGATTTGTCTAGATATCGTCGTCTGATGAAGATTTGTCATATGTGGAAAAGGGTTAGACGTATTTTAATGTCAATACGTATACACTTTACCTAACATAACAAACAAATATAAAAAATATCTCGATATAGCTTATTTTTATTCTCTCCTCTATGTTGACAATGTGGGTACATGAGGAGGAAGTCGCGCAAGCTAACCTGGCACATAAACGTAACGGAATTTACGTTAAAATCACCTTAACCACTATGCTGTCGGGCTCGGTCTGTCGAAGAAACGTAGGTATACCGGTTTAACAAACAGTTCTTACGTAATCCGAAGGTTAACACGCAGGTATGAAGTAACAACTGTGTATGAGCTGGCGTGTTGGGGGTCTTATGGCCTCTCCGACATCATTTAACTCTTTCCAACATACAGGCGCTTTCTGACGCCTCTGCAGCAGACACCTTTAGGAAATATTGTGGCGAAAGGAGAAAATTGCTCATAATGAGAAATTTCTCCTTTTGCCACAATGTGTTCAACTTTTCTAGTCTTTTTACCAACATAGATATATATTTTCCGTGTTATTGGCTAAATATTTGCTGTTGCAGATTTGTTGTATGTGCGAAAGGGTTAAAGTTACATTGATATCAAACTAGTGGGACTTAATGTCTAGCTATTTGTCGGGGGGAAACCCCACCTCTAAGGTATATTTAAGATATAGACTGATTTATTGTTACTGTTTTCTTTCCTACTCATTTCATGTCAATTATGTTCAAGTTTAAATATCCTTGCATTATATTTAATCATATTCACTGGAATAAAAGACATTATAAGACAACAAAATTATTTTGAAACTATGTTATGTTTGCCCTCTCTCTTTTTTGGACGGTTGTCGATATACATCCGTTCCACAGTGAACACAATTAATACACGGAGTTTCGGAGTTACTACGTTCTTATAATACAGGCAGCTCAGTTCTAAGCGAGTACTTTTCACGCCAAATACATGATCTGATCAAAGCACTGAAAGTACCTGATCGGTCAAAGCACTGAAGGTATTGGTTGGATGGATGTGTTGGTATTCGTAAATTAAGGTTAGACAGGTGATTGCATTATGTATATACACAAGTGATGTTTGTCAATTATAAATTCTTTCCTTTACCAATGAGTTTAGTCACCTGACAACTCTCAAAGCAGTATAATTGCTCAAATTGACATTGTTTAAATAACATTTTAGATACAATTATGATCAAGATCTGTGTGCTAAACTATAATTAATGTTTGATCCCAAACAATGAATCTTTCTCTGTCAACTTAAGCACAGAGGTTTTTTTGCAGCGAAATCTTTGAGTAAAATTGGATTTTAGCTACTTGTTTTTTTCTGAGCAACTTTTAGTGAATGGCTCAAATGGCTACGTATATTTTAGGTCGAGAAGCTTTTTTAAGTTTTTACTATACTCATGTGAGGAAAACCCTGGCGGCAATGTTTTATCAATTGATCGGTATAATTTGAACAATCTTGGTAGGGAGTCACTCAAGAAACAGTACTTTCAAATCGACTCAGTACTTTCGGACAAGAATATGTAAAAGGTTCTGACAATTAATTGAACACACTTCATGATTGAAAGAGAACAACCTAAGTAACATTATTATGGAATTATTTTTAATACATTTCGTTGTTTTAGGAGAAGCCTTTTGTAGGAAAATGTTAATGGACTGACGGACAGACGACGACGTAGCCAGACGGTGAGTGCTCACAATAGCTCAACTGGCACTCCTAGCTAAGGTGAGATGAAATATAGCAAGATGGATATATTTGTATACGATTCGATACAAATTGATGCATTAAAACAAGATGGTTGTGATGATTACTTTATGTATAGGTGTGCAAGCATAATTTAAGTTAAGGAATAGTGAACTTTGGAACATTTCATTTACATTTTAAACAAGAAGGGCGATATGGCCCTATATGGCTCACCGAGACATACTTATGATCAAAGGTGACTAAAATTCAACCGTGAGCACAAACATTATGATACATGATTATTTGGTTTCATTACATAGTTATTGTAATAAATGGGGTCTGACAGTAAATACTATAAAACACGTTATTATGGTATGTAATAATAGACGCCGAAGTATTGATCCTGAACAACTTTTACATATTTAGGTGTTACATTGTCCTACATGTCACTGAAAAGGTTTTCTGAACAAGCTATGAAAGTTGTATTGAAAGCTGTATGAAAGCTGCGTTGTATTCTTCATTTGGGCAAATCTCTTTAAAGGTTGGCTAAACATTGAAATTGTTTACAGATGTATGGGGTTAATGTATGGGGGTCTTTATAAAGCTGACGACGTAGAAAGGTACATTCAAAGTTTTTAAAACAAATTCTTGTCGTGCGGTAACAAACACCATCAGCAGCAGTATACGGAGAAGTTGGAAGATATCCTTTACTTGTATTACGTAAGATAGCAATTATTAAATATTGGGGGGGAAATCGAAAACATGACCTAATATGCTTTTATATAATGTTTTTAACATGAAAGATGCACATGGCAATATTTTTCATAAAGATAATATCTATAGGAACTACCTATTTACGAAAGAACCTTAAATGATTGTAAACAAAAAATTAAGAGCATACATTGGTCATAACAAATAATTTTAAAAGTAATTGACTAGACGATGATAATCTTCATGTCATGTATTTTACATGATCATAACATTTTTGTAATTCATAATACTGTCGTCTATTATTACGAACAAAAAAATAATAAGCTAAACACTTTCCGAAAATTTATAATAAAGTTAAAATGAAATATGTTTAAAATAATGTCCAAGATGACCCTTAAATGATCATCTGCATGATGGTATAGAAGCAAATGTGTAACTGATAATATCAGAAAATTTGATCATTATTCTTACTGTATCAAATATTGGTGTCGTTTATTAGTAATGCCAAATAACAGATGCAAAAAACCTTGGATGATGTTGGACGAAGAACCTGAAGTACTTACGTAAACAACTTACTTTTTCTCTATGGTTTTGGCTATGTTTGGATTTCACAGGACGTTGGAAACGCCAACCAACGCCAACCATTTTGTCAAATGTTTCAAACAGCGCTTGATAGACTGTTTCAAACAAAACTGGCATGTTCAAATCAACGCATCTGGTCGTTGCCATAATTACAAACACTATAAATCTCTGCTAAATACTGAAAGATATCTGTTGATTGACATCCCATTCAAATATAGAATAGCTCTTGCTAAATTCCGTTTCTCGAACCACAAATTTGGCATCGAAACTGGTCGTCACAATAATATTGATCGTGAACTAAGGATATGCATTTACTGTTTTCAAAAGTTAAAGAAAAACATTGTTGAATGTGAATTTCATGTGTTATTTCAATGCCAAAAGTTTGATAAATTAAGAACTGTATTTTTATTTGATTTGTATGTAGGTGACACCAACATTGATGCTTTTTATACATTGCTTCAAAACGACAATCCTGATATCATAAAAAACTTTCATACTTCATATATATGTTAATAAAAACATGATAAGGACATCATTCTCAGTTATATACTATTTGTTAAATAGAATACTTTGCACTATGGGCCGGTGGCCTAATAACTTTCAATAAAATATTTGTCATTGTCATATCAGACAGACGGAAGCCGGGCAAAATGTGATCAAAATAGCTCACATTGAGCACCTCGTGCACAGGTGAGCTATAAATGGTAGTAATGGCTTCCCTCCTTGGCATTTAGGGTTGCGGGGTAAGCAAATATTGACTGACAAGTGTCAAGATAAATGGACCAGTAGTACTTTATCAAGGAAACACATGATGTAGCTGAAACAAGAGGGCCATTGTGGCCCTAGATCGCTCACCTGAGTTAAGTCAGCCACATAAACAATGACAATAACTAATTTTGCAGTCAGGTAAACAAACAAGATATTTCACTTCAATTTAGCCTAGTGATCCTGTTTTTGATACGTCTTGATCCATATTTTCGAACTAGGCATAGATATCAACACAAGACAATCCTTCTGACAAAATTTTAGACCAGTAGTAGTTGTAAATTACCACAGTAGTAGTTTGTAAGTGGTAAAGGGTTAACCCTTTTCTTTATGTAGATGCTATCTGATGCCTTTGCATAATGAGCAATTTCCCCTTTTGTCAACATGTGTTCAATTATATTGAATTATTGAATAATAACATTGTCGAATATAGATATTTTCCAAAGTTTTGCCTTAATGTTTTCAAAGTGGTCGGCTGCATATTTGTTGAATGTGGGAAAGGGTTAAGAAAACTGAAATTACTCTAAAATGCATGTACCTGTATCACCATTTCAAACTAATAAATGTTATTCTCTTATTGTCAGTTCAGCCTTCTTTTCTGTTTTATATTTGATGTGGATGAGTTTTGTAAGATCTGAAGCATTTTTGTGTGAAGCATTGTGATACAAAACAAAATCTGCTTTTATTGAACAATTTATTCTTTTCTTTTAATGTAGTTTACTATATCTCAACATTTAAGTGTCTATTGTCTATAATTTTCATATATTTCCCACATTCAACAAATCTGCAGCAACCCTTTAAAAATACCTGGGCAAAACCGTTACGATTTTTGATTAAGGCCTTTGTTTCCAAATGGTAGCTTTTCAAAGATAGGGTATCTATTTTATATTATTACACAATGAGAGGAAGTGCAGTGTACAAGAACCATAACTCTAATTTAGCTGATTAAAGAATAATAGCCCTTTGTTACGTAGTGCGTAGAATAACTTTAAAACTGCAAAGAAAAAATAATAAAACTTCATACGGTGATACAACACATTGAGCGGAAGTGCAGTGTACATCAACCATAACCGGAGAATAACTTAATAACTACGAGATGGAATCTAATAAAACTTCATACAATGGTAGAGCACAATGAGAGGAAGTGCAGTGAACAAGAACAATAACTCTTATTTAGCTAATTAAAGAGTTATAGCCATTTGTTACTTTTTTTTTGTGCGTAGAATAACTTTAAAACTTCAAGATGGAAGAAATATGGCCCTTTTTCTATTGAGAATTTTAGTTTAGTTATTCATACCAAATCATTTTTTTTTTCAAAATAATTAAAGATAAAGCTTAAACATTTATAAAAAAAATTACAATCATTACCTCGTTTTTGCAAGCACAAAAAAGTCGAGCATGCTTTCCTCCGACAGGTCTTGTTATAGAATATGCTTCAGGAAAAAATATTTCTTCAAAACCTCATGAGTTTTTTCAATTTGGAAAGGTTAAGTAAAGGTTTAAAGACACTCAATTATTTTCCATCTATAGTGACAAGAGATAAGCATAATATAAATTTACCTAATTGTCACTTGACTTTAAAATAATTGCAGGAAATAATTGCAGGAGAGCAATGTAGCATCTTTGAAAATTGGAGGTTTTAATTTGATACTGTTCAAAACAAGAAAAGGAAAAAAAAAATGTTGTCAAATGTCCGAGGATTAACTTCCTAAACACGTTTTGGCTAAAAAATAAAAACATATTGTATTATTATTTTTGAGATACCAGATTATTCTAAAGTTAAGGTAAATGCCTGGGTCGTTTGTGCCAAGTGTCATGGAAATCCTATGATGCATGGTTAAGATGCGGCCCGGACAAGGTACAGTCCTATCAAACAGTTCTAATTTTGACATTTGACCTTTTAAGTGTAACCTTGACATTTGAGGTACAGGCCTAAGTCTAGTGCGCGACACGCCACCTTATCATGTTGAACATGTGTGCCAAGTTTCTTGGAAATCCTATGATACATGGTTAAGGTGAGAACCGGACAAGGGTCGGACAGACGGACGCACGCATGCAAGAACATACATTCAACCGCCATTGTGACAGCTTTGTCGAGCTCACCGCCAGCGGACAAAAAAAAAACCAATCCAACTGGAATGCCATCAGTCATTGCACATCTCTTCTTGGTATAGAAGCTTCTTTAAAAATATCATTGAATTCCCCACCCAGTGATTGCTGGGAAACAGCACAGATAAAAAAACAGATTTACTGAACGTCCAACATAGTTACTCCTGTCCGATTGAGAACGCTATCCAATCCCTACTAAAAAGGCATATTGTGAGTGGAGCCGGACAAAGAATCCCATGGACAAAGTATCCCATGCAATTTTTGTCTAGGTGGACAAAGGATCTCACATCATTTTGACAGAGTGGACAAAGTTTCCCACATCATTTTGACAGGGGGGGGGGGACAAAGGCTCCTGGCTACATCATTAGTACTACAAAATGAGAAATTGTTCATAATGAGCAATTTCTTCATTTGTCACAGTGTTTTTAAAAGTCGACTATTGCAGAGGCTCCAGAAAGCGCCTATATGTTGGAAAGGGCTAAGGCACCTGCGACCAGTGGAGAACCAATTCACAAATTATTCATACATGCTTTCAAGAGACGTGTAGCAACAAGTTATTCGCTTAATAAAGATAGTTAGAAAATTCGGCCGGCTTTTTTACATGTACCCAAATGTTGGTTTTCCTCTGGCACAAATCATATACAGACAAGAGGCCCATGCTGGCCCTAGATCGCTCACCTGAGGGATGTGATTCGTCTTTAACTTTAACCAATCAACATGACTTAAAGTAATCTAGTAAAGGTTCTCACAAGGAACATTTCTACATTCTAATTATTTGGAAATTGGCATGACACTTTTTGAGAAGATTTTTAACGTTTTTACTATAGCCATTTTAGGCCAAATAGCCCCGGAACCCTGGCGGTCATTTGTCTACCAATCAATTAACATGGCATGAAGGAATCTGATAGAGGATCAAAATAAAGAATATTTCTACAAAAACGCCGATATAATTTCTGTCGAGAAAATGATAAGGCATTATAAGGCAAAACAGCCCCTCCACAATTTTTGACCAATCAACAAGGCTTGAAGGAATCAATGAGAAAGTCACCAAAAATCATTAGAACAAAACTATTTGGAAATTGGCCCGAAACTTTCAGAGAAAAAGATTATTAACGTTTTCACTATATTAGGCAAAACATGTAGAATCTCTAAAAATATAGGTTGAATTACTTAAAAAAGTTGAACAAATTTGTGGCAAAAGAAAAGGGTCCTTTTGTCACACTGTCATCAAAAGATTTTTGCTGCAGAGGCGTAAGAACGCGTCTGTATGTTGGAAAGGGTTAAGTTTCATAATTTAAGCATGTATATGCTGGCATTCGTGAATACTGTAGGTTAAGTATAATGTCATGTTGACATTTGTTAACGATGTAGGTTCTTATCAGCTTTTGCATCTGCTCTGTCTTATCAGAATCTACATATGTGTTGCAAATATTTCCAATAAGCTTTTGTGAGTGATTTGAGAAACAAATGAAGATCTTGACCAGACTGTAAAAGCAAAGGCTGAATTGAATCTACGTTGTTTTCAAAAGGTCATGTAGTACCTTTTTGCATGGACAGGCCCAGATAAGGACAGTTACTTTATAGTTTAACTTTCGATTACTAAATGATTATTTACGTCATACTAACATATGAATGTAAGGCTAACAAACATATCTAATCAATGCCATACCTCTTTCACACATACAACAAATATGCAGCAGGCGACTTTAAAAAACGATGATTGCAAAAATGTAGAAAATCTCTATAAATAAAGGTATAACCATTGAATATATTCAAAAACATTGAGTCAAAAAGAGAAATTGCTCAGCATGGGCATTTCCTTTTTTCCATAATTATTTCATAAGATGCCTGCTGTAGATGCGTCTGCAGGTGGTAAAGGATAACATGAGCCTTTTTGATAAGCTTAACCATATCCAACATACAAAATGTCGTCAGCAGACACTGTTTTAAAATATCTAGGCCAAACTATGCAATTTCAATAAATGAAAGTGTAATTTGTAATAAGTGGCAAAGTTTGAGGAAAAAGGTGAAAATGCTCATTATTTTTTTTTTTTTTTTTTTGTCATCTGTATTTGAGAAGGGGAATAAGAGCAGGCATGGATCAAATCGGATTTACAATAGGAAATAAATGCAGCCTTAACCTAGATAACATTGGGTATTTACCAAAATTGTACTTTCGTTTTCAATTCTTGGAGAATTATGTACCTTTATTCTTTTTCCTTCCCTTTCAGCTTTTGTGGACATTATTTTAATGTAGAAAGGTAAATCAACATAAAACAATTGCAATATCATTATATGTGCTACGAAAACAAATATACGGACATTGATTCCGATGTAAATATAAATATATAACAATTTGTACTAGTAAGTGGCTTAACCTGTCCAATATACAGACACTTTCTGAAACAGACAGCCGCCAAATTTTGATAAAAGTTGTGAAATGAGCAATATTTCCTGCTGCCACAACATTTTCAACTTGTTTCAATAATCAAACTTTCATTTTCAGAGATTATTTACATTAACACAGTCATATGCATCAGATTTGTTGTATGTTAGAAAGGGTTAATAAGTCAACTGAAGGTTTCATGTTACTTCTCACAAACAAAGTCTGTGTTGAATCTGATTGAATAAAAGCAAACAAAAGTAAAAGTAAAAGCAAATCTTTTCTACATTTGTCACAAATACCCTAAAGTTTGTTATCAAATGATCATGACACAATCAAATATACACTTAACAAAATTGCTAACCGGTCACTTAGTAAAGTAACCTTCCTGAAAAGTGCATTAAGTATAATCAATATACAGTTCAGTATTCGATCTCCGCCCTCTCGTGGCAATATTCTTTGAACATTTCAGCTAAATCGAAGCAAATTCCATAGGGAAACAAAATGTTCATTGTTTTTGTTTTTTTAGCAATCTTTTGACTCAGGCTCTGTTTCACATACATGGTAATGTTAAAGTTGAACATTCATTTGAACTAATTAAGCCGTTGATGACTGTGTTTCAGTCTCACATATGATGTAATATCATTTTAAAGTGACTAAGGGTGGTATTGTTTATTTTTCTTCCATTACACGCTATGTTAGATTTTGTGACTTTTATGATTGAGAGTGTTGTCATTTGAGACACTGTATCTTTCTGACAAAGCGAAATATGTGAACAAGTTTTCACAGCATGTGTACGAGGTAATGGTCGTTTCATGAAACTAATTTGTAATTAGGCTTATTTCACAGGGAAAGGAATATTAGAAGATTATTGAAGTGACCGTTTACGAATTTTGTTGAGTGTAGATAGGTAATAAGTGATTAAACCCTTTCTCATAAAGCATGCGCGTTTTGAGATTGTATGTAGCAGATGCCTTTTGAAAGCATATTGTAAAAGGAGAAATTGCTCACAGTGAACAATTCTTCCTTTTGGCAAAAAAATGTCTGCTGCAGATTTGCTGTCGACGGGAAATAGTTAACTTGACATTCTTGACCTGCAGCGTACGACTGCAAATATAAAGAAAATCCCACAACAATGGGCTTATATCACTCGACGCTAACAAAGTAGCTATCACTGTCTGTATGTGTCCTTAAAGGAAGATATACGGTAATGATATCTTGTTGTGCAATATTCATTTCCAGATAATACATTCGCATATCTTTATTCAGATATTAACGGTCCATTCATTCATTGACTGAGAACATTCAACGAAGAAAGATGTTTTCTAGCGGAGTAACAGATAGAGATGTGCTGCAGGCTTCAACTATAATTTCAAGACCTTCAGTAAGACATGCTGCTGGACTTACTGTAAGTTAAACTCTTCTATTGTATATTTAACAGAAATGGGGGGGTGGGGGCGTAATTATTTACATAATACAGGTTTTTTTTCAATTTTTGTTCAAAAGATTCAGAGGAAAACATAGTGATATCTGGTAAATTCAAAGATACTTTTGACACAGAATCTAAGGCATTGTGGTGAGAAATGGTGAAATGTATTATATTGAGTAGTTCCTCATGTTTCAATTTCTAAAGCTGAACACAATAAATGCCATCTTTATCAAGAAGAGGGTTAATAATATTAACTTCTACATCTTTCAATCATCTGGAAATAAGTGTAACGTGTACCGGGTCCCTCACGGAGTTAAGCAATCGCGGGTCACCCATCCGGGTACTAACTGCGATGTACGTTGCTAAACTTTGTGAACAAGCCAACCACTCTACTAACGTCGCTATAAAAGCCGGCTTCCACAAAAAGGCTGTAGAAATGGCCTTTGTAACTATACCCGGGTCCCTCACGGAGTTAAGCCATCGCGGGTCACCCATTCCAATATCTCTGGTCTTACTTATCTAAACCATATGACATATGAGGAGTACATATGTCTTTACCACTCAATATCTCTGGTCTTACTCATATACACCCTATGACATAGGAGGAATAAACATGTATTTTCCTCTCAATATATCTGGTTTATACTCATCTAAACCCGACAGCATAGGAGGAGTATATATGTCTTTACCACTCAATATGTCTGGCCTTACTCATCCAAGCCCAATGAAAAAGGGTTTGTAATTCATTGGACATGAGGAGTAAATATGTCTTTACCACTTAATATCTCTGATCTTACTCCTCTAAATCCTATGACATAGAGTCTGTAATTCATTGGACATGAGGAGTAAATATGTCTTTACCACTCAATATCTCTGATCTTACTCCTCTAAATCCTATGACATAGAGTCTGTAATTCATTGAACAGGAGGAGTGAATATGTCTTTACCACTCAATATCGCTGATCTTACTCTTTCAAACCCTATGACACAGGGCCTGTAATTCATTGAACAGGAGGATAAATTATGTATTTACCACTCAATAGCATTGGTCTTACTTATTCAAACCCTATGGCATAGGGTCTGTAATTCATTGAACAGGAGGAATAAATATGTCTTTTCCACTCAATATCTCTGATCTAACTTCTCTTAACCCCATGACATGTGTCTGTAATTCATTCAACAGGTGGAGTAAATATGTCTTTACCAATCAATATCGCTGGTCTCCCTCATTCAAACCCTATGGCATACGGTCTGTAATTCATTAAACAAAATCGGCGACAGCATAGTTAGAGATTGGTGACCAGTTTGACATTCGATTGTAAATTAATCGTGATTGCTATAAAATCGTTAGTTAAATGGAGTAAACCATAATCATATGTAAAGATGTTGTCCTGCTTTTTTAAAAGGAAGTATATTTCTGATGTTGTTCTTCAAAACAGAGAGAAAACGATTCATTTACTTTAAATTTTAATTCATTTGATGAAAAAGAGGGGTAAAAACGGGTTTTGATAATCGAAACTCTGACATCCGTAGAACTCAAAATCCCATTGGTAAAAAAGGTTCGGCTCAATAAAAATTGAATCGGGGTCAGACAGGACCAAATCTAAATGGGCCCATTACCAAAAAGGTCTAAAACCAAAAAAGACTGGGTTAAAAAGGCCCACTTTGTGGAACCTGTAATCAATTTCATATTCAAGTAGTGTTTTTACTATTCAATGAAAGAATTGCCTCAAGATGTTAGATAAATTAAAATGTAAACAAATATATTGTTAATTTATGTTAATGTGATATAAAATATATATATTTATGTATGTACATCTTGTTTCAAGTCGCGTATAGAGGGATCAGTGTCATTGTAAATGTATTGTAATTTCGTTCCAGTGAAATGTATTTCGTTTTACTTAAATAAAAGTAATAAATATATGTGTCACTTTGTATTATTTATTTAAGTTTAACAAATAGATTGCGAGAAAGTTTCAGAAGTATAATTTGTTAATCTAAACTATTGTGAATAATTGAGTAACAAATGCAGCAGACGACATTGGCAACTGTTTTTCAAGAGGAAGGTGAAAACATTGTTTCTGAAGGAGAGTTTGGCTCATCAAAACAAAGAGTATTACTAAACTAATCAAGCTTCATGTTTACCATATGTGTACATTGGGGATAAAACGTGGGTCTTTTTAACCCGGTCCTTTTTGGATAAGGCATTTTCAGGAATTGGCCTTTTTGACCCGTTACCATAGAATTTACGGGGTATTCGAAGTCCCCCATCTAAGATCATATGTGGTCTGTTTTATTTTGTTACTATGATGGCAAATTTGCTAACAGTTTTAATAACAGACATTTAAGATGAAATAGATCATAATGATCAGTTCTCTTTTGCCTCAATGTTGTTTTCAACTTTATCAATCAAAGCTCTAGATAAGAGGCATATTTCATGTTCTAAAATCTTTGTTTTACTAAACCTAATGTTGTGGGATTCTTTTGAGTACTAGCAATATTGAGATATTGAAGGGAAAATACCGGTTTACTCCCCCTTATCTAGTCTACTGCTATCATCTTTTCATCTTTTTGCCCTAATATTTTCAAAGTCGTTTGCTGCAGATTTGTTGTATGTGAGCGAGTGTTAATATATAAAATTCATTCTATTTATTAATTGTTTAATTGTCTTTATTTTTTTAGGATTTTGGACTTCAAAAGTAGTAACACCATATTGCCTTATTCAACACATTGTCTGTCTCTAATAACAACGACCAAAGTGATGACAGTGTCAAACAGTAACTGAGAAACACTACCCGATCCAGGAGAATTTGACTACCCTACTTAATCTATCGAGGGGATTTTGAGCACTGCTTTGGAATGAGGGAATTTTCAGTGTCTCCCCTTTGAAAACATCTAGGCAAAAATATGGGAAATCTTGATACATCAAAGCTTTATTAATAATTATTGAAATGAAAATAATGTTAAAAGGAAGAATTTCTCATTATGGCAATTTATTTTTCCACAATGTGTTAAAAGTAGTCTGCTGCAAATACGTCGAAATACTTCTGCATATTGGAAAATGATACATTTGCGAGTCTTAAAGTGGAATTAAGAAAATAGTAACTTAGCTCTACCTGAAACTAAAAATAAAAAAGTATTTTGTTCTTGTTGAATGTTGTTTTTTCACCACTTCTCTGATAGAGATATTGTTGACTTTTGACGCATACGCTCGAGGTCTGACAAGGTTCGATATAAGCATTATAAGGCTAAACATTAGCATTTCAAGCAATGGGTAAACACTCCACCGGAGAATATAAAAGATAAAATAAAAATAGTTTTCATTATTCAAACAAAGCTGTATAGTAAAGCACTAAATTTTTAAACACAATCGCCCCCCTCCCCCTAGCTATGTCACATGAATATTAATCATCAGAGTTAACTGCATTAGTGACATTAACGATACAATTATAAGATTGTGAGGTCTGCTTTTCGACATGGCAGTTCTTCAGTGGCTTCCAGTATGCTTGTACATTTACAACTATATGGCGAACAAAGAAGATCTTGATCAGACGTATACAATGTTGTAGATTTATCTGGATCTCGACTGTAAGTCTTTGGTTACATGACCCAAATCATTACATAGATCAACATTGATACAAATGGAGCGACGTTTCTAATAAATACATGACACATTGTGACACTGAAACAAATTGAAGATAAGGTAAGTAATTCATGTTATATTTCCACCTGCAGACATCCTTTGAAAACATTGTGACTAATAGAAAAATTGTTCATAAAGAGTAATTTCTCTTTTTGTCACATTATTTTCAACACAATCTAATAATTATACTATTGTGTATATAGATAATTTCGGATGTTTTTGCTTATATGTATTCTACTACAGATTTGTTGTTTTAGGGAAATGATTCAACCCTCTGTTGTGAGTACTCTTAATAATCATCTCACTGAGGGTACCTACAATATAGGGTTTCACTCCGTAATAAGGGAGATGTTGTGAATTAAAGACATGTTTCCTCCTTATCTAGGTCAGCTGACTTGTATGTGCTTTGGATTGCATATTCCTTGTGAAGTGAGTTAGATCAGGTTCCACTAAAGTTAGGTAAAACCGTTAACATTATCCCTGATTGAAATTACTCTAGAAATTCTAGAAAACATTGTGAAATTTAGAAATTGCTCTTAAACTAGCAATTTCTTGTTTTTCCCCACAATGTTTTCAATTTTGTATCATAATTACACATTTCAATTTCCCAGAATGTCCTTTTGGCATTTTCAGAGCTGATCACATTAAATAACTTTATATCAGAAGACTATCTAGCCTCCCACAACCACATCATGGAACTTTAAACTGCAATCACAGCCTTAGTGCTCTGGCATATCTTAACCATGTCTAACAACAAAATCTACAGGAGACAACTTTCTTATACAATGTTGAAAAGAGAGATGGAGCTAAAAATGTTGTGAAAGTATGTTTAAGATATCTCGCAGGTAGTGTTATGCAGGTAGTGTAACATCGATGAAGAGTTTTGAGTTTGAGTTGATATCACAGATGTTACATAAGTCATCCGAATCGTTACCAGCATCCTGCAAAAGATGAAAACATTGGGTTAGATTGATTCAGAAATATGTGTGATAGCTAGCTTCAGCCCCTAGCGACCATTTTGTTTTTTTAGTTATTGTAGTGGGTCGCCTAAGGAACAAATTTTGCCAAGTTATCTTGAAATTGGATGAGATATGTTTTTAAGTTAAGTAATTTTAACCAGAGCTCTAGATAGGGCAAGTGTAGAGTATTCTGAAATATGTATCTGACCTTCAAACCCAATGTTGTGCTGCAGTTGCCTATATTGTCATTAGAAACAAGTATACCAAATTTGAAGTTTATATGTCAGATGGTATAAAAGATTTCAGTATTTGTAAAAAACTTTAACCAACAAGATGCTGACGCAGACATCGGGGGCAAGTGCAATAGCCTCCTTATTATTCGAATAGTAGAGCTAAGAACAAACGGATTGAAGGTCAACGCCTAACCAATATTCTGTCCGCCTTCAGCTTGGGGATAATAATGGGATTTATCCAAAATTAAGGAATCACATTGATAAGTGTATATTTATTATTATTGTGATTCAATTTTAAGTAGTTATGTAATTAATTAAGTAATTATGCTTGATTGGGCTTTAAATCCTCATATAGCTGAGCCTGTTCATCTAACCAGGTGATTCTTGGCTTTCGTACACCAGTATTACACACACACACCTCTTTTCCACATAGACTGTTAGCCCGTTGGTAGAATACAACACATTAAATTTATAAAACTTAACACATGGACATTTGTCAAATGGCGGAAAGAATATTGGCCTAGCTGAGGTTCAAACTCACAACCCATAATTCGACAGGTTGTATCTATACTGATTGAGCTATCAGGGCAAGGCATACAATGTTATTAAGCAAGTTATACATAATGACATAGATCTATTATTAAGTGAAAACTTAAGCTTAGACATGTTTCCGATATAATACATGTAGAGTCGTCTGCTTCAAGAATATCTTATGCGAAAAGTGTATAATCTGGCAAATATGAAAAAGCATTAACATACAGTAATATCAAACATTGTTAGAAAAAGAGAAATTGCTCACTTTGAGAAATTTCTCCTTTTCCAAAGAGTTTGTTCAAAAGATTTCTGCTGCCAAACTATCAGATGTTGTCTGTACCAAGAAAAGTGCTATTTGAGTACATACTTATAAGGGGACACTTATACTGCCTTGCTATAGAGCTAGCTTTTATAGCGACGTGGTAGAGCGTTCGCCTTCGGATCTAAAGGTCCAAGGTTCGAGCCCTGATCAGGTCGGATCTTATAGGACTGTTACAATGGCGCCCAATAAGGGACTACATAGAAAAAGCCTCGAGAACGTTTCACAACATTCTCAGTCTCCGGAAATTCGAGGACGAATTTCATTTAAGGAGGGGGTATATGTAGCCTAGGTATATGTATAAGGGGACACTTATACTGCCTTGCTATAGAGCTAGCTTTTATAGCGACTGAGAATGTTGTGAAACGTTCTCGAGGATTTTTCTATGTAGTCCCTTATTGGGCGCCATTGTAACAGTCCTATAAGATCCGACCTTTAGATCCGAAGGCGAACGCTCTACCACGTCGCTATAAAAGCTAGCTCTATAGCAAGGCAGTATAAGTGTCCCCTTATACATATACCTAGGCTACACTTACTTTCATTTTTGTCCAGTCCCATATACATTGTATATGAAGGAAAAACAACTGAAATGAGAAACAAAATGTGTATATGAAACACCAAAAGGTTGTAAAAGAAGAAATGGCTACAGACGCAAGTCTAGTTAAGCCTGACAATGCATATGTTTGCATCGCTCTGTGAAACGTGTAAGTACATGTTTGCATATGTTAATACTGTACGTTCAGTTCAGCCTTTGCATCTCCTCAGTTTAATCAGAATCTACAAGTGGAAGTTGATATAACATTGGCAGAAAGCATAGCCACAGCTGATATATACACAACACTGCACTTCATGCAAGAAGAAATTTCGTGCTTTAAACAAATCCAATCCAATGGGTATGAAGCTTTTCATAACCTAATAAGAAGAGTTAATCATTTAGAAGTTCACGGTCGAACAAACAAAGAGAAGATAAATGAACTAGAAACGCGAATTGTGTCAATGAATTCTACCACTACCTCATTGTAACAACAAAACGCAGAACTTCTATCAAAACTTGATATTACCAATGCAATACTTGAACAAACTATCAAAAGAGTACGGAAAAATGAAGATATGCTAAAAGATAGAACCCAGCCAGGCGGACATAAAAAAATAAGCATCCATGTCGAGGAAACTTCTATCAATAGTGATAAAGAAAAGGGAGAACACGGTAACATGAGTACGAACGAAGACTTAAGCGAACTATTCTTGCCAGAGTTCATGAAGGAAAAACAACCACAGTCAGATTTAACCAAATATCAAAGAGAACTATACTCGGAAATCGCTGGAATAAACGCAAACACAAACCATCATAATCTCAGCCAAAGTGAGACAACTCTACAAGAACAAAGAACAGATGAAATTACATCTAAGAACGCAGAGCATGCCAAAACAGTCCGCGCAAAAACAAGAATTCCTCATAGCACAGGTCGCGCAAAGAGCAACAATTTAGAAAAGAATATAGAAATCAATATCGAAACCGACAAGATTACCAATGAACCACTTATACGTGACACCACTAGAACAACAATATACCGGGCAAACGATAACACCAGCGTACCTGACGGTGAAATATTCCTAGGAGTCCGCCTTAATAAAATAAGTAAATATGTTCAAGTTTTAGGTTGTATTTAATGTGATATTTTAGGCCACTGGCCCATACACATGATACAGCATAATTACATAGCATTAGAAGGGAGAACAGTATTTACATCATAATAATACAGACAAATAATACAAACACTCGGATATCCATTACATGATATAATTCTTAAAGTTAAAGGCTATGGCTAATGTTAGAGCAATAATACGACTTTTAGATTGACTAGAATCATGGTAATTGCTTAACTGAAAACATAGACTTTGTATGAGATATATCATCACCTTTCTAAAGAGAACACATAGACCCGTTGTATAGCAGCTTGAGTTACGTGTCCTTCAAGGAGAACCAAATATACATTGCAACATTGTAACACAAATATTATTAAAAAGAATCAAGATATGTTCTTCTTATTTTAAAAGCATTATAGATAAACATAGCTAAATTTTTATTAAAATAAAATTTTGCGAAGACATTAGATTGTAAAATTTATGAATACTAGGTTTTTCGAATACAGTATGTGGAAAATATCTACATTGCAAATCATAATACAATGGGCATATCATAATAAAATGGTATTCATCCTCAATAGCAGTTTCACAATACAAATATGTACGGAATTCTTTTGGGATATCTCTGTATCTTCCTTCCTCTATCATTAAACAATGACAACTACTGCGAAAGGAAGCTAGAGAAGAGAGAAATTTCTTTATATCTATGTTTAAGACATATGGTTCTAATGAAAATTCCCTTTTAAATTGGTGATAATGAAATAATTTCCTATTGGCATTACACTTCGCTACCCAGGTCTGCCTGTACTGATCAGTCAGTCGTTGCGTATGTTATTGGCACCATTAGCCAAGATACGATGGAGGCTGGTATATATAAACACTTCAAAGATACAAACGTATCAGTATATCGATCAAAAATAGGCTATGTATACGCACAAATAAACGTACACAGTATGTTCTCAGACCAAATAGAAAACCAAACCTTCATAATGCCAGAGGATGTTATCCTAAAACCATGGGCCACTAACAGAGGTCGAAATAACCAAAATTCGAACGAAAATCAACCCAAATGGAGCGATCGAGGTCGGACATAGATCGGCAGAAATAGGCCAACTTAAGAAAACAGTAGATGCGCACGAAATAAACAGTATAATAGTTATGAAAATGACGACCAAGAGCATGATGATTACAACAGCTACGAGAACAATAATAACCATTACTTAAATGTTAATAAAGGTACCTCGTGGGGTTACCACGAAGATGACTGGAACGATAATACTACCGATTAGTACACTAGTTAGTAAAACGTTGTTTTAATAATATAAGAAAATACTACTTGAACGGAATCAGGTACACAATAATTTACAAATTAATTTGCATCATTTTATCAATGTTGAACATAGCCGCATGGAACGTTAGGGGGATTATGTCCTCTACTATGTGCGTAAATAGCTTAATTGACCGATACGATAGTGATATTATCCTTATAAGTGAACATAAACTTTTACCACATTCATTGAGTTTTCTAAACTCAATAAACAGTAAATATAGCAACTATAGTCGGGCAAATGCAAATCTCTCAACTACTGACGCTAGAACATGTGGCAGGGCAGGTGTATCAATACTATACAAGAGAAAGTTGATACAAGGCATCAATGTCGCCGGAAAAGACTGCATTGATTTATTTATGTATTCTTGACTTTCCTTAGTCTATTCAAACATTAGGACCGTAGTAATGAAAACATTTGCTTATAAATTTTATATACATACCTATACATTAGGGTATCTATAAAAAATTAACGAAATGTGTACACATTTATCTGGCTTAAATTTAATTTTGCTGTTGTTACTTATTTAAATAATAGTATTCATTCATATAATTTCAATGTTTGTCAATCTTATTCGAATCACAAGGTAAATATCCTGGTATTGCTTTAAAGGGAGGTAATTTGAAGAAAACAAAAGTCTTCAAAAGGAGAAATATATCAGCATTACCGTCTACAGTTTAAATTGTTCTATTGTTTGTGGATTTAAAAATGTTATTTTTTTCTTATTTCTACATGTACAACGAAATATTGCGGCTTCTCTTTGACGCTTTGCGTCAAACATTCGTCTTGTACTTGTCTAAAATAAAATAATATCACTCGCTTTTTCATATCGAAATGCGCATGCGCGAAAATCGATGTTAAAGGTCACGAAACTACACAACAGAATAGGGTCTATATTTAGCTTAGAAACAGTTCCTACTTTAGATATTCATGGATTAACATTATTAAATGAATTCTACACAAATCAAGACATCTCTTTGAACATGAAAACAACATTTAGTAAGTTAAAATTGCTATTAAAAGGAGAATCCGAAATTGACCTCAATGATGACACATAAGAGTCTGCATTAGGGGGTGTTGGTTCACGTCTTGAAGGGACCACTTTTGTCTTCGTAAATAAGACAAAAAACTTAAATGCGAGTGAAATAAAAAAAACTGCAAACATTAAAAAATCGGAATATTTATTTCATTTTAGATGTGTCATTTATTAGTGTTCGTAAACAACCACAATTGTAATATGTTCAAATCATCTAGATTTGTTTCTTTCTAATAATAAGCCGCCCTCCCATGTGATTTCCGAAAAGCTATTAAAAATAGAAGTCGCGGGCTTCTGCCCGGCGACTAATAAAAAGTCGCTAATAAAACATGTACGATACCTCGATTGTGGAAATGATCGTATCATAGGTATCCATATAACGAAACTATACAGATCACCAATTCATATATTATCTGTGTACATGCCCTCACAGAATGACACTGTAATGTATAAAGAAAACCTGCAGGTCTTATATGATATAATGTCGTTTTATAATGACAAGGGAAACGTTATTACCGGCGGAGACTTTAATGCTAGTCTTGTTGACAGAGCGCACATAAATGCACACAAATCTGAATTACTCTTACTCAAGAGTCCAACCAGTATGTATACATACACCACATACCAAACAACAATAGATTATATCCTGTGTAATACAAATACTGAACAATTCTTTATAAAATGTGACGTCATCGATAACAGCTCAATCGATGTGGCTTCCGATCACCTACCCATTTGCCTTTCGCTGAGAATATGTGATCAGGACCCGATCAAGATAGAACCGGCATGTAAAGAATCCCCAAAATATGTCGCGTGGCGTATTTGGCAAGTCCTGCTGTACATATTGATTACCAAAATGACCTCGCGTATCGACTAGAAGAAATCGAGATAAAACTATGTAACACTGGTCAAGACATAGATAATATTTATAATACCTTCTCCACGCATTAACAGAATCTGCGAGCAAAAATATCCCCAAGAATAGACCAAACCCCCATTCCAAGCCTGGTCACAGGAAGTTAAACAAGCGCACACATTGTCGAGTGGATCAAAGCCGGCCGATCCCGGAACTCAAGCAATGCTCACTACAAAGCATATAAAGCTGCAAAATGCAAATTCAGAAGCACTCAACGGAAGGCTAGTAACAATCTCCTACAAAATTCGTTTCGCCAACTCGAACGAGCAGCTGAAGTAGATATAAAACTGTTTAGGCATTTGGTCAAACAACGTAAAACGACCACAAAACATAACACGATCACCGAACTTAATATTAATAACTGTGCGATCAGTGAAAATGAACCTATGGCTAACGCTTTTGCCCAGCATTTCAAAAAGGTATACACACCCAATCCAAACATTATTGAAGAGCATTCTGAAAAACATATAATAGAGAGCCTTGATGCATATGAACGTCAATCTACATCCCAAACTTCCAACCTAATAATAGACAGCATTTTTGAAACAATGGAAATCAGAAAGCAAGTTAAAAACGCTTAAGAAGGAAAAATCGCCAGGTAATGATCATATACGAACACATAATACATGGAGGAGACAAATTAGTATTGTATATCACAAAATTATTAGAATTTAATACTTGCTCATGAAACTCTACCGACAGAGTGGAATAAAGGCCTAATCATACCTATTTTCAAAGGAAAGGGTAAGAAGCATACAGATGTATCTCACTACCGCCATATAACACTTCTCAGTACTCTCTACACATTATTTGAAAAATCGTACAGCCATCGTTTATGGGAGTACACAAAATCCCTAAACAATCCCTTCCCACAACCGTATCAGCACGGATTCCAGATCGGCTTAGGCTGTACAACCGCGTACTACGTCCTACAAGAGAAAATCGATTACAACTTAGCCGTGGAAAATAACATACATGCAGTTCTCCTTGACACCACATCTGCAATTGACGAAGTTCGCCATGACGCTCTCCTCATTAAACTTTACGAAAAGGGAGTAACGGGTAAGCTCTGGCGAGTCATAGCAAAATCTTATCAAAACATAGATAGCGCGGTTATTGTGAACGGTCACTTATCCCAGTGGTTCCCTGTCAATCAAAGCATTAGGCAAGGTGGGTCAAACACCGGACTTATGTATCTGGTATTCATAAACGAGCTTTTAGTTCAATTGCAACAATGCAATCTAGCAGCGAGAGTGGGCAATATTGACTCAGGGTGCCCAACGCTAGTAGACGACATCACAATTACAGCACTCAACCCACGCAATATGCAAGCCCTTCTAAACATAGCCGAAAAATATGCAAGACAATGGGGTTTTCAATACAACACTGACAAAACTGTTGCAATCACATTCGATGCACATCCATTAAAAAGACGCAACCATAGACCTAATTTTCTGTTAAATGGCAAAGCAGTCAAAACCTGCGAGTCTGTTGTTCATTTGGGAACTACACTGGCCGGCAACCGAAAACAATGCAAACGCTATCAAAACAGCTATTCAAAAGGGGAGAGCAGCTTACTACGCATATACCAGTGTAGGGTTAAGACCAAAGGTAGTAAACCCCGTCATCTCCTGTAACTTATAGAAAAAAAATAGTCATACCGACAATACTTTACGGGTGCGAAACTTGGTCATATATGAACAATCAGGATGTAGGACAAATAAACAAATTCCAGCACGCCATATTGAAAAAATATTCAATAGCATCCTAACAGAACCAGGTCGCATATAACAGAATCCATGCTAGGCATATATATCTATTAAGCTCAGTCATTCATATTCGAAAGTTAATCTTCTTACAAAAGATGATCTCCAGTTCACCAAGCTCTATTGTTAAAGCTATATTCTTATTCACGTTGTACATGCATACTATAAAGCCATCCCACGTTCGAGGTTTTGTGCCAGATATATACTGCCTTTTAAGAAAATACAACACTACCAACTTCATACAAATATACATGTGTAACAAAACTTTCCCCAGTAAAACATCATGGAAAAACACCATCCGTTATGTTATCAAAACGCATGAAGACCAATCAATGACAGAACAATTTACGCAAGAAAGAGGTTACGCGCGTTTCCGCATACTTCATCCCTCCCGAAAGATAGCGACTGTTTGGAATATAGCATCCACAACCGATGAACTACGCTCTTCATATATCGTGCAAAAGTATGGACCCGAACCCCAAATAACCTCGAACACAGCATGTGTCCGCTCTGTGACCAAGTTACTCATTACGGCTGTGTAAGTCATTACGTAGCATCCTGTCAAGCCACATGCTCCTTACGTATCGCATTCCTTGATCAGTCAAACAACTCAACGGCCAATCATTATATAACGAGCTGATCAGCGACAGCGATGATGAGTCGGTCTTGAGAAAGGTTCTTGGAATGTACCTTGACACATATATTCATTGTACCTAAGATTTTTACAGGTTATGCCATTCATATGTCGCAGCTGCATGCAGACATGTTGGCCTGTTCGACAGATATCCTTGAATGTCATTACCAATTACTATACATAAGAGAGGCATTTGATCGGATACCTATATCATATCCGATCGAATGTTTACTCTTATAACCAAGAAAATAATATGCCATGTGTGAATTCGTGAAAGAGTAAATGTGTATTTTGGCGGATATGAGTGAATGAAGAATGTCAGCTTGAATGAAAGAAATATGTCTCCATTCTTTTCTTTTGTTGAATTGTTATATTCATGACTAGTATTCATTTGTATGTAAAGAAATCTCCAAATACGTGCGGGAAATAAAGGAAACAAACAAACAAACAAACAAACAAACAAGTGAAAACTTAAGCTTAGACATGTTTCCGATATAATACATTTAGAGTCGTCTGTTTCAAGAATATCTAAAGCGAAAAGTGTATAATCTGGCAAATATGAAAAAGCATTAACATACAGTATTATCAAACATTGTTAGAAAAAGAGAAATTGCTCACTTTGAGAAATTTCTGCTTTTCCAAAGAGTTTGTTCAAAAGAGTTCTGCTGCCAAACTATCAGATGTTGTCTGTAACAAGAAAAGTTTTATTTGATAACATACTTACTTTCATTTTTGTCCAATCCCATATACATTGTATATGAAGGAAAAACAACTGAAATGAGAAACAAAATGTGTATATGAAACACCAAAAGGTTGTAAAAGGAGAAATGGCTTCAAACGCAAGTCTAGTTAAGCCTGACAATGTATATGTTTGCATCACTCTGTGAAACATGTAAGTACATGTTTACATCTGTTAATAATGCACGTTCAGTTCAGCCTGTGCATCTCCTCAGTTTAATCAGAATATACATACAAATTCTAAAACAATTAAAATTACATACAAATTTTAAAACAATTAAAATGACTTACTTATTCTAAAACAATCAAAATTCCAATAAGATTGTGTAAGGGATTTGAAGCACAGACTGGTATTGATCTATATTGATTACAAAATGTCATATAAGGACAGTAACTCTGACAGTCATAACTTGGTCACTGTGGAATAACTGTAGTGTCACTTTAAATTCACAGAGAATTATTTACCTCAATTGCCTGTAATGACCAACCTAGATCTAACATATGAATTCAAGGCTAACATACAAATCTAATCAAATCGATCACCTGAATGATAGTAAATTAGTAATTTAGTAGCAAATATCTAACTGCATATATCTGGGAAAATGTGATCAGGAGTGCAAATAAAACTGCAAGGAGTGGACACTGTTAAAGAACTAGCTTATCAGTAAAGGCCATTTGTATCTTGAACTTTAATAAGAATGGAATTATAAAGTTTTATTATTTTGCGCCTTTCCTGATGCCGCCTTGCTGCCCTGTTTTTCAACGAAATCAATATGACTTGAACATTTGTCGTAGAGGGTCACTGAAGGAACTTGTATACCAACTTATCTTGGAATCGTAAAAACAGATTATGGAGGAAAGGGATTTTAAAGTTTTGGTATTCTTCTCACTTTCTGATGTCACAGCAGCTAAAGTTCTACACAGAATGTAAGTCTTTGAACGATTTTGAAAGAGGACCGACAAAGGATGATTCCTGTGAAGTAAAATTGAAATTGGTTCAGTGAAATGGTAGAAGTTGTCATTTATAGCTAAAAGTTCAATTTACCCCTTTTCTGATGACGCATGGTTGCTATGATTTTGTTACCAATCATTATGGCTTAAACAAATTAAGTAGAGGATCAATGAAAGAACATTTCTACATAATTATCGTGAAATCAAAAATGCATTTTCATAAGGATGGAAAATTAAAAATTTGTCATTTTGCCCTTTTTCTGATACGGCCTGGTTGCCATGTTTTTCAACCAATCGATATGGATTGAACAATTTTTGTAGAGGGTTAGCCAAAGAACATTTCTTGCCCCCTTTCTGATGCAGCAGCAACCAAAACTCACCATGGAATTTAAATCTTTGTTCAATTTTGAAAGAGGACTACCAAAGGAAAATTCCTGTGAAGTTTGGTTGAAATTGGTCCTGTTGTTTAGGAGGAGATGATGTTTAAAGCTTAAAGTTAACGACATACGAACAAAGGACGACGGACAGAGAGCGATGAGAATAGATCACATAGAGCCTACGGCTCAGGTGATCTAATAAATCTAGGCAAAAGTTATAACCATTAAATATATTTGAACAATTCTGCAAAGAGAGAATTTGCCCCTTTTGACACAATGCTTTCACAAGTCATCTGTAAATGGGAAAGGATACAAAAAAACAAATGCAACATGCAAATTTATGGCAGCGGAAGATTTGGAAAACATCTAGGCAACAAGTGATGACACTCGTCTGAGTTTTGCCAACCACATAGTAAATCACAATAACTCATTTTGCGATCAGGTAAGCTTATATTATAGTATCAACAAGATGTCCCTTCAATTCGGCCTACTGACCTTGTTTTTGACCCGACACGACCCATATTCGAATTTGAACTCAATATCATCAAGACAGTAATTCTGACAAAATCACAATATGCTCATTTTAAGAATACGGCTTAAATAGTGTTAAGAAGATTTTCCTACAATTTGGCCTAGTCACCTAGTATTTGAATTTAGCCTAGATATTATCAAGACAATTCTTCTGACAAAGTTTCAACATACTCAAGTTAAAAATGGGACTTTCAGAGTGTTAACAAGATTGTCTGTCAATTTAGCCTAGTGACCTAGTTTTTGACCCAACATGAATCATATTAACATATTGCCTAGATAATATCAAAACAAACATTCTGACAAAGTTTCAAGTTTCTGAAGCAAAAAGTGTGCTCTCTAGAGAGTTAGCAAGATTTTCCTACAATTTGGCCTAGTGACCTAGTTTTAGACAGGAAATGACCTATATTTTAAACAGATATCTAGCCTAGATATCTTCAAGACTATTAGTCAACATGATGAAGTTAAATAAGAAGCTTCCAGAGTGTTAAGACAATTGTCCTTCAAATTGGCCTAGTGACCTAGTTTTGAAGCCGATATGACCCATATTCCAATTTGATGTAGATATCATCAATGCAAACATTCTGACACCGTATCAAGCTCCTGAATAAAAACAACAAGAGGACCATGATGGTCCTATATCGCTCACCTGATTTAATCAAACTTAAAAAGTTTTCAGTGTTGTTTCCCCTATATGAGTCTATGAAAAACAAGAGACCCCCGGGGAGGGGTAATTTTTGACCCCAGGGCTATAATTTGAACAATCTTGGTAGAGGTCCACTAGGTGATGCTACATACTAAATATCTTTTAGACAAGAAGATTTTTAAAGTTTTTTCCCTATCTAAGTAAAGCAAGTGACCCCCGGGGAGGGGTCATTTTTTATCCCATGGCTATAATTGGAACATAGTTGGTAGAGGTCCACTAGATGATGCTACATACCAAATATCAAAGGCCAGGCCCCTCTACATTTAGACAAGAAGATTTTTAAAGTATTTCCCCTAATCAAGTCTATGTAAAACATAAGTGAACCTCCCCGGGGTCATTTTTGATCCCAGGGCTATAATTTGAACAATCTTGGCAGAGGTTCACTAGATGATGCTACATACCAAATATCAAAGACATGGGCCTTCTACTTTTAGACAAGAAGATTTTTAAAGTTTTTCCCCTATATGAGTCTTTGTTAAACAAGTGACCCCCCGGGAGGTGTCATTTTTTACCCCAGGGCTATAATTTGAACAATCTTAGTAGAGTTTCACTAGATGATGCTACATACCAAATATCAAAGGCATGGGCCTTCTACTTTTAGACAAGAAGATTTTTAAAGTTTTTCCCTTATATGAGTCTATGTTCAATTCTTTTATTTGTAGATAAAGGCCACTGGCCCAAAATACATCATATACATTTATACATACATATAGAAAAACAATTTTCATGTGTGTCCCTTTATATTTAAATCAATCCATCGAATCTCTTACTTTTAATATGGTACATACATACACTGCAATGTTTTTTATGATTTGTGGGTTTTCAATTTTTAATAATCTATAAAAATCTGCTAAATTTGTTCTCCCAGAATACCATGTATATAAAAGAGCATCCCTTTCAGCTGAATATCTTAAACAATGAAAGAAAGCATGGAATTCATCTTCAATGGATATAATGTCGACAGTCCCCAGACAAAAATGGCATATTCTGTTTTGTCTGTCTATATTTTGATGTCGTCCTATTTCAATACTTAATTTGTGGTTCGAACACCGAAAACGTGCTAAAGATTTTCTTAAGGTAAATGACATTTCTATATTCAAATATCTTTCAGGATTTAACAATGTCTTTATATTTTTATAAGTATCACATCGTGATGAAGAGTCAATATTTTCTCGCCAGTTTTGTTTTAAGCAGTCCGACAATCTAGTTTTAAAACATTTGATAAAGGAGTTTATATCTCCAACTTCTTGTGAGATCCATACAAATCCAAAACCGTATCGAAACAATAAATTCTTTACATGTGTAGCCCAATTGATGCGTTTAATTTCATCCTGACACTTTAACATCTTATAACAGCTTTTAGGGTATCTATTATCAGGCATATGTATTACTTTACACCAGTATTTTATACACTTGCTATAATAAGTAAAACATAACGGTAAGCGTCCACATTCTCCAAGAACAACATCATTATTAACAGATTGAGAAACTCCTAAAAAATATTTACAAAACTGTATTTGTACTCGTTCTATCACTTCGCTGTACTCATAGCCCCATATCTCTGCTGAGAAAGTAAGTATCGGTAGTATCATAGCATCAAATATTTTAAAATTTTCTTTAACATTTAATCTTCCAAATGTACGTTGGCTTGACTTGATTGAGAACATTGCTTTTTTTGCTTGTGCTGCAAGCTTTATTTTGGCTTTCGTCCAAGATAATTTCGGTGTGAACAGTAATCCCAAAAATTAAATGTTAAACAAGTGACCCCTGGGGAGGGGTCATTTTTAACCCAAGGGCTATAATTTGAACAATCTTGGTAGAGGTTCACTAGATTATGCTACATACCAAATATCAAAGGCATGGGCCTTCTACTTTCAGACAAGAAGATTTTTTAAGTTTTGGTTAATTTCCCCTTTTTTGTTGCCATGGCAGCCAAAGTTCTGCATGGAATAGAATTTGAACAAGTTTGAAAGAGATCCACCCAAGAAAAATTCCTGTAAAATTATTTTGAATTTGGTTAATTGGTTTAGGAGGAGAAGTCGTTTGTAGGAAAATGTGAACGGACGGACGACGACGACGACGACGACGACGACGACGGACGACGGACGGTGGGCGATCACAAAAGCTCACCTTGCACTTTGTGCATAATTGAGCTAAAAATGCGGTGTCTACAGTGTTAACATGATTTTTAGCAAGGGGCTCGTTAGAGCCAATTGCTATAGTAGCTGATTTTCGAAACGACGCATCATTTTGAAACTGGAATCTAGACAGGCGTTTTACGATATCGGCATTGAATTACTTCACATCTGTCTTTCTACATCAGTTCTCCGTTTCTGAACACCATCTCGACTTCATATAGATGTATTGGTGGTTGCAGATCGTACATAATGTCAATGAAAGTGGATAATTTGTGGAATATTTTGTTAAAAATGAAATGACTGTTGCCAGCTAATACCCATGTTGATCATCTCGTACCGCCAACAGTTCCTGTCTAAAAATCAAAATGCGGTAACTTGTTGACATATGAAGCCGAAAATTGATTTGATCCGACATCACTAACCCGAAAGAAATAACTCGAAAGAAATTTTATGTTAAAATATATGAATTACATGATTAATAATTAAAATGTATTTCTACGTTCATTGGTAATTCCTAAATATTGTAAATCGAATGGAGTAAAGGCAACTTTTCGATTCCGACTCAAAAACAAATTCAGATAATAGAGTCCCAATGATAACATATATACTTAAACATTCAAATTATTTAAATGATAATAAAATAAATAGTTGAAAAAATATAACATATACGGTAAATGTGCAAGTGAGCCTAAGCGTCGGAATTTCCAAAAATCCTTTCGAATAAAATGTATTTTCAGCGGTAACGTTAATCAGGAATCTAAGTACTAGAGTATTTCATTTTAGATTCCTGCGTAAATACATCAAATTCTCAACCAAAATTAACCTGAACAACCCCAGCAGACGGAATACGATAGTCAAGTCCCAGTTATAAAACAAATGATTTAAATGACATTTTTTTTTTATCAAGATAAAACGCTTCAATACTAAATAATTCGCTAACTCGTGCATCGGTTTATAGTTTTATATAAATAAATTCCGCCTAATAGAAGTGGCCGCGTAACTTAGCGGTTAGCATGTTCGGCCGTGAAGAGGGAGACTAGAGTTCGATTCCCGCTTTGGGCAGATAAAAAAAAAATATAAGAAAAAATAATATTTTTTGTCTTATAAATTGCCGTAAATTGCCGATATCAGTGGTGCAATTGTCATTTAACACCGCTGCAATAAACTCTTTCAAATTGTTGGGATTTAAAATGAATTCAAAAGCAATGCATTTAAAACTATTCACCTATGCGTTGTGAAACACTAAGAAATTATTAAATCGTGTGTATGATGTTTTACGTCGCTTTTAACAATATTTCAGTCATTGCACGCTGAAGAAAATGTAGATAACACAGGATTTTATTTCTGCTTTGAAAGTAAAATTGGACTCTCAATATAATTATCATTGTTAGGTTATTGTGATTTTGATATGAAATGTATATGTGTTCATTGCATTAAAAAAAACACGGCTAAAAATCCATTGTAAACCAGGAGGTGTGCTAAGCAGAAACTATCCAGATAGCAGAAGCGCATGTGTATGCCAACTTTTAGTATATCGATAGACCATCATACTGTGTGTACAGTATTTTGCTTTCAATTATAACTGTACACTTATTCAGTAATTGTGTACAAATACATCGGTAAAATCCATTCCTCGGTATCTTTACTTAAATGGGCGCTATTAATGAAATACGCAACGTGATTTACTGTACTTTTTCACTTTTCCAATAATCAAATTTCGCGCATGCGCAGTCCGCCCGTTAATGATGACATCATTCGTTGACAACTCGACCATATCTGTAATGGAGACTAGTGAAATTATGCAAGGTTTAGAAGAAACAGATGCGATTTCTGTATCTATTCAAGCAATTACGAGTGTTAAACCGTACCAGATTGAACCAGGACGACCATTGACACCTATTTATATCGTCCTTTTCGGAAATTCAATCTTCCAGCGATGAGAACGAGTATGATGAAAATGATCGTTTAGACAATACAAATTGGTAGGAACATTTCTTGTTTTATCAAAGCTGAAATCGTTTTTCTCCCATTTTTTGTTTTCAAATATCTTCAAAGTTTACTTCGTTGGTTAATATATTTAGCCATTTCATTCGATCAAAACGATATTAACATATAATCAGAGAAATATAAACATATGTTTTGAAATGTCTCTGATATAACCGAACCGGCATTTTCGAAGTTGAAAAATATGGTAAATGCTTTCAAAATATATAAGTACTATAACATAAATATAACTTCTTTTTATCGAAATTGAAAACATAAGTGGGAAAATAGAAATAATTTGCCATGGAAAATTTCTTCTTTTCCAATAAATACAATATATCTACAACTTTTTTTCACAGGATGTACAGAAATGTAGCCTGCCGAAGGCTAACAAGATTGATATGGCATAGACTTGGAAGGTGTGTGCGGAAAGTCCTACCAGCCTGTGCTGTGGGGAAGATCAGACAAAAGTGGCCCTCTGAGCAGTATACTGGATTTAATATGCTAGAGACTATTCAATAATTATTGTTTTGACATTTGACCCATGTGAAATAGATGTGATAACATTTAAACCAGTAAAAATATATATTGTTGTATTTACAATTCCATGTCTACACGGTTGCAAGCTGTGAATGCATTGTTAAATATTTCCCTCTTGCACCTGACTAATGAAGTCATTATGAAAAATGAAGTTTTTCCTGAAAAAGGAGAAAATTTCCGATAAAGATTAATTGTTCCTTTATTCACAGAGAATTTGCATAATTTACACAGATCTTGATGCTGTCTTCTGCTTCCGATTTTCAGTTTGCAGGACATGGTTAATTCTTTCCACTGCTCATGCCTATAATATATTGATAGCTACACTTGAAAACATTGTTTGCTTAGACGCTTTCTTACGCCTCTGCAGCAGACGACTTTTGAAACAATTATTGCAAAAGTAGAAATTGCTCATGATTGGACAAAATATTTCAACTTTGTTTAACAGTCAACCCTTTCCCTCAATCAATAATTCTGCAGCAGCCGACTTTGAACATTTTTTGTCAAAAAATAGAAAAACTCTATAATTGAATGGACGAACTATGACTAAAAAGTTGAAAACATTGTTGCAAAAGGAGAAATTGCAAATTCTTCTTCTGTCACTATGTTTTCAAAAAGCAGTATACTGGATTTAATATGCTAGAGACTATTCAATAATTATTGTTTTGACATTTGACCCATGTGAAATAGATGTGATAACATTTAAACCAGTAAAAATATATATTGTTGTATTTACAATTCCATGTCTACACGGTTGCAAGCTGTGAATGCATTGTTAAATATTTCCCTCTTGCACCTGACTAATGAAGTCATTATGAAAAATGAAGTTTTTCCTGAAAAAGGAGAAAATTTCCGATAAAGATTAATTGTTCCTTTATTCACAGAGAATTTGCATAATTTACACAGATCTTGATGCTGTCTTCTGCTTCCGATTTTCAGTTTGCAGGACATGGTTAATTCTTTCCACTGCTCATGCCTATAATATATTGATAGCTACACTTGAAAACATTGTTTGCTTAGACGCTTTCTTACGCCTCTGCAGCAGACGACTTTTGAAACAATTATTGCAAAAGTAGAAATTGCTCATGATTGGACAAAATATTTCAACTTTGTTTAACAGTCAACCCTTTCCCTCAATCAACAATTCTGCAGCAGCCGACTTTGAACATTTTTTGTCAAAAAATAGAAAAACTCTATAATTGAATGGACGAACTATGACTAAAAAGTTGAAAACATTGTTGCAAAAGGAGAAATTGCAAATTCTTCTTCTGTCACTATGTTTTCAAAAAGCGCCTATATGAGGGAAAGGGTCAATCTATCTTTTATGGAGATTTTTCAAGTTTATGTCACTTTGATTATACAGTTGTCTGCTGCAGATTTGTTGTATGTGAGGAAGGATTAAAATGAGCAATTTCTCCCTTTCCCGATATGCTTGGAGCTTCTAGACTAAAAAATAAATTACACTTAAAAGCAACTGTTCATCTGCCCACACTTATATCAATTTGAGTATTGTGCAGGAAAACTAATCTAAGTGTAGCTATCAAATTGTCACCCTTGACATCCTTCCTACATGAATCAATCAATATTAACACTGTTGACATCTACCTTGACTGTTTGTTGTTTATAGCAGAGCTAGATCAAACATCACATTTGTTAAGACTGTTCTTTCAGGAACTAAATTAAACATAAGGATTGATTGATTGTTTTGTGTTTTACGCCCTTTTCAAGAATTTTTCAATTATATCAAGGCATTTCCTCTGGGAATAACCAGAACTACTAATAGTTTAAAGTTTTGCGAATCTTGACTTGTGAGCTGATACAACAACTTCTTTATTAACAGCTGGGTATTTGTGACAGACAGATTTGGGTGTGGACATCATTGCATCCTTCAAGTCTTCTCTGCATTCCTGATAGCTGTTGAGCGTTTTTCTCCTGTCCATAACTTCATTCATCACTTTGTCGATGTAGTCCAACATATAATGAAAAAACAACAACTAATAACTAGTATTTAAAAAGGAATTTGATGGAGATAGGAATATTTTGACACATTTTATTATTGAAAACATGAGGTGCCGTGGCACAAAACAGTAAAATATATGCAATTCTAAAGAGGTCTATCATATCACAATGTGACCAGATGGCAGGGTGACTTATGTTATGTAACATTATGCAATCATCTCCTGTCTTGTTCAATGTGTGTTGGTTACATACTAATTAATTGGTTTTATAACCCTGTTAGTGTACATACAGGGACTTGGGTTAATTGGTAATTAAACTCTTCTTATATAAAACCCTTCAACAAATTTAAAACTCTGCAGCAGACACATTCAAAATAATTCTTGGCAATAAATTGTGCAAATATATATAATATTGTAAATGTACTTTTGATAACAAAATGAAAGCAAAAAACATTTTTTAAAAAGAAAAAATTGCTCATGAATCGTGACTATCAAGCAACAAGCAATTTCTTCATTCTAATAAAATAAGTCGGCTGTTTTGTATGTTGGATAGGATTATGATTTATATAAAAATGTTCATGAATTTATAAGTTTTAAACAGAAAGGAATAAACAAGCATTTAATTACTTAAACATAATCCAGTTATTATGGGGAAAATATAACTTTTTGAGTGTATCACAATATTTTAAAAAACCGGGGCATACTCCTAAAACCTCAAACACAGAAGAATAAATAATAATTAAATATTATCTACGATTGTTAAATATTGAAAAACTTTTCCTTACCACTTGTCGCTGTTTTTCCCCAAAAGCACCACGGACTTTCTGTTCCTTCAAAATGGTAGTCCTAAATACCGTTGGCACTGCGTTCTTTTTTAATTGAAATCTTCCGGGTTTGAACCCAAGATCGGCAGCTAACCTGGGACTTATTACAAAACAATCTTCAGTCAAATGTTCCTGACATAATCATGAATACTTTGTAGATTTCCACAACAAATGTCGCTGGCTCAAAACAAAATCCACGGTTCATGTTCACCCTCCATTTCAAGTTTAAATCGGTGTCTCCTGGGAATGTAAACAAGGAAAGGCCTGATACGAACGAGTAACTACAGCCTGGAGCAACGCACCGAACCGGCATTGTGTCGTGTCAATTCAGCGTTCACGAGAAATAGATACAAATTATTAACACAACGAAAACAATCCTCTGAACTCTAATATTCCACCATTTCTGTAAGGTTTCAACTGACGTCACTTCCGGTTTAATCACGTGACACAAATTCTCTAGATTTTTTTAGTTACCGATACAGGTGCCCCAACACAAAATCCATGATAACAACATCATTTCAAATAATTGAGTGACAATTTTTACGCAGTTGTTTTTATAAATGTAAAGGTCACAATACAATACAATTGAAAAGGTGCGTTTCAATTGACCTTTAATATATGGATATAAAGTGCTAACTAACAAAGTGCTAGTGTAAAGTGTTCAAGTTAGACTTTTGGGATCGGTAAATCCATGTCCAAATGTTATCTGCAGTTAGCCCCTTGCTGTGAGCGCTTTCAGTGCTTTGATCCTTAAATATGACTATGAGCTAGTGACTTAGTTTTTGGCCTGGGGCTTTAGCCCCTGGTCATAGTAGTAATACCATTTATTTTCTGAGTTGGCAGCCTGCCAATTGCTGTTAACACCAAACAACGCTTTATGGTAAGACTGCGCGAGAAAAATAGTACAACATGGATTCAACCAAACTGCATTTAAAAGGTTAAGATATTCCAAAAAAAATCATTATAATATTGTTGGAACATCAGTGAACAACTTTTCGAAATTAATGCGCAGAGAGGTCAAATATGGAAGCTCATTAACTATTAACACTCGCATGCAGAACGGAAAAGTACAAAGAGTCGTGTGACAAATGCAGTGGCGGATTTACCGGGGGACCTGCAAGGCCCGTGCGACGACGAGTCGGTAAACTTTATAAGGGAAGACCTGCCATCGGAGGTGTAAATCGAGTGCTGGAGGAAATAATGGGGTGGTGTATTACCCATATATTACCGACCAGTCAACGATTGACGACTTGATTAAGGAAGTCAAGCGATCCGAATGCCCACACGATTCGTTGGATAGCGATCACATTGTTGGTGACAAGTTGCGAGTTCGAAGAAAGAATTTCAACTATTGACCCCGTGAAGTCCGACTGAAGATCATCAATGGCGAAGAAAATGCTTACAGGAATGTGCCTTATGTCTGCACATAGAGATATGGATATCAACCTTAATGTTTTCAAAAGTCTTCTGCTGCAGATTTATATTGTTATCAAAAGCATATTTATGTAATACAAAGATAGCCTACATAGTATCACTTAAACCCCAGTCACAATTACCTTGAGATATGTTTGCGAGTAATTGGCGGCGAATTTCTAGCTATTGTCGGCCGGAATCCTTCGGGACTGAAGTTTCTTTTAACTCGGACTTAAAACCTCATTGCACATTAATCGGCTGATGCCTGGCCGATGTTCGGTCGGGCATCACACATATCGGATGAGCACCGGGTCAACGTTTGGACTACCCAGACAATCCAGACGCCGCTCAGAGCCGGCCGGAAATCGGGCAGACATTGACCGGGGACATGCCGGCGTCTGGCCGACCACCCACTGTGGCTCACAGGTTCTAAAAGCCGGCGCTCATCGCATCATTCATTAGAGCATACAGTCGCGATGTTCACAGAAGGCTAACCAACAGTGTATCACAAAAGTGTCAGAATAAGAGTACTACCGGGTTAAAAACTAGGTCACTAGGCCAAATTGAAGGAAAATCTTGTTAATACTCTGGAGGCCGCATTCTTTACTTCAGCAGCTTGCAACTTTGTCAGAATGTTTGTATTGATAATATCTAGTTTATTTTCAAAAAAAGGTCACTAGGCCAAATGAAGGAAAATCTTGATAACACTCTGGAGGTTGCATTTTGAATCTTTGTCAGAATAATTGTCTTGATGAGTTTTGCATTGACCAAACACTTTCTCCCAGTCTTGCACATGGTTTAGAGAATTATTTCTACTTGATGGTAGTTGATTTAACTTTGAAATATTTCTCAATATAATAAGGCAGAAATTTCAAAATATTCTACCTAAACCTGCTGTCAAATCTTCCTTTGATTCTTCATGTCTTAAATGTGTATACTTGTGAGCTCTTGCACTCAGGTGAGCGATATAGTGCCAGCAAGGTCCTCTTGTTTTCAAATTAGCAGTTTCATAATATTTACTATTCTTGATATGATCTTTCAATTCCTTAACAATAAATACATAAACATAAGCTGCAATTGTTATTTCCTTTCACAGTGTCCCTACTTCTCCAACCATCCTGCAGCCCCCACGCCGTCAGCACTTTCAGTGCTTTGATTTTACCAGACATGACCTTTATTCAAAGTTAGCCTAAATATCATTAAGACAAGTATTCTAACACAGTTTCAACATGTTCAAGTTTAAAATGCGGCCTAATTGACGCATGACAAACAGACGACGGACAAAACTCACCTTAAGCACTTCGTGTTAGGTGAGCCAAAAATATGCCATCTCCATAAATGAAAGTATAATTTTAAATAAATAAGTCAAGGTTGAGGCAAAAGGTATGATCAATTTCTCCTTTTTTAACAATCTTTGTTTAGAGTAATCCGCATGTGGGAAAGGGTTAAAGTGCAGTCATGAATAACAGAATCAATAATACAACCCGGATTTACAAAGGTTACTTCAAGAGAACAAAGATATAAACAGGTATAACCTTGATAATATTGGGTATTTACCAAAAGTGTACTTTCGTTTTCAATTCTTGGAGAATTATGTACCTTTATCAATTTGTCTTCTCTTTCACCTATTGTTGACATTATCTTACTGCAGACAGATAAATCAACTTCATTTAACCCTTTACCATCTACAACAATTCTGAACAGTCGACTTAAAAAATATCTGGTACAAAAAATGGTAAAACTCTAATCTATAAATGAAAAATTAATTAATAGTGTTGCAAATAAGGTGACAAAAGGAAAGTTTTCTCCTTCTGCCACAATGTTTGCTGTAGAGACGTCAGAAATTGTCTATATGTGGGAAAGGATTAAATATGCAACATGTTCAAGTGCTACGAAAACAAGTTATAGGTCATTGCTTGCAATGTAAATGTTGATCAAGAACACACTGAGTGGCTTAACCCTTTCCCACTTGCAGACCACTGAAGCAGACGTCTTTGAAATAATTGTGACAAAACGAGAAATTACTCATTATGAGCATTTTGCCACAATAATTTTCACTTTCAGAGATATTCAATATTTTTGACAATGTTTTCAAAGTTATCTGCTTCAGGTTTGTTGTAGGTGGAAATCAGTTAATATTAACCCTTTCCCACATACAGAAAATCTACAGCAGACGACTTTATAAAAATCTAGGAAAAAACAAAGAAAACCTTTATAAATGAAGGTATAATTACTGAAAAAGTTGAAAACCTTGGGCAAAAGGAGAAATTGCTCATTATGCCACAAAGTTTTCAAAAGACGTTTGCTGTAGAGGCATCAGAAAGCGTCTTTATGTGGGAAAGGGTTAATAAGTCAACAAAAGGTTTCAATTCAATTTCCTATATGTTTTCAACTTTGTTTGCTGCAGATTTGTTTAAGATATCTAAGCATTTATATGGAAAATCTTTATAAATGAAAAAATTAAATTATTAAATAGAGTTAAAAACATTGGGGCAAAAAGTGAGATTGCTTATTATGAGCAATTTCTCCTTTGCAACAATGTTTTAAAAAGTCGTCTGCTGCAAAGATAATTGATGGAGTACAGTTCAAATCTGATTACGATAGATACATGTCATGACATATTATGTCTGCACAAACATCAGGGTCAGATCATCATCAATACTATTAACCCTTTCCCACATACAACAATCCTGCAGCAGACCACTTTGAAAACATATCAGCAAAAACATGAAAACTCTATATAAATAAAAGTTTAATCATTAATTGGTTGAAAACATTGTGATAAAAGGAGAAATTGCTCATTATGAGTAATTTCTTCTTTTACCACAATGCTTTAACAAAGTCTTCTGCTGCAGAGGCACCAGAACGTGTCTATTTTAGGATAAGGGTTAAATAAAACATGTACCTCAGTTGTTAAAATGATAAACAAGTACCTGCACCAAGGTTTAATGGGTTCAATCATTTTAACAACTCTATTGATAAAATACAAGGTAAAACCTGGCAATAGGAAAAGGTATACGTTAGCTTGAGTGAGCAGTGTAGGTTCAGATTAGCCTTTACATATGCTCCGTCTTATCAAAATCTGCACATGTTGACAGACACCTCTAACAAACTCGAATTAGCATACGACTAGTAAAGATCTTGGTAGACCTCAAAGATACCTTTTCCTCATGGATGGGCTCATATGAACTGAACCCTTTCCCACCTGTAGACGCATTTTGATGCATCTGACAAAAGGAGAAATTGCTCAAAACCAGCAATTTCTCATTTTGCCACAATATTTTCAACTTTTTTCAATAATTATACCTACAATTACAGAGGTTTTCTAAATATTTAGTTGACATTTTCAAATTTGTCTGCTGCAGATTTGTCATATGTGGGTTATGGTTAATTTGGAAATAAGAGTAGAAACTCTGGGACAAGAGGAGAAATTGCTCATGATGATTTAAAATATATTATAATTTCTCAATGTCTTATAATATTTTCAAATGTAATCAAATGTTGAATTGGGTGAATGTTTTAAAAAAAAGAATAAACATCTAGCAAACAAATCTTTATCAATTAACCCTTGACAGAATGTAGATACATTCTGAACATCTGAAGCAGAAGATTTTCGAAAACATTATGATCGCTCACAATGAACAGTTTCACGGTGTTTTCAATTATATATCATTATTATACATTCGTTAACATTGTATAAAGATTTTCCATATTTTTCCTGTGAAGTTTAAAAAGTCGTCTGCTGCAATTTGTTGCAGAAATTACAACTTTTTTCTTCAATGTTTATGTTTTCAAGCAGATGATTCTTATAATGTTCTCTCAAGTTAACAATAAACAGATGGTAGATCTAGTCCAAAGTTGGCGGATATTTTCTGAAAATGGTTTATATCTTTACCTTTTATGTAAGGTAATACAAGATATGTATTTATAAAAGAATTATGAACTCTTAGATTTATCTGTAAATACCATAGTTGATCTGTTAAATGCACTGCACTTGATTGGTGTTCAAAATGGCTACATAGCCATGAAACCAGTCATGTGTATGATAGCTCATGGTTGCCAATCAACGAATCAAATTACAACTTTTTTTTATAGTTGCTGTAATATGATTGGTCGAATGGCAACTGTGAACAACTGTTTCACTGAATGCTGAGATATATAGTTTTAACCATGATAAATAGGCAAAACACAATAGTTTACCTAACCTTATACATAAGAATAACTGTTTAAGCTTAAGCTAAACCATTCGTTCGGTGTTTGGAAACAATGACATTGACCTTCACAAAAATGACACCAAAAATAATTCATGGCTACTTTTGTTTTTAATCTTTGATATACACCCACAACCAAAGGTTCGGTAGTCTTAAAGGCTAGATCTTGTTTGGGCTAAGACCTATTAACACCTCCTTATCTCAGGATCTGAAACATCTCTTGATGTATTGATTGATTGATTGATTGATTAGAGTTCAATGCCATTTTTAACAAAGATTTCAATTATTTGAAATATATTCTCAGACACCTGGCTTCTTTCCCACAAATGAACATGCGACCCTAGATTGAAAGCACTCATCACTACCAAATAAGCTTTAACTGTCAATAGTTACAAACTTACATGTGTCATAAATGGAAGATATACGGTAATAATATTGTTGCGCAATATTCATTTTAAAAAAAACCCACTCGCATATATTCAGATATTAACAGTCCATTTATTCATTTACTAAGAACATTCAAAGTAGAAATATGTTTTCTAACAGAATAACAGATAGGGATGTTCAGCAGGCTTCTCGGATAATTTCAAATGTAAGTTTCTTTCTTCTGTTGTCTATTTATTTGATTCGTACATACAGCAAATCTGCAACAGATGATTATTTTGAAAACATCTAGTTATTAATTAGAGTTCGAAACATTGTGAGAAAAAGAGAACTAGCTAATGAGCAATTTCATCTTTTGCCACAGTATGTTCATCAGTCATCTGCTGCAGAGTAAGTCAAAATGTGTCAGCATGTTAATTGTATACATTATTAATTTATTTATTTATTATCTTTTAGAATTCTTTTCTTTGAAAGTATATGAGGAAAAATTATGATATCTGTAAAATTCAAAGAAACTTTTGATTCAGAGTTGCTTGTTTTGAGAAGTTTCTCATTTTCCATTTCTAAAGTTGAAGCATTAAATGTCATCTTTATCAGGGAAAAGGGTTAATTTATCTGATTTATTTTTCATCTTTCAATAAAAATGTTTTTACATGGCCGGCTTTATAAGAGCTTTTTGCTATGAAACTGTTTAAGGAAAAATGTTTTTAAAAAAAATATCTCGAAATGATTGTAGTGCATAATTGCATACAAAGTTAAAAAACATTGTTTGAAAATGAGTAAACTGCTTCCTAAAACAATAACAAAATTTACTAAATAAAGGCTATATCCTCTTTGACTTTGATAATTTTGCTTAACCCTTTCCAACATACAACAAATCTGCAGCAGACGTCTTTGAAAACATTTAAGCAAAAACATAGAAAAGCTCTATAGATAAAGGTATAATTACTGAAAAATGTTATAAAACATTGTTGCAAAAGGAGAAATTGCTCATCATGAGCTATTTCTCATTTTCCCAATGTTTTCAAATTTGTCTGCTGCCGAAGCGTCTTAAAACGTCTATATGTGTGAAATGGTTAATGTAGGATACCGAACAGCTGTACCATGATTGATTATGGATCTTATCAAGCTCTTGTAAACTATGTAGATTAAGTGCTTATTCATATGAGCCAATGATCATTTTGCAAATCCTGTTAGTCTTGATGTTCTGTTAACAAAAACGATTATTTGTTTGTTATATTTAATGGAACTTTCGAATTTAATGCCCAAGAATTTTTTATATTACGATAGGAAACTAAATTGACTGGTTAGTGTTTTTCACAAATCACAAGTTCTATTTGTATTGCTTTGGTATAGGGAAATTGAAGGTCTGATTACAAATATTTGTAAAAGTCTTATTGTAGTTACTCTTGGATACCATTTTCCTGGTAGATCTTGGAATAACCACCAAATACTTTACAAACTACATTGATAACATCTGTAAGACAATAATGTAGACCATGAGTAACCATCCATAGGAAATATGATGTTTTATTAACACTGATACACTGTCTTCTTCCCTTAAGGAAATAAGTTGACAACTCGAGTACATGTATAACTCAAATGAATGTTTTGGTTTCTAATATTTGTAATTAACATATATGTAGGACATATTAAACAAATTATTAAATGTATATGTTATGCACTGTTGATAATGGTAGAATACAATTTCTCTTCAAGCGGAAAACAAATTGATCTTCAGCAAAAATATTGTGTATGGTCAAGCAATTTAAAAATACCTGTCACACTATTACATATTTTACTGCTCAAAGCAATCAATTATTTCCCTTTTCTTCAATGCTTTCAAGGATATCAACAATCCTTTAGTGAAAGGATACACTATTAAATTAGGCTGTAGCGATAGTTCAAACTATCGATATATTGCAATAGTGACAAGGGCAATAGTAATGCATCGATTGTAAAACTGAAGATCAATAACTATCGCAATAGTGGTTGGAACTATCGATAGTATTGGTTCATGTAGTACATTGAATCTAAATATGCAGATATGCTTTTATTTCTTAGAGAAAAGACCTTGTTACTTGTCTGTGAACAAATTTTGTTGCCTGAAAAGTGATAAATGTTCTTATTTATGTGTAAGCTGGAAAATTAAGTTCTTTTTGAAAGCAAAGGGTTTCTTTTTAAGTTTTTAAATAAAAGATAAACAATAAAATGCTCTTTTTGATACTTTTATTCCTTGTAATTAGACTTCAGAATAGTTATTTTTTTAAAGTTCAATAAAAGCAATAGTATTGCAATGCATCACAATATTAGTTGTGCAATAGTTTAACTATTGCAATGGTACTTTCTGAAAATCAATACTATCGCAATAGTGATTTTTTTGCTCAATAGTCACCCCTACTATTAATGCTTTATCATTTTCCTCCTAGTATTTCCAATGTGTACCTGAATCATTTACATCTGACACTGATGTACAGAATGTGGGTTCACACTTCAATCAGTGGCGTAAACCAATAACAGAGTATGGTAGGAACGATGCTCAATGGGAAGTGAATCTGAAGTCTTCCCAATACATAGGTAAACAGCTTACCCCTTCTCAACTGTATGGTACACAACAGCGGTAGATGACCTTTAGAAACTGTGAAAAACAGAGAAATCTCTCATAATGAGCAATTTCATCTTTAACACAATGCTTTCAACTCTATTCAATAAGAATAATTATGTCTCCCCCTGTATACAGGGGAGATATATTGTTGTTGTCCTTGATGTCTGTCTGTCTGTCTGTCTGTCTGTCTGTCTGTTCGTCCCCAAAATCTTGTCCGATCGATATCTCCCAGACGGCTTGAAGGATTTTCATGAAACTTAGGTCACATGTTCACCTCATCAAGGCGACGTGCAGAACCCGCGTCTCGACAATATAGGGTCAAGGTCAAGGTCACGCTTGAAGGTCAAAGGTTTGAGGCTTTATTTCGTGTCCGCTCCATATCTCCCAGACGGCTTGAAGGATTTTCATGAAACTTGGGTCACATGTTCACCTCATCAAGGCGACGTGCAGAACCCGCGTCTCGACAATATAGGGTCAAGGTCAAGGTCACGCTTGAAGGTCAAAGGTTTGAGGCTTTATTTCGTGACCGCTCCATATCTCCGAGACGGCTTGAAGGATTTTCATGAAACTTAGGTCACATGTTCACCTCATCAAGGCGACGTGCAGAACCTGCGTCTCAACAATATAGGGTCAAGGTCAAGGTCACGCTTGAAGGTCAAAGGTTTGAGGCTTTATTTCGTGTCCGCTCCATATCTCCGAGACGGCTTGAAGGATTTTCATGAAACTTGGGTCACATGTTCACCTCATCAAGGCGACGTGCAGAACCCGCGTCTCGACAATATAGGGTCAAGGTCAAGGTCACGCTTGAAGGTCAAAGGTTTGAGGCTTTATTTCGTGTCCGCTCCATATCTCCGAGACGGCTTGAAGGATTTTCATGAAACTTGGGTCACATGTTCACCTCATCAAGGCGACGTGCAGAACCCGCGTCTCGACAATATAGGGTCAATGTCAAGGTCACGCTTGAAGGTCAAAGGTTTGAGGCTTTATTTCGTGACCGCTCCATATCTCCGAGACGGCTTGAAGGATTTTCATGAAACTTAGGTCACATGTTCACCTCATCAAGGCGACGTGCAGAACCTGCGTCTCAACAATATAGGGTCAAGGTCAAGGTCACGCTTGAAGGTCAAAGGTTTGAGGCTTTATTTCGTGTCCGCTCCATATCTCCGAGACGGCTTGAAGGATTTTCATGAAACTTGGGTCACATGTTCACCTCATCAAGGCGACGTGCAGAACCCGCGTCTCGACAATATAGGGTCAAGGTCAAGGTCACGCTTGAAGGTCAAAGGTTTGAGGCTTTATTTCGTGACCGCTCCATATCTCCGAGACGGCTTGAAGGATTTTCATGAAACTTAGGTCACATGTTCACCTCATCAAGGCGACGTGCAGAACCTGCGTCTCGACAATATAGGGTCAAGGTCAAGGTCACGCTTGAAGGTCAAAGGTTTGAGGCTTTATTTCGTGTCCGCTCCATATCTCCGAGACGGCTTGAAGGATTTTCATGAAACTTGGGTCACATGTTCACCTCATCAAGGCGACGTGCAGAACCCGCGTCTCGACAATATAGGGTCAATGTCAAGGTCACGCTTGAAGGTCAAAGGTTTGAGGCTTTATTTCGTGTCCGCTCCATATCTCCCAGACGGCTTGAAGGGTTTTCATGAAACTTGGGTCACATGTTCACCTCATCAAGGTGACGTGCAGAACTTGCGTCTCGACAATATAGGGTCAATGTCAAGGTCACGCTTGAAGGTCAAAGGTTTGAGGCTTTATTTTGTGTCCGCTCCATATCTCCCAGACGGCTTGAAGGATTTTAATGAAACTTTGGTCACATGTTCACCTCATCAAGGCGACGTGCAGAACCCGTGTCTCGACAATATAGGGTCAAGGTCAAGGTCACGCTTGAAGGTCAAAGGTTTGAGGCTTTATTTCGTGTCCGCTCCATATCTCCAAGACGGCTTGAAAGATTTTCATGAAACTTGGGTCACATGTTCACCTCATCAAGGCGACGTGCATAACCCGCGTCTCGACCATACCGGGTCAAGGTCAAGGTCACGTTTGAAGGTCAAAGGTTTGAGGCTTTATTTTGTGTCAACTCCATATCTCCAAGACGGTTTGAAGTATTTTCATGAAACTTGGGTCAGATGTTCACCTCATCAAGGCGACGTGCAGAACCCACGTCTCGACCATATAAAGTTTTGTCGGAGAAAAAAAAACAATGTTAAGTTAACTCTCAACTATTGTAATTAGAATGTAACTTTAGTCAGTATGCAGAACCAAGACTGGAACAGTGCAACCCCTTTACATCTGATCAGACTGATTGGAATCTCCTGTAGCAAACATTTATCTACAGCACATACAAGTACATTTTGAAACATTGTACATAATATTTCAAACCTTTTACATATCGATGGCTTCATGCAAAACGGTTGTAACTACATATTGTAACAAGATATGTAGGTAGCCAACTTGGTATGGTTTGTGAAATATCATAATGATAATTGATGATATTTATCATAAGCAACAATTTTAGTTTTTATTTGCCATTGCTTATGTTTAGCAACAGTTGTTAACTGTTTTGAAGAATACTTCAGTCTTGAATGTTACAGCTGCAGTAAAAATATGTGTTTCTGTAAACCATTTGAAATCATGTCCACTTTGTACCAGGTCAAGACAAAACATTAGTAATTAAAAATTGAGTACTGTCCAACTTGGTCAAATTTTTGTTTGTCTGCTTTATAGGTTGGAATGTTTTGAGAGATTTTGACAGATATTTGAGGGGGAGACATATGTTTTTGTCAAAACAATTCTAGTTTACTTTCATTTTGTGAGATTTTTCCATTTACCTTGATATCTTCAAAAAATTCTGCTGCTTATCTTTTGTAAGTGGGAAAGAGTTAACATCAGGCCTACATCTTTCTTTGATATTATGATTTTTCGGATGCATCTAGGTAAAAGTAATGAAATGAAGGTATTCTGTTTAAATGGTGTATTTCTCGTCCCATGAGATAACAATATACTTAATAACATTATGATATTTTAGTTGTCGTCTGATTTGAAATAATTTTAAGAGTAAGTGTAGTATCTTTGAAAATTGGATGTTTAAATATTTCAGGAGATATTGACTTTGGCAAGAAAGAATGGGCAGAGGCCAGAGAGACTGTCGATGCATTTTTAGAGCTGCTGTTTGAAGAGGTAAGATCAGCTGCCGAACAGTTTGAGGTTCTCCGCATTGAACGTTATGTACGCCAAGGAAGTTCCCGAGAAGGCCTTAAGGTCATTGCACCAGATGAGTTTGACACGCTCTTACTGTACCATATAGATGTCATAAACCTAACTGAAGAGAGCATTGAGTTGAAATCTGGTAAAATCGTACCCGAATTTTGTAAAATGACATGCAACCTTAAAATGGATGAACTCCAAAACAAACTACCAAAACTCTTCCAAAATGGAGTCTTCAAGCAAAGCCCAAATGGACCTATCTGTCTGAGCGCTAGGGCTCTTCATCAGCAGGTGTTCCAGTCCATCATCGACCAGTCCACCGATAAAATCCAGAAAGTTTTCCAGGAACTTGAAGTTAGAGGTCAATCTGTCCCGTTCAAAGTGTCTCGAAGTATGAATCCCCCATCAATCAATTTAACAATTAAAGCGAATGGTAAAGACATTGATGTAGATGTGGTTCCAGCTCTGCTATTGCGACAAGATAAAGTTCCAGATCCTGCTCGCCCCGGATTTACCATGGACTGTCCAGTATATGCTGTTTTCAAATGGACAGAAGAAACAAGTCCGAAAGCTTCAAAATTCAATGACACAGAAATCGTTTGGCGAGTCTGTTCTTCTGGCTATGAAAAACATACAGCCGATGTGGCGCGATGTTCATGTAACCAGCAACAAAGGTACATCATCACTGCTCTCCGCATCCTGAAGACATACTTTGCCAAAACAAAAAGGTCCAGAAACAGGACACCGCCACAAATTGTCACAGTGTTGAGATCCTACCACCTCAAAATTGTTGCGTACTATGTCATTCTGCATACACAGTACATCAACCAAATTCGCTTGAATGGAGTTGCAGACGCTCTTGAATACTTCTTTGATTTTCTTGAGGTTAGCTTGCAAAAGAGGCTTCTGCCACATTTCTTTCATTCCAACAGCTACATAAACAAAATGTACCCAAATTACCCAGTAAATCCCAATGCGCTACGATTCAACCTCCTTGGCGGTAAGTCTGCTGAAGCACTGAACCAGGCGCTGCTTTCATTTAACAGCCATTTATTACCCGATTTAGGATACTCAAAGAGTGCAAGTGGTAATCCAACAAGGAAGAATGTTGTGGAGGAGTACACACAGAATATATCTGTAGGAAGTTACTTTTAGACCACCGACTTTGGAAATACACAATGTATAAAGTTTAGAAACTGTCCCATATCACCTTACAAGTTTTAAATGAAGAGATAGTATAATAACTGACGAGTTGATCTTTAGTTAATTTACTTTTTTAAATTAAGAAAGTTTTCCCAGTGTGATTCCTTCAGATTGATCTGCTTTGAACATGTTTGTATCTGAAGTGATTGCTTCACAATGTAGATACCAGATTGCACCAATTGCATTGAGTCATAATAATGAAATAACATATAATAATAAAGTATTGTAATATTAGATGATGCAATACATTACTGCTTTTATCTAAATTACCAGATCTTGTAACATGCAGTCAATTTTCCCAATTGATTTAGTACCACATTGTGTATTATATAAAATACATTTTTCGTGTGTTAGTAGGATGTTAAATATGTAGTTATTGTTAGAAATCATTGTTAATATCTCACAAACTTATACATATATATTTATACAATATGTGTTATGTATGCTTGGTGTAAAAAGGAGCAAAATGTCCAAATAGGCATTGTCTCTTCTTTCCACAATGGTGTTACTTCTATAATATTTCATAGAATAAATAATTTCCAAGGGATGACTTCTAAAAAGCAGATTACTCAATACAAACTAATGGTAATGGACCAGAAACAAGAGGGTCATGAAGGCCCTTAACTCCTCCACTGAGTAACACTTAAGTCTAAAGAAGTATGTTGAAATGTCATGTACAAGATTGTTATGAAAAATACACGCAAACATGTTCACATTGTCTTAGTTTTATTGTTGTTGCTTGAAAACACGCACAAGTATGTCAAAAGGTCATGTTCAAGGTCGAAAAAGGATACAAATAAAAATGAGCCCAGCCTCCTGGTGGCCATATTTGCAATGGATTGGAATAATTTGAACAGTCTTTGTACATGTATACCAAATTATTTTCAAAATAAACCAGTACTTCTAGACAAGAATAGTCTAATAGTGTGTACTATATACATTTGTACATATCTATCCCCTGGTGGCCATGTTCTTAAACAGATCGGAATAGTTTGCACAGAGGGTCATCCAAGGAACATTTGTGCCGAATTATTTTCAAATTGAGCCAGTACTTTTGGACAAGCTTATCGTCACAATGCTTTCAACTCTATTAAAAAAATAAACTATTAGTTATAGAAATATTTCCTATTTTTGTCGCGATTATTTCAAAGTCGTCTGCTACAGATTTGTTGTATACGGGAAAGTGTTAAATCTTCTAACAAAAGAAAACAAATCGAGGGTAATGTTCTCATTACTATGGTTGTTGTCTCAATCTGCTGAAATAAACAAGAGAGCCATGATGGCCCTGGATCGCTCACCTGATTTCTTTTTTCACTTTAGCTATATAAGCCCCGCCCCCTGGCAGCCATAGTTTCCTACCAATCAACTTGGCTTCAAGGAATATGATAGAGGGTCACTCTAGGAACATTTCTACAACATTATCTGAAAATCGGCCTGACACTTTTGGAGAAGAAGATTTTTTAAGTTTTCACTATAGCCATATAATGCAAAATAGCCCTGCCCACTGGCGGCCATTTCTTTCGACCAATCAACATGGCTTGAAGGAATCTGATAGTGGGTCACTTAAGGAACATTTCTACAAACTTATTTGAAAATCGGCCTGTCACTTTCAGAGAAGAAGATTTTTTAAGTTTTCACTATAGCCATATAAGGCAAAATAGCCCAGCCCCTTTGGTGGCCATGTTTTTCAACTAATCAACATGGCTTGAAGGAATCTGATAGAGGGTCATCCAAGGAACATTTCTATAAAATTATTTGAAAATCGACATGACACTTACGGAGGAGAAGATTTTTTAAGTTTTCACTATAGCCATATAAGGCAAAATAGCCTTTTTTTCAGTTTAGCTATATAAGCCCCACCCCTGGCAGCCATAGTTTCCAATCAATCAACTTGGCGTGAAGGAATCTGATAGAGGGTCACCCTAGGAACATTTCTACAAAATTATTTGAAAATCTGCCTGACACTTTCGGAGGAGAAGATTTTTTAAGTTTTCACTATAGCCATATGAGGCAAAATAGCCCTGCCGACTGGCAGCCATGTTTTTCGACCAATCAACATGGCTTGATGGACTCTGATAGAGGGTCACTTAAGGATCATTTCCACAAAATTATTTGAAAATCGGCCTGACACTTTCGGAGAAGAAGATTTTTTCTGTTTTCACTATAGCCATATAAGGCAAAATAGCCCCTCCCCTCCTGGCGGCCATGTTTTTCGACCATTCAACATGGCTTGAAGGAATCTAATAGAGGGTCATCCAAGGAGTATTTCTACAAAATTATTTGACAATCTGCCAACCAGTTTGGGAGGAGAAGATTTTTTAAGTTTTCCCTATAGCCATATAAGGCAAAATAACCCCGCCCGCCCCCACCCCCCTGGCGGCCATATTTTTCCCATTGGAAAGAGAGTGTTGCCAGGGGGGCGGAACTTGATTTACTTTTATGTGTAAAGTTAAAACTCAAAAAATAATTCCAAAAATAACTGGCCCAATTAGAAAATAATTAAGCACAAATGTTTCTTGGGTAACCATCTTCTAAGAGTGTACAAATTGTTCTGATCCATTGAAAAACATGGCCACCAGGGGTCTAGGCTTTATTAACTTATGTTTGTAAATAGTGAAACTTAAAAAAAATCTTCTTGTCCAAAAGTACTGGCCCACATAGAAAATAATTTAGCACAAGTGTTCATTGGGTGACAAAAGATGAAAACATTGGATTGATTCATAAAAATGTGTTATAGCTAGATACAGCCCCTAGCGACCATGTTTTTCGAGTTATTGTAGTGTGTAGCCTAAGGAACATTTTCCCCAAATTATCTTGAAATTGGATGAGATAGTTTGTGTTAAGTTAAGTAATTTTAACCAGAGCTCTAGATAGGGCAAGTATAGAGTAATCTGAAATATGTATCTGACCTTCAAACCCTATGTTGTGACTATTCAATAGCATCGTCTCGCTTATTTTGATTACCCACAACATAGGGTTTGGTTAGGTTATGAGAGAGATATATTGAAGAAAATACCTGTACAATTGACAATGGTAAATTAATCATTTAACCCTCTGCCACCTGCAGTCGCATTTTGACACATCTGCAGTAGACGAATTTTTAGAACATTGTGGTCAAAGGAGAATTTGCCCATAATGAGTCCATTTTTTATTTAGTCATAATTTTTCAACTCTTTTAAATAATTACACTTTTATTTATAAAGTCTTTTCATTAGATGGAATATAAAACAGTGTATATTATGACCTGAGTTTACAAATGTACCATATAGGTCCATATAGACATAATCACTGCCTAATTCTGGAATGTGAAACATCCTCTTCCCAAGATGTATGCACATGTCGATTTAGGTTAATAAAGACGTTACAGTGCAGGAGATATGACCAATACTTCATTTTAATTGGGTCATAGGTCAACTCAATATAGGCCAAAACACTCCCTCTTCAGAAAGCCATTACTACTATTCTTAAAGTCGTTGGTATGACCATGGGAAGGACAAAACCAGCGACCTTCCGCACCCTAGGAAGAGGCTTTACCACTTCACCACCGAGGCGGCTCTAAAAAAGGAATGATTTGAATTGACTTAGCCCCTTACTTTTATGAAAGCGTACCTGTCCTACATCCATATTGGCTGTATTCTTTGAATTTTCAATTTTCAAACATCAGTGACCTTTATTGTCCCACATTGTATATATACAACATCCACATTGTTCATTGTATTGCCTACAAATAAACACATCAGTGACCTTTATTGCCCTTCATTGTATAAATAACATATACATTGTTAATTGTATTGCCTACAAATAAACACGTCAGTGACCTTTATTGTCTCACAGTGTATATACAACATCTACATTGTTCATTTTATTGCCTACAAATAAACACATCTGTGATCTTTATTGTCCCACATTGTATATATACAACATCTAAATTGTTCATGTTATTGCCTACAAGAATACACATCACAAATCTTGAAATATTACTAAGTCTTTATACCCTTCCTACCATTAAGGTATGTATTCAGTAAGACTGATTAACCCTTTCCCACATACAAATCTGCAGCAGAGGACTTGAAAACATTTAATCAAACGTACGGAAACTCTATAAACAAAAGAACAATTATTGATCAAAGTTGAAAAATAATTGTCATCTCAACAAATGAAAGTATAATCATTAAATAAAGATGAATTCATTGTTGCAAAAGGACAAGTTTGAAGAATCAGGTTAAAAGGCTTCTTAAGATATTGAGCGGAAACGGATTTTGACCTTTATGACCCCTTTGACCTTTACCTTAGACACAGTGACCCCCAAAACAATAGGGATTATCTACTCATTAAGACCTTTAATATTATGAAGTTTGAAGACTCTTAATCAAAGAGTTCTTGAGATATTGAGTGAAAAAGGATTTGACCATCATAATCCCTGTGACATTGACCTTTGACCCTGTAGGCCGCCCACCTCCCAAAAAAAATCTGCAGCAGACGACTTTGAAAACATGTTAGAATTTTTTTCGGAAATCTCTAAAACATTATGGTTTAATTACTGAAAAAAAGTCGACAGCTGCAGAGGTGTCAAAAAGCGTCTATATGTTGGAAATGGTTAATTAAACAACATATTCAACCCTTTCAGACATACAACAAATCTCCAGGCAACACTTAAACCTGGATACTTATTAATATTATTTATTCAATGCCAGCTGGTGTATTACTAAATGAAACTGTATAACTTTCTCAATGTAATGTGTGATATTATCAGTCATATACAGTCAAACTTGTGTAGTGGTCACCTCTGTTAAACAGCCAACTTGTTATAAGCAAACAGTAGAAGGTCATCCAAGCAAAAGTCCCAAGAGGGCCAGTATCGCTCCACTGCCATAAGGCAAAGATTAAATCTCCAAACAGACTTGGTGGCCATGTTTTTTTACCAATCCCCATGACTTGAAGGAATCTTGTAGAGTGTCACCCAAGAAACATTTCTTCAAAATTATTTGAAAATAGGCTAAATAGTTTGGGATGAGAAGATTGTTTTTACCAAAGCCAGTATAAGGCGAACAGCCCTGACCCCCTGACAGTCATTTTTTAAGACCAATCAACATGGCTTGGTGGAATCTGATAGAGAGTCACCCAAGGAATATTTCTACAAAATTATTTGAAAATCGGCCAGACGCTTTCGTCGAAGAAGATTTTTTAAGTTTTCACAATAGCCTTATAAGGCAAAACAGCCATGGCGGCCTACACAATTATTTGAGTTATTTAAGTTTTCACTATAGCCATATTAGGCAAAATAGCCCCGCCCCCTGGCGGCCATGTTTTCGACCAATCAATATGGTTACAAGGAATCTGATAGAGGGTCACCTAAGGAACATTTCTACACAATTATTGGAAAATCGGCCAAATGCTTTCCGAGGAGAAGATTTTTTAGCTTTCAATATAGCCATATACTGCAAAATAGCCCCGCCCCATGGCGGCCATATTTTTGGACCAATCAACTTGGCTTGAAGGAATCTGAAAGAGGGTCATCAAAGGAACATTTGCATGGATGAAAAACAAGAGGCCCAAGAGGGTCAGTATCGCTCCACTGCCATAAGCCAACAATTAAATCTCCAAACAGCCCCGCCCCCTCGTGGTCATGTTTTTTTACCAATCACCATGGTTTGAAGGAATCACGTATAGTGTCAGCCAAGGAACATTTCTGCAAAATTGTGATGTACGGGAAGGGTTGTTTAAATTGTCAATGCAATGTAGTTACTGAGATATGGACACCTAATGTAGTTGCACGCAAAACTTAAACCAGAATTTCTAAGTTAAAAAAAAGGGCCATAATTTGCATTATATGCAGGATAGAGTTATTTAACTTGATTGATTACATAGGTTCGATAGTTCGGAAGCATTGTAGAAACTTTCAATGCAATAAACCCCCAGTATTAACTGACCTTTGATGAAATATATGTAGTGCATGCAAAACCAAGGGGTGACGCCAACACAATGGTGAGTACAATAGCTCTTATATTCTCCGAATAGTCAAGCTAAAAATCAAACCAGCTATTCAAGAGATACGAAATTCTTCAATGTGACCTTTTACCTTCTCATTTGACTTTGACCTTGTTGTCACATGACTGTTACTTTGTTCTGCACATACATCTCTAACTAGGGATTCAGGAGCGACATAATAGAAACAAAATTCCTAAATAGGATGTCTGACCTCTCAGTGTAACCTTGACCTTGATGCGATGTGACGGAAAACTTCAACCTGCACATCACCTTCTTGTGGTTGACATCTGTTCAAATTATGAATTAATTCCGTAGACAAGTTCATGACATAAAAAGAGTGCAAAAAGTCCTCAATGTAGCCTGATTGTAGAAATGATATAATGAATATATTCACTTTCACATCACCTGATTGAGGTTGAAATGTGTACAAAGTTTTGTCAAAACCGGCGGAGGGGTTCAGACAGAGGGGTGACAGACACTCAGATAACAAACAAAACATGCGGTCTCTACAGTGTTAACAAGATTGTTCTTCAATTTGAACTAGTGATCTAATTTTTGACTAGGCAATACCTATATTTAAACTTAGCCTAGATATCATCAATACAATTATTCTGACAAAGTTTCAACATGTTCAAGTTTAAAATGCGGCCTTCAGAGTGTAAACAAGATTTTCCTCCAATTTGATCTCTTTGTCCAAGATATGTTCTGATAAAATGTTCATGACGATTGGACGCAAAATATTGCTTGTAGAGTGTTTACAAAGCAATTGTTGATGACGCATGACAGACACACGACGGAAAAAACCTCACATTGAGTACTCCGTGTTAGGTGAACTAAAACTATGCCATCTCCATAAAAGAAAGAATAATGTTTAATAAATAAGTTTCAAAGGTTGGGGCAAAAGGTGGAATTGTACATTATGACCAATTTCTCCTTTAGCTACAAATTTGTTAAGTGTAATCTGAATGTGGGAAAGGGTTAAAGTGCAGTCATGAAAGACATTATCAATAAAAAAAAAACGGATATACAAAGGTGGAATTGCACATTATGACCAATTTCTCCTTTTGCTACAATTTTGTTAGTGTAATCTGAATGTGGGAAAGGGTTAAAGTGCCGTCATGAAAGACAATATCAATAAAAAAAAACGGATGTACAAAGGTACCTTCAAGAGATTAAAGATGTAAACAGGTATAACCTTGATAATATTGGGTATTTACCAAAAGTGTACTTTCGTTTTCAATTCTTGGAGAATTATGTACATTTATCAATGTTTCTTCTCTTACCTATTGTGGACATTATTTTAATCAACTTCATATAACCCTTTCCCACCTAAAACAACTCTCCAGCAGTCCACTTTAAAAACATCTGTTGCCAAAATGGTAAAACGCTTAATCTTTAAATGAAAAATGAATTAAAAGTGTTGAAAACATTGCGACAAACGGAACAATCTCTCCTTCTGTCACAATGTTTTCGAAAGATGTCTGCTGTAGAGGCGTCAGTAGTTGTCTATATGTGGGGAAGGGTTCACTATGCAAAATGTGCAAGTGTTACGAAAACAAGTTTTAGGTCTAGATCAAGAACAAGCTGCACTAGTGGCTTAACCCTTTCCAACTTGCAGACCACTGAATTTTCACTATTCAATAAACATACTTTCACTAACAGAGATTTTCAATATTTGTGACTCTATGTTTTCAAAGTTATCTGCTTCAGGTTTGTTGTAGGTGGAAAACAGTTAATATTAACCCTTTCCCACATACAGCAAATCTGCGGCCGACGACTTAATAAAAATCTAGGCAAAAACACAGAAAACCTCTATAAATGAAGGTATAATTCGGAAACAAGAGGGTCATGAGGCCCTGGATCGCTAACCTGAGAATGGGCTATTTAAGACTTAACTCTTTCAGCGCCAATGGCAATATTATCAAGACAAACTTTCTGACAACATTTCAAGCTGCTCAAGTCAAAAATTCGATCTCTATAGTGTAACCAAGGTTGTTCTACAATTTGGCCTAGCGACCTTGTTTTTGATCGTATATCAGTTCATGAAGTTGAATGAAGAATAGCAGGAGTAGTATAACGTGACCTGACCTGACCCATATTCGAACTTAGCCTGGATATCACGAAGCTAAATATTCTGACAAAGTTTCAACACGCTCACGCAAAAAAATGCAGCTTCCAATGTGTCAACAAGATTGTTCTTCAATTTAGCCGAGTGATCTACTTTTTAACAGACATGACCAATATTCGAACTTGGCCTTCATATCACCAAGACAAACATTCTGATAAAGTTTCAACATGCTCAAATTAAGAAAAAGGCTTCTACAGTGTTAACAATATTTCCCTTCAAAAAAAGTCTGACCCAATATGACCCATATTCAAACTTGACCTAGATATTATTAAGACCAACATTCTGACAAAATGTCAAGCTGCTGAAGCAAAAATCGCGGCCTCTAGAGTGTTAACAAGATTTTCCTTCAATTTGGCCTAGTGACCTTTTTGACCCAACATGACTTTTATTCGCACTTGGCCAACATTCTGACCAAATTTTAAGCTGCTGAAGCAAACAATACGGCTTCTACAGTGTTAACAAGATTTCCCTTCAATTTGGCCTAGTGACCTAGTTTCTGATCCAATATGACCCATATCCGAACTTTAGCTAGATAGTATTAAGACAAACATTCTGACAAAATTGCGACCGCTAGAGTGTTAACAAGATGTTTCTTCAATTTGGCCAAGTGACCTAGTGTTTGACCCAACATGACCTATATTCGAACTTGGCCTAGATATTACTAAGACAAACACTCTGACAAAGTTTCAATATGCTCAAGTTTAAAATGCGGCTACCAGATTGTTAACAAGATTTTTATTTAATTTGATGTAGTGACCTAGTTTGAGACCCCACATGAGAAACTAACTTGGCCTAGATTTGATGAAGATGTATGTTCTGATAAACTTTCATGATGATAGGATGCAAAATGTTGCCGCTAGAGTGTTAACAAGCAAATGTTGACGACGAACGACGAACGACGGACGACGAACGACGGACAAAAGGCGATCACAATAACTCACCTTGAGCACTTCGTGCCCTAGTGAGCTAAAAATCTCTATAAATGAAAATGTAATTATTGAATAGAGTTGAAAACATTGTGGCAAAAGATGAAATTGTTTCATGATGAATTATTGAATATCTCTAATTATGATAATAAAGTTATTTAAAAGAGTCAAAAATAGTGTGGCAAAAAATGAACATTTCGCCTTGAGCAACAATAGTTTTTAAAAGTCACCACTGCAGATGTGTCAAAATGAACAAGGTTAGACTGCCTTGTGGTGTTTTGAAAAGTATCTGTCTTTGGTTTTGGAGGTCGCGCGTTATATAATGACCTTTTTAATGGTACTAATTGCTAGATAAAAAGACCAGCAGTTCTTGTAACTAACACAGGAAAACGCTGTGATATAACTGAATAATTGTTGAAAGCGGATTAAAACACCATTAAAATAAAACATAAAAGGTTTGATCACTTACTCCGATGTCATCGTGGTCCTCACTGGGCGAATCTGTCCGCTTCCCGTCAAGTCTCTTTCCGTTGTTCATACTTTCCGGTGGACTTCCCACAATGTAGTGCTCCAGTAGTTCCATAGGGTCAACCTAGTGCATCCTGACACTAGAAATAGTCAATAATAAGTGCAACTGGTAACACAAAACAGAATGTTTTCATGGGTTAATTAACTCTTTCCCACAGATATGCAGCAGAAGACGTTAAACATATGAAAACAAATACTTGGAAGATCTCTATTAATCGACAATTTTGTCATTTTACTCTTTTTCAAAACCTGCATGGCAGCCTTGTTTATTAACTAATCAATATGGCTTGAACAAAGGTGTAAAGACATAAGGAACATTTTTGTGAAAGGTTCTTGGAATCAGGAATTTTTTCAGTTTTAGTCATTTTACTCTTTTCTGATGCAGCATTGTGGCTATATTTTTTCAACCAATCAATATGACTTGAATAAAATATGTAGAAGGTCACTTAAGAAACCTTTCTTCTAAATTATCCTGAAATCAGAAAAGCACTTTCATAGGAATGGAATTTCTTAACAGGGTCACCCAAGGAATATTTCAACCAAATTATCCTGAAAGTAAACTAGTCGATTCAGAGGAAAATAATTTTAAAGTTTTGGCATTTTCCTCTTTCTACGTAGAATCTCAATCTGTTTCAATTTTGAATCCTTTAAGGTTTGGTTGAAATTGGTCAAGTGATTTAGAAGGAGATATTGTTTGAATCTAAAAGACAACGATGGATGGATGACAGAGAGCGATCAGAAAATATCATCTCCCATAACGTTAACCACATACAACAAATCTGGAGCAGACGATGAACATAATAAGAAAAGCTATAGAAAATCTCTTAAAATGAAAGTAATACTATTGAGAATAGTTGAATCCGTGTGGTCAAAAAGAGAAATTTCTCATCATGAGCAGATTCTCCATTTGCCATAATGTTTTCAAATGTGTTTTGCTGCAGATGAGCCAAAATGTGTCTGCAAATAGTAAAGGGTTAATTAGAAATATAAGAAATCAATCATAGCTGCTCAAAAACACAATATCAAAACAAAACAGTAAAATATTCCTGTAAGAAATGTTTTTTAACTATCAATGAAAACTCAACGTAAAACAGGTTAACCCTGTACCTCATATATACGCTTTCTGATGCATCTGAAGCAGACGGCTTTTTGAAAACATGGTGACAAAAGAAGAAATTGCTCAAAACGAGCAATTTCTCCTTTTTCCACAATGTTTTCCACGTTAGGTTATCCATTCAATTAGAGAGATTTTCTATTTTTTAATAAAAAATGTTAACCCTGTACCTGTTGCAGTCAACGTTGGACATCATTAATTGTGCTTATTTGTGGGCATCTTCTCCTTTATCCAATGTTCAACTCTGTACTAAAAATATGTTCAAATTTTCACCACTTTCAATATTGATTCAGTTATATCATGGCATAATGCTAGCCTCACAATCCTGAGAGCCAAGGAGGAAAAAGCAATGACTTCAGTATTTTATATGACCTGGTTTGAGATCCGGGGTGGATGCTGCACAATCTAGTCAACTATACGAATGATCAATTAAATTGAAGAATATTTATTGAATAGAATTGAATAGAAAACATTGTAGTAAAAGGAGAACTAAAATGTCTTGCTCATCAAAAGTTGTCTTCTGCAGATATGTCAAAATGCATATGCAGGTGGGAAAGGGTTTAGAGTGGAACCCTGTAGTTTAAAGGAAGTTGTCGAATAATGAGCTAAAATGTAAATTGTTGCATAAGGCGTCAAAAATCATCTGTATCTGGGGAAAGGATTAGACGTGCACCTGCAGCAGCAGACCTCTTTCAAAATATCTTGCCAAAAATGTGAAATATCTCCATAAATGAAAGTTAAATAATTAGATAGAATTGATAACATTGTGGCAAAAGTGGAAATTGCTCATTATGAGCAATTTCTTCTTTTGCCACAATATTTTCAAAATTCGTCTGCTGCAAATGCTTCAGAATGCGTCTACAAGTGGGAAAGGGTTAAATTAACCCTTTACCTGATGCAGCCAACTTTCAAGGCCACTTCAGCAGACAAGTTTTGAAAACATTGTGAAAGAGTAGAAATTGCTCAAAACAAGCAATTTCTCCTTCCCCTTATTCTGTGTTTGTTTTATCTCTGTACCAACATAATAGCTGACATTTCAAAGTAGCTGACTTAAAGAATATCACATCAGGTAAATGGTAAACCCTTTTCCATATACAGACACGTTCGGACGCCTCTGCAGCAGACCATTTTTGAAAACATCATGACAAAATGATGAAAATGCTCAAAACGAGCAATTTCTCCTTTTGTCATAATGTTTTTCAACTTTTTTCAGTAAGTATACCTTCATTTATAAAGACATTCTATATGTTTAACTAGATGTTGTTATAGTCGTCTACTGAAGAATTATTGTATGTGGGAAAGGGTTAAACCTGTTAACCTCTGCTTCCAATAACATTTGTTTCCCTCTGGTAAAAACAATACCTGTTGTTCACAAATAGCTCTTCCTTGTAACCATTGTTGGTTTTTTGAGGTTTTACAGTGCTTCAACATTATATCAGTTATATCACAGCAATAGCTTACTTATTCATGATCCCTGATTAAACAAACCAGTACTAGGAAATGTGCCTTGTCCAAGGACACTCCACCATTACCGCTGCCACTGGGGATCGAACATGGGATGCACGGTTCCAAATCCACAAAGCTAACCACTCGCCAACGACATTGTATAGCAAAGGCAAATATACTGGAGCTGCGTCTGTTTATTTAGGGTCTTATTGCATATGCATACAGAGAATACTAAGAACTGCCTGGGAACAAACCCGCAACATCTCACACCCGAGGCAGGTCCTCTACAACTACACCACCAAGGCGGTTGAATACTAAGGTGAGCCTGTGCAAATGCACAATCTCACAATAGCCTTCACTGTTTGTCTATATGTTATATAGACCTTAACCCTTTCCCACAAGTAGACACATGTTGATGCATATGCAGCAGATGACTTGAAAACAGTGGCAAAAAAAAATATTTCTCATAAAGAGCGATTTCTCCAATTGCCACGATATGTTTTCAACTTTACTCAATAATTGTATTTTCAGTTAAAGGGATTTCCCCTAATATCTGTCTATGTGTTTTCAAAGTCATCTGCAACAGATTTGCTGTATGTAGGAAAGGGGGAATGCATCATCTGATAAGAAACTAGAAGTGTAGCCCAAGTTGTTGTACGGCAATATAACTTCAACCCCCCTTTCCTTTCAGCAGCAGACAACTTCGAACAAATTTAGTCCTCTGTGGCAAAAGGAAAAATTGCCACAATGTTTCTATTCTATAACTCTTCTTACATTTATTGAGAAATTCAATGTTTTTGCCTGGATGTTTTGAAAGTCATCTGCTGGAGAATTGCAGTTTATGGGAAAGGTTTAAACGCCTGTACCATATAAATAACTGAATTAAAAAAAACACAGGTTGTTGGGATAAAAGTCATAAGGAAATGTAGTCCAATTCCATTAAGCCCTTTCCCAAATACAACACGCCTGTAGCAGACGACTTGGAAAACATCGAGGCAGAAATGTTGGAAACCTCTACAAATGAAGGTTTAAAATGTTTTTAAAAGTTATCTGCTGTAAATGCATCTGCATGCGGGAAAGGGTTAACATGTTCTTGATCTATAATACACACTGTTTATCCATCCATTATCTAGAATGTATAAGATTCTTTTAATTTCAAAATATCTGAAAATAAAACCATGGGCAAAACAAAAGATCAAGGCAAAAGTGGAAGTGCATTGCAACAGGGACTTTCTTCCTTTGCTATATTATAATATACACTTTTTTAAAGGCTGTATGTGGGACCGGGTTAACCCTTTCCCGACAACAAATATGCAGCAGATAGCTTTTTTAAGCAATTTCTACTTTGGTCACAATTGTTCAAAGGTTTGTCTGCTGCAGAGGCGTCAGAAAGCGTCAATATGTGGGAAAGGGTAAATGAGATTGTTTGCTTCCCTCTGTAACTAATACCATTATATACATGTACAGAAATATAACACCTAATCAATACAACTTTAATACAAACAGCCTGGCAAATTGAATACTGTTAGACTACAATACCTCATAAAAACGATAAACAAGAGGGCAATGATAGCCCTAGTTCGCTAAACCTGAATTATAAAATGTACTGCAATACAAAACACATCAAGACAATTATTCTGAACGCAACCTCCACAGTGTTAACAAGATTGATTAAATTTGGCCTATTGATCTATATTGTTTTACCTGATATGACCCATATTCCAACATGGACTAGATATCATCAAGATAACATTCTGACAAAGTTTCAACTTGCTCAAAGTAAAAATGTGGCCTCCGGAGTTTGAACAATATTTTCCTTTATTGACCTAGTTTCTGACCCAATATGACCCATATTCGGACTTGACCTAGATATAATTCAGACAAACATTCTGACAAAGTGTCAAGCTGCTGAAGCAAAACATGTGGCATCCAAAGATTTTCCTTCAATTTGGCATAATGACCTATATTCGAACTTGACTTAGATATCATTTAGATAAACCTTCTGATCAAATGTCAAGCTACTGTAGGAAAGAAATGCATCTTCTACAGAGTTAACAAGAGTTTCCTCCAATGTGGCCTAGTGACCTACCTTTTGATCTGATATGACCCAAGTTCGAACATGACTTACATATCATCAAGACAAACATTCTGATAAAGTTTCAACATGCTCAAGCTAAAAATGCAGCCTCCAGAGTGTTAACAAGATTTCTCTTCAATTTAGCCTAGTGACCTAGTTTTTAACCCAGCATGACCCTTATTCAAACTTGACCTTGATATCATTTAGATAAACATTCTGACCAAATTTCAAGCTGCTGTAGCAAAAAAAGGCGGCTTCTACAGAGTTAACAAGATTTTCTTACAATTTGGCCTAGTGACCTAGTTTCTGACCCAGTGTGACCCATGTTTGAACTGCAGATGAAAGAATTGCCGCCTCTAGAGTGTTAACAAGATTTTCCTTAAATTTGACCTAGTGACCTATGTTTTTACCCAATGTAACCCATGTTCGAACTTGACCTACATATCATCAAAACAAACATTCTGATAGTTTCAACATGCTCAAGTTAAAAATGTGGCTTCTAAAGTATTAACCAGATTTCCGTTCAATTTGGCCTAGTGACCTATTTTTTGACCTCATATGGCCCAGTCTCGAACTTGTCCAAGATTGTATGGAGATGTCACATCAAGTAAACAATGAACATAGTGGAGATCAAATCAAAAGTTGGCATACATTTTCTGAAAATTGTTTATATGTACGGGGTAACACTAGATATTTATTTATAAATGAAATATGAACTCTTAGATGTATCTGTAAATACCATAGTTGATCTAATTAATACACTGCATTTGATTGGTGAACAAAGTGACTAGATAGCCATAAACCAGTCATGTGTTCAGTGACACAGTCTGGTAGCTCATGGGTGCCAATCAACCAATCAAATTACATCTACTTTATAGTAGCTGTAATATGATTGGTCAATTGGAAACTGAACAACCAAAGTGTTTCACTGAATTCTGGGATATATAGTTTTAACCATGATAAATAGGCAAAACACAAGAAATCAAATGTATAATTGACCTTGACCCCAGGATAACCCCGCATAACAGTTGAAGTTTTGTCACAAAATATTTAACCTAACCGTATAAATAACAAAAACTATTTAAGCTTAAGCCAAACCATGTGTTCAGTGTTTAGAAACAATGACTTTGACCTTGACACAAATGACACCAAAAATATTTCATGGCTCCTTTTGTTTTTAATCTTTGATATACACCCATAACTAAGAGTTCAGTAGTCTAAAAAGCGAGATATTGTCTGGGCTAAGACCTGTTAACGTCTCCTTAATACGGGATCTAATTGATTGATTGATTGATTGGAGTTTAATTCCATTGTTAACAGTATTTCAATCATACCATGGTGGCCACATCACCTACATGTAACAAGTGAAACATTTCTTGCACTTTTATTTCATACGACTTTCTTCTCAGACAACCGGCTTCCTTCCCACTTTCGAACATGCAATTCTGGATTGACAGGCCTCATCATTACAAAATAAGCTTAAACTGTCAATAGTAACATGTGTCCTAAAAGGAATATATACGGTAATAATATTGTTGTGCAATATTCATTTTAAAAAAAACCTGGTATACTATCTTTATTCAGATATTAAAAGTCCATTTATTCATTTACTGAGAAAATTCAAAGTAGAAAGATGTTTTCTAACGGAATAACATACAGGCATGTGCAGGAGGCTTCAAAAATAATTTCAAAAGTAAGTTTCTCTCTTCTGTTTGTCTATTTCCTTCTTACAACATCTGCAACAGATGATTCTGAAAACATCTAGATTAAACAATTTGAAAAATCTCTATAAATGAACGTGTAGTTATTGAATAGAATTCAAAAAATTGTGAGAAAAGGGGAACTTGCTAATGAGCAATTTCATCTTTTGCCACAATGTTTCACAAGTCGTTTGCTGCAGATAAAGTCAAAAAGTGTCAGCATGTTTGAAAGGGTTAATTGTTTTTTCGTGATACAATATTTCTTAAAATTGTTTCTTCAAAAGTCTGAGGAAAAAAAGGTGATATCTGGAAAATTCAAAGATACTTTTGATGCATAATTTAAGGCATTGTGGGATATGGAGTGGCATCTTATTTCTGTGCCGTGGTAATTGCACCAGGAAGTACCTTGTAAAATGTTAAACCAATACGCATGTATAATGTTGCATAACATGCAAGGACAGACTAAAAATACTGGTCTATTTCTTCAGTATAGGGACTTGACTCCTAGGCTCAAGTACTGCTTGTCAGTCCAGGGCTTGGGACTGGCAGGCCTAACGCTATGTTGTATATATGTTATTAAAAGTCTTTCTTGAAACAAGCACTTCTGTTTGACTGTTATAATGCCACAGTGGGATGTGAGGGAATTGATTTGTTTGACTAGTTTCTCATTTTTCCCATTTCTAAAGCTGAAGCATTAAATGTCATCCTTATCAGGGAAAGGATTATTAATTGTATTTATTGTTCATCTTTTTTACATGGCAGGTTTTTATAAGATGTGTCTGCTCTGAAACTATTTGAGGAAAAATGTTTTTAAAAACTTCTTGAAAATTGGGCATACACTGTTTAAAAAAAACATTGTTTGAAATTGAGTAAACTGCCTCCGAAAACAGTAACTAAACTTATGTATGAAAGCTGTATCCTCTATGACCTCGATAATTTTGCTTAACCCTTTCCCGCATACAATTAATCTGCAGCAGACGACTTTGAAACTATCTGAAGAAAGATATGGATAATCTCCTTATTTACAAATTTAGTTTTAGAATAGAGTGAAAAAATGTTGTGGAAAAAGAATGAATTGCTCATAATGAGCACTGTTATCCCTTTGCCAGAGTGTTTTCAAAAGTCGTCTGCTGCAAAGGCTTCAGAAAGCGTCTTTGTGATGAAAAGGGTTAAATGTAGATCACCAAACAGTTATACCAACATCGATTATGAAATGAATTAAGCTCTTGTAACGGATGTAGATTAAATGCTTATTCATATGAGCCAAGGTGCATTTTTCAAATCCTGTTTGTCTTTTTGTTCTGTTTACTATTATTTGCTTGTTTAATTTAAACCTCCCTGAAGTTCATTCCCTATTCCTTATTTCTCAAATGTGAAGTTGATTACTTGTTCCTTGTTTCTTATTCTTTATTCAAATGTGAAGTTGGTTACTTATTCCTTGTTCCTTATTCAAATGTGAAGTTGCTTACTTGCTCCTTGTTCCTTATTCGTTACTTTTTTCAGATTTGATCTCAGGTACTGCATATGATGGTGTTGCCAACAACACTGTTGATGATGTTGTTGTTGTTGTTGTTGTTGTTGTTGTTGTAGATGATGAGAGAGACCCATTGGTACATTTTAAATCACCTGTTTCTTATTCAAAATGTGGTAACTTATTCGGCCTTTTTCAAGAAAAGAAGCCTTTGCTATCAAAAATAGTATTCAAATTGCATATGTTGATATGTACATTTTAAATCACCTGTTACTTATTCAAAAAAGCTGTTACTTATTCGGCCGTTTTCACGAAAAGAAGCCTTTTCTATCCAAAAATTCATTGAAACCGCATTTGTTGATTTTGAAAATCACAATGTTGATGTTGTTGTAGATGCTGACAGAGACCTATTGGTACATTTTAAATAACTTGTTACTTATTCGGCTGTGTTCAAGAAAAAAAGCCATTGCTGTTCCAAATATCATTCAAAATGCATTTGTTTATGTTGCCAAACACAATCTTGAGGTTGGTGTTGTTGTAAATGATGAAAGTCAGCTACTGGTACATACTAAATCACCTGTTACTTATTCAAAAACCTGTCACTTATTCAAAAACCTGTCACTTATTCAAAAACCTGTTACTTAATCGGCCGTTCCCTGTTCCTTGTTTCTTATTCCTTATTCGAATGTGAAGTTGGTTATCTTTTCCTTGTTCCTTATTCAAATGTCAAGTTGAATATATGTTCCTTGTTCCTTATTTGTTACTTTATCAGATTTGATCTAAGGTACTGCACATGTTGATGTTGCCAACAACACTGTTGATGATTTTATTGTTGTTGTATATGATGAGATAGACCTATTGGTACATTGTAAATAACCTGTTACTTATTTAAATTCTGGTAACTTATTCGGCCTTTTTCAAGAAAAGAAGCCTCTGCTATCACAAATATCATTCGAATTGTATATGTTGATGTTGCAAACCACAAGTGTGATATTGTTGTTGTTGTATATGCTGACGGAGACCCATTAGAACATTTCAAATCACCTGTTACTTATTCAGATCACCTGTTACTTATTCAAAACATCTGTTACTTATTCGTTACTTATTCAGAAAATCCATTCAAACTATATACGTTGATGATGCCAACAGCAGATGTGATGTTGTTGTTGCTGTAAATACTGACGGAGATCTTTAAGTTCCTATTAAATCACCTGTTACTTATTAAAAAAAACTGTTATTTATTCGGCCGTTTTCGCGAAAAGAAGCCTTTGCTATCCAAAACATCATTGAAACTGCATATGTTGCTGTTGAAAATCACTATGTTGATGCTGTTGTTGTTGTAGATGCTGACAGAGACCCATTGGTACATTTTAAATCACCTGTTACTTATTCGGCCGTGTTCAAGAAAATAAGCCATTGCTGTCCCAAATATCATTCAAAATGAATTTCTGTATGTTGCCAACAACAATATTGATGTTATTGTTGTTGTAAATGATGAAAGTGACCTACTGGTACATATTAAATCACCTGTTACTTATTCAGAACCTGTTACTTATTCGGCCGTTCTCTGTTCCTTGATCCTTATTCCTTGTTCAAATGTGAAATTGGTTACTTTTAAATATGTTCCTTGTTCCTTATTCAATTATAAAGTTGGTTATATGTTCCTTGTTCCCTATTCCTTATTCAAATGTGAATTTGGTTACTTAATTGTTCCTTGTTCCGTATTCAATTATAAAGATGTGTATAGGTTCCTTGTTCCTTATGTGTTACTTAATCCGATTTTGTCTAAGGTACTGCATATGTTGATGTTGCCAACAACACTGTTGATGGTGTTGTTGTTGTTGTCGTTGTTGTAGATGACGAGAGATACCCATTGGTACATTTTAAATCACCTATTACTTAATAAAAAATCTGGTTACTTATTCGGCCTTTTTCAAAAAAAGAAGCCTTTGCTATCACAAATATCATTCGAATTGCATATGTCGATGTTGCCAACCACAATTGTGATGTTGTTGTTGTTGTTGTAGATGTTGACGGAGGTATATTAGTACCTATTAAATAAGCTGTTACTTATTCAAAAAAAATGTAACTTATTCGTTATTTATTCGAATGTTATCAAGATGTTATAGTTTGATATCAAGAAAATCCATTCAAACTGCATACGTTGATGTTGCCAACAGCAAATGTGATGCTGTTGTTGTTGTTGTTTTAGATGTTCACGATGATCTAAAAATAACTATAAAATAACCTGTTACTTATTAAAAAGAAACCTTTTCTATCCAAATCATCATGGAAACTTCATATGTTGATGTTAACACATAAGGAATATGGAACATATAACCAACTTTACATTTGAGTACGGAACAAGGAACAAGTAACTAACTTTACATTCGAAAAAGGAATAAGGAGCAAGGAACAGGGAACGGCCGAATAAGTAACAGGTCTTTGAATAAGTAACAGGTCTTTGAATAAGTAGCAGGCAATTTAATATATACCAGTAGCTCACTTTCATAATTTACAACAACAACAACCTCAAGATTGTTATTGGCAACATAGACAAATGCATTTCGAATGATATTTGGGACAGCAATGGCTTCTTTTCTTGAAAACGGCCGAATAAGTAACAAGTTATTTAAAATGTACCAATGGCTCTCTGTCAGCATCTACAACAACAACAGCATCAACATTGTGATTTCCAACATCAACATATGAAGTTTCCATGATGTTTTAGATAGAAAATGCTTCTTTTCATCAAAACGGCCGAATAAGTAACAGGTTTCTTGAATTAGTAACAGGTTATTTTATAGGTACTTATAGATCTCCGTTAGCATCTACAACAACGACAACATCACATTTGCTCTTGGCAACATTAACTTATGCAGTTTGAATGAATTTTCTGTTATAAGTAACAGCTTATTTAATAGGTACTTATAGATCTCTGTCAACATCTACAACAACAACAACATCACAATTGTGGTTAGCAACATAAAAAACTTCATTTTGAATGATATTTGGGACAGCAAGGGCTTCTTTTCATGAACACGGACGAAAAAGTAACAGGTTTTTGAATAAGTAACAGGTGATTTAATATGTACCAATGGCTCTCTGTCAGCATATACAGCTACAACAGCATCAACATTGTGATTTTCAACATCAACATATGCAGTTTCTTTTCGTGAAAACTTCCGAATAAGTAACAGGTTTTTGGAAGGTGATTATTATGTAATAATCTTCTTCCTATGGGATTGCACACTGACCTTAATGGAATATGCCCTATAACACACATCCTCTCTATAAACTATATAATCTTTTCATACATACGCTAGTCAATATAGTTCGCAAAAATCAATGTAAATTCATACTTAAAGTGTTTTCATGTACAATCAGTTTGATGTAGAAACTGGTTTGGACAATTAAATTTTCAAATCATTCATGTTTTTGTTGCTTTGAAAATTAAAATTGATTTTGATTTTCCAAATACACATCTTTCTGTGGTAAACATTGTAACCTATATTCATACACCTAGTTGGAAGGTGATTATTATGTAATAATCTCCTTCTTATGCGATTGCCTCTGACCCAAATGGAATATGCCCTATAACATTTAATTCTACAGGAACGTTTTTATACATACGCTAATCAATATAGTGCGATGAATTCAAAGTAAAATCTATCTTTACAATCAGTTGAATGAAGAATATAGAGTTTATACTTTATTTTCAAACTGAAAATGTATTTGCTTCTTTTAAAGTGAATTTTATTTTAAGAAATACAAATATTTCTGCAGTAAACATTACTATGTATATTCTAACGCGTCACGCTTTTGTGAACAACACCGATACACTGGATCAGATATACATTACACGAACTAGGTCAATTCGAGGACATACCGTGTCGTAAGGTCGTTTCCCCAAAATATGCTAATCTATCCTTAATTACGACTTTCAGTTATATTCTTTATATTTCCTCTAGTATATTCATTTATAGGTTTTTACATCATTTATATATATATTATATGTATATATATATATATTTACAAATTGAAACGTTGTGGGAAATAATCCCTCTCAGATATTTTCAAAATCGTCTGCTGCATTTCGAGTCCTAGGATAAATTTCTTATGTTTTGTCACAATGTTGTCAATAGTTGTGTGCTAGGGAGAGGTGTTAGTTATCTGGTAATTCACGAATGGTGTGTTCTCCCGAACGACTACTCGACTACATATGTATAAGGGGATTAGGGGGGCATTCTAAATGGTAAATTACAGAATGATTATATAAAAAGGATTGATTGATTAGGCTTTAACGCCGTTTTCAACAATGGTTCAGTCATATCACGGCGGCCAGTTCACATATTCATGTGTTGTCTGGCTTTCTCACACAAGTAATCCACACAACATTCTTTCCAAGCAACTGGCTTCTTTTCCAAATAGACTGTTAGCCCATTGGTGAAAGATGAATGACGCTTGTCACAATGACGGAAAGAATGATGGCCGAGCTTCGATTCGAACTTACAACTGCTGGATCGACAGCCCTCATCGCTACCGACTGATTTACCGGGGGAAAAGTTGAAAGATGTGGAAATCACTTTTTCTGAATTGGTATGGTAAAATCGAACTCATGCATACTGGATAAGCACCCTAACATGTTGCCTCTTTAAATATTGTAGCTCTTGAAACAAAATGATGTGAGAAAAGAAGCCTTTGGTTTTAATATGCATTGGGTGGTTTTTTTTAACAATTCGTTTCAATCAATCAGATTTTATCCGAATATATAATTGTTTTAAATTGTAAAATATTTGGAAGTGTTTGAATCCACGCTTGACGCGTAATACACATCAAATAAAACTATTTCTATAAAAATCTGATCATCGTGAGATGTCATGATATTATTTAGATTTTACAACACTTCTTGTTATGTGAGAATTGATTTAAATTGAGGCCACACCTATACTTAATTAAGCTTTCATGCAAGGAGAAAGCATTATGTTCTACGTTGTATCCTCATTCAGACACAGTTTATCGAACAGTGTTGCAAATGTAAAATGAATTCATGTTTTCATTCATAGCACTTGTATACGTTCATTCATAGCATTTGTTCACTTGTGAAAAGCAAATTTGAAAGACAGTGGCTATCATAGATTTTTTTTATGACGAGCAAGTTCTCCTATCGTTACAATGTTTTAACTATATATTTATGTTCTCACTTTTGTGATGTTTAATATGATATGTAATTGCTCTTCAAATTTGGAAGAAATAAAGAATATATCTTTGTCCTTATACAGACGCATAGAAAGATAGCATTAGCTATTGACGGATATGACTGAATTTTATTCTTTCCTGTACATTTCTGTCTAAATATGAAAAAATGCTTTCTATATTTTTTACAAAAATTTCTTTCTATATTTTTTACCAAAAATATATTTTGTTTCAATGCAATTTCTAAATGAATTGTATGTATGCAATACTAATCACTTCTTGATTAGTGTTTGCTAACTATTGTGTGAATATAATATAATGTCAAGCTGTCAACAATTTTTTATTCTTTCTTTATTATTGTATTCTACTGATGAAGGCGTTCTTCCGAAATTATATAGTATAACCATATAAACTAAACAACAAGTGTTTGTGTTTTTTATTATATTTGTTTGATTTATTCTTTTTATACAATTTTACCTATTCCGAAACTGCAGCAAAATAAAGAAGTTTTAAAGACTTAAATTCTTTCATTCATTTATTTTCCAACATATTTGCTCTCGTTTGTTCCTATCCATATATCCTAGCCATGATCTGTTCATACCTTGCATACAATTCATTATCCCATCTGCACCTGGCTGACATCACTCTAAAATCACCTTCCAGCAGTACTTTCAGTACTTTTATTTGAATAAGTAGCAGGTCATTTAATAAGAACTTATAGATCTCCGTCAGCATCTACAACAACAACAACATCATCACTGAATAAGTAACGAATAAGTGACAGGTTTTTTCAGAGACATATAAACACAGAGACAAGGTACTCTGGATTTTCAAACAAAATGACGACTTTTTGCGCGGGTATAGCCCAAAAAAAAAATCGATAATATTGCGTAATATGATCCGTGTATTGCAAGCGCTTTATAGAAAATGAAAAGCGTCTGACGACCCATATTATTCCCTCGATGCATCAATGCGACTCATCGAGGTTTTGTTTTAATAAATAAACAACCAGTAGTGTATGGTGTAACAGTACATGTCGATGTCGTTTATGTCAATTCAAAGGCCATATTCCTTTAATTACATTTCCGGTTTGACATCATTTCCCACTTACATACGCCAACTACCCCTACTCTTTGTTTAATTGTTTGAGATAAATGTGTTAATTAGAAGTTGACAGAGAGTAAATGTTTTCACACATTTCCATTATAAAAGGGCCCATTGCTTGTGAAAATGTTTCACAGTTATTACCTAATTAGCAAATTAGTCATCAATACATTTCTTCCATCTGTGGAATTTTAATTACCTCTCATTTGAAGTATAACTCTTTTCGGATAAACATACAACAGATTGTAAATGATGGCAAAGTACAAACAAGGAGACTATTTCCCGTGGGATAATGAAAATAACTGGTGTTTCACATACATATCAATTTATTTGCATTGATCACTCTGATAACATTGCAAGAAACTCTGCTTTATATAACAATATAATACAAGTTAATCCATTTAATGAATGACCCTTTCTTATCTCTTTCCCAGATGAAAAAAAAAATTGCAGCCGATGGCTTTGAACACATTAAGAAAACCTTAACAGATGGAGGATCAATTACTGAAATCATTTGAAAACTTTGTTGCAAAAGGCGATAATGCTTGTTTTCAAATGTCGTTTGCTGCAGATTATGGGAAACGTTAAAGGAGACACGCGGATGAACATTTTGATTTATGCGCTTTACCGTTTTAGTAAGAAAGGGTTACATCAATTGTCAATTAGAGTGGTTAAGTGTAAAGAGTTTTTAAAAAACAGTTGAAAGTTTACATCAAAAGCAGTAAACTTTTGATCCTTTGAACTGAAATTTAATTGAAAGATACTGGTGTTATTGTGTACATGTCAAATCAAACATCACATCTGGTATCATCGTCGGTATGTCACCTAACACCTGATAACCATCTGGAAACAAGTTGTATCAATTAAACCGTATTATATTATAATGAACAATTTGTCCTTTAGCCACAATGTTTTCAACTCTTTTATATTATTATACTGTCATTTACAGAGATTTTGCATGTTTTAGCTACTCTGGAGACAAAATACAGACAATAATACTGTTTTAGCTTTTTTTCCCAGTCTTTCAAAGTTGAACCTGAATCAGCTACATCTGACACTGATGTACAGAATGTTGGGTCACACTTCAATCAATGGCGTAAACCAGTAACAGAGTATGGCAGCAACAAGCCTCAGTGGGAAGTGAAACTGAAGTCTTCACCATACATAGGTAAGCAGTTTACCTTATCTAACCTGTAGTTGCATTGCGACATGTCTGCAGAAGATGACCTTTGCAAACAGAGAAATATCTTCTCACTTTTAGAAACATTCACCTTTTACCACAATGTTTCCAACACGATTCAATATGAATAATGCACTTTAATGACTATTATTTTGTGAGAATTTCCAGTTTCGTCGATATTTTCAAAATGTCTGCTGCAGATATATTGTAAGTGGAAAAGGGTTAACTGTACATTACAGGCCTACATCTTTTGTTGATATATTCAGATGCATCAGGGTATTTCATAAACTGCAGCAATTAGTCACATGACAGAGAATACCAATGAACATATTGTAGCTTAGTCTACAGATGAAGAAAACTAAGATATACAAAAGATGTAATATATACAAGTTATACTATGTATACAAGTTTATATATATGTTGTATACTCATCTTTTACCATGTAAAATAGTTATGGCATTAATAAATGCCCTTTTTCAATCTATTTCATTCTTGGTATTTTATACATGACATACTAGTCCCCCTGACCTCGGTCAATCCTCACAAGCGGCATATTTGCCTGAACAAGACATAAATACAAATTATACTAAATTGATGGAAGTAGTATAAAATTCATGGGGTAAATTTCTTTGTTATCCTTCATGTCCAATCGGGCAAAGTATAACAGACATTCAATCTATTTGCATTAACATTTACAGGTTTTGCCAGCATTTTGATATGAGATATCTCTCATTAATTCACCGACAAGCATGAAATAAAAATATACTAAAATGAAATATGATATTTTAATTGTTGTCTGATTTGAAATAATCTCAAGAGAACAATGTAGCATCTTTGAAAATTGGAGGTTTAAATATTTCAGGAGATATTGACTTTGGCAAGAAAGAATGGGCCGAGGCTAGAGAGACTCTCGATGCAGTTTTAGAGCTGCTGATTATTGAGGTGAAATCAGTTGCAGAAACAATTGAGGGTCTCCGCATCGAACACAATGTACGCCATGGAAGTTCCCGAGAAGGCCTTAAGGTCATTGCACCAGATGAGTTTGACACGCTCTTACTGTACCATATAGATGGCATATGTCTAACTCAAAAGAGCATTAAGACGAAGTCTGATCAAGTCATACCCGAATTCTGTAAAATGACATGCAACAAAAACATGGATGCACTCAAAAGCAAGTTTCCAAAACTCTTTCAAAATGGAGTCTTCAAGCAAATATCAAATGAACCAGTCTGTCTGAATTCTAGGGCTCTTCATCAGCAGGTGTTCCAGTCCATCATCGACCAGTCCACAGATAAAATCCAGAAAGTTATCCGAGAACTGGAAATAAGGGGTAAATCTGTCCCGTTCAAAGTTGTTCGAAGTATGAATCCCCCATCAATCAATTTAACGATTAAAGCGAATGGTAAAGAAATTGATGTAGATGTGGTTCCAGCTCTGCTATTGCGACAATATCAAGTTCCAGACCCTGCTCACCCTGCATCGACCATGGACTGTCCAGTATATGCTGTTTTCGAATGGACAGAAGAAACAAGTCTGAAAGCTCCAAAATTCAACGACACAGAAACCGTTTGGCGAGTCAGTTCTTCTGGCTACGAAAAACATACAACCGATGTGGCGCGATGTAACCAGCAACAAAGGTACATCATCACTGCCCTACGCATCCTGAAGACATACTTTGCCAAAACAAAGAAGTCAGGAAACCGGACACCTCCACAAATTGTCACGGTGTTGGGATCCTACCACCTCAAAACTATTGCGTACTACGTCATCCTGCATACCCAGTATACCAACCACATTCGCTTGGATGGAGTTGCAGATGCTCTAATCTACTTTGTGGACTTTCTTGAGGTAAGCCTGCAAAAAGGGCTTCTGCCACACTTCTTTCATTCCAACAGATACATCAAACAAATGTACCCAGACTACGAGGTTCATCAAAATGCCCTACGATTCAACCTCCTTGGTACTAAGTCCGCTGAAGCACTGCACCAGGCGCTGCTTTCATTCAACAGCCATTTATTACCCGAATTAGGATTCTCGTTTGGTGAAAGTGAGAATTCAACAAGGAAGAAAGTTTTGAAGGAGTACACACAGCATATTTCTGTCGGAAGTTACTTTTAGACGAACAACTTTGGAAAGACACACGTACAGGGTATAACATTTAGAAACTGTGTGATATCGCCGTACAAGTTCGAAATGAAGAGAAAATACAATAATTTGTGTGTTGATATTTAAATAATTTACTTTTTTAAATTAAAAATATATACCTAGTGTTATTCCTTCAGGTTTATCTGCTTTGAATATGAATAGAATAGAATAGAATATAATATAATATATGTTATTAACTATTCAAACAAACATGTATCTCGTCATCCAACACATATTTATAAATGAATTAAAAGATCAAACACGGATACATCAAAACATAAACATTTAGTAAGACTATTTTTTGTTATACCATAAACTACATAGGGGATGAACAAGTTCGTATATAACTATGACTATATGCATTGTGAACATGTATAGAATAATGCTTATACTATTTCTACGTTGTGTTGCCAAAGAAAATAGCTAGTTTATTCATTGTGTTCTTTGTAGTTGATAAAAAACAGTTTGGTTGATTTAAACATATTTGGACGGGTAATATAGTACTTGTCGATACATTTTACTCGGATATTAGAATAGAAATAAAATGGAACCCGTCTTCTTTGTCTTGTGTTTTACACAAAATACACACCTTTCTTTCCCCTCTCGTCCATAATGTAATGTTTCAATAAATAAATTGTGCGAAGAAAGACGAATATTTGTAATTTGTTTTCTTAGATTAAATGAACTTCTTTGAGCAAGATATTTAAAATAACCAAAATCGGTTGTGATGTGTATATATATAGAGAGAGAGAGAGAGAGAGAGAGAGAGAGAGAGAGAGAGAGAGAGAGAGAGAGAGAGAGAGAGAGAGAGAGAGAGAGAGAGAGAGAGAGAGAGAGAGAGAGAGAGAGAGAGAGAGAGTTTAATATAGAATTGTTTAATAAATCAGACTGCCACTTTTGAAGAAATATGTCGATTAGTCTTTGCTTGAATAGTGGTAAAAAGGATGTACTGTCTATTGATCCTGAATTGTCAAAGATATATGCAAAACCATATTCGCTTAACATTAACTTGAGACTATATACCCAATCTTTACTTCCTGTAGAACAACGCTTGAAAAACTCATTATATACGGTTGTAAGTAAACTGTTGTCAGTTTTAATGAGGTTTAACCAATATTTTAAAATTTGGACATGTCTATTAAATTATTAATGTATAAAGAGTAACGCCCAAGTTCTCCATAGATAGCGAGCGGCATTACTTGTACTTTTTTTTGCACCCAATATAGATTTACAAAAGGCTAAATGAACATGTTCGAGCTCTTTAGATTTGGTAAAACCCCATACTGGACAGGCATAATTTAGTATAGAGCCAACAAATGAATCGAATAACTGCAGCACTATATCAGGTTGCACTTCCAAGTATTGAACATTATTCAATAACACATACATTGATTTCATTGCTTTTCCAGTTAGACAGCTATTATTCAATAAGAAAGAACCAGTAAAGTTAAAAGTAGAGCCAAGGTAATTAAAATCGTCGACAACCTCAATATCTGTATGATTATATTTCCATTTCTCGGAAGGCTTTACGGGACCTTTCTTACGAAAAACGACTATTTTAGTTTTATCCGTATTAACCATGTGCGTGAAGTTAGCCGGAGTAGCCGGGAAAAGCGGAACTCCGTCTACTCCGAACTGAATTAACCAGCCGGAACAGGCGGAACTACGGCTATTCCGGCTGCATTAACCAGCAGGAGCACCTGGAACTCCTTCGACACCGACTGTTTCAACTAGCTAGAACAGACGCAACAGCGAGAATTCCGGTAACATCGGCTGTATTAACCAGGCGTAACTCCGCTACTCCGACTGGGCATGGCAGCCGGCTGTCGCAACTTGGCGAAACAGGACCTCGTGCAACACCTGTTATGCATCAATCAATCGTCCAATCAATCTATTTCGAACAATAGGCACGCCAAAACGAGGTTGGGGCCTCTCTGTCGGCCCAACTCTGGCTGGGTTTTGCAGCGGGCTGCCATAAATCCGGGTAGAATCCGGCTAGTGCGACTAGCAGCCAGAGTGCTTCGCTTTCACCTGGCATATGTCACGATGCCAGTTAAACTCTCTAAATTCGAACAATATACAGCCGGAGTTGGGCTGTAGACTTGGCCAAAATGCCATTTTCGTCTGAACATTGCAGCCAGCTGCCATACATCCGGGTGGAATCCGGCTAGTGCGACTTGGAGCCAGAGTGTGGCACTTTCACCTGACACATGTCACGATGCCAGTTAAACTCTCTAATTCGACCAGGACTGGGGCAAAGTCGGGACTTTGTCGGGAAATCCCAACTCCGGCTGGGCATGGCAGCCGGCTGACGCAACTCGGTGAAACAGGACCTCGTGCAACACGAGGTCAGTTTGAGGCGCTTTCACCTGGAATGCATCAATCAATCGTCCAATCCATCTATCTCGAACAATAGGCACGCCAAAACGAGGGTGGGAGCCACTCTTTCGGCCCAACTCCGGCTGGGTTTTGCAGCCGGCTGCCATAAATCCGGGTTGGTGCCAGCTTAGCTCTCTAATTCGAATAGGACGTGAGCAGGAATAAGTCAGATGGAAGCAATTCATTTTACATAGGCGACCATTATAACGTTTAGGGCTATGGCTCTTTCCCAACAGCCGAAATAACCCAGAAACACATATTCAATTAAAGTTCATTATCAAAACCACTAAAAAAGCACAAAAAAACACAATATTATCCTCCCTCTGTATGCGGGGGATTCAGCTATGCTGAATACCTCCGTATATTGTCATGCCCAGCTTTCAGGAAGTGTAAATTTGTAAAATGTTTGTGATGCCCTCTGTTTTTTCAAAATGGACAATTCTTCTTGACTGTCCAGGGATCAGTTAAATACGTTTCACAACAAGCTAAACAGTATTCACATTATACAAAGCAAACGTACACAATGTAAACTTTTAATCCATGAAGTTGTATACATAATTTAGAAATTTAAGTTAGACATAAGGATCTTAAATGTTTCTTTTAAATATATGGAAAACGAGTAGCTTGAAAGCGGGTAGCTCTAAATCCTTTTGAGAAAATCCCTGCAATTAAAACTACGGATATACGGCTGTCCTGGCGTGCATCGTCAACATTTTCCCTTGTTAACACTCTACAGGCTACATTTTGCATCGGATCTTCATGAAAGTTTTTCAAAACAATTATCCCCATCAAATCTTGAACATGTTCGAAACTGGGCCATTTGAGGTCAAAAACTAGGTCACTAGGTCAAATTGAAGGAAAATGTTGTTAACACTCTAGAGGCCACATTTTCAACTTGAGCATGTTGAAACTGTATCAGAATGTTTGTCTTGAAGATGTCAGTCAAGTAGGTCACTAGGTCAAATTGAAGAAAAATCTCGTTAACACTGTAGAAGACGCATTTTTTACTAAGGCAGCTTGAAATTTGGTCAGAATGTTTATCTAAATGATATCTAGGCCGAGTTCGAATATGGGCAAATTGAATGGAAATCTTGTTAACACTTTGGAGGCCTTATTTTCAACTTGAGCATGTTTATCAGAATGTTTGTCTTGATGATATGTAAGTCAAGTTCGAACATGGGTCATGATGGGTCAAAAAGTAGGTCGTTATGTCAAATTGAAGGAAAAGCTTGTTAACACTCTAAAAATGTTGTCAGAATGTTTGTAATAATGATATCTAGGTTAAGTTCGAATATGGGTTACAAGGCCAAATTGAAGGAAAATCTTGTTAATACTGTAGAAGCCACGTTTTTTGCTAAGGCTGCTTGAAATTTGGTCAAAATTTTTATCTATATGATTTCTATGCCAAGTTCGAATATAGGTCAAGCCGGGTCAAAAACAAAAACAAGTTCGAATATGGGTCACATTGGGTCAGAAACTAGGTCATTAGGCTAAATTGAAGGAAAATCGTGTTAACTTTGTAGAAGCATCTTTTTTGGCTACAGCAGCTTGAAATTTGGTCAGAATTCTATCTAAATGATACATAGGTCAAATTTGAATATGGGTTATGCCGGGTTAAAAACTAGGTCACAAGGCAAATTGAAGAAACATCTTGTTAACACTCTGGATACTGCATTTTTAGCTAGAGCATGTTGAAACTTTATCAGAATGTTTTTCTTTGTGATATCTAGGTCAAGTTCTAACATTGGTCATGTTGGGTCAAAAAATAGGTCACTAGGTCAAATTGAAGGACAATCTTGTCAACACTCTAGAGCCAACTTCCCCGCATGTCAGTTCTTTGAGTACTTTGATTTGTTTAGCTATGTCGTCAAATTAAAGATCATCGCAGTGAATTCCACTATATTAAAAACACTTTCAACTTTCAACAAAATAATAATTGTTCATTGGGAAACCACTTCAGTCTTATGAATTCATCTGAAATCGGACCAAATTGTCTGCACGGTGCTCCAAACCGAATTGCTTCCCTTTGACCGTCAGTAGTTTCGTAACCGGTACATTTCGTAACCAAACGAAATTTATTTCGTAACTTTGTGTCTGTTATTTCGTAACCTTATGTGAAACCAACATTCTATCTTTTATAAATTCGTACAAATCATATATTTGTCCAGAAAAATGTATTTCCGAACTCGTTTTAGTTTTAACTTAATTTATGCCATTGACTACGGGAAATAGCAAGTAGGCCTATACTGAAGAAATTGTTTAACGTGTCCATCACATTAAAAATTATAAATTCACTTTGTTAATTTCTTTCATGGAATTTAAAGTTATCTGATCGAATATGAACTACATGACTGGCAAATAAGAGTATTTCATTATTAATAGTTCTCCCATTCCCGTAATACTATCCATCACAATGTAGTAAAACAGATCAGCTATCTCTGTCGAGAAATGGTCGATACACATAATTTCACTAATGTGTAATATAATATGAACTTATGATTGCCTGCATCTTTTCCTGGTAACCGACTTGTATATAAAATACATTATGCATCACTGTTTCCCTCACTCTCTCAATCTCTTGTGTGTATAATCTTCAAATATGAAGGAAATAAAGATAATGATAATCACTTCATTTGACGCGCCGCATAGTTAATTTAATGTATCTTAATCATAGCGATTATTTAAGTATTAAAGTTGAGGAGAATAATTATATTTTCATCATGGCAATCTGAATCGGAGTTCGCAAGAGCCGTTTACATTGTTTTAGACCGGTTTTAATCAACAGGCTGTCGAATGCAATTTACATATATGCATGACAATCTAAGAACAACTAGGTATATTCCTAGATTAGTTTATGTTATATTCCTAAGTATATGAACATCTCTCACATATTAATTAATTATCTTCGATTTCAAAACTGTTAACATGACACCTCGTTAACTATATCAAAACCTGTTACGAAATGACATATAACTTTGTATTAATTGTCAATATCAATTTGGTTTGAAACCGGTCCTTTTTTAATCCACGCCACTTGGTGCCGTTACTAGGAATGACCACGATGTGCCAAATTTGTTTGAATGATCTGATTCAATTCCTTGGTTCAGTGGCCTATTGAGACTGGTAATACCACGGACATATCTGTCTCAGACGTTATAGCTGTCTAAAAGTTTAACGCTAAACTTTAAGTGTAAGTGTATTAAGAATTCACATTGTGTTAAAATTAAAATCGCCGTTTTCAAAAATATTTCAGTTATAGCCGTCTTCAAAAATTAACATTAAAACTGCGATACAATTTGGAAAACTGAAAGTGTATTAAGAATACAGGTTGCGCTGAAATTGAATCGCCATTTTCAACAATATTTCATGATAAGATGTTGAGAAAAGGTCTGTAAACCTCTGGAGGGCTGTAATATATTGTAAGTCAATACCTGGACGGTTAAAACATTTTAAACGAGTTTATAATAATCTTATGAAACAGCCTTGTAACGTTCATGTGATATCGTACCGGACGTTCGGGATTGTCCCGAGAATCATATCTCTGTCCCGGAAAGACCCACATTTGTCCCGGAAAGTCATACAAAAGGAAACATTAAAATTTAGACCCATACTTTTACCAATCTAGGTAGGTAGTAGGCCTGTATGGGATTTGTTATGTGTAGTAGTAAGCAATACTCTTTATATACATCTTATCATTGTACATACAATGAAACATTTACAATTTAATGTATACAATACAACATAAAAGTATAATGCCACTCCGAAATGAAGTTATAAGAGATGAGGAATTAATAAAAAACATAATAATCTACATAACATTAAAACGGTGCACATAAATATAAATGTATACATATGCACACGCATATGCAAAATCCAGCCGGAGTTGGGCCGACAGAGTGGCTCCCATCCTCGTTTTGGCGTGCCTTTTGTTCGAGATAGATGGATTGGACGGTTGATTGATGCATGCCAGGTGAAAGCGCCTTAAACTGACTTTCTGTTGCATTATGTCCTGTTTCGCCAAGTTGCGTCAGCCGGCTGCCATGCACAGCCGGAGTTGTAATTTCCTGACAAAGTCCCGACTTTGCACCCGTCCTGTTCGGATTAGAAAGCTTAACTTGCATCGTGACATGTGTCAGGTGAAAGTGCTTCAATCTGGCTCCGAGTCGCATTAGCCGGATTCCACCCGGATTTATCGCAGCTGGCTGCAATGTTAAGATGAAGTTGGCATTTTGGCCAAGTCTACAGCCAAACTCCGGCTGTATATTGCTCGATATTAGAGAGTTTAACTGGCATCCTGACAAATGTCAGGTGAAAGCGACACACTCTGGCTCCCAGACACGCAAGCCGGATTCCATCCGTATTTATCGCAGCTGGCTGCAAAACCAAGCCGGAGTTGGGCCGACAGAGTGGCTCCACCCTCGTTTTGGCGTGCCTATTGTTCGAGATAGATGGACTGATGCATGCCAGGTGAATGCGCCTCAAACTGACTTCCTGTTGCATGAGGTCCTGTTTCGCCATGGTTAATACAGCTTGTGTAACCGTAATTCCCGCTGTTCCGGCTGGTTAATACAGCCGACGTAGCTGGAGGTCCGAGAGTTCCGGCTTGTTAATACAGTCGGTCTAGACGGAGTTCCAGCTGTTTCGGCTGGATTGTACAACCGGAATAGCCGGAGTTCCGGCTGGTTAATACAGTCGAAGTTACCGGAGTTCCGGCTGTTCCGGATGGTTAATACAGCCGGAGTTCCGGCTGTTCCGACTGGTTATTACAGCCGACGTAGCTGGAGTTTCGACTGTTCCGGGTGGTTAATACAGTCGGAGTAGCCGGAGTTCCGCCTGTTCCGGCTGGTTAATACAGTCGGAGTTGCCGGAGTTCCGGATCGTTAATACAGCCGGAGTTGCCGGAGTTCCGGCTGTTCCAGCTGGTTGATACAGCTGGAGTAGCCGGAGTTCCGGCTGTTCCGGCTACTCCGGCTAGCTTCACGCACATGTATTAACCTGTAAGCCCCATTTTCAACACTATGTGTATAAACTGTCTAGACTGAGCTGCAAGTTATCTTGTGAGATAACTGTCCATACCATATCATCAGCAAAAAGTAAAATCATGATACAAATGTCATAAAACGAAAGTCTGCAGTTACTTCTATTTCTATTAACCGGTAAGCCCCATTTTCAACACTATGTGTATAAACTGTCTAGACCGAGCTGTAAGTTATCTTTTGAGATAACTGTCCATACCATATCATCAGCAAAAAGTAAAATCATGATACAAATGTCATAAAACGAAAGTCCGCAGTTACTTCTATTTCTATTAACCTGTAAGCCCCATTTTCAACACTATGTGTATAAACTGTCTAGACTGAGCTGCAAGTTATCTTGTGAGATAACTGTCCATACCATATCATCAGCAAAAAGTAAAATCATGATACAAATGTCATAAAACGAAAGTCCGCAGTTACTTCTTTTTTGTAAATGCAGTTCTAAGTCTTCAAGGAAGAGCGCAAAAAATGAAGGTGAGTTATTTTGTCCCTGCCGTAATTATATTCAGTTCTGGATGAAGCGAATAACGAATACGTATCGGACAGACGTGTATTCGGTTATATCGAATATTCCAATGTATCATTACAGCCCTAGTCGTAACCCTTCTGATATTTTGAAAAAATCGAAATAAGAATTGCAGTGTTTCACACAAGATTTAACTATTGCATTCTTGGCTCTAAACATAACCAACAATTTACCATCGAAACCCATGTGGAACAATTTGTACCATAATGCAATCGTATATATGGAGTCGAATGCTTTCTAAAGCATTTTTATAGTTTGCCAAGTGATTTCTTATTAGATAATGTTTGCTTAAAAGCAATCGATTTGGATGCCAATGTGTGTACATGGCAGATTGAGCCTGGACAAATAATAGTCATTTCAAAGATGTCAATTCTAAACAATTTGAGAGTTGTTGTAGTAATTAAAATGGCATGTGAGATATTTATCTGTTATCAACACATTTGACAGGAAACAGGAAACAGACAGATGCCTTTTGTGGCAAATTCAGAGAAGCAATATGTTATCCCTTTATCAATGACAAAGTTTGAAGAAAAGTGTTAACCTTTAAAATATACATGCTTATTTTATATAAGATATTATCATTTTGATTTCATTTATTTATATTTTATTATTTTTTGGTTGAGTTTCGCGCATGCGTAAACGAGACCATTGTTACATGTTGAATTTTGAAGTCACGTGATGTACATACACAAATAGAGCAAACAAATCAGACTGAATTACAAATGCAAACATAAGCAAAAGTAAAATAAGTAAAATAAATTCACTTATTCTAGGTATCCAAATAAAATTACAAAGTCTCTTAATGTGTAAATATCATATTTAAGAGTACACAATTATTTAGATATCACTACGCCAATATAGCACTTCACCGCGCAATTACCCTTTGTAAATTGTAATCCTTTCTTTACTCTCGGCAGAGATGTAAATATCCACTCGCCCGCCAGCATAAGCGAGTGGAATAAAGGATCGGGCTAGTACGAAATTCTAGGCGCTAGTCCATACATATTCGTTCAGGTCCATATTCATAATAATAGTATGCATTCTTTCTCTTTCTCCCAGTCCATCTATTCCTTCGACAAAGTTGCGTATAGAACATGTGCTCGTTTCTAGTAACGAAGCCCATCAATGTCGTTTTAGTTATATGCATTCGTTTTCAATGGGTAATTTTCCTTTCACATATATACCACAAGCAGGTTTCCGCAAAAACATGAGTATAATCGACAATAAGTCGACGATTAACGATGACTTTTGCATTTTGGATAAGTGCTTTCGACTAGGTCCGCGTCTAAATTCCCGACTTCTAAGAAAGAGATTTCATCAAATCATTTGAGCGCTTTACGATTGCGAGTCAATGTTCTAAACCCTTGTTTATAAAGTGTTTAGAATACTTTGATTATAATAGGAATCAAAGCGCTGAAAACGCTGGTGGTATAGGGGCATATGTAAGTTGAAAATATATGGCATAGATAATATAGACAAACATTGTTGAAACAATGACCTTTAAACAAACCAAACCAAAAATGTGCGAAGCACACATATTGCCTGCCTATACAATACAAATACCTAATTTATCAAAGTTTCACCCTTTTCTTGTATAAACAAAATAAAAAGATTGACAAAAAACAGAGCAGCGACCCTTAATTAAAATATTTCCAGTTCAAAAATCACTAAAGATTCACAATGTATATTGTAATCATGCTGATAATTGAAAGACAATCGAAAGCATGCTAGAGTTATGTTTCTTTTGCACTGCACATCTGTAGCTCTGAGTTTCCTATACAACAAGTCTTAAATTGATACATTGGACATCTATTGAGACAATAACCGAAGAAATGAAAAATGAGTTTTACACCTAAAAAAACCAGATCAGATTTGTGTTCAAAATATTGTATCAATCTCTTAATCCCAATGTATACGTGTGACGACTTTGAAATGGATCCGCGAAACAGAAACAAAGTTTTGACCCATTAATGCAAACCGTAACGGACAGACGGACGGATGGATGAACACGAAGACGGACAGACAGTCAGTCGCTCTGGACAAAGTACAACGCTTGGGAAACACTCATTAACGAAACAAGGGCATGTGTTTTTCATGCGAAAGTCATATAAAAAGTGAGAACATGAAAAGACAAAAATATACACACTCCAAACGCAGCATGCTAAAGTTATGGTAATGGTGCACTGCAAATGTGTATGTCATAAGTTACCTACAAACCAAGTTTGGAAATGGATACAATGGAAATTAATTGAGACAATCGCTGAACTAAATAAGGAACAAGAGGCCCAAGAGGGCCAGTATCGCTCCACGGCCATAAGGCAAAAATAAAATCTCCAAACAGCCCTGCCCCCTGGTGGCTATTTTTTTTACCAACCACCATGGCTTAAAGGAATCTTGTAGAGTGTCACGCAAGGAATGTTTCTGCAAAATTATTTGAAAATCGGCCTGACACTTTCGGAGGAGAGGATATTTTAAGTTTTCACTATAGCCATATAAGGCAAAATAGCCCCACCCCCTGGCAGCCATCTTTTTCAACCAATCAACATGGCTTGAAGGAATCTGATAGAGGGTAAGCCTAGGAAAATTTCTACAAAATTATTTGAATATCAGCCAAACACTTTCGGAGGAGAAGATTTTTTAAGTTTTCACTATGGTCATATAAGGCAAAATAGCCCCGCCCTCTGGCTGCCATGTTTTTCGACCAATGAACATGGCTTTAAGGATTCTGATAGAGGGTCACCCAATGAACATTTCTACAAAATTATTTGAAAATCGGCTGAACACTTTCGGAGAAGAAGATTTTTTAAGTTTTCACTATAGCTATGTAAGGCAAAATAGCCCCGCCCCCCTGGCGGCCATGTTTTTCGCCGAATCAACATTTCTTGAAGGAATCTAATAAAGAGTCACCCAAGGAACATTTCTACAAAATTATTTGAAAATCGGCCTGACACTTTTGGAGAAGAAGATTTTTTAAGTTCTCACTATTTTTTTCTTTCAGTTGCCATGGAAACCAGAATTTCGAATGGATCAAAAAAAATTGAAGGAATTTATTAGAGGACATTGAGAGGATGCTTCCCATGAAGTTTCAACCAAATTGGCCAAGTGGTTAGGGAGAAGAAGTCGTTTAAAGGAAAAAGTTTACGCACGCACGCACGCACGCACGCACGGACGCACGACGGACAATTCGCCATGACATAAGCTCGACTGGCTTTCAGCCAGTGGAGCTAAAAATGAAGATAACTAAGATAAGCAGACCAGAGTTATGTACCTAGTATTTTGCCGTTCTCCTGATCACACGGTATAAGTGTGACCACTTTCAAATAAATCTGCCATATAGAAACAACGTTTTGACCAATACATGCAATCCATGACGGACGGACGAATGCACATTCATACAGACAGCCGGCCGGACACCGGATTATACCTCCAAGCTTTACAGACAGAGACAACTTATAAAATATTGATTACAGAAGACTGGTTCGATGCGTCAAAACACGTCTGTGCTTAGGAAAGCTTAGATTATGGTATTTGTAAAGTATTTGCAAATTAATTGTATCTCCGAAATGGGACCGTACAAGGTTAATTTACAAAAACCTATTTAGACTATACTTCTAGTTTATTTGTCAACAGATACGTCTAGGACTAGATTACACGTTGACGAACGTTGAATCTTCAATTAGCGCAAATGCATATACATTATAATTTTAGTCCCAAAATCGGTAGAAGCGCCTCAATTATAAAATAAATAATGACCTTGCGGTCATAACTCGTGTGTATGTTGACATTTTCGGCCAACTTTCTTTCCGACGTTTGACAAAAGTCAATGCGACATGCGTCATTCGTCTTTCACAAATGGGCTAAGTCTATGTGAAAAAGAACCCAGTTGGTTGGGAAGATTGTTGTGTGGAGTACTGGTGTGAGAAAACCAGGAAACATATTTGTAGATGAACTGGCCGCCGTGATATAACGTAGAAAATGTTAAAAACGGCGTTAAACCACAATCAATCGGTGTTGAAATCTTATCTCTAATTTGTAGATTTAATTCCTATGTCCTAGTTGGGTCGACATACAGCGACACGTGAGAATATTCAACACAACACGCGACCTGTTTTACCAACAATTCTCCAGTAGCAGTGAGACCGTTAGTACCATTCTTTCATGGCATGTATACACAGTAGGACCTCTCTCTTTGGCTCTCTTTGGACGGATTATGTAATAACAAGTCCTTACCCTTGACCACGTAGACTAAATATACAGCAAACAACATTTAACTAAGCCTGAAAGTATTATTTTGAATAGTAATTAAAACATTGTGGAAAAAGACAAACTTGCTGATTATTATTTATCTGTTAAAGTTAGTCAAATGTGTCTTAAAGGGGCAAAGGTTAAAATAATAACTGTAGACAAATATTTTCGTTATCTAGGTTATAGAAAAAAATTGATTCATGTTTCAAAGCATTGTTTGGAAAGGAGGAATTGCTCATTGTCAGCAGTTGCTCCGTAGGCCAATATACTTTCAACATTCGTATGTAACTAAGTTGCTATAACGGAAACGGTTCAATCCTTTCCCGTTTAAAGTCGCTTTTTGACGCATGTGCAGCAGACGGCTGCAGAATGGTTATTCGTGACCCATTTCCTCTTTTTCCACAAAGCTATGTATAAACTATATATTTTTCCTTTTGATGTAAGGCGATATTGCTCGTTATCATTAATCTCTAGCATGTTATTCAAAATGTGTCCGGAAAGGAGATAGAGTAAAAGAATGTCCACAGTAAAACGTTTAAATATGAAAAGAATTAATTTGAAACGTGTTTGAAAGCATTGTGTGAAAAGGAGAAATTGTTCATTGTCAGCAATAGCTCCATTTTCAACAATATTTCAATATTCGAACTGTTATAATATGACGGAAAGGGTTTCGCTTCCATGGGGAGGATGTAACCATTTCCCGCTTACATACGCATGTGCAGCAGACGACAATCGGAAACATTCTGGCAAAAGGAGAAATTGCTTATCGTAGGCAATTTCTACTTTTGCCACAATGGTTTCAACTCCTTTCAATAATTTTATTTATATTTATTGTTTTTATTATAAACAAACGTGCTCTGAGAAAAATGTAATAAAAACAACATTTCAAGTTGACGTGATGGGGTGGAAGTTGGAGAAACGCTAAAGTAAGATACCCGAGTGTGTATTTCGATGTCAATATTATTGTTGTCATTATTATTTTCTGGGTAAAAGGAAAAAAACTATTTCCACAAGTCAGACTATATTTTTTAAAAAGTATACTGTCCAAATAAGTTATGGAGTCAAAACATAAAGCAGATGAAGAACTTAAGAGAAAACGACAAGTAGTTTCAAGTACGAGCGAATTGGATACAAGTGTAACTGAGGAACGTACGCCATTAGATAAGCAGAAAAAGAAAAAAAGCAAACAAAAAGGCAATGAAACCAATAGCATTGAAAAAGATAATACAAGTCCCATAGTTCATGAAAAGTCAGAAATTAAAGACTTGATCATCCAGATGCGACAAATGAACTCCAAACTACAACACTTAGATAGTTCTATAAGTACAATAAACAAGAAATTAGAAAATGTAATGGAAAAAGGTGATGGCTCTATAAGAGCTATGATGAATGAAATGATTGGACAGATGAAAGAAAGTGTTGTTCAAACAGTGGTGAAAAGCATAGAAATTTTAGAAGGCAAGCTATTTGAGAGAGAAGAAAAGTGCGACAAAATTGAAGCAGAACTAAAGGATTTAGAAACCAAACTACACGAACAAAAAGCTTCCAATGAAAATCTAGAAAAGAAAATTGTAGAGTTAGCCGAAGATAGATACAGATATGAAAATCAGGCTGAACAGTATAGCAGAAGAAATAATATAAATATTATAGGTCTAGATGACGATAACAAGAAAGAAAACGCACTACAAACTGCAAATAAGGTCATAAACTTATTAAACGAAAAAGAAGTCTGCACGTTAACGTTAAAAGACTTCGACATGGCACATCGACTCCCGAATAAAGAAGATAAAGCAGTTAAGAATCGTAAAGTGATTGTAAAGTTTGTTTCCCGTTACGTGAAAGAACAAGTTATGAGAAATAAACGGAAACTGGCAGGCACAGGTGTGTTCATCAATGAAGATTTAACACATTTAAACCAGGAGGTTCTGATGTCTGTCAAAAAGAAAATGAAAGAAGAGGTAAAGGAGGCATGGTCTCATAATGGAAAACTACTATACAAAAACATGACAGACAATATCCATGTGGTTCATTATTGTGATTATCAGCATTGGCTTGAAATGCCATGGCCAAAAAAACAATAAGAGAAAACAATCAAAATACAATAGTTAGATACAGTTAACTTTTTAAACCAGTATAGTACACTATTTCTCATATAAAGACTGTTTAAATCAGTGTTGTTTTAAGAAATCACCCTCCATTATATATTGTGATAGGAACCCTTTACATACATAACCAACTGAATACCTGTTTGAAAACATCCTAATAACTTTTGAAACTCGGTCATATTACATTGCAGATTGAGATCATACTGCACATGCATGTATACTTATATACGCATGTTCAGTCGGATCTTGTTATGCAATTAAAAAAAATATATACATATATATGTATATATACTAACTTTGTATTATCTGTTTAGAAAAAATCTAAAAATATTACAACAGTGAATACGAAAGCACAATTAAAAAAGTTAATACGTTTTAGGTAAAACGTGCGGATAAGCAATGTATTAAATTGCAATTGTGGATTGGACTGCATACACGTGTGCAAAGTTGTACAGTATATGCAGTCCGATCAAATTAGCTTTAACATCTGACATATACATGTAATAGTATTTTGGAATATGAAAACATTTTGAAAGAAGCATGCGTCCCTGTTTATGTGTGTGCACTTATGTATTAAATTGCAATTGTGGATTGGACTGCATACACGTGTGCAAAGCTGTACAGTATATGCAGTCCGATCAAATTAGCTTTAACATCTGACATATAATAGTATTTTGGAATATGAAAACATTTTGAAAGAAGCATGCGTACCTGTGTATGTGTGTGCACTTATGTATATATGTGTATGTATATGTATGTGTGGACGTATGTCTTGATCTTCTTAATATGGAGTGTGTGACATTGTGGAGAGGGACAACGCTACTTTGAGTTGTTTTTTTGGCCTTGCTCTCGATGTCTTCCACATATCCGGTATTTAAGTTAATGTTTACCAACAATATGTATCAGCAACAATGTTTGTTTGTTTGTTGGGGCATTTATGAATTCTTTTATCTTTGAATTCTGAGACCCAATTGAATGGGAATCGTATCACTGGAAAATAGGTGTTTATCCTTTTTCAACTCCCATCACGTATTGAATATTTTTCCTTACTGAATTATCATTCCTAACAGCCAATGATTTTCAATAAATATTTTCCTTCTTTTTTATATAACTTAATATCTTGGACTAGGACTCGTAAGCGTATAACATGTAATTCCATATCCCTTGATTATGAGTAAAAAACTATGCACTTTTAATGTAAAAGGCTTACAAAACAGACAAAAAAGACTACAGATCTTTAAATGGTTAGAAAATAGCGAATTTTCAATCAGTTTGCTACAAGAAACTCACATAGCATTTCCGTTAAACAAGAACTGTAAATTAGATTGGAGTGGCGAATGTTTCTTTAGTGGATCCAAAACAAACAGTGAAGGTGTTGCCATACTCTTTAGTAAAAACTCGGGAATAAAAGTAAATAAATTTCATGAAATAATTGTGGGAAGATTAATTGGTGTTGAAATTACAATTCATGATAAAGATTTTTTATTGCTTAATATATATGGACCAAATAATGATTATAATAAAAATGTATTTGAGATGCTAAATGAAACAGTAACACAACATATGGATAAAAATATTATTATAGGTGGTGACTTCAATACTGTTTTGGATACAACCATTGACAAAAAGAATGGTAGAAGTGATACAAATAAAAACTGTAGACAAAAAATAATTAGAATTATAGATGACTTTAATCTAGTAGACATTTGGAGAATTTTGAATCCACAATTAAAACAGTTTACATGGCATTCTAATAGAAAACCGACAATATTTAGTAGACTAGACTATTTCCTTACTTCAAATCTTATTAACAATGTTATCAAAAGTTGCAAAATAAAACCTGGCTACAAGTCAGACCACTCGATTGTTATATTAGAAATTAACTGTATCCAACAAACAAGAGGACCAGGATACTTCAAAATTAATAACTCACTGTTACTTGATGACAAATATATTAATATAATAAAGGAATGTATAACTGAAACAGAACGATACAATACATGCAACCCAAATACGATGTGGGAAGTTATGAAAGGTAATATAAGAAATGTTTCTATAAAATATTCGACACAAAAAAAACGACACAAAATAGAAAGAGAATCCTTATTATTAAACGAAATTGAAAAGCTAGAAAATGAAGTTCACTCCTCTACTGATAATTTGGAAGATATTGTAAATAAACTAAACGAGTTAAAAGATGAACGCGAAAAGATACACGACGAAAAGATCAACGGCTACATCATAAGAGCAAAAGCTAATCACATTGAATACAATGAAAAAAATACGAAGTACTTTGCAAACTTAGAAAAGAGACACATGGAACAAAAAACGATTCATAAGCTATTAATAGATAACAAAGAAATAACAGATACAAAGGAAATTTAAAAGCAAGAGCATATATTTTACCGTGAACTGTATAAAAAACGAACACATTCAAATAATGAGATAGAATTTCTTGATACAGAGGCAAATAAAATTAATGAAGATGAAAGATACAGTTGTGAAGGAAAATTAACCGAATACGAATGTAATGAAGCATTGTTTAGTATGAAAAATGAAAAAAGTCCTGGTTCGGATGGTTTAACTGTTGAATTTTACAAAACATTTTGGAATGATATAAAACATTACTTGATTGATTCAATAAATTACTCATTTGAGCATGGCTCCTTAACTTCCTTACAAAAGCAAGGGCTGATCTCTTTAATTCCTAAACAAGGAAAACAATTAGAAATACTTTCAAATTGGCGACCAATAAGTCTTTTAAATACGGACTACAAAATTGCGACTAAAGCAATATCAAATAGGATTAAGAAAGTTTTGCCATCAATCATACACCCATCCCAAACTGGTTTTATCAAAGGTAGATATATTGGAGAAAATATAAGAATAATTCAAGAGTGTATAGAACATCTTAATGATAAAAATAAACCGGGGCTATTGCTCTTTGCCGATTTTGAAAAAGCTTATGATACTATTGACCATAATTACATGTACAAATGTTTAGAAAAATTTAATTTTGGTAGTGGTTTTATAAAATGGGTTAAATTGTTTTATAGTGGTATTAACAGTAAAATACTTAACAACGGCAATATGTCTGACAGTTTTTTAATTGAACGAGGAGTAAGACAAGGCTGTCCATTGTCTTCGTCATTGTTCCTTTGTTGTATTGAATTGTTATCAAATTACATCATTAAAAGTAAAGAAATCATTGGAATCAAAATCGATGATCAGGAAACGAAACAAACTATGTTTGCGGATGATGCAACATTTCTGACAGATGGAACTGAAAAATCATTTAAGTCCTTGATTTACATTTTAACAGATTTTGGTAAACTGTCTGGATTAAAATTAAATATTAAAAAAACAACAATTTTAAGGGTTGGTAGCTTAAAAAATGAACATTTAGAATACTGTAAAAGAAATAAGTTCATTTGGACTTCTAACTCAGCTAAAACATTAGGAATTATTTTTTCCAACTATGCAGATGTCGTTTTAAATGAAAATATAATTCCAAAATTACAAGAATTTAAAAATGTTCTTAAACAATGGCAACATCGGAAACTTACACTGCTGGGAAAGGTTACAGTTATTAAAACATTTGCATTACCAAAACTTATTTATCCACTGACAGTGTTACCAAATCCACCGGCAAACATACTCATTGATATTAATAAAATAATTTATAACTTCATATGGGATAATAAACCAGACAAAATTAAAAGAGCTAAAATGTCACAATCTATTGAAAACGGTGGAATTGCAGTCCCAAATATATTCTTACTTGTAAAATCTCTGAAAGCAAGTTGGATAAAGCGATATTTGGACGATAAAAATACGGGCTCGTGGAAAATATTCTTTAACAAAGCTTTAAAAAAGTTCGGAGGCAAATTAATATTCGAGTGTAAACTACACGAAACTGATATTCAAAATATGTTCAATAAAAATACTTTTCTAAAGGATATATTGGTATCATGGAATAAAATTAGAAGTAAATTACCAAAGAATAATATTAAAAAAGAAATAATTTGGAACAACACAGATATAAAGTGCAATGGCAATACAATGTTCTACATAAATTGGTATAACAATGGGATAACGTTTTTAGAACATGTATTTGATTTCCGTACAAAAATATTTTTCGATTTTGAAACATTGAAGTATATATACAATCTTAACTCAAACAATTTCCTGAAATATCAGAATATCATTGGAAACATTCCAGATGAAATGAAGAAAGAAATACAAAAGACACAACCAGTGAATGACGAAAATAAACAATTAGTTGCAAAAATAGTAGAACTGACAAAAGTAAATAAATTTTTATATAAACTTCAATTACAAGGTGAAACGCCACTCACAAATGCAGAAGATAAATGGGAAAAAGTATTTGACGAAACCTTAGACTGGAAGAGTATTTATATCTTACCTTTTAAGTCCACATTAGATACAACCTTAAGATGTTTTCAGTACAAGCTTTTAACTAGAATTCTACCTACAAACGAACTATTATTGAGATTTAAAATGAAACCTTCGAATATATGCGATTTTTGTGCAAGTAATGTAGAAACATTAGAACATCTGTTTTGGGAATGCTCACACACACAATTGTTATGGAATGGAATTATAACCTTTTTGGAAAGAAATCAGATAAAAGTGAAGATACAAAAAAAAGATGTTTTTCTTGGCATATCAAAAAAGATCACAGATATTAACACATTGAATTACATTATAATACTTGTCAAACAATACATATTTAAAATGAAATACGCAAATCGAATTCCAACGAGTAATATGTTCATTAATTACTTTAATAACAGATTAAAAGTAGAACAAGAAATAGCCTTTTTAAAAGACCAGTCAGAACTTTTTAATAGAAAATGGAAAAAATTCTTAACCATTGTTAATGTCTAAATAATTAGACATTACCTCATTTTATCGAACCTTAGTCCAAGATACATAAACTCTGTCTCTATCTCTGTCTCTGTCTCTGTCTCTCTGTCTCTCTGTCTGTCTCTCTGTCTCTGTCTGTCTCTGTCTGTCTCTGTATATCTGCCTGTCTGTCTCTCCTTCTCTCTCTCTCTCTCTCTCTCTCTCTCTCTCTCTCTCTCTCTCTCTCTCTCTCTCTCTCTCTTTATAAAACTGAAAAAACAGCATTATATACACAACTACATGCTTTGATAATATGTATATATATTATGTTAGGATGTGAATTACATATGCACTGTTACTTTAAGATATATATTTTACTTACATGTATTATGTATAAATTGTTTTGAATAAATGAAAAAAAAAAAAAAAAAAAAAAATTTATTTACAGTGATTTGCACATTTCTCTATGTAAGTCGACTGTTGTAAACTAATGGGGTCACAGCACGGTCGACGTTACCTTACACCACTGATATTAAGGTCAATCATAGTTCAGAGTGTGTTTCACTCGTTTGAACTATTTTGTATCCGATGATTAATAAATGCAAGCGGATGGTTTTTCGTGATTCGGTCGAACCAACGAAATCGTTGAAAAGGCAGATTATAACCAATCAAAACTCGATTTTGGTGTAGGTATACACATGTGGACTGTGGTTGCAGCTTTAATCCGACTTTTCGAAATCGGCATGAGTATGGGATAGGCGCGAAACGCCCCTATACCAAAAACTCTGCAGCAGACGAATTTAAAAAAAAATCTGAGCAATGATACAGAAAATCACATTTATTCAAAAATGAAATCATTGAATATAGTTCAAAACATTGTTGCAATTTCTTCTTCTGCATCAATGTTTTCAAAAGTCGTCGGCTGCAAATACGTATGCAAGTGGGAAAGGTTTAAATAAGAAACACTTTCTTTTTCAAGTGATAGTCAGTTGGCTAATCTAGTATATAATGTCCGTCTTAAATAATAATGACAAAACTTTCAAAAAACAAGAAAAATATTTTTTACAATTTAATTGAAAATATATTTAATCAAAGTCGGGAAAGTATAGTTGTCCCTTTCCGTGCTTTTTTTTATGAGAGTTCAAATCACTGGAAAAATGTATGGAACAGAGTTGACAAATATCACATTGCATCAATTTCAGATTTAGGGTTTGTTTCTGTCAAACTGCTGAAGAAGACAACACTGAGACACACATTTTGATTAAAAGTTTATTTAAAAAAAATGGAAATTTGTTATTTATGATAAACAACATTACAATGATTGTGTAGACAATACATCACACAATACATTTTTCAATTTATACATTCATTGCACAGACCAAATCTTAGCAAATTATGGACCTCTCAGCGAATTTTTTCTCAACTCATTACTTCTTGGCAGGATTTTACTGCTAAAATTGTTGAAATCTTATTTTTAAATATGACCTAAGAAAGCCTTCCCTCAACATTTTGAAAACACCCTCAGAAGTCACCAGAATGCACTATTTTGCGTCCAGGATTTCATTTTTTCTTTTAAACATCAAGTCAAGGGTAAAATATGATAACTTAAGTGAAAGTTTCAGTTGTTTCATTGGAGCACCACAGGGGGACTGTATGTCACCATTTATTTTTGCAATGTATGTAAATGACTTAGAGGACTACATGTCTCTAAATGAATTTGACGACGTGGATATGGGCATGTTGAAATTGTTTTTACTACTATACGCGGACGATATAGTTTTATTTGCAGAAAGTGAGTGCAGTTTACAAAATGGTCTTGAAATACGTTTTAGTTATTGCGAAAAATGGAAATTATCTCGCCTTAAACGATCGCAATTCAACCTTTAGTACTTTCAGTACTTTGATATTTTTATGTTATATGACTGAAATTTGGGTTCATTATATTACCCCTCTACTTTAAAGACTTTTTCCCCCAAAGTTTGAATGAAAAGTGTATAACAGACATACACATGTATGTGACTGTTCCAAGACAGGTCAATTATATAAACTGGTAAACAAAGTATAATTTATATAGTTCAAACATGAGATTCGTTATAAATAATAGAAAAACACCAAGTAGGATATAACATGTTGAGCAACAATGTCCAATATAGATGATGTGGCATATTAATTTTTTGAATTTAAGGATTTGTAGAATTTTTTGTAAAATTTAGTATATTTATTTTAATAGGAATTATTATTAGTTTTCTTTAAGAACATTTTGAAAATCAATTAGTCCAATTCATGGGAAATATTTAGGCATAAAATACATATACCTGGTGTTACTTACCCTGACCAGGCCATTGGCCTTCTTAAGTTCGAAAAATTAAATTTGCTTACGTTTTCTGCCAGTTTTGGTATGCTTACGAATGCATGAATTTGGAGTTGCATTTGCATATATCCATTCTTTAAAGCCATCATCATAGTCTGTATGAAACCATTAATGATTTGTTTCCATCCTTTGTACTTTTTTGAATATATCGGATTGAACTCATGTCTCGTCTACGCTGGGAATTGGCTGAGTAGTTTTTAATGTTTGATCGTTTTCTTGGATTATTAAGTGGTTTGGAACTTTGCCTAAACTCTGGCTTGGCACTTTAAGAATGGACTAGATTGTGACCAATACGATTAAATGGCTCAGCGTTATGAAGATAACAATAAGGTTCGACGGCCCGGCAGTATAAAGATCGGCCGGCTAAGACCAATAAGGTTCGATGGCCTGGCATTATCAAGATCGGCCAGCTCAAGACCGTATCAAGATCGGCCGGCTAAGACCAATAAGGTTCGATGGCCTGGCATTATCAAGAAAGGGCCAGCTCATGACAAATAAGGTTCGATGGCCTGTCATTATCAAGACAGGCCAGCTCAAGACAAATAAGGTTCGATGGCCTGTCATTATCAAGACAGGCCAGCTCAAGACCAATACGGTTCGATGGCCTGGCAGTATCAAGATCGGCCGGCTCATGACCAATAAGGTTCGATGGCCTTGCAGTATCAAGATCGGCCGGCTCATGACCAATAAGGTTTATGCTCGGAGTAGTTAGATTAGATTGGCTGATGAGTTTTAAAGGGACGTACACATGTATCTGCAGTATACATATTTCTACCACAATTTGAATGCATAATATTGTTTCCTGGACATTGCCGCTTAATATGAAAAATCCTACCTGTACAGCCCTTGCAGGAGTGCTTTATCCTTTGTTTTTCTTGGTGTGTTGGTTTTTGCAGTTGCTGTGATTTTACACTATGTCTATTTAGTTTCAATGTTAGGCCACTTATTTGTTGATGAAAGACCTGGGTAAATGGGGTGATGTTATCCTGATGCTGCGCAGTTTCAATTGTAAAGACTGGCTGACCGAAGTGTAAGATGGTTCTCTCTGCCATGATGGAGGCCACTCGCAAATCCTCTAGGGCTTTGATGTTCCGCAGGGGCATTACCATTTTCTGCGGATCCAATGAGAGTCCCTTCATTGCGGCAGCAATTAACATTTGCTCAGGAACCATGTACTCTAAGAAAATAGTCATCTACTGTATCACTTGCAGATCTTCTGAGGATCAACAGCTTAAAAGTCTAGGTGGCGCTATCATATCCACTGAATTTGTCTGTGTGTTCTTTGGTCAGTCTACCATAGTCTTGGATGACATCTATAGGCAGAGAGTCAAACCATCGTCTTGCTTTTCCTTCCAGGTAAAATGGTAGCATTAGAAGCTTTGCTTGCTCTCCTAATGTTGCCAGTTGTGCAAAGATTTCATAATGGTGAAGCCATTTTTCTGCCTTTAACTCCTCGTTACCGCTGAATTTTCTTGGTTGTATATGGGTGATCATCTTCACCTGAAAAGTATCCACAATAAATCACTGGCTATAGTCAGAGTCGCTCAGCGAGCAGGTTGGTTCCTCGATGATTGATTCCTGATGCAGGTTCGTGAAAGTAGGATGACGAGTGACGAACTTCAAATTCTTTATGAAGTTAGGTTGACGAGTGACGAACTGACGAGAGTGACGAACTGCTGTGAAGTTAGCTTGACGAGCGACGAACTGACGTGTGACGAACTGCTGTGAAGTTGGCATTTTGGGCAAGTCTACAGCCCAACTCCGGCTGTATATTGCCCGAGTTACAGATTTTAACCAGCTGTCCGGCACGTTTCAGAGGAAGGCTCCAAACAATAGCTTCGAGTCGCGCTAGTTGGCGTCCAGCCGGAATTATGGCAGGCGGCTGCAAATCCCAGCCATAGTTGGGCCGACAGAGTGGCTCCTAAAGCTTTATTGACATGCCATATGTGCAAATACATTGTTCTATACATTTTAATATTGGCTGGATGTTGATGCTAAAACGGCAGCAAGTGAATCTCTTAGGCCTTGCACGAATTCAGAATCGAACCTGATGGGAGCAAGGTGAAGTTGACATTTTGAGCAAGTCTACAGCCCAACTCCGGCTGTATTTCGCTCGAGTTACATACTTAAGTCAGATGTCCAGCACGTTTCAGAGGAAGGCACCCGACACTGGCTTTGAGTCGCACTACATTGTAGGTTGCATCCAGCTGGTTTTATTGCAGCCGGCTGCAAAACCCAGCCCGGAGTTGGGCTGACAGAGTGGCTCTCACCCTCGATTTGGCGTGCCTACTGTTCAAGATAGATGGATTGGGTGGCCCATTCATTTATGATAGGTGCGAGCGCCCCAAGCTAACTTTGTGTTTCATCATGTCCCGTTTCGCCAAGTTGCGTCAGCCAGCTGCTATGCCCAGCCGAAGTTGGGATTTACAGATAAAGTCCCGACCTTTAACCCGTCCTGTTCGAATTAAGAGTTTAACCGGTAACCTGACATGTGTGTAAGGTGGAAGTGCTCAATTCCTGCTCCAAGTCGCATAAGGAGGCGTCTACCCGGATGTATCGCAGCTGGCTTCAATGTTCAGATGAATTTGGCATCTTGGGGAAAGTCTACAGTCCAACTCAGGCTGTATATATTGCACGAGTAACAGACTTTACCCAGCTGTCCGGCACTTGTCAAGGCACCAAACACTGGCTTCGGGTCGCACTGTGTGGCGTCAAGTCGGATTTATGACAGATAGATGAATTGAGCGGCCTATTGATCCATGCAAGGTGCATGCGATCCAAACTGACTTCGTGTTGCATCAGTTCCTGATTAGTTAACTTGCGTCAGCCGGCTGTTGAGATTGCCCGACTAAGACACGACTTTTCACCCGCCCTCTTCGAATTAGAGATTTTTACTGCAAAACCCAAACGGAGCCGGAGTTGGGCCGACTTCGACTCCGAGTAGCACTAAGTAAAATCTAGACAGCATGAAAATTTCCAGATAATTTCCAGACACTCTATATGGTTCAAGCTAGTCCATATAGACAGTTCAGGCTCGCCAGAATTAATACAGCCGGAGTTGTCGAAACTCCGGCTGATTGATACTCCTTAGGATTTTCAGGATTTGCACCCGACATGTTTTGAGTTAAAGAATTTAACCGACATCCTGAAATGTTTTGCGCCGACAGTCGGAGTTGAGGTTCAACAAAGTCCCGAGTTACAGAGTTTAGCCTGCTGCAACCGATCTAGCTTCGAGTCGAACTATATGACAAATCAAGCCATGAATAACATTTCAAGACAATGTTTTCGCACAAAATTCATATTGTTCAAGCTTGTCCGTATAGACAGTTCATGCAAGCCAGAGTTGCCGAAATGATGACTTTTCCGGCTGATAAATACAGCTTGAGTTGGAACTCCGGCTGTTCAGGCTGGTTGATACTGGTTTGATTTCCTGAATTTGCACCCGTCCCGTTTGAGTTTAAAAAAAGTTTAACATGTGTAGCGCCGACAGAATTGCTCCCATCAGGTTCGATTCTGAATTCGTGCAAGGCCTAAGAGATTCACTAGCTGCCGTTTTAGCATCAAAATCCAGCCAATATTAAAATGTATAGAACAATGTATTTGCATATATGGCATGTCAATAAAGCTTTAGGATAACCAGAATAGCCGGAATTATGTTTTTTCGGCTGGTTAGTACATCCGTAGTAATAGGAAATACAGCTGTTCCGGCCGGTTAATACAGCTTCACGCACATTATATCTTCCACAACGTTTCGGCCAAGATGCCGATGGCTTAGTTATAGCTTCTTGCTCACGTTTTCTCAACTCATCTTTCAGTGCGCGTTTGAGAGCTGTTAATGTGTTGACATTCTTCTTTTGTAAACTGCGTTTCAAAATCCATTGTTGCTGTATCGGGTCATTTCGGCATCCACTCTCTGGGTGAAACAAACTTCACATCTTTGGGATTTTATTTAGTGGATTTTATTTTTCGCGGTGAAATGCCATGTCCTTGGAACTATCTCCAGGGAAGGGAGGGGCATATATTCTACCATTAAGGTTTACGAACCTTTTCCCTTTGCAGAGGCATCAGAAAGCGTCTATATGAGGGACAGGGTTAAATAGTTTGAGAGATATTGCAGGGTGACAATACTTTGAGTTGACTCGTGCCTTTGTCAATGATTCTCTGTTCAGTTGTGCCTGTGTAGCGCAGAAAACAGCCCATGCCATGAAACTGGCAACGAAAGTATTACGCTCAACAAAATTCAACTATCATCGTGACCCTTCTTTAAAAAGCACACTTCTTCTACCATAAATTCCTTCTAGGCAGAAATGTGCTTTATAAGAGGTAACATAAATTTTCGAATTTCCGTTCGCATGCGCATATACAGCTTCCAAGACATTTGCCTGCGGTAAGTGCGTTGACTGGTATTTAGCGGATTAACACCGCACGTTTTCCATAATTTGGCTTGCAATATTGTTTAAATAATGCGTTTGACAGTTCCGATGGACACACCCAACTTGTTGTCATCTCACGTTCCGCTATTTGATTTGTCCTAGATAGTATGGAACCGATATGCTTAATCACTGCCGAAGTTGACCATAGTAAGCGTTTTCTAAATCTGGGATAAATTCTACTCTTACCGGCTGCAGCGGGCATGGCTCCATTTTAAGAATATTTAAGACACATAAGTGAAGAGATCCACAGTATTCGTATATCGATGTTCAATCACCACATCCTTGATGTTCGTATAGGAGTGTTATCTTGCTAACAGGATGAAATTGAATGTTGTGTACTGTTCAAACATAATTTGAACACGTCTATGTGAGCGAGGATAAATATATAAAATTAATTGTTTTATTTGTCTGTAGTTTTACTTTATTTTTGCATTTTGCCCTTCAAAATTAGTAACACATTATTCCCCTACTGAACACCTCGGCTGTCTCCTAATAACAAAGACCAAAGTGGTAACTAAGTAAGGCTACCCAATCAAATGGATTTTGACTACCCTACTAAATTTATCGAGGGGATTTTGTGAACCCTGTTAAAACCCATCGAGGGGATTTTAAACAAGAGGGACAAGATGGCCCTAAATCGATCACCTAATTGATAGTAAATTAGTAGCAAATATTTAACTGCAAATATCTGGGAAAATGTTATCAGGGAGTGCAAATGAAACTGCAAGGAGTGGACACTTCTCAAGAAACAGCTTATCAGTAAAGGCAATTTATATCTTGAAATCTAACAAGAACTTTAATAAGAATGGAATTATAAAGTTTTTGTCATTTTGCACCTTTCCAGATGCCTTCTGCTGCCCTGTTTTTCAACGAAATCAATATGGCTTCAACAGTTTATTTAGAGGGTCACTTAAGGAACATTTCTACCAAATTATCTTGCAATCGCACAAGTAGATTATGGATGAAAAGGATTTTAAAATTTGGGTATTTTTCTCACTTTCTGATGCCGCAGCAACCAAAGTTCTCAATTGAATTTAAATCTTTGAACAATTTTGAAAGAGGACCACCAAAGGAACATTCTTGTGATGTTTTGTGGAAATTGGTCTTGGAATGGTAGGAGTTGGTTGTCATTTGTAGCTAAAAGTTCAATTTACCCTTTTGTGATGACACCTGGTTGCTATGATTGTGTAACCAATCAAAACGGCTTAAACAAATTAAATAGAGGATCATTACAGTAAGATTCGTATTATATTTTCTTAAAATCAGACAAGCACTTTCATAACAAGAGCTGTCGGAGGACAGCGCGCTCGACTATTCAACCACTTATTTAAGTTACTGAGATAATGGACTCTAATGTAGTTGCATGCAAAACATTAACCACAATTTCTTAGTGGGTGATAATTTGCATTATATGCTGGATAGTGTTATTTAACATGATTATTTTCATAGGTGTGATGGTTAGAAAGGGTTGTATAACCTTTCAATGGAATGCATCAAGTAGTTACTAAGATATTGACTCTTAATGTAGTTTAACGCAAACCTTTAACCATAATTTCTAAGTAAAAAAACGGCAACAATTTGCACCATATACAGGATAGAGTTATCTTAATTGGTTGTGTTTATAGTTGTGCAATTGGGAAAGGTTGTATAAAGTTTCAATGCAATTTTTCAAGTTGTAACTGAGATTACACTCTAAATGTAGTTGCAAAACTTTAACCAGAATTTCTAAGTCTAAAAAGGTCCATAACTTGCATAAAATGCTGGATAGAGTAATCATACTTGATTGTTTACATAGATGTGATGGTTGGTAAGGGCTGTATAAAGTTTCAATGCAATGCATCAAGTAGTTTACTAAGAGATGGTCTCTTTATGTAGTTGCATGCAAAACTTTAACCAGAATTTCTAAGTCCAAAAAGGCCATAACTTGCATAAAATGCAGGATAGAGTTATCATACTTGATAATCTACACAAGTGTGATAGTTGGGTAGGGTTGTAGAAAGTTTCAATGCAATGCATCAAGTATTTACTGAGACATGGACTCTTAATTTAGTTGCACGCAAAACTTTAACCAGAATTTCTAAGAAAAAAAAGGACCATAACTTGCATAAAATGCAGAATAGAGTTATCATACTTGATAATATACACAGGTGTAATAGTTGGGTAGGGTTGTAGAAAGTTTCAATGCAATGCATCAAGTAAATACTGAGATATGGACTCTTAATTTAGTTGCACGCAAAACTTTAACCAGAATTTCTAAGTAAAAAAAGGGCTATAACTTGCATAAAATGCAGGATAGAGTTATCTAACTTGATAATCTACATAGGTGTGATAGTTGGGTAGGGTTGTATAAAGGTTCAATGCAATGCATCAAGTATATACTGAGATATGGACTCTTAATTTAGTTGCACGCAAAACTTTAACCAGAATTTCTAAGTAAATAAAGGGCCATAACTTGCATAAAGTGCAGGATAGAGTTATCTTACTTGATAATCTACATAGGTGTGATAGTTGGGTAGAGTTGTAAAAAGTTTCAATGCAATGCATCAAGTAAATACTGAGATATGGACTCTTAATTTAGTTGCACGCAAAACTTTAACCAGAATTTCTAAGTAAAAAAAGGGCCATAACTTGCATAAAGTGCAGGATAGAGTTATCTTACTTGATAATCTACATAGGTGGGAGAGTTGGGTAGGGTTGTAGACAGTTTCAATGCAATGCATCAAGTAAATACTGAGATATGGACTCTTACTTTAGTTGCACGCAAAACTTTAACCAGAATTTCTAAGTAAAAAAGGGCCATAACTTGCATAAAATGCAGGACAGAGTTATCCAACTTGATAATCTACATTGGTGTGATAGTTTGGTAGGGTTGTAGAAAGTTTCAATGCAATACATGTAGTATTTTAGAACTTGCATGCAAAACCTTAACCAAAGTGTGACGTGGACGCCGACGCCGACGCCGACGCCGACGCCAGGGTGAGTAGTATAGCTCTCATATTCTTCGAATAGTCGAGCTAAAAATGGAATTTTCAAATTTTGTCATTTTGCCCCTTTTTTGATGCCGCCTGACTGCCATGTTTTTCGACCAATCAGTATGGCTTGAACAATTTTTATAGAGGGTCACCCAAGGAACATTTCTACCAAATTATATTTGAATCTGACAGGCAGTTCTCAATGGAATTTAAATCTTTGAACAATTTTGAAAGAGGACCACCAAAGGAATATTCCTGTAATGTTTGGTGGAAATTGTTCTTGCGGTTCAGGAGGAGATGATGTTTAAAGCTAAAAGTTAATGCCGGACGACAGACGACGGACAGTGATCAGAATAGCTCACCTTGAGCCTTTGGCTCTAGGTGATCTAATAAACGCTATGCTCCATGTTTGTTCTCCGAACGCCTACTGGATTTAAGCACTACCTGGTCAAATTTGGGGATAAGGAGGCCGTTTAAGGGGGTTGTTATAACCCTTTGAAAACATCTAGGCAAAAATATATTAAATCTTAATAAATCAAAATTTAATTAATCATTATTAAAATGAAAACAATGGTTAAAGGAAGAATTGCTAATTATGGCTGTTTCTTTTTCGACAATGCTTTAAAAGTTGTCTGCTGCATATGCGTCAAAATGCTTCTGCATGTCGGAAAAGGTTATATTTGGGAGTCTCAAAGTGACATTAAGAAACTAGTTGCTTAGCTCTTCCTAAAACTAAGCCGATGCATCCCTTCGGTATTCAATTTAAAAATATGGCTAAAAATATGGCCAATGTACCAGAAAACTATTGTTATCTGTCCTTGCCTTTATTAAATTGTTATTAATTTTATGTACAAGAGAACTAAGTGTAATTTGTCATTTTCTCCGCCTTTGGCCTTTGCCAAATGACCCCGCCTTTGCCCGTTGACATATACAATCAATAGGCTTCTAGATCTTACCATATACGAAATGTATGGCAAGTTTGGTTAAGATCAGTCAAAGGATGTTCAGTGTAGTGGTCACAAGATTGTTGATATGGAATAGTGAGTCCAATTTTGACCTTGACCTTTAACCTATGACCTTGAAAATAGATAGGCTTCTAGACCTTGCCATATACTAACTGTATACCAAGTTTACTTAAGATCTGCCAAGAGATGATCAGTGTAGAGTGGTCACAAGGTTGTTGAATAGTCAGTCCAATTTTGACCTTGACCTTTAACCTATGACCTTGAAAATAAATAGGCTTCTAGACCTTGCCATATAATAACTGTTTACCAAGTTTGTAAAGATCGGTCGAAGGATGTTTAGTGTAGAGTGGTCACCAGGTTGTTACGGACGGACGCACAAGCGAACGGACAGCCCCGTTAATATATCCCCTCGCAAACTTTATTAGCCGAGGGGAAAAAAAGTAATTGTTTGTTCTTGTTGAATGTTGTTCATCCACTACTTCTCTGATAGAGATGACTTTTGATGCATCCGCTCGCCATCTGACAAATCTCTAAAAAGTACTGTCTAACTCAACATTTCTTTTTTAAATATTCTTAAAACTTGCTACGAGATCTTCCAAAGGCAAAGCTGGTCAAATGCATGTTAAAAGTTCAGCATTATAGGGATTAAAATTAGCATTTCAAGCAATGAGTAAAACACTTGACCGGAGAATAAAAAGGATAAAATAAAAATATTTTTCATAATTTAAATATAGCACTTAATTTTCAAACACAACCCCCCCTTTGTGAATCGAAGACATGTGAGCCATTCCGAGAGAAAACCCAACATTATGGACTCTGTGTAATATATCGATCCAGATCAGCTGCGCAAACAGAGCAGGCTTATCCATGCAGACAGAGGGTAAAAGAGGTATAGAGTAATGATTCCTGAAACAGAAAATCCACAGGAGGCAAAAAGTATATGTCCGGGTTAGCCTGCGCGGCATGCTTAGGATGATCCGGTTCGATAACATGTTCAACTTCAAAACAACTTCCTCTCATCAAGTAAAGGACCATTTCTAATACCTTTCCACATTGAACAAATATGTAGCAGACGACTTTGAAAACATCTCAGCTATAATATGGAATATCTCTCTGAATGAATAACCATGGAATACAGTTGGAAGCATCGTTAGAAAAAGAGAAATTATTCATTATGAGTAATTATTTTGTCAAAATGTTTTCAAAAGTCATCTGCTGCAGAAATTTGTGAAAGGGTTAATGAATTAACTCATTTTACAGGGAATAATTGCAACGAATTATATGCGCCATTTTTTTTTAAGTTTTCAAAAGGACATAATCAATCATTCTGCTGATACAGACCAGCTTTTAAAATCATGAGCCGTTCCACTAGAAAACCAACATTGTGGTCTCTGCGTGAAGTATCGATCCGGATCAGCCTAAGCATACCCTGCAAGCTAAACCAGACAGACACTATTCGACTCCTGTGGATTATATGTTTTAGGAATCATTACTCTATATCTATATCCCCCTGAGTCGGCCCGGATTAGTCAGCGCGGACTGCGCAGGCAGATCTGGATAATGATGATGAAGAAGAGTTGTAAGTTTCAATGCAATATCTGTAATAATTTTGACAAAAAAACTTAACCAAAATTCTAAGTCGAAAAAGGGCCATAATTCTTACAAAAACCTTGACAGAGTTATGTACTCTTGTCTGTTGATGGACGTAATGATGGTAAATAAGTATTGTAAGTGTATAAGCTATATCTCTAATGGTTTTGCAAAAAAGTGGGGTGGTACAAAAAACTTAACCAAAATTCTAAGTGGAAAAAAGGCCATAATTCTTACAAAAATATGGAAAGAGTTATGTCCTCTAAAAAAAATAGTTTTCATTATTTAATCAAAGCTGTATAGTATAATAGTAAAGCACTTAATTTTTAAACACGATGGCCTGCAATTGAAAACCACTTGTGAATAAAGACCAGATTGTTCACTTCCCATGGTTGGTCTTTAAACACAGGTTTTAACAAATACAATACACATTGGGACACTAGAACACCTTGAAGATTAGGTGTGTAATTCATGTTCTATTATCCTAAGAAACCCTTTCCCACCTGAAGACATATTTTGAAAACATTGTGACTAAAGGAAAACTTACTGCTTATATTTCTCCTTTTTCACATTATTTTTGACTCAAATTAATAATCATACTATTGTGTATAGATAATTTCCGATTGTTTTGCTTAGATGTGTTCTACTACAGATTTGTTGTAAGTGGGAAATGATTAAACTCTTCAACCCTCTGTTGTGGGTCCTCTTAAGAATCATATCACTGAGGGTACCTACAATATGCCTCAGTGAGACGATTCTTTAAAGTACCTACACTATAGGTTTCACTCAGTACTAAGAGAGATGTTGTGAATCAAAGACATGTTTACTCCTTATCTAGGTCAGCTGCCTTGTATGTGCTTTGGATTGCATATTCTTTGTGAAGTGAGTCAGATCAGGTTCCACTAAAGTAAAACTGTTAATATTATCCCTGATTTAAATTATTTTAGAGATACCTTTTCAGATGACTAGAAAACATTATGAAAATTAGAATTGCTTGAAATTGCTTTTTAACAAGCAATTTCTCATGTTTTCCCCACAATGTTTTCAATTTTGTATTATAATTACACATTTTTCAATTTCCCAGAATGTCCTTCTGGCATTTTCTGAGCTGATCACATTAAATCACTTTATATCAGAAGACTATCTAGCCTCCCTTAACAACATCATGGAACTTAAAACTGCAATCACAGTCTTATTCCTCATATATGGCATATCTTAACCATTTCCCATGCCAAACAACTGATGTGCAGCAGTCAACTTCTGAAACAATGTTGAAAAGAGAGATGATGCTAAAAATGTTGTGCAAGTAGGTTTTAGATATCTTGCAGGTAGAGTTGTGCAGGTAGTGTAACATCGATGAAGAATTTTGAGATTGAGTTTATATCACAGATTTTACATGAAGTCATCCGAATCGTTACCAGCATCCTGAAAAATATGAAAACACTGGATTGATTCGGAAATATGTGTGATAGCTAGATGCAGCCCCTAGCGACCATGTTTTTCGAGTTATTGTAGTGGGTCACCTACGGAAAATGTCTGCCAAATTATCTTGAAATTGGACGAGATATTTTTTTAAGTTAACCCTTTCCCTCATATAGACGCTTTCTGACGCCTCTGCAGCAGACGGCTTTTTGAAAACATAGTGACAAAAGAAGAAATTGCACAAAACGTGCAATTTCTCCTTTTGCCACAATGTTTTCCACTCTTTGTCATAGGTTATCCATTCAATTATGGAGATTTTCTATGTTTTGACAAAATATGATCAAAGTCGTCTGCTGCAGAATTGTCTTATGGGGGAAGGGTTAAGTAATTTCAACCAGAGCTCTGGAAAGGGCAAGTATCGAGTATTCTGATATATGTTTCTGACCTTCAAACCCTATGTTGTGACTACTCAAATGAATCGTCTCGCTTAAAGGCTTATTTTGATTACCCACAACATGGGATTTAGTAAGGTTATAAGATAGATATATTGATGAAAATACCTGTTCACCCTTATCTAGATCTCTGATTTTTAATCTTTTCTGTTACATTCTGTATGCAAAGTATTTTAGAGGTTTAGCTAAAGGAGGAGCAGAATCTTAAGGTCTGTCATTTTACCCCTTTTCTTATGCTTACTGGTGGTCATGTCAACCAATCAATAGAACTTGATACTTGTTTGTTATAGTTATCCAAGAGAACCATCACAAAAACATTCCTGTGAAGTTTGGTTGAAACTAATTCAGTGATTTATAAGGAGATGTCATTTGAAGCTTAAAGTCCCAACAGGTTATATTGAACCTTCGATCAGGTAATCTAACAAGAGCTGTCGGAGGACAGCGCGCTCGACTATTCCACCGCTTATTTAAGTTACTGAGATAATGGACTCTAATGTAGTTTCATGCAAAACATTAACCACAATTTCTTAGTGGGTGATAATTTGCATTATATGCAGGATAGTGTTATTTAACATGATTATTTTCATAGGTGTGATGGTTAGAAAGGGTTGTATAACCTTTCAATGGAATACATCAAGTAGTTACTAAGAAATGGAGTCTTAATGTAGTTGCACGCAAACCTTTAACCATAATTTCTAAGTAAAAAAAGGGCAACAATTTGCCCCATATACAGGATCGAGTTATCTTAATTGGTTGTGTTTATAGTTGTGCAATTGGGAAAGATTGTATAAAGTTTCAATACAATACAAGTTGTTACTGAGATTACACTCTAAATGAAGTTGCAAAACAGAATTTCTAAGTCCAAAAAGGTCCATAACTTGCATAAAATACTGCATAGAGTAATCATACTTGATTGTTTACATAGATGTGATGATTAGTAAGGGCTGTATAAAGTTTCAATGCAATGCATCAAGTAGTTACTAAGAGATGGTCTCTTTATATAGTTGCATGCAAAACTTTAACCAGAATTTATAAGTCCAAAAAGTCCATAACTTGCATAAAATGCAGGATAGAGTTATCATACTTGATAATCTACACAGGTGTGATAGTTGGGTAGGGTTGTAGAAAGTTTCAATGCAATGCATCAAGTAAATACTGAGATATGGACTCTTAATTTAGTTGCACGCAAAACTTTAACCAGAATTTCTAAGTTAAATAAATGCCATAACTTGCATAAAATTCAGGATAGAGTTATCTAACTTGATAATCTACATAGGTGTGATAGTTGGGTAGGGTTGTATAAAGGTTCAATGCAATGCATCAAGTATATACTGAGACGTGGACTCTTAATTAAGTTGCACGCAAAACTTTAACCAGAATTTCTAAGTAAAAAAAGGGCCATAACTTGCATAAAATGCAGAATAGTGTTATCATACTTGATAATCTACACAGGTGTGATATTTGGGTAGGGTTGTATAAAGTTTCAATGCAATGCATCAATTAAATACTGAGATATGGACTCTTACTTTAGTTGCACGCAAAACTTTAACCAGAATTTCTAAGTAAAAAAGGGCCATAACTTGCATAAAATGCAGGATAGAGTTATCTAACTTGATAATCTACATTGGTGTGATAGTTTGGTAGGGTTGTAGAAAGTTTCAATGCAATACATGTAGTATTTAAAAACTTGCATGCAAAACCTTAACCAAAGTGTGACGTGGACGCCGACGCCAGGGTGAGTAGTATAGCTCTCATATTCCTCGAATAGTCGAGCTAAAAAGGGGCATAACTCTTCAGTTATTAATTGCATGCCAAAATCATATCCACGATCATCAGACAGAATATAAACAATCTCAGAAGTTTACGTAATAAACTTTTTCTTTTTTTTTTAAATATATGACTGAAAATATGTTGGCAAATATGTGGGGAATCTCTATAACCCTTTCCCACACAACAAATCTTCAGCAGACGACTTTGAAAACATCTGAACAATAATATGGAAAATCTCCCTAAATGAAGACATATTTATTGAATCGAGATGAAAAGATTGTGTCAAAATGAGAAATTGTTTGTTTTGAGCAATTTCTTCTTTTGTCAAAGTTTTCAAAAGTCGTCTGCTACAGCTGCGTCAGAAAGCATCTAAATGGGGTAAAGGGATAAATGAGACAACAATTATTGAATAGAGTTGAAAACATGGTGTCAAAAGGAGAAATTGGTCATTATTATAAGCAATTCCTCTATTTGCCACAATGTTTTCAAAAGTCATCTATAGGTTAGAAAGAGTTACACAGCAACTAATTCTCCATTAATGACCAGCACTTCAAGTACTGGTAAGTCTATCCCATTATTGGTATATAAATCAGTTTTTCTCAAAACCTTAAATGCCAAGAAGAGAAGCATTTCCATCATTTACCCTTTCCCACATGCAGCAGATGACTTTTGAAAACATTGTGATAAAAGGAACAAGAGGGCCAGTAACGCTCCAAGGCCATTAGGAAAATATTACATCTCCAAACAGCCAAATAAAGCAAAATAGCCCTGCCCTCTGGCAGCCATGTTTTTCGACCGATCAACATGGTTTGAAGGATTCTAATAGTGGGTCTCCCAAGGAACATTTCTACAAAATTATTTGACAATTGTCCAAACACTTTCGGAGGAGAAGATTTTTTAAGATTTTTACTAAAGCCATATAAGGGAAAATAGCCCCGCCCCCTGGCGGTCATGTTTTTCAACCAATCAACTTGGCTTGAAGGAATCTGATAGAGGGTCACCCAAGGAACATTTCTACAAAATTATTTGAAAATCGGCCTGACACTTTGGGAGAAGAAGATTTTCTAAGTTTTCACTATAGCCATAAAAGGCAAAATAGCCCCGTTCTCTGGCGGCCATGATTTTCAACCAATCAACATGGCTTGAAGGAACCTGATAGAGGGTCTCCCAAGGAACATTTCTACAAAACAAGAGCTGTCGGAGGACACCATGCTCAACTATTCCACCGCTTATTTGATTACTGAGATAATGGACTCTAATGTAGTTGCATGCTAAACATTAACCACAATGTCTTAAAGGGTGATAATTTGCATTATATGCAGGATAGAGTTATTTAACGTGATGGTTGGGAAGGGTTGTATAACGTTTCAATGGAATGCATCAAGTAATTACTAAGATATGGACTCTTAATGTAGTTGCACGCAAACCTTTAATCATAGGGCAACAATTTGCACCATATGCAACTAGTTCAAAGTTATTGCAAAAAATAGTGTTTTTTTAGTTAAAGGTCAAAGTGACATTGACCTTTGACCTTATGATCCCATGACCTGTTTGAGTCAAGTGCTAAGCAATCAGTAGTTTTAAAGCAAGGAATGTTGCTGTATTGAAGGTCACAGTGACCTTTGACCTATTGACTCCAAACTCTCTAGGCATCACCAACTTGCTATGATGTATGTCCATACCAAGTTTGAAGATCATAGGCCTAGGTGTATGTAAGTTATAAGGGTAAATGCTAGCTTTCACAAAAACTTTAACCATTAACTGTTTCTTTACAGAAAGGTCACAGTGACCTTTACCTTTGACCTAGTAACTCCAAACTATCTAGGCAAAACCAACTTGAAGATCACAGGCCTAAGTGTATGTTAGTTATAAGGGTAAATGCTAGCTTGCACAAAAACTTTAACCATGAACTGTTTCCATATAGAAGGTCAAAGTGACCTTGACCTTTGACCTTTGACCTACTGACTCCAAAGTGTATAGGCATCACCAACTTGCTATGAAGAATGTTCATACAAAGTTTAAAGACCATAGGCCTAGGCGTATGTTAGTTATAGGGGTAACTGCTAGCTTGCACAAAAACTTTAACCATGAGCTGTTTCTATATAGAAAGTTACAGTGACCTTGACCTACTGACTCCAAACTGTGTAGGCATCACCAACTTGCTATGAAGTATGTCCATACCAGTTTGAAGATCATTGGCCTAGGCGTATGTAAGTTATAAGGGTAAATGCTAGCTTGCACAAAAACTTTAACCAGCAACGACGCCGATGCTGATGCCGATGCCGGGGTGACTAAAATAGCTCCCATTATTCTTCGAATAGTCGAGCTAAAAATTGAAAATTGGCAAAACACTTTCGGAGGAGAAGATTTTTCAAGTTTTCACTATAGCCATATAAGGCAAAATAGTCCCGACCCCTGGCGGCAATGTTTTTCGACCAATCAACTTGGCTTGAAGGAATCTGATAGAGGGTCACCCAAAGACATTTCTACAATTTTGTTTGTAAATCAGCCTGACACTTGAAGGAATTTAGGAGAGGACATTGAGAGGATGCTTCCTTTGAAGTTTCATCCGAATTGGCCAAGTGGTTAGGGAGGGGAAGTCGTTTGAAGCAAAATGTTAACGGACGGCCCGACGCACGACAGACAATTCGTCATGACATAAGCTCGACTGGCTTTCAGCCAGCGGAGCTAAAAATTGCTCTTGAAAATAATTTGTCATTTTGCTACAATGTTTTCATCGCAACTCAATAATTTGATTCTCATTTATTGATATTTTCCATAAATAATTTCAAAGTTGTCTCATGCAGAAATTTAAACAAATATAGGTCGAAGTAATTACCACATTTGATGTCATTTTGTCCTCTTTCATCAATGTATCATATGATCTGAAATAGAAACGAGAAATCATGATGGCCACAGATAACTCATCCAAGTCTCCAGTATCCAAATAACACTTTCCTTTATATAGACGCTTCTGAAGCAGACAACTTTTGAAAACATTACAAAAGAAAAAATTGCAAGTTATCATTTTGCCACGATGTTTTCAACTCTATTCAATTATTACTTTTAAATTAAAGTGATATTGCATATTTTTTCTAGATATTTTCAAAGACATCTGCTGCAGATTTGTTGTATGTGGGAAAATGATAATGTGGTCAGCTTCAAAACAACTTCCCCTAATCAAAGTAAAGGACCGTTTCTAATACCTTTTCACATTGAATAAATGTGTAGCATACGACTTTGAAAACATCTCAGCTATAATATGGAATATCTCTCTAAATGAACAAGCAAATTCATGAAATTTATATCCCCCGCTTGCAGGAGATATTGTAGAATAAAGTCCGCCGAAAGTGACGATCGAACTTGGCCTAGGTTGTTACCAAGTTTGAAAAAAATGGTTCACATTTGTGGCAGTTATTGCACGGAAACAGCAACAAACGACATTTTTTGTTAATTAAGTGGCCATAACTCCACCGAATAAAGTCCGCCGAAAGTGACAATCGAACTTGGCCTAGCCTGTAAGGCATTTAACCTTGTTACCAAGTTTGAAAAACAAGAGGGCCATGATGGCCCTGGAATCGCTCACCTGATTTTTTTTTTCACTTTAGCTATATAAGCCCCGCCATCTGGCGGGCATAGTTTCCAACCAATCAACTTGGCTTTAAGGAATCTGATAGAGGGTCACCCTAGGAACATTTCTACAAAATTATTTGAAAATCGGCCAGACACTTTTGAAGGAGAAGATTTTTTAAGTTTTCACTATAGCAATAAAAGGCAAAATAGCCCTGCCCCCTGGCGGCCATGTTTTTTGACCAATCAACATGGCTTGAAGGAATCTGATAGAGGGTCATCCAAGGAACATTTCTACAGAATTATTTGAAAATCGGCCCGACACTTTTGGAGGAGAAGATTTTTTAAGTTTGCACTATAGCTATATAAGGCAAAAAAGCCCTGCCCCCCCCTGGCGGCCATGATTTTCGACCAATCAACATGGCTTAAAGGAATCTGATAGCGGGTCATCCAAGGAACATTTCTACAAATTAATTTGAAAATCGGCCTGACACTTTTGGAGGAGAAGATTTTTTAAGTTTTCACTATAGCCATATAAGGCAAAAAAGCCCCGCCCCCCTGGCGGCCATGTTTTTCGACCAATCAACATGGCTTCAAGGAATCTGATAGAGAGTCACCCAAGGAACATTTCTACAAAATAAGTTCAAAATCTGCCAACCAGTTAGGGAGAAGTAGAATTTTGAAGTTTTTTCGTTTCGTTGCCATGGAAACCAGAATTCTGCATGGATCCCAAAAATTTGAAGGAATTCTGGTGAGGTCATTGAGAGGATGCTTTCTGTGAAGTTTCATCCCAATTGACTGAGGCGAAGATGTTGAAGATTTTTTAAGTTTGCACTATAACCATAAAAGGCAAAATAGCCCCGCCCCCTGGCGGCCATGTTTTTGACCAATCAACATGGCTTGAAGGAATCTGATAGAGGGTCACCCAAGGAACATTTCTACAAAATTATTTGAAAATCGGCCAGACACTTTTGGAGAAGAAGATTTTTTAAGTTTGCACTATAGCCATATAAGGAAAAATAGCCCCGCCCCCCCTGGCGGCCATGTTTTTCGACCAATCAACATGGCTTGAAGGAATTTGATAGAGGGTCACCCGAGGAACATTTCTACAAAATTATTTGAAAATCGGCCTGACACTTTCGGAGGAGAAGATTTTTTAAGAATTTTGAAGTTTTTTCATTTCGTTGCCATGGAAACCAGAATTCTGCATGGATCCCGAAAATTTTAAGGAATTCTGGTGAGGACATTGAGAGGATGCTTTCTGTGAAGTTTCATCCCAGTTGACCCACCGGTTACAGAGGAGAAAATGTTGACGGACGACGGACGACTGACGACGGACGCCGGACGCCGGACATAGGGCGATCACAATAACTCACCTTGAGCACTTCGTGCACAGGTGAGCTAAAAAAGGTTCACATTTGTGGTAGTTTTTGCACGGAAACAGCAACAAACAACACTTTTTGTTAATTAAGGGGCCATAACTCCACTGAATAAATTCCGCCGAAAGTGACGATCGAAGTTGGCCTAGCCCTTAAGGCATTTAACCTTGTTACCAAGTTCGAAAAAAAAGATTCACATTTGTGGTAGTTATTGCATGGAAACAGCAACAAACAACATTTTTTGTTAATTAAGGGGCCATAACTCCACTGAATAAATTCCGCCGAAAGTGACGATCGAACTTGGCCTAGACCTTAAGGCATTTGACCTTGTTACCAAGTTAGAAAAAAAACGGTTCACATTTGTGACAGTTATTGCACGGAAACAGCAACAAACGACATTTTGTGTTAAATAAGGGGCCATAACTCCACCGAATAAAGTCTGCCGAAAATGACGATCGAACTTGGCCTAGCCCTTAAGGTATTTAACCTTGTTACCAAGTTTGAAAAAAAACGGTTCACATTTGTGGAAGTAATTGCACGGAAACGGCAACAAACGACATTTTTTGTTAAATAAGGGGCCATAACTCCACCAAATAAAGTCTGCCGAAAATGACGATCGAACTTGGCCTAGCCCTTAAGGCATTTAACCTTGTTACCAAGTTTGAACAAAAACGGTTCACATTTGTGGCAGTTATTGTACGGAAACGAAGTGTGACAGACAGACAGACAGACGGACGGACAGACGGACAGACGGACAAACCCAAATTAATAACCCCCCTTTTTTCTTCGAAAAAGCGGGGGATAATAACCATGGAATACAGTTGGAAGCATTGTTAGAAAAAGAGAAATTATACTTTATGAGTAATTATTTTGCCAAAATGTTTTCAAAAGTCATCTGCTGCAGAAACGACAACATGTGTGAATGGTTAATGAATTAACTCATTTCACAGGGAATAGTTGCAATGTATTATATGCGCCATTTTTTAAGTTTTTAAAAGGAAATAATCAATTATTCTGCTGATACAATAATTTTAACAATTTCTCCTTTTCCTGAAATATGTGGGTCATAAAAAGTACACTTATTAGTGTATACTATTTCCCCTGCAGATTTACTTAAGTAATCAGAATGATAATAACAGGTAGAACCTTCCCCCGAGCAGTTTAGGACTCAGATTTTGAAGAAAATTTTACAATTTACCCGAGATTCAAATTTAGATGTGACTGCTTTGTTAAGGTCCATGGATACAAAACAATATGTAGCTAATTGAAAGTCTAACTTTGATACAGTGTGAGAAAAGGAGAAATATCTTGTTGTTTACAGATTTTCCTTTTTCGACAATGTTTTTAAAAGATTTCTATATCATTGAAAGGGCTTTTTAACACAGAAAGTCCTTGAAATCCATCACCTGTCCTGATAAAATATTTGGTCAATTAATAGCTTGATTGATTGTTTGTTGTTTTATGCTGCTTTCATCAATTTTTCAGTCATATCACGGCGTTTCCTGGGAAAGTTTCCAGTACTACTGGTCCATTAATCCTGACACTAGTCAGTCAGTCGTAATGCTAGCCCCTGCTAAGGAGAGCAGCCTTTACTACCATTTTTTTCACAGTCAAAGATAAAGCTTGTCAAAGTCAATAGAACATAACCCCGTATCTGATTTGACAAGTGTTCTAATTTGTCTGCTTACTGTATTGAAAACAAATTAGAAATGGATAAACTGCTCAAAACTAGTTTCTGTATATTCCATAATGGTTTTAAAAGATGTCTGTTGCAGATGCGTCTGTATTTCTGTTATATCACATCAATTCTACAGTAACTATTTATTCTTACAACAACCAGTCATAATGCTATTCCCTCACGAGCGCCAAGGAGGGAAGCCATTAATTCCATTTCTAAAGTCTTTGATATGATCCGACCTAGGAACAAACTCTGGTCTCCCACACAGAAGACTAACACTCTATCTAACCACAACACCATGAAGACAGTTGCAGATGTGTCAGATGTAATTTAACCCTTTCCCTCATACAACTATTCTGCAGCAGACGACTTTGAACATGTTTTGCCAAAAAATAGGAAATATCTTTAATTGAATGGATAACCTATGACTAAAAGTGGAAAACATTGTGGAAAAAGGAGAAATTGCACGTTTTGTGTAATTTCTTCTTTTGTCACTGTTTTCAAATAGCCGTCCGCTGCAGAGGCGTCAGAAAGCGTCTATATGAGGGAAAGGGTTAAAGAGCTAAAGGGACCAAATAAAATATTTATATTACTTATACCTGAGTTGCTTGTCTTTCTCTTTTCTTTCAATTGCATCTTTTTCTAACCGTTTCACCTCTAGCATTTTTCTTTTTTGATCTTCTCTTTCTGATCTATCCCTCTCTTCTCTTAATTCACGTAAGTCTGACATTTTTTCCTCCTTTGTTTTATTCAGTCTATTCACTATTTCATTTATTCTTTTTTCTAATCTCACTTTTCTTACCTAAATAATGGAAATGCAATTAAATGGTTTTAATCTCATATGCAATTATACAACACAATACGAACCACTTTATAACATTCAGGAAAATTTCACTATACATTAAGTTAGCTAAATATATGAAGATGTACAATTGGCAATGGTAAATTAATCATTTAACCCTCTGCCACCTGCAGTCTCATTTTGACACATCTGCAATAGACGAATTTTTTAAAAACCGTGTTCAAAGGAGAATTTGCTTATAATGAGACCATTTTTGATTTAGTCAAAATTTTTCTACTCTTTTATATAATTACACGTTCATTTATAAAGACTTTTCATATGTGTACTTTGATCTCCTCTGCTTCAGATTTGATGTTTATGGGAAATGGTTAACCCTTTCCCTCATACGACAATTCTGCAGTAGACGACTTTAAACATATTTTGTCAAAAAATAGAAAATCTCTATAATTGAATGGATAACCTGACTAAAATGGGAAAACATTGTGTCAAAAGGAGAAATAGCACATCTTGTGCAATTTCTTCTTTTGTCACTATGTTTTCAAAAAGCCGTCTGCTGCAGAGGCGTCAGAAAGCGTCTATATGAGGGAAAGGGTTAAGAGAGGCAAAATATCAATCCATATGACCCAACTGTTTATATATTACAGAATAGAAGCATTTCATACACAAGCAATACATATTTCATTAGATGGAATATAAAACAGTGTATATTATGACCTGAGTGTACAAATGTACCATATAGGTACATATAGACATTATCACTGCTTAATTCTGGAATGTGAAACATACTCTTCCCAAGATGTATGCACAGATTGATTTTGGATACTGAAGAAGTTACAGTGCAGGAGATATAACCAATACTTTATTTCAACCCTCTCCCTCATACAACAATTCTGCAGTAGACGACTTTAAACATATTTTGTCAAAACATAGAAAATCTCCATAATTGAATGGATAACCTATGAAGTAAAGTTGAAAACATTGTGGCAAAAGGAGAAATTGCTTTCGTCACTGTTTTTAAAAAGCTGTCTGCTGCAGAGGCGTCAGAAAGCGTCTATATAAGGAAAAGGGTTAATTGGGTCAAAGGTAACCTAACTATAGGCCAAAACATTCCCTCTGTAAAAAGCCACTACTACTATTCTTAAGGTCTTTGGTATGACCCTGGTAAGGACAAAACCAGGGACCTCCCACACCCTAGGTAGATCCTTTACCACTTCACCACCAAGGCGGTTCTAAAACCAGGGACCTCCCACACCCTAGGTAGATGCTTAACCACTTCCCCACTGAGACGGTTCTAAACACAAGGAATAATTAAAATTGACTTACCTCCTTACTTTTATGAAAGCCTACTTGTCCTACCTCCATATTGCCTGTTTTCTTTAAATTGTCCCACATTGTATATACAACATCTACATTGTTCATTTTATTGCCTACAAAAATATACATCAGTGACCTTTATTCTCCAACATTGTATATACAACATCTACATTGTTCATTTTATTGCCTACAAAATTACACATCACAAATCTTGAAATATTACAAAGCCTTTATACACTTCCTACCATTAAGGTATGTATTCAGCAAGACTGATTAACCCTTTCCCACATACAAATCTGCAGCAGATGACTTGAAAATATTTATTTAAACATATGGAAACTCTATAAACAATAGAAAAATTATGTATCAAATGAAAACATTGGGGCAAAAAAAGAAATTGCTAAACATGAGCAATTTCTCTTTTTACCACAATGTTTTCAAAAGACGTCTGTAGGATTAAGTACTTTTCATGTGTTGAAATCCATTATAGGTCACTTCAAATGCTAAGTTCCACAAGCGTAATTATCACGTCATGGTTGTTTTTTTACAGAGTACCGGTACTGCTAAGGTACTATTGAAAATGGAACTCATCTGTAATCTATGAGCTTTCTGACATGCACTGCTGTGGAGTAATTATTCAATCTATTGAATACAATATTTTAAAAACATTATGGAAAAGGGAGTATTTTTTCAGTTTGAACAGGGTGAAATTTCAACCCATCGAGACCTGCCTGAAGTTTACATACAGATAGACATACACAGGAGAACACACTTTGCACTGAATATACAAACTACTACATATTATTATTATTATGTTCTTGTCATATTAACCCTTTCCAAAAATACAACAAATCTGCAGCAGACAACTTTCAAAACATGTATGCAAAAATAATTGTCATCTAAATAAATGAAAGTATAATCATTAAATAAAGATGAATACATTGTTGCGAAAGGAGAAATTGCTAAAGTTTGAAGAATCAGGGTCAAAGGCTTAAGATATTAAGCGGAAACAGACTTTGACCTTTATGGCCCCTTTGACCCTGTAGCCCCAAAAAACAATAGGAATTATATTCTCAATAAGACCAATCATCATATAAAGTGAGAAGACTCTGGGTCAAAAGGTTTCTGTGATATTAATTGGAAATGGAGGGAAAGACTTAATAACTGTGGCCATACTGAGCAATTTACATTTTCTCACAATGTTTTAAAATGTAACCCCACTATTGTAAATTGTTTGCAAATTGAAGTATGAAATTGAAAGTATAATGAACAATTTCTCCTTTTCTTAATATGTTTGCAAAAATTGTTCTACTGCAGGCACATGCAAATTTGGTTTTAACTTTGGAAAGGCCTTTTTGCTCACCCGTTATACTGTTTGCTTTAACTAATTGTGCACAATCATCTATAACTACTTGTGGAACGTCATCCAGGGTCTCTCCCTACAATAGTATGAAGATTTGATTAAACAACATATTCAACCATTTCAGACATACAACAGAACTCCTGGCAACCCTAAAACCTGGATACTTATTATTATTATTCAATGCCAGCTGGTGAATTACTAGATGAAACTCTGTATTACTAACTCAATGTAATGTGTGATATTGTCAGTCATATACAGTCAAACTTGTGTTAGTGGTCACCTCTGTTAAACAGCCAACTTGTATTTAGCAACCAGTAGAAGGTCATCCAAAAAACTACTTTCTTATATATTTGACTTGTATTTAACAGCCAATTGTCCTAAGCAGCCAGATTTTGACTCCTCAGGAAGGCTGCTTAAGACAAGTTTGACTGTATAATGTAATTAATATTTTTATTTCCCAGGTAACTTTTGATATGGGAATTTTACCTGCTAATAACAACCGTGTGCAATGTTTTGTTACACACACGCAAAAATCATTTAAACTTATTTATTTTACATTGATTGCAAAACAAGCTTCCAGCTTATATTAATCACGCTCGATGTCTGCTTCCTGGAGACTTAACCAGTACTGGCGCCCTTTTTCGTGGAAAATTTCCAAAGTCAGGACCAGCTCATAAAGGGACTCAAAACCGGGACCTTTGGTACGATAGTCCGACGCTCTACCACTGCACCATTGTCTTAAATCTCGTGACTTGGGTAACATTTGTAAATAAACTATTTAAACCTTTTCAACATAAAACAAATCTGAAGCAGGCGACTTTCCAAACATCTAGACAAAATATTTATTCTATGCCAGCTGGTGAAATACAAGGTAAAAGTCTATATCACTAACTCCATGTTATGTGTGATATCATCAGTCGTATATTATTGTACCGCCTCGGTGGTGAATTGGACGAGTGTCTGCCTCGGGACCGGGTAGTCACAGCTTCGATCCACGGCTGGTTCATACCAAAGACTTTAAAAATGGTAGTAGTGGCTGCCCTCTAAGGTGCTCCGGGTTGTGGAGTTAGCATTACAACTGACTGGCTGGTGTCAGGATAAATGGACCAGTAGTACTAATGGTAACTTACCCAGGAAATGCCGTGATATAACTGATTTTTTTTTTAAAGTGGCCTAAAACACTCAACAACCAACCAATAAACATATATTATTGTAATAAATATTTTTATTTCCAGCATTTCTTTTGATAAGGAAATTCTGTCCATTATGATTTTGCCTGCTTAACCCTTTCCCTCATACGACAATTCTGCAGCAGATGACTTTGAACATATTTTGTCAAAAAAATAGAAAATCTCTTTTACTGAATGGATAACCTATGACTAAAAGTGGAAAACATTGTGACAAAAGGAGAAATTACTCGTTTTGAGCAATTTCTTCTTTTGTCACCATGTTTTCAAAAAGCCGTCTGCTGCAGAGGCATCAGAAAGTGTCTATATGAGGGAAAGGGTTAAGTACAAACTTGTGCACTCCCTTGTTACATGCACGTACATTTCATTCATGAAACAGCTGAATGGCAATACAGTTAATTGTATGAGTGAACTATTAAACCTTTTGCAACATATAAGAAATCTGAAGCAGACGACTTTGAAAACTTCTAGGCAAAAATATGGAAAATCTCTTTAACCCTTTCCGACATATAAACTCAAGTTGATGCATCTGCTGCAGAAGACTATTAAAAAACATCGTGACAAAGGGAGAAATTTCTCATAATAAGCATTTTCTCCCGTTGCCACAATGTTTTATATAGTTATATTTCTATTAATAGAGTTTTTCAATATACATGCCAAGATGTTTCTGAAGTTGTCTGCTGCAGATATGCTGTATGTTGGAAAGACTAATTATTGAATTGAGTTAAAAGAATTGTTGAAAGAGTCATCTGCTGCAGATTGTGTCCATTAAAAGTATTACTTACAGGATGCAGACGTAAATAGACATGTGCAGATGAAACTTTGTCCACGTGAAACCTGAAATAAATACAAGTACCAGTACATGTATATCTAATTAAACCGACATGTGGACATATTTTGATGCATATGTGTCAGCCAGCAGACACCTCATCAACATTTTGGTAAAAGGAGAAATAGCTTATAAGGATCAGCTTATCATTTTGTGACAATGTTTTCAACTCTATTAAAAAATTAACTGATCATTGGACCTTGAAGTGCTTCAACTAAAATCTTGCATATTGCCGCACTGTAGATGATTTTTGTGTTAAGTTTTGTGACTGAGCAAAGGCTTTTGTCGTGATGCGATAGCTCAGTTGGTACTGAAGGAAACTTTCAATCAAGAGGTTCTGAGTTCAAAACCTGGCTCCGCCATTTGCTGTTCTCGATGATAGACAAAAGTAATTGAGACTAGCCTCATTTATATTTCATCAAGGTAATCAGTTAAGTGGTGACCTGATGCGAGAAATCAAGGAAATACAATTAAAGTGTACCGACTGCAAATATTTTACTAAAATAGCATTGAATATGACATTTAACTTCAATAAATCAATCTGACCAGGTATCAGGATGCAGAGAGTTCATGTATTGCATACTGTGTAACTGTCCCTTGTAACAAAAGGGCCATGATGTCCCTGGATTGCTCACCTGAATTATGCAATGTGATTTGTCATGCCTAACAAAATAACATTTTTTTTTACCCACTTAAATGCATTGAAGTTATTTTGTAGAGGATCCGGAAGGAACAATTCTACAAAATTATTTGGAAATTGGCCAAATACTTTCGAAGATTTTTAAAGTTTTCACTACAACTACATAAGGCAAAATGGCCCGCCCTCTGTAGGCCATGTTTTTCGAATAGTCAACATGGTTTGAAGGAATCTGATAGAGGGTCACCCAAGGACCATTTCTACAAAATTATTTGGAAAAAGGACAGATACTTTTGGAGAAGAAGATTTTTAAAGTTTTCACTATAGCCATATCGGGCAAAACAGGAGACCATGTTTCGCAACTAATCGACATAGCAAGAAGGAATCTGATCACCCAAGGGCCATTTTATCAAAAAAGTTTGGAAATTGGACATATTTTTGGAGAAGAAGATTTGGTGGCCATTTTTTTCAACTAATCAACATGGCTTGAAGGTATCTAAATAAAGAGGGGTCATGGAAGGACCATTTTACAGAATGATTTCATTTTTTTTACCTGATATGACCCATATTCCAACATGGACTAGATATCATAAAACCAAACATTTTGACAAAGTTTCAACTTGCTCAAAGTAAAAATGCTGCCTGTGGAGTTTATTGACCTAGTTTCTGACACAATATGACCCATATTCGAAACTTGACCTAGTTTTGTCTAATTCAGACAAACATTCTGAAAAAATTTCAAGCTGCTGAAGCCAAACATGTGGCCTCCAGAGTGTTAACAAGATTTTCCATCAATTTGACCTAGTGACCCATTTTTGACTAGGCATAACCCGTATTTAATTTTGGACTAGATACACATTCTGACCAAATTTGAAGCTGCTGAAGCAAAACATGCTGCTTCTACAGTGTTAATGTTTTTCCTTCAATTTGACCTAGTGACCTACTTTTTGACCCAACATGACCCATGTTCAAACTTATCCTACATATCATCAAGACAACCATTATGATAAAGTTTCAACATGCTGAAGTTAAAAATGCAGTATCCAGAGTGTTAACAAGATTTCCCTTTAATTTGGCCTAGTGATCTAGTTCTTGATCTAATATGACCCATATTTGAACTGGACCTAGATATCATTCAGACAAACATTCTGAAGATTTTCAAGCTGCTGAAGCAAAAAATGCAGCCTCCAAAGTGTTAACAAGATTTTCCTTCAATTTGGCCTAGTTACCTAGTTTTTGATCCGGCTTGACCCATATTCGAAATAAGATATTATTAATACAAACATTCTGACAAAATTTCAAACTGAAGAAGCAAAAATGTGGCCTCTAGAGTGTTAACAAGATTTTCCTTCAATTTGACCTAGTGACCTAGTTTTTTACCTCATTGGGCAAAATGTAGCCTGTAGAGTTTTAACAAGGCAAATGTTGACGACGCATGACGGCCGGACGCCGGACAAAATGTGATCACAATTATTACGAGGGCTAACCGCGAAACTGTTCCAAGTGACATATTTTCTGAAAATAACATTTTGGTGAAACTATCGTCTACATATTGTTATACATATGTAACAAAAATTATATGATCATATCTGTACAAATTATTGTTTTAATCAGAATTTGTCCTTTTGTTCTATCTTGAAAAGACAATTGATTTTACCGCGAAACTGTTCTAAGTGTATGCCTGCACATAGAACAGTTTCCAGGTACACAAATAGTATTTTGCTTCTCTGAAAAAAATGTTCCATGTGAAAAAAATGTTGATGTTATCATTAAAAGGAAAATCCTATGTATCTTAATAGATTGAAATTCATTAATCTATTTTGTTATGAACATTAACAATAGAAAAAGGATTTTTTTGTTATAGAACAGTTTCGCAGTAAGGTATTTTCAAACTGTACAAAAATGTTTTCCTGCGAAACTGTTACAAGTGCAGTTGGAAATCCAATTAAAGATCCAATTAGTGTCAAACAAATTAGAAATGACATCACATTTTGTGAAATATGATGTCACCACTGTCATCACATACTAATAACTAAATTAGATATATGGTAGATATAAAATAGTGTGAAATGATTTTTATGATAATCATTAGTTAAAATGAAAATGATCATCTTTCCTGATATTTTAGTTTCATGACTTTCAATATGCATTTCATATTTATATGTGTTAAATGATGAAAAAAAGATAAAAAAAAAGGTTGAAAAGTCTTTTACAAAGATCCTGTTTATAATTGAGCCTCAGACATCAAAAGATTTGCTCCTTGTTTTCAAGCAATGTTGTTAAGGCCTGGAAGCAATTTTACAGCCAGCTGTTGGATCAAGAAAAACGGTAAGAATATTAATTCATTATAGATTATTTAAAATGTATGAGAAAACCTGTATAAAACACATTTTGCATCAATAATAATTTCAACTTTTCCCGCAAACTTAATTGTATCTAGCCTCTTGTATGATTTTGTGGAAATATGAGAAAGTGCTAAAAATGATCATATCTTATTGTCCCTCAATGTTATCTATTCTTGTCTAGTTATTATTACATAAGGTTTTTCCATAACATCTATCATCTTTTTTTATTGTGAATACCCTCTAAGAAAAAGAGTGATTTTTCAATGTTGCCTTTTCTGTCTGAGAAATACGTTTTACATTTTTTCCTTTTGAATTGCATAATTATGATCAATTCAACTAGAATTGAAACCTGCATATAAACATTTTATGTATGTAAAATGATTGAAGCTTTTACTGCAAACTTAATAGTATTGGGCCTATTGTATGATATGGACAACCATTCACACATCTGTAGTAATCAAATTATGAAAACATTGTGGAAAATGAGCAATTGCTAAAAGACATTAAGGCCTTCTTCCCTCCAAAACGTCTGATGTGACTCATTAATCTGTGTGTATGCAGAATAAGTCTTGGAACCGCAAAACCAAATTCCATAATACCCCAGGAATCCGCCATGGCCGAGTGGTTAGCGTTAGTGATTTGGAACCAGGCATCCTGGGTTCAATCCCCAGTCGCAGCAATGAAGGTGGAGTGCACTTAGGCAAGGCATATTTCCTAGCCTAGTACTGGTTTGTTTACCCAGGGATCATAAATAAGAAAACTGTTGCAGTGATTTAACTAGAATAATGTTGAAAAAGGCTTAAAACCCCAGTAAAACAAACAAAATCCGAACACCACATTTTAGTGTATTTAATGAACACTACTTTAAAGTTAATGATACTTGCACACTTTAACAATATGTAGGAAATCTTTCATATTACAAATTTTAAAATATAATTTGGAAAGCAAGTTTTGTAAATATTAGACCAAAATAACAATAAGTATTAGTGCGTGTAAATATTTATTTTTCCAGATGGATAGACCGAACATATTGTCAAAAAAATGTTGTTGAGTGACAAGCCGCTTCTTTACTATACTTAAAAGGTGATTTATTTCTTTTTACTATACTGCATGATTGTGCCATTAATACGGTATATATGTCGCCTGCTTGTAAGGCAGAGAGGCACTTAGGGAACATGTCTGTCCTTCTGTCCGTCCGTCATGCTTTGCATTAATGTGGTCATTACTTTTCTGTTTGGCAGATTGGCTTCAAACTTGCAACACTTATACCAAGTAACCGGGATAACAGAACAATACCAGGAACATTATCTCCCTTTGGATATTTTTTTCTGCAGGCAACACATAGTCATGTATTCTATGGAATGCTCTTGAATTATCAATTTATTCTCTGGGTATAAAAACCACTTAAGTCCTTAATTTACATTTACAGTTAAACCCTTTCCCACTTGCATACACATTCTGACGCATCTGCAGCAGACGGTGTTTGAAAACATTGTGACAAATTTCTCCTTTTGCCACAATGTTTTCAACTCTATTCAATCATATCACTTTCATTTATAGCAATGTTTTCTAATTGTTGGTGTTTTTAAAGTTGTTTGCTGCAGATCTTTTGTATGTGGGAAAGGGTTAAGGATGGAACAAATCATATTTAAGAAAGTGAATGAAATGCATGTTGACCCATATTCTCAGTCATATAGTTGTTTGACAGGAAAAGCACCTGTCATGAGCAATTCTCCTGTGCAAGCTATGTTTTCAAAAGTCGTCCACTGCAGATTTGTCAAAAGTCTACTGCATGTATGTTGAAAAGGGTTAATAATGTGCCATTTCTTTTGTTTTCAGAATGATCTCGTTGCAAGCCTCAAAACATCAAGGAGATATGAGTTTCAAATTGCAGTTAAACAATGTGCTGCAAATAGCCTGTGTGCAATACTACATTGCATGGAGAAGCCTCCAGATTTATGGGAAACTCTTGATTTAGACACAATACTGAAAGATGGTGACAATGTGTATGAGCACATTGGTTTAAACAAGTTTTTATTAGTAAGTGTTTTACCTACCTCAACAATGTTTCAATTTTGATAACCCTTATCTTCTTACTGTGGCACAGTGGACAGAAAAGTAATGCAATGTCCATTTTATTCATTGTCTGATGCTGTTAAAGATATTTACAAATTTTGTTTCATAACATTTGAGTGTTATACTGTTGCTATTATCAAACATTTTCAGTACATTTATGTATTTGATCCTCTCAGCAGGAATGACTGTGGTATGCCTGTTTCTGGTGGAAAGGCTGTTCTTGTAAGGCATGACAGCCTTAAAGAGTTATGTACATTTTTAATGCATTTATGTGCTTTGGCACTGTGTAAATAAGTTTAAGCTAACATCAATTGAGCACAAGTACTTGGAAAAGGGTCATACATTTAATGAAAATGATAGTGTCCATGCAGGTATTGAAACTGCATTAAAATATATGCCTGTATATACTACTCAGCAGTGGGCAGCTGTTATCAGGGCATCAATGCGAATAAATCCATATATTGTCCATGAAATGTCTCTGGAAAACTTTTTTGATTTCAAAAAGTTATCTGAGTTCTTAAAGAATTTTGACCTCAACAATGAAAGACAGAAAGTATATATCTCTAACATAAAAAGTTTTCTCATACATGCAGAAAATCCCAATGAATACTTATGACCATGGCAGTGATGAGCATCAATGTGTGACTCTGCTATGTCGTGTAAGAAGGTCATTGGATTCCATTCCAGATCCAATTATTTTAACCCTTCTTCAACTTAGAACAGATTTAATCCCTATCACTTTAGAAAAATACAATGACTTGATAAGTCTCTGCTTATCTGGGGTTATTCAAAGGCCATACCGTGTTTTTTATGCACTTTTACCACATCATAATTAGGCAAGCAACATAACTTGAAAAACAGGGTGTTTTTTCTTTTGTTATTGATTGGAATTTAAATCCATTTCAAACGTTTGAACGGCAGCCAGTTCACCTACCAATGTGTCTCCTGACTTTCTCACAACAGGCTTTCAAGTCAACTGGCTCCTTTTCTACATAAACTGTTGGTCTGTTAGCCCATTGGCAGAAGACTAATAATATCAGAAATAATTTTAGCTGAGCTTTACTTCAAACTCACAAACCCTGCATTGACAGCCAGTGTCACTACCGGCTGAGCTACTGGGGCCCAGTAAAAACTGTTTTTAACCAGAATGCAAATTACTTAACAGAGATAAATGCCAAAGTTTGTAGACATCATTGTTTAAAATGTTTTTAGTTCACTGTTTGTAATCTTTTCATTGTGTTAAAGAACATTATTTTCCTTTCTCTAAAGGGATAGAAATGTTTATAAGTATGTTTGTATGTATAAAATGTTATGGAATATTAAATGTAAGTGTACTTTGGCAACCATGAGCCACTCAACAGTCAAACCAAACTATACAACAAGTGTAGATTAAGACTAGACTGTGTATCAATAGACCTATGTCTGCAAAAATGTCTAAGGCAGCCACACAAGGCAGAGTTTAAAATGTGGCTGCTTACGTAATACAAGTAAAAAAAAAAAAAAAGGGGGTTTTGGTTAATCTTCAAGTGGCTGCTTTAGAGATGACCGCTAACACAAGTTTGACTGTACTTGTCGCAAACAATGATTGGTTTTCCTGTGCATCAAACAGTACTGGAATTTATAACTGTTTCTTGTTGCCTGTCAGCCAAAAGGTTTTTTTAACCAGAATGCAAATGATTTACCAGAGATAAATGCCAAATATTGTGAACATCATTCTTTAATTTTATTAGTTCACTGTTTGTAATTTTTTCATTGTTTTAAGAGAAAATTATTTTTCTGTCTCTTAATGTTTGTATAAAATGTTATGGAATATTAAATGTTATGTATTTTGGCAACTATGAGACACTACAGTAAAACCAAAATATACAACAAGTGTAGATTTAGACTAGACTGTGTATTACGCAGTATGATCAAAATCCACACTGATCACCAGTCTTCAGAAACACTTTATAGACAGTTTTGTTTTAACGTAAAAACATTAATCAAATTTGATGAACACTTCTTACAAAAATAGACCTATGTATACAAACGTGTGTTAGGCAGCCACCCAAGGGAGAGTCAAAATGTGGCTGCTGAGCACAGGTGGCTGCTTAATACAAGTCAAATAGAGAAGAAAATGTTGTTTTGGTTAATCTTCTGCTTAAACAGAGATGACCGATAACACAAGTTTGACTGTACTTGTCGCAAGCAATGTTTGGTTTTCCTGTGCATCAAACAGTACTGGGAATTACTGTTTATTATGCATGTGCAAACGGTGCTTGATTGATTGACAGGAGTTATGCCATGTCAATCATATTTCAGTTATATCAAAGAAGCCGGATCACCTAAGGTGTGTTTCCTGACTTTCTCAAAGCTGTACTCACAACATCCTTCTTCTCATACAATTAACTAAATTGACACAGTCATAGACTATTAGCCCATTGGTGTAAGATGAATGAGACTAGTCTTGTTACAATGACTTTTACAATAGCTTATGTTAATCATGGGAAAGAATGAGTTGCCGTTTTTGTTGTTTGTTTTGAACTCGTGTCCACTTGGTTGATAGCCCTTATTGTTACTGTCTGACAGTCTGAGCTATGTGGCACCACAAGAAAACAGTGAAGATTCAGGTGAGGCTGTGTATCCATACAGTCTTGCCAAAGCATTAAATGTCCCTCTCTTCATTTTACACATTCCAAAATGTGACAAAAATCTTGAGTGTAGCAGAGTATATATAATTTATATCTGCAAAACAAGGTTCCAATTATTAAGATTTTTGTTTACAATACTGCATTACTACTTATATTACTGTCTGTGTTTGAAAACCTGATTGTATGTCACTCTTTCATTAAAATCTTTGAATCAGAAGGTTAAGTTTACTTGTTGATATTGACCAATGGCCATGTATTACTTAACATTATTTTGTATTCTTCTTCTTCATCCCTTACCTGAAAAGTATTTTCCTTCTTTAAGTATTTCAATGATATAAGTTTCCATTATTGAAATAAAAAACTGCCAGAGGACTATTAATACTCTTAAAATCATTAACATGTAGTCCTTGTCCTTATTCTTGAAGTCATGAAGTCTTGAAAGATGGCAAAATAATTATACATTAATTTTAGTTTCAGACATTTGTGTCATAAATCCAGCATATGGGAAAGTTTTAGTTAGTTTTGTAATCTAAATTCACTTATTCCATAAAAATATCTTTGAAACATTAGTAGTCTAAAGAAATGTATTCTGATTTTAAAATAAGAAGTTAGATAGAATAGTTTCCCAGTCAAAAAATCATATAATTTTCTTCAAAGTTTACTGCGAAACTGTTCTATCTAACATTTCTTTACAAATACACCTTTATGTAAATCTTAGTCAAATTTCTAAGACATACAATACATTCTAACTTAATTTAGCATTCTATAGCAAAATATAATAACCAGAAAAGCATCAGTAATGAAAATAAATGGTTTTTTGCTTCTCCTGTAAAATTTTGTAAAATGCAGATGGAACAGTTTCGCGGTTAGCCCTCGCATTATAGCTCACCTTGCACTTCGTGTACAGGTGAGCTGAAAAATGGTGGTATTTTGGTGAGGTCATTTAGAGGATGCTTTCTGTAAAGTTTCATCCCAAGCCCCGGTAGCTCAGTCGATAGCGACTGTCAATCCAGGGGTTGTTAGTTTGAATCCAGCTCGGCCAACATTCTTTCCGACATTTGACAAAAGTCACTGTGACCTGCTTCATTCGTCTTTCACCAATGGGCTGTTTAACAGTCTATGTGGAAAAGTAGCCAGTTGTATGGAAAGTATGTTGTGTGGTGTACTGGTGTGGGAAAACTAGGAAATGCTTGAGTAGGGAAACCGTGATATGACTGAAAGTCTATTGAAAACAGCGTTAAACCCCAATCAATCAGTCTTTGACCTTGTTGTAACATGACTGCTACTTTGCACATAACAAGAGGGCCATGATGGCTCTGGATCGCTCACCTGAATCATGCTATGTAATTTTTCATGCCTACCACAATAAGTCTTTTTTTTCAACCAACATGTCTTGAAGGAATCAGTTAAAAGGTCACCAAAAGAAGATTTTTACAAAATGATTTGGAAAGCGGCCAAATTCTTTCTGACAAGAAGATTTTTAAAGTTTTCACAATAGCCATATAAGGCAAAACAGCCCGCCCCCTGGCTGCCATGTTTTTCAACCAATCACTGTGGCTTGAAAGGAATCTGATAGAGGGTCATCCAAGGAACATTTCTACAAAATCTTTTGAAAATCGTCCTACTGGTTTAGCAGGAGAAATTATTTTCTTTTGGTTGCCATGGATAAAACAAGAGGGCCATGATGGCCCTAGTTCGCTCACCTTAATTATACAATGTACTACAATGTAAAACACATCAATACAATTATTCTGAATGCAACCTCCACAGTGTTAACAAGATTTTCCTTCATTTGGCCTAGTGATCTATATTTTTTTACCTGATATGACCCATATTCCAACATGGACTATATATCATCAAGACAACATTCTGACAAAGTTTCAACTTACTCAAAGTAAAAATGTGGCCTCCAGAGTTTGAACAATATTTTCCTTTATTGACCTTGTTTCTGACCCAATATGACCCATATTCGAACTTGACCTAGATATAATTTAGACAAACATTCTGACAAAATGTCAAGCTGCTGAAGCAAAAAACGTGGCTTCTACAGTGTTTACAAGATTTCCATTCAATTTGGCCTAGTGACCTAGTTTTTGACCCTACATGACCCATATTCAAACTTGGCTTAGATATCATTTAGATAAACATTCTCATTAAATGTCAAGCTGCTGTAGCAAAAAATGCGTATTCAAACATGACCTAGATATCTTTCAGACAAACATTCTGACAAAATTTCAAACTTCTGAAGCAAAAATACGGCCTGTAGAGTGTTAACAAGATTTCCCTTCAATTTGGCCTAGTGACCTAGTTTTTAACCCGACAAGACTCATATTCGAACTTGGCCTAAATATCATTTAGATTAAAATTCTGACCAAATTTCATCTACAGAGTTAACAAGATTTCCCTTCAATTTGGCCTAGTGACCTAGATTCTGACCCAATAAGATCCATATTCGAACTTGACCTAAATATCATCAAGACAAGCATTCTAATAAAGTTTCAACATACTCAATTCTCAAAAATGTGGCCTCTAGAGTGTTAACAAGATTACCCTTCAATTTGGCCTAGTGACCTACTTTTTGCAACTTCTACAATGTTAGCAAGATTTCCCTTCAATTTGGCCTAGTGACCTAGGTTTTGACCCGGCATGACCATATTCGATTTTGGCTTATATATCATTGAGCTCAACATTCTGACTAAATTTCAAGCTGCTGAAGCAAAAGATAAGCTTCTACAGAGTTAACAGAGTTGGTTTCTGACCCAATATGACCTATATTTGAACTTGACCTAGATATCTTTAAGACAAACATTCTGACAAAATTTCAGCGGCCTCTGGAGTGTTAATAAGATTTTTTTCAATTTGACCTATTGACCTAGTTTTTTACCTCATATGGCCCAGTTTCGAACTTGTCCAAGATTTGATGGAGATGAATTTTCTGATAATCTTTCATGAAAATGGGACGCAAAATGTAGCCTGTAGAGTGTTAACAAGCTCAAATGTTGACGACGCACGCCGGACGGACGCCTGACAAAATGTGATCACAATAGCTCACCTTGCACTTCGTGCATAGGTGCGCTAAAAGAGTTGAAGGAATTTAGGTGAGGACATGAGAGAATCCTTTCTGTTAAATTTTATCCCCATTGATATAGGAGAAGAAGTTGACGGATGCCGGAAGCCTAACGTCGGAAAAAGGCTATCAAAATAACTTAACTCACCTTGAGCACTTCATGCTCAGGTGAGCTAAAGATGTGATATCTGACCTCTCAGTGTAACCTTGACCTTGATGTGATGAGTCTGAAAACTTCAACCTGCACATCGCCTTCTTGTGTTCAAAGAACTATTAAATTCAGTAGACAAGTTAATGGCATATAGAGGGCTTGGCGTGAAACGGTTGTAACTAAAAACCTATTTTGAAAACCTTGGTTTAGGGGTAATTTTGAACCTTTTGTAAACAATGCAAATTTAGTCGCCATTGCTCAGAACGAACAATGGCACCTAAATTTCCATTGTTTACCAAGAAAAATGATTTAACGCTATAAAAACTTCATGGCGAGGTGATAAAACTTGGTAAAAGAATACCGATTTTAGTTACAAGTGTTTCACACCAAGCCCTCGATATAGAGAGTACAAAAAGTCCTCATATAACCTTAATCTTGAAGTGACATGAAGAAAACATTCACTTTGCACATCACCTGATAGTGGTTGACATAAATTTTGTACAAAGTTTTGTCAAAATCGGAGGAGGGGTTCAGGTAGAGGGGTGACAGACAAACAGACAACATGACCAAAGACAATAGGTTTCCCACCATTTAAATGGAGTGAGACAAAATTACCGAGTATTTTTTTTACAAAAGTCTTGATCAAAGAAATAAATTACGAACCACACATCTTCTGGAAATCCCCATCTTATCAAATCTTCATCTGAATAAAGCAAATGAGAACAAATAAAACACATATTAACCTGTTCCAACATGTAACAAATCTGTGAGAGACATCTTTGAAACCATCTAGGCAGCAACATGGAAAACGCTTTCTGACGCCTCTGCAGCAGACAGCTTTTTGAAAACAAAACGTGCAATTTCTCCTTTTGCAACAATGTTTTCCACTTTTTATCATAGGTTATCCATTCAATTATGGAGATTTCCTATGTTTTGAGAAAATACGTTCAAAGTCGTCTGCAGCAGAATTGGGGGAAAGGGTTAAAACATTTTGGCAAAGGGGGAAATGACATCATGAGCAATTTCTCCTTTTGCCACAATGTTTTCATGTTAGTCATCTGCTTCAGATGTGTGAGCATGTGAGAGCATGTGAGAAAGGGCTAACAATTTACGTAAGTATCATCTGGGAAGGTGGGCTCTAATTTGTTACTGTTTGCAAATAAGAAATTGCTCGTTATGATTGAACCCTTTCACACATACAATAAATTTGCAGCAGACAGCTTTGAAAACATCTATGCTAAAATTAGTAAAATATCCATAAATGAAAGTATAATTGTTGAAAAGGGTTTAACCCTATCCCTCATATAGATGCTTTCTGACGCCTCTGCAGCAGACGGCTTTTTGAAAACATGGTAACAAAAGAAGATATTGCATAAAACGTGCAATTTCTCCTTTTGTCACAATGTTTTCCACTTTTAGTCATAGGTTATCCATTCAATTATAGAGATTTTCCATTATTTGATAAAATATGTTCAAAGTCGTCTGCTGCAGAATTGTCGTATGAGGGAAAGGGTTAAGTTGTTTCATGCAGATGCATCTAAAGCTGTCAATATCCAGATATGGGTTAATATTGAGCTTTGCCACTGGAAATCCAACAACGTACAGGATTTTGAAGGTAGAAAACATAGCTCACTTGACACAGAAAGAAACAGGTTTATTTGTTGAATTGAGATCTTCGCCAAAATAAAATTGTACATAAACGCTTGTGCCATCTTGGTTTATCAGTTCCTAAACTAGTATACTAGCTTTTTCTCAATTTGACCTAGTGACCTATTTTAAGACCCTGCATGACCCACTTTCAAACCTGACTGAATTTTTATGAAAATTCATTTTCTGATTTTCATTAAGATTGAATTTAAAATGTGATCTCTTATGTCTTTTAACAAAGCTTTTCTAAAATTTGACCCCCTGGTGACCTGGTTTTTGACCCCAAAAGACCCAGATTCGAACCTGACTAGGATTTTGTGGAGGAAATTGTTCTGATGGTTTTCCACAAAGATTGGATAAAGAATGTGGCCTTTAGTGTGTTCAGAATGTTTTTCTAAAATTTGGCCAAATGACCTAGTTTTTCACCCCAAATAAACCAGTTTTGAACCTGACTTGACTTTGATGGAGATGATTCTTCTCATGAACTATTATGATGAGTTCATGAAAACTTAGGCTTCTAAAGTGTTCAAAAAGTTTTTCTACATTTTGACCTAGTGACCTAATTTTTTACCCAAAAGGATCCAGTTTTGAAATTGACCGGGATTCCATTGAGATGAACTTTTATGAAGATTGATTGATTGATTGTTAGGTGTTTTACGCCACTTTCATCCATTTTTCAGTTATATCATGGCCTTTACTGTGTAAGTTACCAGTACTACTGGTCCATTAATCCTGACAACAGCAAGACAGTCGTATTGCTAACCCCTCAACTCTGAGCACCAAGGAGGGCAGCTTTGGTATAACCCAGCCAAGGATCAAACACGTCACCTCCTCCACCTGAAGTGGACGCTCTACCACAACACCACTGAGGCGGTTCATGAAGATTGGATGTTCAATGTGGCCCGTAGAGTGTTCACAAGGTAATTGTTATATAAACCATGATATACCATATCGAGGGCTTGGCGTGAAACGGTTGTAACTCAAATTGGTATTTTCTTACCAAGGTTAATCACCTCGCCATAAACTCTTTATAAGCGTTAAATAATTTTTCTTGGTAAACAATGGAAATTTAGGTGCCATTGCTCGTTCTGAGCAATGGCACCTAAATTTGCATTGTTTACAAAGGGGTCAAAATTGCCCCTAAACCAGGGTTTTCAAAATAGGTTTTTAGTTACAACCGTCTCACGCCAAGCCCTCGATATATATAAGTTCAAAATGACATAACCATGGTGTTATTAGAGAATCTTATTGAAATTTGCAGGCTGACATTTTCTTATAGTGGTTAACCCTTTCCCGCATACAGCAAATCAGCAGCAGACAACTTTGAACATGTCTACTCAAAAATATGCAAAATCTCAATCATTGTAGGTACAATTACTGAAAAAAGTTGAAAATCTCCTTTTGCGCAATTTCTCCTTTTGTCCCAATGTTTTCAAAAGTCGTCTGCTAAAGATGCGTCTAAATGCCTCTAAAGGTGGGAAAGGGTTAACATTTCTATATAGTATTAATCTAAACTATCCAACCATGCTTTAGAAGTGGCTCTGAGCAGACGGAAGGAAAATCAGAAGGATGGACAGACAACGCCAATATCCAATATCCCTTCCGCCTTCAGCCTGGGAATACATTATAAGAATGGGATTTATCCAAAACTAAGGTTCGTTATGATTGAACCCTTTCACACATACAATAAATTTGCAGCAGACAGCTTTGAAAACATCTATGCTAAAATTAGTAAAATATCCATAAATGAAAGTATAATTGTTGAAAAGGGTTTAACCCTATCCCTCATATAGATGCTTTCTGACGCCTCTGCAGCAGACGGCTTTTTGAAAACATGGTAACAAAAGAAGATATTGCATAAAACGTGCAATTTCTCCTTTTGTCACAATGTTTTCCACTTTTAGTCATAGGTTATCCATTCAATTATAGAGATTTTCCATTATTTGATAAAATATGTTCAAAGTCGTCTGCTGCAGAATTGTCGTATGAGGGAAAGGGTTAAGTTGTTTCATGCAGATGCATCTAAAGCTGTCAATATCCAGATATGGGTTAATATTGAGCTTTGCCACTGGAAATCCAACAACGTACAGGATTTTGAAGGTAGAAAACATAGCTCACTTGACACAGAAAGAAACAGGTTTATTTGTTGAATTGAGATCTTCGCCAAAATAAAATTGTACATAAACGCTTGTGCCATCTTGGTTTATCAGTTCCTAAACTAGTATACTAGCTTTTTCTCAATTTGACCTAGTGACCTATTTTAAGACCCTGCATGACCCACTTTCAAACCTGACTGAATTTTTATGAAAATTCATTTTCTGATTTTCATTAAGATTGAATTTAAAATGTGATCTCTTATGTCTTTTAACAAAGCTTTTCTAAAATTTGACCCCCTGGTGACCTGGTTTTTGACCCCAAAAGACCCAGATTCGAACCTGACTAGGATTTTGTGGAGGAAATTGTTCTGATGGTTTTCCACAAAGATTGGATAAAGAATGTGGCCTTTAGTGTGTTCAGAATGTTTTTCTAAAATTTGGCCAAATGACCTAGTTTTTCACCCCAAATAAACCAGTTTTGAACCTGACTTGACTTTGATGGAGATGATTCTTCTCATGAACTATTATGATGAGTTCATGAAAACTTAGGCTTCTAAAGTGTTCAAAAAGTTTTTCTACATTTTGACCTAGTGACCTAATTTTTTACCCAAAAGGATCCAGTTTTGAAATTGACCGGGATTCCATTGAGATGAACTTTTATGAAGATTGATTGATTGATTGTTAGGTGTTTTACGCCACTTTCATCCATTTTTCAGTTATATCATGGCCTTTACTGTGTAAGTTACCAGTACTACTGGTCCATTAATCCTGACAACAGCAAGACAGTCGTATTGCTAACCCCTCAACTCTGAGCACCAAGGAGGGCAGCTTTGGTATAACCCAGCCAAGGATCAAACACGTCACCTCCTCCACCTGAAGTGGACGCTCTACCACAACACCACTGAGGCGGTTCATGAAGATTGGATGTTCAATGTGGCCCGTAGAGTGTTCACAAGGTAATTGTTATATAAACCATGATATACCATATCGAGGGCTTGGCGTGAAACGGTTGTAACTCAAATTGGTATTTTCTTACCAAGGTTAATCACCTCGCCATAAACTCTTTATAAGCGTTAAATAATTTTTCTTGGTAAACAATGGAAATTTAGGTGCCATTGCTCGTTCTGAGCAATGGCACCTAAATTTGCATTGTTTACAAAGGGGTCAAAATTGCCCCTAAACCAGGGTTTTCAAAATAGGTTTTTAGTTACAACCGTCTCACGCCAAGCCCCTCGATATATATAAGTTCAAAATGACATAACCATGGTGTTATTAGAGAATCTTATTGAAATTTGCAGGCTGACATTTTCTTATAGTGGTTAACCCTTTCCCGCATACAGCAAATCAGCAGCAGACAACTTTGAACATGTCTACTCAAAAATATGCAAAATCTCAATCATTGTAGGTACAATTACTGAAAAAAGTTGAAAATCTCCTTTTGCGCAATTTCTCCTTTTGTCCCAATGTTTTCAAAAGTCGTCTGCTAAAGATGCGTCTAAATGCCTCTAAAGGTGGGAAAGGGTTAACATTTCTATATAGTATTAATCTAAACTATCCAACCATGCTTTAGAAGTGGCTCTGAGCAGACGGAAGGAAAATCAGAAGGATGGACAGACAACGCCAATATCCAATATCCCTTCCGCCTTCAGCCTGGGAATACATTATAAGAATGGGATTTATCCAAAACTAAGGAAGAACATTGATAAAGAAACATAGGATTAAGTCATATTATTATTGTAATTCAATTTTAAGTAATTATGCTTCATTGCTTGATTGGGGTTTAAAAAAAAATCCACCATTTTAAAAGTCATATAACTTTGGCCAGTTCACCTAACCAAGTGTTTCCTGTCTTTCGCACTTCAGTACTCCACACAAGCCTTCTTCAGAGCAACTTTCCACATAGACCATTAGCCCATTTGTGGAAGGCAAACATTTTGATTTATGAAGCTTGACGCATGCAGAAATAATGTTGGTCAAGCTGACGTTCAAACTCACAACCTCTAATTTGCCAGGCTGCATTATTTAGTAAGTAATGCCTAATGCAAACATAAAATAGATCTATTATTTATTATGAATATTATTTTTTTTTATTAAATTCTAGGTCAAAAATGGAGCTTAGACATGATTCTGATATAATACATTTAGAGTCATCTGCTTCAAGCATATCTGAAGCAAAAAGTGTATAATCTGGAAAACTATTATCATACAGTATCATCAAACATTGTTAGAAAAAGAGAAATCACTGACTTTGAGCAATTTATCCTTTTCCAACGATTTTTATTCCAAAAGAGATTCTGCTGCCAAACTATCAGATGTTGTCTGTAACAAGCAAAGTGTTATTTGAGTACATACTTACTTTCATTTTTGTCCAATCCCATATACATTGTATATGAAGGAGAAACAACTGAAATGAGAAACGAAATGTGTAAGTGAAACACCGATGTTTACATGTTGCAACAGAGTATGGTAGGTCAAGGATAAATGTCAAGGCCACAAGATGAAAAATGTCTTGTCACAAGGAATACATATGCCAAATATGAAAGCATTATTACCAACAGAAATAAGGCAAATGTTAAGCTTTTTCTTCTTGCAGATGAATTATGACACATCTGGAGTAGACAACATTTGAAAACATTGTTGTTAAAGGAGAAATTGCAGCAGACACAAGTCTAGTTAAGTCTGATAATGTTTATGCTTGCATCACTCTGTGAATAATGTAATTAAGTACATGTTTGCATCTGTTAATATTGTATGTTCAGCCTGTGCATCTCCTCAGTTTTATCAGAATCTACATACAAATTAATGGAAATTTATATAAATAAGATTTTGTTAGTGATTTGAAGCACAGGCTGATCTTGATCTACATTGTTTATAAAATGTCATTTAAGGAAAATAACTCTTGACAGTCATAACTTGGTCACTGGAATAAATGTAGTTTCACTTTCAATTCCCAGAGAATTGCCTGTATTGACCAACCTAGATCTAACAAATGAATTCAAGGTTAATAAACAAATTTAATCGCTGCTATACTCCTTTCAAATATACAACAAAGCTGCAGCGGATGACTTTAACTTTAAAAATGTAGTAAATCTCTATAAATGAAGTTATAACCATTAAATAAAGTTGAACAAATTCTGCCAACGGAGAAATTGTCCCTTTTGCCATAATGTTTTCACAAGTCATCTGTAAATAGGAAAGGAAACTAAAAGCCAACCTTGTGTAGTAATAGCTTTTTGACAAGCTTAACCCTTTCAAACATGCAAAATGGTAGCAGAAGATTTTGAAAACATCTAGGCAACAAGAGGGCCATGATGTATGTCGCTCGTCCGAGTTATCCAAACGACAATAGACAATCACAATAACTCATTATGCGGTCAGGTAAGCTTATATTAGAGTATTAACAAGATTTTCTTTCAATTTGGCCTCCTGGCATTGATTTTGACCCGACATGACCCATATTCGAATTTGGCCTAAATTTCATCAAGACAGTCATTCTGAAAAAATTACAACATGCTCATTTTAAGAAACGGCATCCATAGTGTTAAAAAGATTTTCCTTCAATTTGGTCTAGTCACCTTGTATTTTAATTTAGCCTAGATAGCATAAAGACAATTATTCTGACAAAGTTTCAACATTATTAACTCAAGTTAAAAATGGGGCTTTCAGAGTGTTAACAAGAGTTCCTGTCAATTTGGCCTAGTGACCTATTTTTTGAGCCAACATGAATTATATCAAAAGTTAGCCTAGATATCATCAAAACAAACATTCTGACAAAGTTTCAAGTTTCTGAAGCAAAAAGTGTTGTCTCTAGAGAGTTGGTAAGATTTTCCTACAATTTGGCCTTTTGACCTAGTTTTAGACCGGACATGACCTATATTTGAACAAGATGTCTTCAAGACTATCATTCAACATGATTAAGTTAAATATGAAGCTTCCAGAGTGTTAACAAGGTTTTTCATCAATTTGGCCTGGTAACCTAATTTTTAAGCCAATATGACCCATATTCCAAAATACTTAAGTGTCATCAATTGTTATGTTTTGGATCATGGTCGGTTGGTAGTTCGGATGCAATTCTGCTCCTCTCCACTCATTCTATCCCACGAAACCCTGTCACCTTTCTAGTACTGAGATATGCACTGATAATTTAGTTGCACACAAAACTTTAACCAGACAAAAAAGGGCAATAACTTGCATTAAATGCAGGATAGTTATCTTACTTGATAATCTTCATAGGTGTGATAGTTGGGTAGGGTTGTATGAAGTTGCAATGCAATGCATTAAGTTAATACTGAGATATGGACTCTTAATTAAGTTGCATGCAAAACTTTAACCAGAATTTCTAAGTTAAAAGAGAGCCATAACTTGTATAAAATGCAGGATAGAGTTATCTTACTTGATAATCTACATAGGTGTGATAGTTGTGTAGGTTTGTGTGAAGTTTCAATGCAATGCATCAAGTAAATATTGAGATATGGACTCTTTATTTAGTTGCACCCTAAACCAGAATTTCTAAGTAAAAGAAGATGTGTTTGTGAAACACTGATGCACCCGAATGGCAACATCTAGGTCAAAGGTGAAGGTCACAAGGTCGAAAATGTTGGTACTGACAGAAAGGTCATGTCAAAAGGAATACACATGTTAAATATGGTAGCCGTACCTGTTATGGTTCAAAAGTAGTGGTCAAGGTTAAAGGTTTTTTCGACAGATGGGGGCATCTAGGTCAAAGGTCAAGGTCGCAAGGTCAAAAACTTTGGTACTGACAGAAAGGTCATGTCACAAGGAATACACATGTGAAATATGGTAGCCGTACCTGTTATGGTTCAAAAGAAGTGGTCAAGGTTAAAGGTTTTTTTCGACAGATGGGGGCATCTAGGTCAAATGTCAAGCTCGCAAGGTCAAAAAATTTGGTACTGACAGAAAGGTCATGTCACGAATACACATGTGAAATATGGTAGCTGTACCTGTTATGGTTCAAAAGTAGTGGTCAAGGTTAAAGGTTTTTTCGACAGATGGGGGCCTCTAGGTCAAAGGTCAAGGTCGCAAGGTCAAAAAATTTGGTACTGACAGAAAGGTCATGTCACAAGGAATACACATGTGAAATATGGTAGCCGTACCTGTTATAGTTCAAAAGAAGTGGTCAAGGTTAAAGTTTTTTTTCGACAGATGGGGGCATCTAGGTCAAAGGTCAAGGTCAAAAATGTTGGTACTGACAGAAAGGTCATGTCACAAGGAATACACATGTGAAATATGGTAGCCGTACCTGTTATGGTTCAAAAGTAGTGGTCAAGGTTAAAGGTTTTTTCGACAAACAGACAAAGAGACAGACAGACAGACCAAAAACTAGATGCCCACCGAATCGGTGATTCCGGGGGCATAAAAAGGGCCATAACTTGCATAATATGCAGGATAGAGTTATCTAACTTGATAATCTACATAGGTGTGATAGTTGGGTAGGGTTGTAGAAAGTTTCAATTTAATACAAAAGTCATGTAGTATTTAAGTACTTGCATGCAAAACCTTAACCAAGGTGTGACGTGGAAGCCGACACCGGAACGCCGACACCAGGGTGAGAAGTATAGCTCTCATATTTTTAGAATAGTCGAGCTAAAAACTGGATTTACAAAGGTTAATTTAACAGAACAACAGCTGTTGTATAACCTTGATAAGATTGGGTGTTTACAAAAATTGTACTTTCGTTTTCGATTCTTGGAGAATCCTTATACCTTTATCAATTGTTCTTCTCTTTCACCTATTGTGGACATTATTTTACTGACAGACAAATCAACTTCAATTAACCTTTTCCCATCAACAACAATTCTGCAGCAGTCAACTTTACACTCTGGTAAAAATATGGTAAAACTCTAATCTATAACAAGAGGGCCATGATGGCCCTGGATCGCTCACCTTAATTATTCAATGTACTGCAATGCAAAACACATCAAGACAATTATTCTGAATGCAACCTCCATAGTGTTAACAATAATTTCCTTCATTTGGCCTAGTGATCTATATGTTTTCACCTGATATGACCCATATTCCAACATGGACTAGATATCATCAAGACAACATTCTGACAAAGTTTCAACTTGCTCAAAGTAAAAATGCGGCCTCTGGAGTTTGAACAATATTTTCCTTTATTGACCTAGTTTCTGATCCAATATGACCCATTTTTGAACTTGACCTAGATATAATTCAGACAAACATTCTGACAAAATTTCAATCTGCTGAAGCAAAAAATGTAGCATCCAAAGTGTTCATTAGATTTTCCTTCAATTTGATCTAGTGACCTAGTTTCTGACCCAGCATGACCCATATTCAAACTTGGCCTACATATCATCAAGAAAAACATTCTGATAAAGTTTCATCATGCTGAAATTAAAAATGCAGTATCCAGAGTATTAACAAGATTACCCTTCAATTTGGCCTAGTGACCTAGTTTTTAACCCGGCAAGACCCATATCCGAACTTGGCCTAGATATCATTTAGACAAACATTCTGACCAAATTTCAAGCTACTGAAGCAAAACATGCGGCTTCTACAGAGTTAACAAGATTTTGTCTAAATTTGGCCTAGTGACCTAGTTTCTGACCCAATATGACCCATATTTGAACTTGACCTAGATTAAGACAAACATTCTGACAAAATTTCAACATGCTCACGTTAAAAATGTGGCCTCTACAGTGTTAACAAGATTACACTTCAAAATGGCCTAATGACCTAGTTTCTGACCAAATATGACCCATGTTCGAACTTGACCTACATATCATCAAGTACAAGACAAACATTCTGATAAAGTTTCAACATGCTCAAGTTGAAAATGTGGCCTCCAGAGTGTTAACAAGATTTCGCTTCAATTTGACCTAGTGACCTCGTTTCTGACCTCATATGGCCCAGTTTCGAACTTGTCCAAGATTTTATGGAGATAAATGTTCTGATACACTTTCATGAAGATTGGATGCAAAATGTAGCCGGTAGAGTGTTAACAAGCTGAAATGTTGACGAGGCACGACGGACGACGGACGGACGCCAGACAAAATGTGATCACAATAGCTCACCTTGCACTTCGTGCATAGGTGAGCTAAAAATGAAAAATTAACTAATAGGGTTGAAAACATTGTGACAAAAGGAATAAGAAAAATCTTTAAAAAAGATAAACGGGGATCAATATGAGAAACACTAAGAAATGGAACAAGGGCATATTATTTGACTTGAATATCAGAAAGATTTTGTTAATAATGCAAACAATCAGTAATTTTTCATTAATTATAAAATTTGCGCTATAATGTTGTATATCTAAGAATTTGACAGCTCCTTGAATTGGTAATGCATTATAATTGTGAACCAGTTGGAACATTGTTTGATTAGAACAGTGTTCTTTAAAAGATATAGAATCGGTAATTGAGTGTAGCTTGCGCGTTTTTTGTTTATCTCTTTCTTTTTAGAACCACGTGTCAGCCAAAATTATGTAAACTCTCAGAAATTATTAAATACTAAACGGAAAGGATGGAATCAACTTGTTTATATCTTTATCCCAGTATCAACTACTAAATCATAACAATAATGTTTACCAACCTCCATCCAGCTTCAGTTTCTATAAATAGATTATCAAGGCCGAGAATACCCCCGTCACATGACTGGAGATTATGAGAGGCTCCCAAGAGGTGTATGAATTTCAATTGACGATAAATAACTGAAAACTTATCATCTTTCAAAAGTAATTAATATTTTGCTCTTAAATATTATATTTCTTAAGTTTTCACTGATTTTTTTCACTGAAATTTATGTTTAAAGGAAAACAATTAAAGGTTAGTATGCAGAACAATTCATTTTAAAACTTCACCTTATTAGTGCCTCTTGTAGGATCGCCAACTTAACTATGAACCAATCAAAACATTTCATTTCCTTTATTTCTTCGACATTATTCATTAAATACAACATTGGATTGGTCTACAATCTAGATCATTTGTTTAACATCTAGGTCAAAACCCAGGTTAATCAGCTATCACCGAAACATTTCTCCTTCTGCCACAATGTTTTCAAAAGACGTCTGCTGTAGAGGCATCCAAAATTGTCTATATGTGGGAAAGTGTTAAATATGCAACATGTGCAAGTGCTACGAAAACAAGTTATAGGTCATTGCTTTCAATGTAAATGTAGATCAAGAACAACCTGAGTAATTTCTCCTTTTGCCACAATTGTTTTCACTATTCAACTTTTTCATACTTTCACTAACAGAGATTTTCCATATTTTTAACTCAATGTTTTCAAAGTTATCTGCTTCAGGTTTGATGTATGTGGGAAACAGTTAATATTAATAAGTCAACTTAAGGTTTCAATTCAATTCGCTATGTGTTTTCAAATTTGTTTGCTGCAGATTTGTTATAAGAGGGAAAGGTTTAACTGAACAATCTTGAGTCTTGACCTGATGCCAACCTTAACCCTTTCCCTCATATAGACGCTTTCCGACGCCTCTGCAGCAGACGGCTTTTTGAAAACATAGTGACAAAAGAAGAAATTGCACAAAACGTGCAATTTCTCCTTTTGCCACAATGTTTTCCACTTCTTGTCATAGGTTATCCATTCAATTATGGAGATTTTCTATTTTTTGACAAAATACATTCAGTCGTCTGCTGCAGAATTGCCGTATGAGGGAAAGGGTTAACATAAAGATAAGATTTCCCACATACAACAGATCTGCAACAGACAACTTTGAAGATATCTAGGCAATTAAAATATGGAAAATCTTTATAAATGAAAATGAAATTTATAATTGAATATAGAGTTAAAAACATTGGGGCAAAAAGTGAGATTGCTCATTATGAGCAAATTTTCCTTTTGCAACAATGTTTTAAAAAGTTGTTTGCTGCAAAGGAAAGATAATTGGTGGAGTACAGTTCAAATTTGATTACGATAGATACATGTATATGACATATTATGTCTGCACAAACATCAGGGTCAGATCATCATCAATACTATTAACCCTTTCCCACATACAACAATCCTGCAGCAGACAACTTTGAAAAACATATCAGCAAAAACATGAAACTCCATATAAATGAAAGTTTAATCATTAATTAGAGTTGAAAACATTGTGATAAAAGGAGAAATTGCTCATCTTAAGCAATTTCTTCTTTTACCACAATGTTTTCAAAAAGCCGTCTGCTGCACAGGCATCAGAAAGCATATGTATGAGAAAAAGGTTTAAATAAAACATGTACCTCAGTAAAAATGATAAACAAGTACAAAGTCATGTACCAGGTAAAAATGATAAACAAGTACAAAGTCAGGTACCAGGTAAAACACCAAGGTTTAATGGGTTCAACCATTCTAATAACTCTATTGCTAACATACCAGGTAAAACCTGGCAATAGGAAAAGGTATACGTTAGCTTGAGTGAGCAGTGTAGGTTCATACCAGCCTGTACAAAATCTGCACATGTTGACAGATGCTTCTAACAAACTTGTATTAACATTATGAACAGTATAGATATTGTTAGACTGCACAGATACCATTTCCCCATTGGGCTCATATCATCATCTTTGAAAATAGAGTAAAAACACTTCGGACAAGAGGAGAAATTACTCATTATGACCAATTTCTAACATAAACATCTAACTTTTAATAAACATCAAGGCAAACAAATCTCTGCCAATTAATCCTTTCCATAATGTATATTACATTTTGAACATCCGGAGCAGACAACTTTTGAAAACATTATGGAAATATAAGAAATTGCTCATGATGATCAGTTTCGCTTTTCAGCACGGTGTTTTTAAGGAAAAAGATAGCAGATATTTTCTGAAAATGGTTTATATGTTTTCCTTTTTTGTAGGTCATACTAGACAGTTATTTATAACAGAAATATGATCTCTTAGATTATATCTGCAAATACCATAGTTGCTCTGTTAAATACACTGCACTTGATTGATGTTCAAAATGACTACATATAGCCATGAAACCAGTCATGTGTTCAATGACACAGTCTGGTACGTCATGGTTGCCAATCAACCAATCAAATTACAACTACTTTATATATATATGGTCGATTGGCAATAATTGTCAACAACCAACTTGTTTCGCTGAATGCTGGGATATATATAGTTGTAACCATGCTAAATAGGCAAAACACAATTAATCTAATGTACAAATGACCTTAAACCCTCAGGATGACCTCACATAATCGAAATACAATCTGCATACAATTGAAGTTTTGTCACAAAATATTTTACCCAACCTTCTACATAACAAAAACTTTTAAAGCCAAACCATTTGTTCAGTATTTTGAAAGAATGACTTTGACCTTGACAAAAGTGACAACAAAAATAATTCATGGCCACGTTTGTTTTTAATTGATATACACCCAAAACTAAGAGTTCAGAAGTCTTAAAAGCTAAATCTTGTTTGGAATTAAAGACCTGATTGTACCTCATTATCACGGGATCCGAAACATCTCTTGATGTATTGATTGAATTGAGTTCAAGTGCCATTTTTAACAGTATTTCAATTAAATATATATCATGGTGGCCACATCACATAACATGTGTTTGTTGCAGCTTTAAATCGAACAACTTTCTTCTCAGGCAACTGGCTTCTTTCCCAAATATGAATATGTGAACCTGGATTGACATCCCTCATCACTACTGAATAAGCTATATACCTATGATCAATAGTTACATGTGTACTAAAAGGAAGATATACGGTAATAGTAGTGTTGTGCAATATTCGTTTTCAAAAAATACACTTGCATATCTCATACAGGTATATAACAGTCCATTTATTCAGTTACTGAGAAAATTCAAAGTAGAAAGATGAGTTCTAACGGAATAACAGACAGGGATGTGCAACAGGCTTCACAGATAATTTCACAAGTAAGTTTCTCTCTGCTGTTGTCTATTTATCTGTTCCTACATACAACAAATCTGCAACAGGTGATTTTGAAACACCATGATGGTCCTATATCGCTCAACTGATTTAATCAAACTTAAAAAGTTTTCATTGTTCTTTGTCTATACATATATATACGGAAAACAAGCAACACCCCCTGGTGGCCATGTTTATCAACGGATCGGAAATATTTGAACAATCTTGTCAAAGGGTGCCCCAAGGAACTTTTGTGCAAAATAATTTTCAAATCGGGCCGGTACTTTTTGACAAGAAGATTTTTAAAGTTTTAACAATGCACATATAAGGAAAACAAGCTCCGTCCTCTGGCAGCCATGTTTTTCAACGGATCGGAAATATTTGAACAATCTTGGTAAAGGGTGCCCCAAGGAACATTTGTGCAAAATAATTTTCAAATCGGGCCAGTACTTTTGGAAAAGAAGATTTTTTAAGTTTTGGTTAATTTCCCCTTTGTTGCCGTGGCAGCCAAGTTCTGCATGGAAGTGAATTCTTTGAACAAGTTTGAAAGAGATCCACCCAAGGAACATTCCTGTAAAATTATTTTGAATTTGGTTAATTGGTTTAGGAGGAGAAGTTGTTTGTAGGAAAATGTGAACGGACGGACCACGACGACGACGGACGGTGAGCGATTACAAAAGCTCATAGTTATTGTATAGATTTCAAAACATTGTGAGAATAAGAGAACTTGCTAATGAGCAATTTCATCTTTTGCCACAATGTTTCACAAGTCACCTGCGGCAGATTAAGTCAAAATGTGTCGGCATGTCTGAAAGGGTAAATTGTTTACATGATACAGTATTTTTTTTTAATTGTTTTCTTTAAAAGTAACTGAGGTCCTGAGTATCCTCCTAACACAATAACTAGATTTACTTCATGAAGGCTACATCCTTTAATAGCTCAATATTTTTTCAATATGTAGGACACCAAACAGTTATACCAACATTGAGTATGGATTGAATCAAGCTCTTGTAAATGATGTAGGTTAAATGCTTATTCGTATGAGCTAAGGTGCATTTTGCATATATTACTATTATTATAAAGTCTTAGTATAGTAACTCTTGGATACAATTGACCGGTAGATCTTGGAATCACCAGAAAATATTATATACACTGAACTGATAACATCTATAAAACATTATTGTAGATAATGGATAACAAAGGTTTGATTGATTGATTGATTGTTTGATGTTTTATGCCGCTGTCAACATTTTTTTAGTTATATCATGGCATGTCCTGGGCAAGTTACCAGTACTACTGGTCTATTTTTCCTGACACCAGCCGGTCAGTCGTTATGCTCAACCTGCAACCCTGAGCACAAAGGTGGGCAGCCATAATACTACGATTTTTAGCTTGTCTGTTTTTCGAAAGTAAAAAAGTTAGGCTATTGTGATACTCTTACATCGTTGTTGTCTGCATCTTCCTCACAAAACTTTAACCCTAAACTATAACTAAACAAGAGGCCCATGATGGCCCTGGATCGCTCATCTGATTTTGATTTTTTTTCACTTAAGCCATATAAGCCCAGGCCCCTGGCGGCCACAGTTTTAGACCAATCAACATGGCTTGAAGGAATCTGATCATCCAAAAAACATTTCTACAAAATTATTTGAAAATCTGCCAACCAGTTTGTGAGAAGAAGAATTTAAAGATTTTTTTGTTTCATTGCCATGGAAACCAGAATTATGCGTTGGCATTTGCTCCGCAGCAAGATCTTGTTAAATACTTTGGTATTATGACATTTCCGGGATTGATTTCGCGACCTGTCGCTCCCGAGGCAGAATACAGGTTCGAGAACCCATCTCTAGGGAATACCAGAAGAATTGCTAGCTCAATTAGAATATTTAGGAAATTAGTTAACAACTTGAGTATAACCCCCACCCCACCCAATTTTTTTTTATAGGTTTCTAGTTTTTATAACTAACATTGAAAGACCATTAAATGTATATTTAATGCTTTTGTCAAATCATCTAACGCATTTTTCTCTTCTATCATAAACCAAACTGATCTTCAGCAAAAGGATTGTAATTGGTTAAGGAATTTATTTCAAAACACCTGTCACACAATTTACTTTCGACTGATGTCATTGATACTGGTTGGCAATTTGATGGCTCGAATTTCACCACTTTTTTATTGTACAGAACAATGACATGAGCATCCTTCCACATATGTGGGACATCTGAAAGACTTCACGAATCATATTACACAGGGGACCACTCCAAACTGCCTCAGTACTCTGGGAGGAAAACTGCTCTAAATAATAATTTTTTCCTTTTACTTCAATGATTTAAAGGATATCATCAATCTTTTCGGGAAAGAATATAATAATATATTTGCTTCATCTTTTTATTCTTAGTTTTTAGAAGGAGCACTTGAATCCTCTACATCTGACACTGATCTACAGAATGTTGGTTCACACTTCAATCAGTGGCGTAAACCAGTAACAGAGTATGGCAACAACAAGCCTCACTGGGAAGTGAAACTGAAGTCTTCACCATACATAGGTAAACAGTTTACCTTATCTCACATGCAGAAGCATTGTGACACATCTGCAGCAGATGACCTTTGGTAACAGCATGGCAAAAGAAGAAAAAGCTCATAAGGAGCAATTTCTCCTTTTACAACAATATTTTTTTTACTTTTAGAAAATTATTTGATAATTTTACACCCCAAGGCCTTCTTGGTCCGGAATGATGCAGATGGTAAACAAGGGCAACTACCCTGGACAGTGTTTCCCCCCATGATTGACATAAATCCTATTGATCCATCCTGTGTCTACTCCACTCTGCGTTTTGTTTGTACCCATGCTAAACAGTATAATACTACACCTGTTCTGACTTTTGATCAGCCGCTATGGTGGAAGGCACTCACAATAATCAGGAGCCAGCCAAGTGACAGTGACTTGAAGCAGATCGTTCTTAGACTGGGAGGATTGCACAATGAAATGAGCTTCCTGGGAAGTATAGGGCATTTGATGACGGGCTCTGGACTCCAGGAACTTCTTGAAGTAGTGTATGTCAGCAACTCTGTGAGCCATATGCTGGGTGGAAAAGCAATTTCTAGAGCTGTGCGGGGCCATTTGCTCGTTGATGCTACGCTAAATACTATGCTGATAGCAGACTTGTATAACGTACATCTGCCAACTACCGAGGAGAAACCTCCGGAAGTTCATAGTGGGGAGGATCAACACCCAGGTGTTCCATGTGAAGTAGCTTATTTCGGGGAGCAGCCTACTGAAGTTCCCTCTGGAACAACTACTAACGAACAGCAGCTTGCTGATCTTCATTGTGATGTAGCAATTGAGGAAGAGCAGATTCCTGAAATTATTTGTGATGCAGCACATGTAGAACAGCAACCTCCAGAAGAGGTGTATGGAGTAGCAAGTGGAGGGAGACCATTTTTCCGAAGTTCCGTTTCCTTGTGGCACAGAAGTAAATGAACCCGCAACGGATACAAGGAAGGAACAAGATATCAAAGAAACAGATTTGGGAGAAGCACAAAAACTGTATGATAGACTCACATCATTTGAAGTGATCGCTACTGGGCGGGACTGTCTACCGATCTCATCATAGAACAGGTGTTAATGAGAAGTTTAAAGACAAGCGGTGGCCTCACAAGGGGCAGTGGCATGTCCGAAATCCAACGTACTGTTTTGCTTCTGTCAATGCCAATATGTGCAGAAGTAAACGACGCAATGCAAGATCTTACTAATGCTTACCTATTCACAAGTGAGCAACACAAAGATGCATCAAGTGCCAGACAGAGTAGAGATGTTAGCGACACGCTAGAAATACTGAACTACCTCAGTCAACGTAATCCATTCAGTCCAGATATTACTCTGCACAGTATGGCAAATGGAATGACTGCAGATAAAACTGTAAATGTAGACCAATCCAAAGACGTTGGTAACAAGATACTAAACTCCCGGGCTGGAATGTGGATGAACATTCATTCAAAAGAAGTGATCAAGCAGTGATATTAGGTGCAAGGACTGCTGTAAAGATCACAGTTCTTGTCGCGTATGACAGACCTTCTTATCTTGATGATCTTCTACGCTGATATGAATGCAAAGGACGTCTTGTTTGCACCTGAGCCCAAGGCAAACTCCAAGAAGAATCCAACATGAAGTTTTTTAAAGTAAAACATATTTTTATTAGAAAATACTTACCAGTCATTTAATACCTGATATATAATCTCAATACCGTTAACTCATCCAGAAAAGAAGCTCGCGCAGCCATGCATAGCCCTCACGCGTGTGTGATATACACGGCCGCGGGTAATACATTACCAGTCATTTAATACCTGATGACTTTGCAGCATCGGTCGGGAGGATCATCCAACACAATGCCGGTCCCGAGAAATCGTAGCACTTGGTAAAAGTACCTACGGTACTACTAAATATAAACACAACCGTTTATGTATTTAGTAATTTGTGTATTAATTAGGTAAGTACTCGCTGAGAGTCCACTTGTGTGTCTAGAGAGAAATAATTTCTGATTGAAACGTTTTAAGACGTTATCAGAAGGATCTTATTACTAATTAAAGGAATAGGATATCCAGTGTTTGAATACGCTGCTGAAATATCCTTCTCCTACAGAGGTTGAATAACCCCTACTGTGGCTCTTACAGCCCTCGAATGTTTTATAAAGAACTTAAGACCCTTGACAGGGTACAGGATCCTGTTTATGTCTAAGGGAACACAGTTCACAGAAAGGTTGTGAAATGTGATGGGTTAGGAAGAACCAAAGGCAACTTGGTCTCAGTAGGAATACAGGTTTATAAGAATGGTTGAATAACCATACGGCTGTAAAACCTGATGAAATTCGTTTCTACTGAAAGCAAAGAACTCACTTCCCTGATAGTGTTCGCCAAGCAAGACGAATTTATAAGTCTCAGTTAATAACTTAAGAAGCGGCAGCTTCCGAAGAACGTAAAAGTTCGGAGAGAAATGGATCTGAACTTTGAAGTTGAGCGCATTGGAACATCGAACGATAATTGTCGTGCTCAACGCCAAATCTTAAGTGCTCTACTTGGTTGTATGCCAACTTTGCTCCCGTAACGGGGCTTTGATAAGGCAGGACCAGCGGAAGCAGAAAGCTAGGCTCGAACTTAGCCTGTCTCTTGTGTCTTCACAGGTTGGGCTTCTAAGAATGCCTTTGCAGAAGTCGCTGTACGTTCTGTCCCTGTGAACGATGTTGCCGCATACGCCGAATTGCGCCTATGGACGCAGTGAATGCAGTAACTTTCCACTAATGATAGTTTATTTAGAGTCCAGCTCTCAATTATTTAATCATCCGATGGAGCACTGAATCTGTCTCTTATTCGTCAGACAAGACGGGGTCGTGGGTTTACCCGACGACGTGCGGATTGACTAAATGTTAAGACTCTGAGGTTCTTGTACACACATTTACCAAAACGATATAATATGCCCAAACAAATGCAAATCCGACATATAAAGTTGTCTGTATAATTGAGGAAAAGATTAAATTTGAAATAATTTCTCTTTTACCTAAGTCAGCACATTGGACAACTTTCAAAGCATAATTAGATAGCATATTTCTAGATATGAGCCGTCCCGGGCCAACACATTCCGTCTCAGGGAGATAGAGGTATAGATTAATGATTCCTGAAACAGAAAATCCACAGGAGATGAAAAGTGTCTGCTTTAGTCAGCCTGTGCGTCATGCTTAGGCTGATCTGGGTCGATACTTTACGCAGACTCCATAATGTTGGTTTTCTTGCGGGACGGCTCATGATATATGAAGGGAAAAAGACCAAATTACTAACCTTCACCCTTATACCTATCTAATTGCAGGAGATATTGACTTCGGAAAGAAAGAATGGGCCGAGGCCAGAGAGACTGTCAATGCGATTTTAGAGCTGCTGATTAAAGAGGTAAGATCAGCTGCTGAAAAATTTGAGGGTCTCCGCATAGAACGATATGTACGCCAAGGAAGTTCCCGAGAAGGCCTTAAAGTCATTGCACCAGATGAGTTTGACACGCTCTTACTGTACCATATAGATGGCATATACCTAACTGAAGAGAGCATTGAGACAAAGTCTGGTAAAATCGTACCCGAATTTTGTAAAATGACATGCAACAAAAATATGGATGCACTACAAAGCAAATTTCCGAAACTCTACCAAAAGGGAGTCTTCAAGCAAAGCCAAAATAGAGTCAAACCAGTCTGTCTGAATTCTAAGGCCCTTCATCAGCAGGTGTTCCAGTCTATCATCGACCAGTCCATAAAAAAAATCCAGGACGTTATCCAGGAACTGGAAATAAGAGGTCAATCTGTCAAATTCAATATCTCTCGAAGTATGAATCCCCCATCAATCAATTTAACAATTAAAGCGAATGATAAAGAAATTGATGTAGATGTGGTTCCAGGTCTGCTATTGAGACAAGATCAGGTTCCAGACCCTGCTCGCCATGGAGTGACAATGGACTGTCCAGTATATGCTGTATTCAAGTGGACAGAAGAAGCAAGTCTGAAATCTTCAAATTTCACTGACACCGAAATCGTTTGGCGAGTTTGTTCTTCTGGCTATGAAAAACATACAGCCGATGTTGCTCGATGTGACCAGCAGCAAAGGTACATCATCACAGCCCTCCGCATCCTGAAGACATACTTTACGAAGACGAAACTGTCTGGAAACACAGCACCCCCACAAATTGTCACAGTGTTGCGATCTTACCACCTTAAACATATTGCGTACTACGTCATCCTTCATACCCAGTACATCAACCACATTCGCTTGGATGGAGTTGCAGACGCTCTAGACTACTTCTTCGACTTTCTTGAGGTAAGCCTGGAAAAAAGGCTTCTGCCACATTTCTTTCATTCCAACCGCTACATAAACAAAATGTACCGAGATTACCCAGTAAATCACAATGAGCTACGATTCAACCTCCTTGGTGCAAAGTCTGATGAAGCTCTAAACCAGTCGTTACTGTCCCTGAAGAACCATTTGATGCCTGATTCAGGATTTTGCCGTACTACTGGAGGTACTGGAGGTTATGGAGGTTATTGTGATAACAAAAGGCAGAAAATTGTGGCGGAGTACACACAGCATATTGCTGAAGGAAGTTACTTTTAGACTAACAACTTCGGAAAGATAAACCATGGGTAAAATTAAGAAACTGTGTGATATCACCTTTCAAGTTTGTAATATGCAGACTCACAACAACTAGTTAGTCTGGTCGTTAAGTATTGTGACCCAGAAACAATAGGTATAAAGATGATTTTTTTTTTACATTTGATGAGCAGAATATGCCATAGAATAACATATCTAAAAATTGGTCTAATGGCAAAATCTGAAAAGATGCCTAGAAATCCAGATAGAGAGGTCTATGTGCTTTTTTGGTAGGCCATACATTCGTCTGACCATACATTGTCAGAATGAGCCCATGCCCAGTGAAACTTTTGTTGAAAAATTATACTTTTGGAGCAAACAACAAAATCTTCGGGACAAAAATGCCAAACATTTATGAAAAAGCGTTGATTTCTGAAATAATTATTGCTCATTTCCTGATTTTACGCGATTGAATGAATGACCTGGAGGTTCCAAATAAAAACATAATGGCAATTTTGAGAGGAAAATTCAGCTTTTGGAGTAAAAATTCAATTCATTACTTATTAGAGCTGTTTTCATACATATATTCAAAATTAGTTTCCATTAGCCAACATCGATGTAGATTGATAAAATGGTCTCCACACAGTTCTAGGAAATTATAATTACTAATTTTGATATAACATTATTTCGGCACAAAATTGTTGAAAATCTACCAAAATTGCTGATTTTAGTTTCTTGAAGAAGAATGTTATAAATCATTTTAATTTGATGAAACTAGTGTCAGCAATGTTATTGGAATAAGAATCATTTAAAATTTATAAGATTTCACTTATATTTGGTGAAAATGAGAAAAACAAACGAATTTGAACAATATCAGAAACACCCCCCACCCCCATGATGGCCCTATATCGCTCACCTGATTTAATACAACTTCAATAGTTTTGAAAGTTTTTACTCCATACATATAAAGAAAACAAGCAACCCCCCTGGTGGCCATGTTTTTCATCAGATCGAAATAATTTCAACAATCTTGGTAGAGGGTCACCCAAGGAACAATTGTGCCAAATTATATTTAAATCGGGCAGGTACTTTTGGACAAGAAGATAATAAAAGTTTTCACAATGCACATATAAGGAAAACAAGCCTCGCCCCCTGGCGGCTATGTTTTTCAACGGATCTAAATAATTTGAACAATCTTGGAAAAGGATCCCCCAAAGGAACATTTTGTACAAATTGATTTTCAAATCGGGCCAGTACTTTTGGACAAGAATATTTTTAAAGCTTTGGCAATTTTCCCCTTTATTGATGCCGCAGCAACCAAAGTTCCACTTGGGATCAAATTCTTTGAACAGCTTTAAAAGAGGACCACATAAGGAACATTCCTGTGAAGTTATTTTGAAATCAGTCCATTGGTTTAGTAGGAGAAGTCATTTGTAAGAAATTGTTAACAGACGGACATACAGACGACGCAGGACGCCAAACAGTGAGTGATCACAAAAGCTCACCTTGCACTTCATGCTTAAGTGAGCTAAAAATATGGAAATTCTCTTTTATCGTAGCTATATTTAGTGATTTTTTTTTTTCAAAACATTGTGGCAAAAGGAGAAATTGCTCGTTTTGAGCAATTTCTCCCTATGTCACGATGTTTTCAAAAGTCGTCGGCTGCAGATGCATCAATATGCATCTATAGGTGGGAAAGGGTTAACCAAAACAAAATTTTCTTCTCTATTTGAATTGCATTAATAAGCAAGGAATGGAGTGATCTAAAAAAGAAGTGAATGTCAAGGGGTAAAATGTCTTGAACTCCAGTTCTTTGGAAAACGATGACTCCGATGACATTTAAGACAAATAGGATGTTTACATCCCATTTAAAGGTTTTCTATTAAGTCTCCGATGACATTTAAGACAAATAGAATGTTTACATCCCATTTAAAGGTTTTCTATTATGAATTTTGTTTAAATTAAATCCAACGCCGCTTTCAACCTGTATTCATTACCCACTTATTTTGACAAAGCTAAATTATCTGTTGTATGAAGTTGGAACAGATACTTTTGTAATATCCTTTAATTGTTTGTGGTGGTCCTAAAATGGTTGCTCTTCAACACTTTCCCTCATGCAGATGCATTTTGACACATCCATTCAACTATACTTTTACTTATAGACATTTTCCCATATTTTTACCCTGAAATTTTCAGTCATCTGCTGCAAAGTTGTTTTATGTATGAAAGGATTAAATAATATGTAGGTGATGGAATACTTATTTGTCTTTTACAAAATATATTTTTAAGTCCGATGTTCATCATTGGATACCAATGGTTGTTGACTCTATTCCAGAAATTTGTATACATGTATGCTTTATATGTTATGTTTCGTCAGTCAGCAGTATATGTTATCTCATGGATGGCAAGTCTATTGAAATTGTAATAAATAAACTTAAAACTTTAATTAAAATATCAATTACATATTGTATGAATGTCAACAGATTTGTATAATGTCATAAATTGATTGTGATTGTCCTTATACTGTATTCTAAAAACTTGGGTATTTGACTCTCCTCCAGAAATGTGTATGTATTCTTTATATGAGCTGCCCGCGAAAAAACGATCATTATGGCCTCTACGTAATGTATTGACCCAGATCAGCCTGCACTGTCCATGCAGACTGATCCGGCTGACACATTCCCTCTCAGAGAGAGGTATAGAGTAATGATTCCTGAAACAGAAAATCCACAGGAGGAGAAAAGTGTCTATCCAGGTAAGCCTGTGGGGCATGCTTAGACTGATCCGGGACCATACTTTACGAAGAGTCAACACTGTTAGTTTTCTCAAGGTCTGGCTCATATGTTATGTTACTTACTGCCAGTCAACATGTTGTAATCCCAGTGGGTGTGAAGCCTAATGGAATTGCAATAAATTAACTTCAACTGATATATCAATTAAATTTTGAATGAAGTTTTATTGATTGATTGATTGTTGAGTGCTCTCCGCCTTTTTTAACAGTTTTTCAGTTATATTACGGCGTTTTTTGGGTAAGTTAACAGTACTACTGGTCTATTCATCCTGATACCAACCAGTCAGTCGTAATGCTAACCCCGCAACCCTGAGCACCAAGGAGGGTAGCCATTACTACCATTTTTTTAAGTCTTTGGTATGACCCGGCGGGGAATTGAACCCAGGACCTCCCGCACCCTAGGCGAGGCACTACCACAACACAACCAATGATATGTGTAACGTCACTAAGGATATAATATTCTGAGGTAATGGGTTCTCATTAGGAAATATGTATTATGATAGTCATCTAAAGTACAAGATGTTGGTATTGAAAAAGTGATATAAAAATGTTTTGTTATTAGATACATTGAAATTCAATTATTGCTATGAAGTTAATAATTGGTTGTGATTTTCCCAAAAATGATTGTTGTTTTAAAAAAAAACGTTTGTGTTGAAGAAATTGGGATATAAATGATTTTTGAAATAAAATAATTTAAATTATTATTTGTATGAAAATATATTGTAGTAAAAGAGTTGTGTAATGTCCTTAAATTAATTTTGATTCTCCATATTATTATAGTCGTTGTTAAAATAACAATGTGTTGGTAATGAAAAAAGTGCTTTATTTTGTAATTAGATATAATAAAATTAATTTATTGGTTGTATGTTTTTAACTGTTTCCAACAAACAGACACTTTCTGGCAACTTCTGACAATAATGTGGCAAAAGGAGAAAATGCTCATGATAAACAATTCCTCCTTTTGCCACATTATTTTCAACTCTATTAAAACTAAACTTTTATAGAAAGAGATTTTCCATATTTTTCTCCAAAGGATTTCAGTCGTCTGCTGCAGATTTATCATATGCTGGAAAGGGTAAACAATATTGTATATTGTATATATGTAAGTTATTCAATATTGTAATTAATAAAAATATAATTGAGAGTTTGAAATAAATCATAACTGATTCATAATATGTTTTATTTTTGTGTACATACAATGTAAATGCTTATTTGGCAATTTTGGACTAAGTGATACAGCTAACATGTTGGTTTTGAAATAGTGACATAACTTTTTAACACTATTCCGCATTAACCCTTTCCCTCATTCGACAATTCTGCAGCAGACGACTTAAAACATATTTTGTCAACAAATGGAAAATCTCTATAACTGAATGGATAACCTATACTATAAGTAGAAAACATTGTGGCAAAAGGAGAAATTGCTCGTTCTGAGCAATTTCTTCTTTTGTCACTATGTTTTCAAAAAGCCGTCTGCAGCAAAGGCGTCAGAAAGCGTCTATATGAGGGAAAGGGTTAAGAGGCATCTGCAGCTACCCTCTTTTTAAACACTAGCATTATATATATTCTCCTTTTGCCACAATGTTTTTCAACTCTATTCAATTATATATATTTATAGAGATATTCTATATTTTTACCTTGATGTTTTTAGTTATTTGCTGCAAATTCTCACAATTTCAACATTTGGAAAAGAGGGACACCCAAGGAACACTTTTGCCAAATTATTTTCTAATCTGGTTAGAGCTTCAATAGTACAAGAAGATTATTAAAGTATTCACTGCATAAGGAAAACAAGCCACTTTTTATTATCCATATTTTCCGTAATCATATAACATAATTTTATAAAACATAATCATTAGGTCAGTGAAGTTAGGTTGACGAGTGACGAACTGTGACATTTTTTTAGGTCCGTGAAGTTAGGTTGACGAGTGACGAATTGACGAGTGACGAAAAAAATATTTTTCTAAAAACTTTATTTCTTTCCTTTAGATAAGTATCTGGACGTATTGAATGCAAATTAGGCCCTATTTCATGTTTCATGGCAATCAGTCAATCAGAAGAGTTGTCAGTATATGAGATGCACCGTAGCTGAACTTAACTAAATGCATTTGTTGATAATAGCTTCCCATCAAAGTAACGCTTGACCGAAACGAAGAGAAAAGCATTCATAGGGAAGGGGGTGCAAAACACATGCAGAAATATACCCATATCAACATATCTCAACAATTAATATATACAATATTACAAAAGCACAAAAACAAACAAAACAAACATGACATAAAATAATACTGATATTTATTTAACCCGGTACTAAGTACTTGTAACTATTCCATACGCTATGTAGAAATAGTACCACATGTTTGTCATAGTTTTTATGCAGTACGCTGTTCAAGTTCGGATTCAAACCGAATAGAGCTTCAACATACTCCTTACCATTCAAAGTAACTAGCATATTGAAAGTACTACTACCAAATTCGACATAAGTTATTTGTTGAAAGGAATACATAAAAACATTTAATCAGAATATGCTCAGTCAAACTTGTTTTAATATCTCTATTTCCACCCCGTGAGTAATGGGAGAAATCAGTGCATGCCATGTATGCAATTATTTGGGCGATAGAAAAACAAGCACGTAGCATATTCGGATTACGTTTAGCGTAGTCCCACACTGGATTAGCAGAGAACTGATACTGTAGTTTTCTGTATAAGACAAACTGTCTCGAAAACGTTCTAACATTCCATTCTTCTATATAGTCAGGGGCGTAGCTCCCTTTAGGCACTGTAAGCTCGTGGCTACACATTTTTTTCTCAAAATGCCCCAAAATGCAGCTGCGGCGATAAACATCTGCGTAATGTATCGACCAGATGAGTCTGCGCGGACAGCCGACACATTCCGTCTTAGGGGGATATATGTATAGAGTAGTTATTCCTGAAACAGAAAATCCACAGGAGGCGAAAAGTGTCTATCCGGGTAGGCCTGTGTGGCATGCTTAGGCTGATCCGGGTCGATACTTTACGCAGAGTCCACAATGTTTATTTTCTCACGAGACGGCCTACACATTGATTATTGCAAAGCTACGCCCCTGATCGATCTGATAGTAGTTACAGACTTTTGTTTTAATACAATGTTTCCATAAATATCTACTAGGAAAATCGCTATATGCTAAATAGTCTTCTAAGCTATTGAAAATATTATATTTATGTAGCAGAGAAACAACATCCGAAATAAACCCAAAATCGGAATACCCATTGTTAAACAAACTAATACGTAATAAAAACAAACATTTGGCTGTGCAGTCCCTTTCTAATCGACACACTATGCAGAAAGCTATTAGTTAGAACATGTGTATGAAGAGATTCAGCTGAAGAAGAATATGCTTTGATGTTTGTCAACGTATATTTTGTTGTGTTTTATTTCTTGAAAAAACATCAGGCTCATTTTCATGCATGGTTTGCTTTACGGGTCTGTTCACCAGTTCGTGTGTATGTGATAATTCCATATGTGAGTGTGCCTCAAAATAATTTTTCCAATGCAGAATGTTATCAACTAGAACCTGTATATGTCGATGTCCAATATCAGATCCAATTTTCATATAATATATTCAGTTAGCTTCCGTTCACCAGTATGAGTGTATATATGATAATTTCAGATTCAGTTTCTAAAAAGAGAAATAAAGTTTTTAGAAAAAATTTTTTTTTCGTCAATTCGTCAACAAAATTGACGTGTTGACGAATTGACGACTTGATATAGCTCAATATATTGAATATTGCATTCAATACGTTCAGATTCAGTATCTGAAAGACAGAAATAAAGTTTTTAGAAAAATATTTTGTTCGTCAATTCGTCAACAAAATTGACGTGTTGACGAACTTGACGTAGCCCTTCTGAATGACTGATGGCCATGAAAGTTAAAAAAGGGCTTAATTTGCATTGAATACGTCCAGATACATTATCTTAAAGACAGAAATAAAGTTTTTAGAAAAATATTTTTTCGTCAACGTCAACATAATTGACGTGTAAACGAACTTGACAAAGCATTCTGAATGACTGATGGCCATGAACTTTGATAAAGGGCCTAATTTGCATTCAATGCGTCCAGATACATTATCTAAAGGAAAGAAATAAAGTTTTTAGAAAAATATTGTGTTCGTCAATTTCGTCAACTAAATTGACGAGTTGACGAACTTGACGAAGCTCTTCTGACTGACTAATCGCCATGAACACGAAATAGGGTCTAATTTGCATTCAATACGTCCAGATAATTATCTAAAGGAAAGAAATAAAGTTTTTAGAAAATTAATTTTTTCGTCAATTAATTTCGTCAACTTTATTAACGAACAAACAAAAAACGTCCAGATACTTATCTAAAGGAAAGAAATAAAGTTTTTAGAAAAATATTTTTTTCGTCAATTTCGTCAACTTTATTGACAAGTTGACGAATTGACGAACTTGAAGAGGCTCTTCTGATTGACTGATGGCCATGAAAGTTAAAAAGGGCTTAATTTGCATTGAATAAGTCCAGATACATTATCTTAAAGACAGAAATAAAGTTTTTAGAAAAATATTTTTTCGTCAACGTCAACAAAATTGACGTGTTAACGAACTTGAAAAAGCATTCTGAATGACTGATGGCCATGAACTTTGATAAAGGGCCTAATTTGCATTCAATGCGTCCAGATACATTATCTAAAGGAAAGAAATAAAGTTTTTAGAAAAATATTTTGTTCTTCAATTTCGTCAACTAAATTGACAAGTTGACGAATTGACGAACTTGACGAAGCTCTTCTGACTGACTGATCGCCATGAACACGAAATAGGGTCTAATTTGCATTCAATACGTCCAGATAATTATCTAAAGGAATAGAAAGAAATAAAGTTTTTAGAAAAATAATTTTTTCGTCAATTTCGTCAACTTTATTGACAAGTTGACGAATTGACGAACTTGAAGAAGCTCTTCTGATTGACTGATCGCCATGAAACATGAAATAGGGTCTAATTTGCATTCAATACGTCCAGATACTTATCTAAAGGAAAGAAATAAAGTTTTTAGAAAAATATTTTTTTCGTCAATTTCGTCAACTTTATTGACAAGTTGACGAATTGACAAACTTGAAGAAGTTCTTCTGATTGACTGATCGCCATGAAACATGAAATAGGGCCTAATTTGCATTCAATACGGAAAGAAATAAAGTTTTTAGAAAAATATTTTTTTCGTCATTTTCGTCAACAAAATTGACGAGTTGACGAATTATCGAAGCTCTTCTGATTGACTGATGGCCATGACACATGAAATAGGGCCCAATTTGCATTTATTCGTCCAGAAACATTATCTTAAAGAAAGAAATAAAGTTTTTAGAAAAAATGTCATAGTTCGTCAATCGTCAATTCGTCACTCGTCAACCTACCTTCACGGACCTAAAAAAATGTCACAATTCGTCACTCGTCAATTCGTCACTCGTCAACCTAACTTCACAGACCTATAATCATTACATAAAATATTGATCAAGAAAGCTAATTCCAGTCAATACCTAAAGATACATGATTGTTCTTACACCAGTTTGGGTCTAGAAACTGTAACTAACATACATTTCAGAACTTCTGTCCATCTTTAACACTTTCCTGTATATAGATGCTTTCTGACACCTGTGCAGCAGACAATATTTGAAAACATTGTAACAAAAGAATGAATTGCCCAAACCGAGCAATTTCAACTTTGGTCACAATGTTTTCAACTCTTTTTTATAATTAACCCTTATTTATTGAGATTTTTCATGTCTTTGCAAATATGTTTTGGAAGTCGTCTGCTGCAGATTTGCTGTACTTGGTAAAGGATTATCCGTGTTTTACCCCAATTTCAACAGTTTGTCAGTTAAATTGATTAATGTTCTAGAAAAAATTACCAGTACTTTCGGTAAATATTATCCTTACACCAGCAGCACATTTGTCATAATACTATCTCCACAACCCTGAGCACCAAGGAGGTAATTAAGCCTACTATCAATTTATGGCCAGACCATCGATCATACGTAACCCATTCTTGAGGCTGATAATCTAGCCACTACATAACAAAATGTATGACCAATTCTAACACTACGGACAATTTCTCTTCTATACACACAGAAGGATTTGAGCGTGATCTAAATGCAGTATATCACTCTAAATTTCCGGAACTATTTTTGGCTGTTGAAATTCCCTCCTGCGTATTTTTCATACAACGTTTCTCAGAGCGCATGCGTTACTACATTGTGCTTGACATTTTATGAATGAAGTTACGAGCTTTTGTTGTAAATGCCGGTTGGAAATTTGAATTGTAACGGTGACGTTATTGTTTGAAATGACGTCATTCACGTGTTTTACCAACATTTTTGGCGCGGTCGAAAACGTTGTGTTAGAATGAGACAGTAACAAATTGCCCATGATGAGTTTAAGAACAATTGAAAAAGTTATAATAAAAATAAAATGTTCATAGACTGTTAATATAACTGATTTCAAAATGTTTTGTTAGTTGAAAAAAATCGAAAATTTCCAAAACAAATATAATGGGGAGTAAAGATAGAATAGCCTACATGTTATTTTATCAAGGAAAACAACGTCATGTCAAAACATAGTTCACCCTTAATTTGTATCCCTTTAAGTTATAAAAAAGTGCTAGAATTGAAATAGATCTCATTTTGAGTGATATACCGGCTCTTATATCACGATGTGTCGTTCAGGTGTGTATAAATTAATCACTCAGGCCATTCGGCCTTCGTGATTAATTACTACACACCTGAACTCCCAATCGTGATATACGAGCCGGTATATCACTCAAAATGAGATCTATTTCCTAAATAAAATACAACAAGAACTGTCCATCAGACAGCGCACTCAGCTATTCCAACGCTTATTAGTGACTGAGACATGGACTCTAAATTTTAACCAGAATTTCAGAAAATTTGCTTTATATGCAAGAGTTATATAACTTGCAATGCATCAAGTAGTTACAGAGATATGGATCTTAATGAAGTTGCATGCAAAACTTTAACCAGAATATTTAAGTAAAAAAGCAGCCATAATTTGCATAGAGGTCGGACAAAAGGCTATCCCAATAACTCACCTTAAGCACTTTGTGCTCAGGTGAGCTAAAAGGACCATAATTTGCATTATATGATGGATAGAATTATCTTACTTGATTATTTTACATAGATGTATGGTTGGGAAGGGTTGTATAAAGTTTCAATGCAATGCATCAAATAGTTACTGAGATATGGACTCTAAATGTAGTTGCACACAAAACCAGAATTTCTAAGTAGAAAAAGAGCCATAATTTGCATTATATGATGGATAGAATTATCTAACAGATATAGACCCTAAATGTAGTTGCACACAAAACTTTAACCAGAATTTCTAAGTAAACAAGAGTGCCATGATGGCCCTAGATCGCTCACCTGAATAAATCGATGTGATTTCTAATGCAAAACACATCAAGACAATTATTCTGACATAGATTCAAAAATGCAACCTCCGGAGTGTTAACAAGATTTTCCTTCATTTGGCCTACTGACCTTTTTTTTACCTGAAATGACCCATATTCGAACATGGACTAGATATCATCAAGACAGTTTCAACTTGCTCAAAGAAAAAAAAAATCGGCCTCCGGATTTTAACAATATTTTCCTTCAATTTCGTCTAGTGACCTAGTTTTTAACACAATAAGACCCATATTTGAACTTGGCCTAGATATTATGATATGAAGATGCTGAAGCAAAAAATGCGGCTGCTACAGATTTTCCTTCAATTTGGCCTAGTGACCTAGTTTTTGAACAGATATGACCATTATTCAAACATAGCCTACATATTATCAATACAAACATTCTGATAAAATTTCAACATGCTTCAATTTGGCCTAGTGACCTAGTTTCCAATCCAACATGACCCATATTCAAACTTGACCTAGATATCATTTGGTTAAACAGACTGTCAAAATTTGAAGAGTGTAAACAAGATGTTCCTTCAATTTGGCCCTGTGACCTCATTTTTGACATTACATGACCCATATTCGAATTTGGCCTAGATATCATAAAGACAACCATTCCGAAAACATTTCAAACTGATGAAGCAATAATTGCTGCCTCTAGAGTGTTTACAAGATTTTCCACCTATATGACCTAGTGACCTCCTTTTTGACCCCACATGACCCATATTTGAGCTTGACCTACATATCATCAAGACAAACAATCTGATTATGTTTCAACATACTAAATTTAAAAATTTCTTGGATAAAAAAAAAAATGAAGGAATTTCGGTGAGGATATTCATCCCAATTGACCCACTGGTTACAGAGGAGATGTTGATGGACGACAGACGTCGGATAAAATGCTATCACAATAACTCACCGTAAGCACTTCGTGCTGAGGTGAGCTAAAAAGGGCCATAATTTGCATTATATGAAGGATAGAGTTACAGGGTTTTTTTTAAGGGCCTTTTTGGGGCCGATATTCGGCCCCATTCCCCTCACTGAAAAGTTTGAAAAAAAACTCCCCTCCTAATTTTTTTTTTTTTTTTTTTTTTTATAATGTAGACAGTGTTATTGATGTTTTCAGTCAAAAAGACAGATCAATTGACCTCTAATGTTTCTATCATATGTTTCTGTTGCTAGTTATGTAACAATACAGTTATGAAATCAAGAAATTTATTGTATTTTTTCCCCTATTTTAGACTTACAACGCTATTTTTCCCCTCTCAAAGGGCCCCGCCACCATTCCCCTAAAAGTGAAAAAAAAACCTGAGTTATCTAACTTGATTATTTATATAGACCCGTGTGATTGTTGGGAAGCATTGAAGAAAGTTTCAATGCAAAACATCTAGAAGTAACTAAGCTATGGGGAAATATATGTCCTTGCATGCAAAACCTTAACCAAGTTGTGACGCCAATGCAGGGTAAGTACAATAGCTCTCATATCCTACGAATAGTCAAGCTAAAAATTATTAAATCCACAATAAAATTCAGATAATATCTAAAACATAAAAAAATAACAAATCATTGTGTCATATTTTTCACATTTTCAATGTTAAAATGGACTTATCCAGCTTTGCAATTTGAAGAGTCCATATCCAATTCAAGGAATCTGGATAAAAATGTTGTGTTGATCAGCCAACAATATAGAGTAGCCTGGTCAGACGGCATGAATTGGATGTTCTGGCGCTTTAAAGGTGGCACAGGATTCACAATATCAGTACAAGAAGTCAAAAGTGTTAATAGGCCATATTATGCTCCCAATATCATTTTGCAAACAATGTGTGTATGACAAAAATCAATCAATCTCTGTATTATATGTAGAATTATTAAAACGGTATCTTAGCAACAAACTTTAGCATTAATGGTAAATAAGAGTAATACACCGCTGATTAAGACCATAAGCAAACTTCCTGTTATTTATAAATGTAAAATAAAAAATACAAAGTTATGTTTTGGTACCACTCGATAAATCTAATCAAAAGACATAAACATTGCTTCAAGCTATAAACCAATACTCTTAAACAGTCTTTGCTCAAGTATCTGGTTTGTCCAAAGCAATTTCATTCTAGAAATTACCTAATCAAACGTTTTTATACAGCACAGAGACAGTTCTTAAAGTTTTATAGATTCCGGCCTTATATGAAACAAATTATGAAGTTAAAAAATCAGACTTAATTTTAACAAGAGTACCAAATTGCCACAAAATACGCCCGTCAGGAAGGTTATGAATGGTACTCGATGCATTCACGAACTAGAACTATCACTAAAGGAAGTTCATACATTTGAAAGGGGCATAGTTTAGGAAAGGGTCATAATTTGTAATAAAAATTTATTTGAGTGATGCCTTTTAACCCTTTCCCCCATACTACAATTCTGCAGCAGACGACTTTGAACATAGTTTGTCAAAAAATAGAAAATCCCTATAATTGAATGGATAACCTATGACTAAAAGTGAAAAACATTGTGGTAAAAGGAGAAATTGCTCGTCTTGAGCAATTTCTTCTTTTGTCACTATGTTTTCAAAATGCCGTCTGCTGCAGAGGCGTCAGAAAGCGTCTATATGAGGGAAAGGGTTAAGATACTCATTGATTGTATGATTTGTAAGCATGCATTCAAAGTTAATGCAGTTTTCTGCAATACTCAAATGATTTGTTTTTGGCATTACTCCATAAGGAAAAACATTTTATTTTGTTTCTAATAATATTATTATTACCTCATTTGAGATATAGAAATTGACAAAACAGGAAACTGAATTGTAATCAAAGTTTGTTTCCAAAAATGAACCTTTGTTTTTTAATGATCTAACTAACTTTGAGAAAACAACGGAAGCGTCCTGGTGCCAATTCATAATGTTCTATAAAAAAGAATAACTCCTACGTAGGAGATAAAAAAGCCTAATTAGGAGTTATAAAGTCCTACGTAGGAGTTACAAAGTCCTAATTAGGCTTTTTTATCTCCTACGTAGGAGTTATTCTTTTTTATAGAACATTATGAATTGGCACCAGGACGCTTCCGTATTAAGCCTAATTAGGAGTTTTAAAGTCCTACGTAGGAGTCCTACGTAGGAGTTACAAAGTCCTAATTAGGCTTTTTTATCTCCTATGTAGGAGTTATAAACTCCTAATTAGGCTTTTTATCTCCTACGTAGGAGTTACAAAGTCCTAATTAGGCTTTTTTATCTCCTACGTAGGAGTTATAAACTCCTAATTAGGCTTTTTTATCTCCTATGTAGGACTTTATAACTCCTACGTAGGAGATAAAAAAGCCTAATTAGGAGTTATAAAGTCCTACGTAGGAGTTACAAAGTCCTAATTAGGCTTTTTTATTTCCTACGTAGGAGTTAAAAAGTCCTAATTAGGCTTTTTTATCTCCTACGTAGGAGTTACAAAGTCCTAATTAGGCTTTTTTATCTCCTACGTAGGAGTTATTCTTTTTTATAGAACATTATGAATTGGCACCAGGACGCTTCCGTAGAAAACAGCTAACTTTGATTGTGCCCATAAAAAGAAATGGGTGAGTAAAACAGAAGTGACTATACTAATATTAATAACTCATTTATGGACCATGGTATGTGATGTTGTCTTATGATACTATTAAAACACAAATTTAAGTTTTCAAAATAATATCTGTAACAGTTCTAGAGATATTGAAGGAAATGTCAATTTTGAAACAAATTTAAGTCTAAAAAGGGGCATAACTCTAGGAAATAGGTTAGGAGTTACCTACTTTATGGGCGCACACAATATCATGTGCTGGTGATTATTTCTACCAAGTTTGGCATCAATATCTTAAACAGTGTAGGAGGAGTAGGCCGGACAACATTTTTTAAGTCTAAAAAGGGGCATAACTCTGAGAAATAGGTTAGGAGTTACCTACTTTATGGGCGCACACAATATCATGTGCTGGTGATTATTTCTACCAGGTTTGGCATCACTATATTAAACGGTGTAGGGGGGAGTAGGCCGGACAAAATTGGCCGGACGGACAGACAACGCCTCGCCATAATACGTCCCATCTTTTTTAAAATGGGCTTATAAAAAGTAGTCAAGGTAACATTATCGAACAAGAGGTTTACAGTCCAGATTAGCTCAGTTAAAAATGTTACTGAACTGGACCTACTGTTTACTAGGCAATATTGCTTGGTCAAGGATTAATGTTGAACTTTGATCTTGTTCAGTAGAGCCGAACGATTTGAACAAATTTGGTAGAGGGCAACCTATGGAACATTCCTGTGAAATTATTTTAAAATTGGTCCAATGGTTAAGTAGAATTTGTTTGAAGGAAAATATGAATGGACAGGCACGCAGATGATGACGGTTAGTCATCTCATGCACTTAAGTCTTTATTCTCAGGTGAGCTCATATATGAGAAAGGATATACTTGTACATGTATGAATAATACACAGGCCTGTTGTTTATTAACCTAAAAGCCCTTTCTCTTGACCTGTCAAAGGATAAAGTTTTTCACAGGCAGACAAGACATACAGTATGGCAGTATTATGCCCTGAATCATTCAATTCAAAGGACATAAAAACCAAACTGCGTTGAAAAGGCTGTGTAAACACAGTAATCAGTTGGTCACTGATTGTAATATACTTATGATATCGTTGGTCGCTAAGCGCCTGCGTAATCTGTAAGCAACTCTCATGAACCCCGCAAGATTAGACATTATCAATATCTCACAGTGTAACAAATCTCTGTAATTATATGTCTTTGTGTTGAATTAAATATCTCAAAAAAAGACATACATCAGCTATCATATCACACGACTAGTTTTACCAATATTTGGATGTGACATATTGCATTGTACTTGGATGTCAACAGTAACGGTCAAAATATAGGCATTTGAGAACAGAAACAGAGATTAGTTTTAATTTATACTTGCTCACAAAAGCATTTGGGTAAAATAAAATTTAATTTTTAAGATTTCTGCCTGAAAGAATCAATAAAAATACATTTTCCTGGTACAACCAACAACACTGCTTTACGATTTGGGGACTGCTAAAATTGTTTATGTTTTAAGCATTTAACTCACTACACGGACTATTCTGAATATCCATACATAAACGATAGATACATACCATTTGAGATGAAATAGAAAACCATGCTTGCATCAATATTGTGAGGAAATATTCTTGCGCAACTAATGATCTCAAATTGCAGACGCTTGAAATTTATTATAAGGACAATGCATTTATTTTTTCAATCGGCCGATTGATTTAGATTCATGATTGTTTTGTTTCTAAAAAGAAATTAGATGAAATAATTTTATTCTGTATGGTAAACTCAGGATGGTGATTCTTCTTACACTTATACTTGCCTTGCCGTGGAAGCCAGCTTTTATAGTGACGTTGGTAGGGTGGTTGGCCTTTTCTCAAAGTTGCATTACACTGCCTTGATGGGTGACCCGCGGTGGCTTAACTCCGTGAAGGACCGGGTACAATACATTTACTTAAGAATGTTTAGCAATTTTACGTTTCAATTGAATCTAATTCAAAAAGATATTCTGTTACTTTTATTTTTATTTGCCATGAAACTTTAGATACAATTAATCATATTCTTGAAAATCGAACCAGCTAATAATAAATAAACTGTAGGTATAGTTAATTAATTAATGGTTGCGCTATTTGATGGAAAGATAACAAATGATAGTTTGACTCGTCACAAATGTAGTTCCGTAAATTATGGATTTCGTTCATTGGAAGAACTTTATGAAGGGTAAGGTAAGTCAGGGTAAGTGCACCCTGGGTAAGTTGACTATTCTTTTTTACCTGAAACTGAAGGGGCTAAACTTAATCCTTTCCAACATACATCAAACCTGCAGATGAAATTGACAATGTTGAGGTAAAGAAAGGAAAGCCAAAGTTTAATTAATGAATAGAATTGGAAACAATGTGGCAAAAGAAGAAATTGCTGATCATGAGGGAAACCAGACGTTTCCCCCCCAAACTGTTTCCTCCCTGTAGACGTTTCCTCCCCAAACCATTTCCTCCCAAGACGTTTCCCCCCCAAAGTTATATACCTATAGACGGTTCCCTCCCAAAATGATTTTGACACCAAATATGTGATATAGTGTTAAAATATTGATGAATTTAATCTAAAATAGATACTTTATTTTCATTAGTTTTTGTTACATTTATGAATGTAACAGTTTATTAAATGAATTATTTGATAGTTTCATTACAATTATTTAATATGAGGTAAATTTTAAATTGTAATGAAAGAATAAAATAATTCCTATGTTTGTGATTAAAATTACTTTTCAGTCAGATAAAACATGAAATATTGTGAGTTTGTAAGTATTTTTATGTCTTCAGTGAATACTTGTAATGTGAGAAAATTATCCTAGAATAAGATTACTAAGTAAAAATGTTACGTAAATTATGTGGCTACACTTATCCTGTATCATTTCAAAAAGCTACTTTTAATAATAATTCGTAAGTTATTCAAAAGAAAAAAATAACATCCTGACTTCATTATTTTGAAAAGCACCCATAACTGACTTATCATAAAATAAAATATAAAAAAATCTCTTACCTGTTCCACAGGTTCTTAATCTATGTTGCCAAAGTTGGCAAGAATCACACATGATTCCATGTTGCCTTGGACGTACGTCCTCAGCACACACAATACACTGATCTGGCATTTATAAATAGTATATCTAAATAGTATATCCAAATAATCACAAATGAACAACTATATGAAATTTATGAAACTCTATTTTAACAGCAATTAATTCATGAAAGCATAAAACTGCATTAATTTCTTTGGTTTATATACTTTATTACATATTACTCAAAACAACTATTATCCCAATTAAAATATTTATATCTAAATGAAAACAAAACAACAAAGTTACAGACTACAATTAATAATTAGCAGTCCCCAGTTCAGAGAACATCAAAGAAAATATTGAACCTTCAAACAACACAATGTTATTCACAGATTGTCAAACATTTAAGCAACACCTAATTATATTTAACAATGAAATCAAGATCAAAAAACTTAATTAATTAAAATTAAAAAAAACAACCCATCAAACATACTTTAAATGCAAACATACTAATTACCTTTATATATGATTTAGCAACATTTAAGTAACATCATTAAAGAAAATTATTTTTTATTCAAAACCCTTAACAAAGTGTAATTACATTTTAACTAAATATATAAAACTATTCATACTTGTTTATCTAGACTACTATAAGGTGTAGTGACCCCTCTCATTTTCTATATATATAATGCTACTGCAGACGTTTCCACCCCAAATTTGGGGGGGAAACGTCTTGGGAGGAAACGTCTTGGGAGGAAACGGTTTGGGGGGGAAACGTCTGTCATTCATCATGAGCAGGGACGTAGATAAGAGGGATAAGCACCTGTTATCTGGTTAAAATATCACATGGAGAAATAAAAATGTCCAAATTTTCACATTTTGTAGCAAATAAAACTTTGAAGTCACATTTGGCACATAAACAAAACATACATATTCTGAAAGCTTAACATTTAAAATGATATTACTTAAGTTAGAAATACATTTAATGTGATTTCTGAATTTTATTAATATTGTTCCAAAAATTGATAGACTGACATTATTTTAAAGGATAACAAATTATCAAAAAGTGTATATAGTGTAGTAAAATATTTTCATCTATTGCAACAGAACACTGTTTAAATTTCCAGAAAATATCTTTGTTATTTTCATATCCATAGTGTTTGAGTTTTACTTGCTACAAATGTCGGGACGTGTGATATTTTAGTATTCAATTTAGTTACGTATCCCTCTTATCTACGTCTCTGTCATGAGCAAGTAGTCCTTTTCTCCACAGTGTTTTCATATGCGGCAACAATTTTAACTAAAAATGCCTTAAACCTTTCTATATCTTTCATTGAGAGATTTAAAGCAGCATTTCAGATAAATAGTTAAAGAATGATATGGGGATTTTCTATTCATCCTACAGAATTGAACTCCTTTCCCTTATATTAACCAGGGTCTTTCAAATAATACTATTTGAAAGACCCTGTATTAACACATACTATTGAAACATCTTATAAATGGGACTTTTGAGAATATTTTTCAAAAAGTACAGTTGTCTCAGTCTTTATGCATAGTGTTTTCATCTTTGTCTCAAGATTATACATTCAGCCAGATCATGCAAATGTAGCCAGTTGCGTTGGAATATTGTTGTGTGGAGTATTTTTTCTAGAAACCCAGGAATAACTTGTAAGGTGAACTGAAATACCATTGAACAAATACTAGTAAAACAAATCAGAACATTCTTCAATACCTTCTAGTATTGGTTTTCCCATCTACATCCTTGGAAATCTTACAGTCTGTTACACTCCTGACCGTATAACCAGGGACGTAGATATGATCTTATCTACGTCCCTGTTATAACAAATAAAACAGATATGTACAAATTAAACTTAAATGCATGATAAGTTTGTTTTTTTCTTCAATATGTTTTTTTCAATTCCTTTTTGTAACTTTCTACAATTTGCCTATTAATTTGTTTCTTGTTTGGGGACTGACACTGCTTAATTAATTGTTCTTGTTTTCACACGACCTAGACTTTTTTTAACATATTATTTTGTTCGGTTAAAGTATATGTCACAATAATCAAACGGATCTTACAGGGGGACTTCACTATCAACACCAAATGAGAAGGGACGTAATATCGTATTCCCTAGAAACGTTTACAAATGGCGCAGATGCAAAGTGCGATCGAGGACTTGAAAGATGGGAGGGTGCCCTCTTGTTTATACTGGAACGTTCAACAAGTTGCAGACTGGATAGAAGAACTTGGGTTTCCTTTCTACCGGGTAAATTTTATAACAATGAAAGAAATTGAATGTGTAATGTTTGAGAGCCTGTAGTCCTGTTTGTTATTTATCAATGTTTGGATTCCGGGTCGTTTCGCCCCGATTCTATTTCGTACTCTCGAGTCTTTTCACACCAATTTCCGTTTGAAACAGATCGCTTTGTCCTAATTAATATTCATTGGTCAATAATATGAACATGAGTAGTTTATATGTATTGGTATAGTAGGTTCTACGAATACCATGTTATCAGGAATACCAAGGTAAACACAAAACCGGTGTTTTCTTTGTTGCGCACGCAAAACCGGATGTCTTATGATTCTATCGGGAAACCCCGTTATCCTGACTTTCAAATGCTACCATTTTTTTGTTTAAAATTCAATATTCTCAGAAATTACGACATATCATGATTTTTACCTATAATAAAATGAAAATCCTACATGCCCTGACCCCTGCCCTTAAAATCGTCATTTTTTTAAGTAGAAAACATGTTGTTGATTTTTAGCGCCAGAAGAGCTTATGCCGTGGTGGGGTGTCCGTCGTCTGTGTATCTGTAAAAAATTGCTTGTGAACGTGATACAGTCTTCAGTTTTGATTGTATCTCAATCAAACTTATACAGTAGTTAGATATCCATGAGAGCTTGGTTCCTTTCGCAAACCAGCCAGATCCGCCCATGCAAGACTGGATTATGGCCCTTGGAATTGTCAAAATTGCTATAATAGAGCTTGTGAACACAATAGAGGCTCCATTTACTATCTGATCTTCAACAAACTTACAAAGTAGTTAGGTATCCATGATAGCTTGGTTCCTTTTGCAAACCAGCCAGATTGGGCCATGTAAAACTGGATTATTGCCCTTGAAATTGTCAGAATTGCTATAATAGAGCTTGTGAACTCGATAAAGTCTTCAGTTTTGATTGTATCTCAATCAAACTTATACAGTAGTTAGATATCCATGAGAGCTCGGTTCCTTTTGAAAACCAGCCAGATGTGCCCCTGCATGCCTGGGTTATGGCCCTTGAAATTGTCAGAATTGCTATAATACAGCTTGAGAACACAATAGAAACTCTATTTACTATTCAATCTTCACCAAATTTAGATGGTAGTTAAATATTGATAAGAGCTTGGTTCCTTTCGCAAACCAGCCAGATCCGTCCATGCAAAACTGGATTATGGCCCTTGAAATTGTCAAAATTGCTATAATAGAGCTTGAGAACACAATAGAGGCTCCATTTACTATCTGATCTTCACCAAACTTAGATAGTAGTTAAATATTGATGAGAGCTTGGTTCCTTTTGAAAATCAGCCAGATGTGCCCTTGCATGACTGGATAATGGCCCTTGAAATTGTCAAATTTGCTTTAATACAGCTTGTGAACACAATAGAGCCTCGATTTACTATCCGATCTTCACCAAACTTAGATAGTAGTTAAATATTGATGAGAGCTCGGTTCCTTTCGCAAATCAGCCAGATCCGCCAATGCAAGACTGGATTACGGCCCTTGAAATTGTCAAAATTGCTATAATACAGCTTGTGAACACAAAAGAGCCTCCATTTACTATCCGATCTTCACCATACATACATGCTCTGGATTGAAAATAACCAAAGAACCATACCAGTAGAGCATAGGCCCTCATGGGCCTCTTGTTTCTTTCACATTTGAACATGTTGTCTATTAACTGCTTATGACATCATAGGAATTTGAATTCACATGATTACATTCCGTGAAGTTTTCTCGACTATAGAAAACATGTAAGAAATTAAGGACTAAAATTTAAAAAAAAAATGTGGTGGCTATAAATTTTAACATATGCCATTTTTAAACTTCTAAATCATATACTGTATTATAAAAATTAAGGATGTTATTATAAGGACTAAAAAATAACAAAGAAATGGGTCATTTTTGGAAAATATGATTAAATTGTGCCAACAAGAAAATTTAACAAATTGATTTTGAAAATATCATGTAAATAAGTTCATAGTTTGTAACAGTTAATAAATTAACAATTTCAATTAAATATAATTGTTTTAGTGACAAATGTTTTATAGGATAATCATTTTCACATTACATATCACAATATTGTAAAGAGTTGATACAACAGGACCACCATACTAATGCTTTTTGTAATTACACCGGTGAGTGATTGCCTCCCTTGAATGTCAATTTCAAAATGGCTGCAGATGGACTTGATTTTCGGAACTTTGTACGAAGTAAATGATTATTTTGTGTAGGTTAATTAAAAAGGACATATAAAGGAACAAGTGACACTGGATATAATTAACAGTTAAGTTTGCTTTATTATTCTTTTAAAAAAAACAATGTAAGTACACCGATAATAGGGAGTCCCATCCTTATTATTTTATAAAAAAGCAAATTGAAACCTTTAATGAAATAAAATGACCATCTTGTAAGATATGTGTGTTTAATGATACCAAAATAGGAGCTATCAGAATTTAGATCGTTTATTAGCGTTATTATTGTTGACAACTCTTTCATCAATTCCAATTTATATCTACCGGTAATTGAATCAATTGCCCAACTCTTTGGTCAATAATCAATAAATACAATATATAATTTTTCTCAAAGCTGGCGACAAGATTTGCATTTTCTGTCAAATCAAACTGTAGCTTACAGGAAATCAGGCTGCAATTTTTTTAAATGAAATGTTTTCAGGTAGATGGCTATTATCTAATGGTTATCCCCCTACAAAAGCAAAGAGCCACAGACGTTTTCATATTTAAACATTCTTTTTCTAAAGCTCCGGAATTTAGTTCTATGCTATGTTATTTCTAGGTAGAAAAACAGGGAAATAATTTTTCGGTTTTTCTTAACCGTTTCCCTCATATAGACGCTTTCTGACTCCTCTGCAGCAGACGACTTTTAAAAACATTCTGACAAAAGGAGAAATTGCTCAAAACAAGGGATTTCTCCTTTTGCCGTAATGTTTTCAATCTTTTTCAGTGATTATACCTACATTTTGAGAGTTTTTGTGTGTTTTTGCCTAGATTACATCAAAGTTGTCTGCTGCAGATTTATTGTATGTGGAAAAGGGTTGATGTTATCACCTCTGTATCAAAATTGTTCTTCTTTCCATCCAACTTTTTTTGAAATCAGTAAAATGGTAGAAGCGAAAATAGCAAATCAGGTATTCAGATAAAGTCTTTTGTCATATTGAAAGGCTACAGATGATATTTCTTGTTTTTACAAACAGATCTGTTAGTATAACAAGTTTAACATTTATTATTTCAGTCTTGTATTGAAGACAACAGGATCAATGGTAGAAAATTGATCCTTTTGGAGGCCTCACATTTACCAAATATTGGCATCACAGATTTTGAACACATCAAGGTAATGCTTTAATCTTCAAGGGTATAGGGAAATATTATTGGTCCTTATCCTGTGGACACATCTCCATTTGGTCTCAATTGTATCTATAACATGGTAGGCCTTTTTTAGGCATTTTGGGAATAAAAATTTGGACCTTCATTTGGCAAAATTAATCGTTATTATTTTTTATTTGGGAATAAAAACAAAACGGGGTTAACATGACAAAATTAAGAAATTCTGCATGATTTTAAAGACTATTGCCATTGGAAAATGGGAATATCAGACCCGTTAGATGCTTAACCCTTCCCTCATACGACAATTCTGCAGCAGACGCCTTTGAACGTATTTTGTCAAAACATAGAAAATCTCTATAATTGAATGGATAACCTATGACAAAAAGTGGAAAACATTGTGGCAAAAGGAGAAATTGCCCGTTTTGTGCAATTTCTTCTTTTGTCACTGTTTTCAAAAAGCTGTCTGCTGCAGAGGCGTCAGAATGCGTCTATATGAGGGAAAGGGTTAAAAAAAGGCCTGACAGAGTTAAATTAAAAGCAACATAACAGGAAATCAGATTTTTAGAACATTGCAAATACATGTATATTGGATATCCAAATGAGACTGTGCCCTTCCACAGTCTGATCAGGATCTCACCTGTTTGCCAAATAACTGTTTACACAAGCATGCAATTTAACCCTTTCCCACTTGTAAACGCATTTTGACGCACGTGCAGCAGAAAGCAATTTCTCCTTTTGCAGCACTGTTTTGAACTCTATTTTATCGTAAAACTCTCATTTATTGAGATTGTTCATGTTTTCGTCAATAAGTTTTGAAAGTAAACAGGTTATGGGTCATCATTATTCTCTTGTTCATAATTTGTAAATGAAAGAATATTGTAAGCAATATATCATAGCATATTGATTAAAGAAAGCCATATAGAATTAGAAATTCAGATAAAGTTTTTAATCATTTAACACTTTTGTAGACCTGGCACTAGGATCTTACATCGTCTGCAAATTATGAAAAGTGCTACTTATTTCAGATTATTGCCAAAAACATACGTGATCTTTTGACCCTTGATGAACCAAACTGGAACAGAAGTATATCCCTTCCACCTAGAAGTGATGTTGGTGAGTATCTTTTTTTTCAAACTTTTCTGAAGATGACTTAACACTTTCCCTTCTATAGATGCATTTTGACACATCTGCACCAGATGCCTTTTCTCTTTATGTCACAAAATTATCAACTTTTTTCAGTTATTATACCTACAATTATAGAGACTTTTGAGTAGACATTTTCAAAGTCGTCTGCTGTGGATTTGCTGTATGTGGGAAAGGGTTAAACACATTGTTGGAAAGGAGAAAATGCTTATAACACTTTTGTTGCCTGCCTTTGCGGTGATACTTTTTGCATCACCTGTCAGTACATCTGTCCTTCTATTTGTGATATATTTGCTCCTTTGAACACCCTTGTCTGCAGGTGTCTGCAATTTTGAAGCATTATCAAATGTTATATCAAGTACAGAATTGGTAAATGTATATTTCTAAGACAGAAAATTATTATTATTTATAAAGAGAATTACTGGTGAGTTTCTATTTAGGATAAACAAATGATTTCCATGTAATATGGTATTTTAACCCTTTCCCTCATATAGACGCTCTCTGAGACCTCTGCAGCAAGCTTTTGAAATCATTCTGGCAAAAGAAGAAATTGCTCTAAATGAGCAATTTCTTCTTTTGACAGAATACTTTCAAATTCTTTCAGTAATATTACAGAGACATTCCATTGATTTGTTTAGATGATCTCAAAGTCGTTTGTCGCAGATTTGTTGTATTTGGGAAAGGGTTAATTAACATATTTACACACTGTCCTCTTGTTCATGCTAATAAGCAGAGGTCTATATAAGAAGGAGTAAACAGGTCTTTGTTCAATTGCTCGCCAAAAAGTTAACTCTGCATGGCGAGGGTAAACAAAATCAAATCATTCATTTTTAGCTCGCCTATTCGAAGAAATAGGGGAGCTTATGTAATCACCCCGGCGTCCGCGTTGGCATACGCGTTGCCAGCTTGGTCAAACCTTTGCATGCAAGGCCTTTTCTCAGATACTGTGTATGCTTGAAACTTCACACACTTATTCAGGGTCATTTGATGACCTTGTATGTCAAGCGACATAACTCTGGAATGAATTTTGACTGAATTGTGCCCCTTTTTGGTCAAACCTTTGTGTGCAAGACTGGGAATGATGGGTTATAGACTTTTACCAATGCTATAACTGTTCTGAAGTAGGCCCTGATAGTCAAGCTATATTGTCCTCCGACAACTCTTGTATGTTCAACAATATCGCTCTTATTAATTATTTAACCCTTTCCCACCTGTACATGCATTTTGACAAATCTACAGCAGACAAAAAAAAATTAAAATATTGTGGCAAAAGGAGAAAATTCTCAATAATAAAACTTTCTTTTTTAGAAATATACCTAATTTGTTCTTAGCTGTCTTTATACGAAAAAAAACCATAAATGGTTTTTTTCGCTTATAGTTAACGGGTGTGAGAATTTTTTTTTTTTTTTTCAATAACCCATGAAGCTTTCTGAAATGAAACTGGAAAATCCATGGGGGCCGCCATTTTTGATATGTATAAAAAGCAGACGTAAAACACAGATTGAAAATTATTGTCGGCTTTTTTTTTTTTTTTTTAAATCGGTATTTTTGGTATGTATAAAATGAGCAGAAAAACACGGATTGAAAATTATTGTCGTCTTTTTAATCATTTTTTTTAAATCAATATTTAAGATCATTTAAGTGCTGTGTTATGTGGCAATTAACATTTGTACGAAAAGTTAAAAATAAATGGAAATCTGTAAGAAATATGTTTTCCCGTTCGTCAAAAAAACGACAGCATTAGCCTTCTACGCTCGAAACTAAATTTTGACTGTATCGTAGCCAAAGAAGGACGTGACATCATTTCCGTTACACTTCATCTTGGCGTAATGTCAATGGAGCGACGTCGTTTCCCGCAAAAAAGTGGTATCAACATGAAAGACCCCAAATTCCTATACATGAGCTATTGACTCACTCATTCAAAGTATAATTATTTATCAAACATTGTGGCAAAAGGATAACTTTCTCATAAGAAGCAATTGTTCTTGTGGCGACAATCTTTTCCTAAATCGTCTGTTGCATAGGCCTCAGAAACCGTCTCTAATAGGGAAAGGGTTTAGCAGAAATGTGACCCCTTACATAATTTGTTCCAGTCATATTGACTGGTTGAAAAAGGCAGTCGCCAGGTGGCATCAGAAAAGGGCTGATCTATTTGCTTCTTTGCCATAATGCAGGTGATTGATTAAGACCATCTTGGCCCTCATGTTTTAACCTCGTTCATTATAATTTTCTGTTCAAATAATAGACAACATCAATACGAATTCCAAATATGTTTTAATAATGCAAGAAACATGACAATAACATTATTATTGTCTAGTCAATTACTTATAAATCCTTTTTAGCTCACCTGAGCTTTGCTCAAGGTGAGTTATTGTGATCGCCTTTTGTCCGGTGTCCGTCGTGCGTCATGCGTCAACTTCTTCTCCTCAGTAACCGGTGGGTCAATTTGGATGAAACTTCACAGAAAGCATCCTCTCAATGACCTCACCAGAATTCCTTCAAATTTTTGGGATCCATGCAAAATTCTGGTTTCCATGGCAACGAAACCGAAAAACCTTCAAAATTCTTCTTCTCCCAAATTGGTTGGCAGATTTTCAAATAATTTTGTAGAAATGTTTCTTGGATGACCCTCTATCAGATTCCTTCAAACCGTGTTGATTGGTCGAAAAACATGGCCGCCAGGGGGGGGGGGCGGGGCTATTTTGCCTTATATGGCTATAGTGAAAACTTAAAAAATCTTCTCCTCCGAAAGTGTAAGGCCGATTTTCAAATAATTTTGTAGAAATGTTCCTTGGGTGACCCTCTATCAGATTCCTTCAAGCCATGTTGATTGGGCGAAAAACATAGCCGCCGGGGGGGGTGGGGCTATTTTGCCTTATATGGCTATAGTGCAAACTTAAAAAATCTTCTCCTCCAAAAGTGTCAGGCTGATTTTCAAATAATTTTGTAGAAATGTTCTTTGGGTGATCCTCTATCAGATTCCTTCAAGCCATGTTGATTGGTCAAAAAACATGGCCGCCAGGGGGCGGGGCTATTTTGCCTTTTATGGCTATAATGAAAACTTAAAAAATCTTCTCCTCCATAAGTGTCAGGCCGATTTTCGAATAATTTTGTAGAAATGTTCCTTGGGTGACCCTATATCAGATTCCTACAAGCAATGTTGATTGGTCAAAAAACATGGCCGCCAGGGGGCGGGGGCTATTTTGCCTTATATGGCCAAAGTGAAAACTTAAAAAATCTTCAACATCTTCTCCTCAGTAACCAGTGGGTCAATTGGGATGAAACTTCACAGAAAGCATCCTCTTAATGACCTCACCAGAATTCCTTCAAATTTTAGGGATCCATGCAGAATTCTGGTTTTCATGGCAACGAAACGAAAAAAACTTCAAAATTCTTCTTCTCCCAAACTAATGGCAGATTTTCAAATAATTTTGTAGAAATGTTCCTTGGATGACCCTCTACCAGATTCCTTCAAGCCATGTTGATTGGTCAAAAAACACGGCCGCCAGGGGGGCGGGGCTATTTTGCCTTATATGGCTATAGTGAAAACTTAAAAAATCTTCTCCTCCGAAAGTGTCAGGCTGATTTTCAAATGATTTTGTAGAAATGTTCCTTGGGTGACCCTCTATCAGATTCCTTCAAGCCATGTTGATTGGTCGAAAAACATGGCCGCCAGGGGTGGGGGCGGGGCTATTTTGCCTTATATGGCTATAGTACAAACTTAAAAAATCTTCTTCTCCAAAAGTGTCGGCCCGATTTTCAAATAATTTTGTAGAAATGTTCCTTGGATGACCCACTTTCAGATTCCTTCAAGCCATGTTGATTTGTCAAAAAACATGGCCGCCAGTAGGCAGGGCTATTTTGCATTATATGGATATAGTGAAAACTTAAAAAATCTTCTCCTCCAAAAGTATCTGGCCGATTTTCAAATAATTTTGTAGAAATGTTCCTAGGGTGACCCTCTATCAGATTCCTTCAAGCCAAGTTGATTGGTCGGAAACTGGCTGCCAGGGGGCATGGCTTATATAGCTAAAGTGAAAAAAAAAAAAAATCAGGTGAGCGATTCAAGGGCCATCATGGCCCTCTTGTTTATGGCCAAAGTATGCTCTTTAATTTTTGTTTATAATTATCTTGCGGGTTTTTTTTCGTAAATAGGTAGCACCTATAGATATATTAGTCAACTCATATGCTGCAGATTTCCTGTATGTGGGAAAGGTTAAATCTAAGTTGTTGGTTCTTAAAAAAAACTTCTCAGCTGAGTATAACAGTATGATATTCAACTGAAAACAAATAAAAATCCTATATATACTTTTCAGGTATGTACCTCGAAAAGAAGACTGGTACTGGGAAGGAAATGGATGGTGTTACATATTCTCGATATTTGATTGACTTTTCCGATCCTAAATGGAAACCACCTCTCTCCAACCACTGCCTCATTCTACCGTCAAGTTAACCTTTTCTCTCTGGTACAGACATCTTTGGATGGAAAGGCATCTACAGAATCCTGAAATTTGAGAAATCTAGAAAAAAAGATATTGTACATTACATGTTTAACAGAGCTCTACATAAGCGGCGTTTTGCATGTTATAAAATCGTTACTTGACCCTTAAACCCTATGTTGTGGGTACTCAAAAGAATCGTCTCAGTGAGACGATTCATTTGAGTACCCACATCATAGGTATAAGTTGAATACTAAGAGAGATATTGTTGGGGAAAGGCCTGAAAACCCCTCTTTATCTGGACCTCTAAATGTTTAATGCAATTCCTGTTTTTCTCACTTTTTCCTTATTTATAAGTATGAATGTGTACCAGCATCTGAATTCTAAAAGCATAGAGTTTTTTGCTCATTTCCATCTTCGCTGTAAGAGTACCTACAACATTGGGTTTTATTTAGAAGAAGCAAAGATAAGGCAAGTTTACCCTCTCCCTGATACAGACTGGCTTATCACAAGTATATTTTCTACTTTTCCTATATGGTTTAAACAAATCTTCTGATGGTTTTTTTTTATCTCTGATATTTTCCAAGAGGACACCCCTCCCACATATGACAAATCTGCAGGAGACGACTTTGAACTAATTGAATCAAGTTGAAAACATTGTGGCAAAAGGAGAAAGTCCTCATGATAAGCAATTTTCTCCTTTTGCCACTATGTTTTCAAAAGTTGTCTGCAGATGTACCAGAAAATGAATGTGTGTGGTTTGAAAGGGTTAAATAGTGTATTAGAGAAATGGTCAACCGTCTAGATTCTGTTGTGTAAATGGTTTGGACTCGTATTCCTTCATGTTCATCATTCTGAAATCATAATCAATATATATTAATACTTAATTTAGGAATATAGCTTTGTGACTATGGCAACCATTCTCAGAAGTTGAATATGTGTATTTAAATAAAACTTTGCATGCCTGAGGAAGTTCGTCTGTATAAAAAAAAAAAAAAAAAAGAATGTTCGTAAGCTCTTGAGAATTCAATTATGTAAGAAATAGACGAACATTACTTATCCCTGTTGATCTTGTTTTCTGTTAATATTATGGCGGTAGTCATTATTTTTTATCTGTGATATAACTATTTATTGTTGGAGTGTAGATATAATCCTTACCCTGATAAAGACAACATTTGACACCTCTGTAGCAGATAAGTTGACAATACATTGTGGGGGAAAAGACATTGTATGTTCTATTTCTATTTACAAATCAAGTTTTCAATCAACTCTTTATCAAAGTATACATTTAACCTTTTACTCAGTTGTTTGCAAAGTGGATGATTCTAAAATATTATATTAGTGAAAAGGATTAACAAAGGAATTGTAGATCACATTCCTTTTGTTGTCTTGAGTGTTTTTTGTCATAAGTAAGTTTTGACATTATTAACAATTTCTCTTTTTGAACATTCACTGATAGAAAATCTCCGTTTTGCAGGTGAAAAGTTCAATTAAGGCGAGTCAAAAATGCATATCAGAAAAATCTTCTATAATTAGATAGTAACAAAGTGTTGTGAAATATTTGGTTAACAAAAGCGATGTGCCTACTGTGTCAGTACTGCCTTTATTGTTCAGCTGCCTTATTTCTAGTTGTATAGTATTTTTGTTTTTATAATTATATATATTTTTTATAACTCTTTTTCTTGATTGATTGATTGTTTACATATGTTGGAAAGCTGTTTGTAAACAGAAACTTTGATGTCCTCTGATTGAGTACTTGTGATAAAATAAAAATAAAACTATTAGTTACCTGAAAAACCAACCTTTGAAATGTATGACTATTTTCTCCTCATGATTTCTTTCTCAAATTATTCATGTGCATTTACTGGACTTGCCAGACTTCCTCATTCCTACAATGTTATTAAATTGTTATATCTAATAACAGATATATCTAAATTATTTTGTTTTACTTATAACCAGAACCATATGAATACACATTTATATGTCTCTGTTATAACCTTTAGCTTCCTCTGGCAGTCCCCCCTCTTTCTCTGTTTCTCTGATTTGATATGTTAAGATTCAAAACTTTATTCTTTATATCGCTGTTTTGTTTGTGATTTAACCTCATTTTTATACTTGTGCGTTATTAAATTCTTATATCTAATATATATCTAAATGGTTTTCTCTCAAGAAATGATTGTTCAAAAACGCCATCCCTTTAACAATGAGATAACTGTTATAAATTCTTACGTAAAACAAGTGTAATTAATTCCGACTTGACAACATTATAAATTAACTGTGTTTTAATTAGGACAGTTAAAGCGCTTGGTTAACTTTTACTGAATATAGGGAGGGAGACTGCATTATACAGTGAACATTGAACAATACAAATACGGGATAATCTGTACCCACTCGATTTTAGTGAGTTTATCTTCTTAAATTTTATGTTACTTTAATTGTGTGCATTTGCTCTAATTTATCAGAAACATATGATATGGTTCATAAGCTCTTCGGGTACTTTCGTTTAAGATAAGTTGTGCATAACCTTTTGCCAAAATATTTTCAACCCGATTTTCATTATTATAAATGTATTTTCATTTATAGAGATATTCCATATTTTCTAAATGTATTTTCATTTATAGAGATATTCCATATTTTCGCCTTGATGAAAAACATGAATTTGAAACATTTTTTTCAAAGAAACACTTGCCTTTGTCGTACAATCTGTTGTTGTCGCAAGACATGTGACTATCCGTAAATTGTATTGTATGAGTGGGTGATGCCCATTGTTTTACCTACAGTATATAGTAACATTCAATTGCAGCGTAAAGCGAGTCTTGTCGTTTTACCAGCTCCGACATCACTTATGCTACATCTAGGCATCTTAACCCTTTCCCTCATACGACAATTCTGCAACAGACGACTTTGAACGTATTTTGTCAAAACATAGAAAATCTCCACAATTGAATAGATAACCTATGACAAAAAGTGGAAAACATTGTGGCAAAAGGAGAAATTGCACGTTTTGTGCAATTTCTTCTTTTGTCACTATGTTTTCAAAAAGCCGTCTGCTGCAGAGGCGTCATAAAGCGTCTATATGAGGGAAAGGGTTAAACTAGACTACGATAATGGACATACTTGCCTGAACCTCAACCATTTGAATGCTGACGTTTTAAAAAAATGTATAATTGGCATATAATAGAACCTGATCAGACGGCGCAGATTTACCGGCTGGTCTGGCTCTTTACTATTGTCACAGGCTTCTAACATCAGTTCCGACAATCAAAGGATGTTATGTTCGCTTCAGTTATCGCTTGTCATGAGTATATAAAAATGATGTTGCATGGATACGTCTCGAGCCACTACACGTCGTTAGAGGAAACGGACACACATTTCGTATTTAATGACAATGTTTTATCTCGACAATTGGCTGTATGATTTTGATGCAGATATGGAAAAGGAGTAATTGATTGCTTTGCATATTGATTTCACCGTTCAAATTATCATAAATTTTCACTGTGGATGAAATGGTCAAAAAGATAATATCGATTTAGATCAGGAAACATTCTTGTCTATGGCTCTCACCGTCTTAACCCTTTCCCACATACAACAATTCTGCAACAGACGACTTTAGAAATGATATAGGCAAAAATGTGGAAAATCTCTATGAATGACGTTTTAATTATTTTGTCACTATGTTTTCAAAATGTTGTCTGCTGCAGAGGCGTCAGAAAGCGTTTATATGTGGAAAAGGGTTAATAATTCGTCATAAGCCTCCTTTACTCGAGTGTCTGACTGGTTAACAGAGAATGCACTGCTGACACTGCCCTGAGGCACAGACTGGTCTTCGTTTTCGCTGGTCGCAGTACCTGAGGTCGGTTTTGCCTATGACGTGGCCCAGTTACCTATGAAGTATGATTTCTTCTTTCCCACAATGCTTTCTACCCTCAGACAAAATGATACTTTAATTTGACCAGATGTTACGTTGATGTTTTCAGATTTACTTCCATTTTAAATTGCATATCAGGTAACGAAACCTGAAGGTGAAGACAGTTATAGAGCGGCATCAGCCTCTCGTAACAAAAGTTCCAATTTCGAAACGCGTGATGTGCGGATTCTGCTTTCTGACGCCTCTGCAGCAGACGGCTTATTGAAAACATAGTGACTAAAGAAGAAATTGCACAAAACGTGCAATTTCTCCTTTTGCCACAATATTTTCCACTTTTTGTCATAGGAGGTTATCCATTCAATTATAGAGATTTTCCATTTTTTGACAAAATATGTTCAAGTCGTCTGCTGCAGAAGGCTCCAAGAGGCAGACATCGAGAATGCTTAATTTAAACTGAAAGTTTGTTTCGCAATCGATGTAAAATAAATAAATTTAAACTTGATCCTTAAAGTGTCTTAAACAGTTGAATTTGCTTCTAAAACTTTTGACACTTAGTCGCGAAACTTCTAAATCAGATTGCTGCGTAGACAGATCTTTATCTACACTTGCCTCACATATCCTAAGGTTAAATTAAATTTCCCTGAGTCAGTTTGTATAGCTAACATGGGACGACTAATACTATCATTAGTCGTCCCAGAGCTAACTTACATTGTCTCAACCATTTCCTACATGCACCAGATCTCCACAAACGACTTTGAAAACACCTGGGCAATAATATTGAAAATCTCTAACAATGAAACCATACTTATTCTATTGGGTTGCTCATTGGGGTGAAATGACGATTGATTATTTAAAACTGAAAGTTACTTCTTAAAACGTTTAACAGACATGGTTTGTTTTATTAGTTTTCTTAGACAGTTGATCAATATGAGAAAATAAGAAATTGTAGATCCTGCACACGTTCTTTTTTGGAGAAAGGCTTAAATGTGGCACACTTTATGCTTTTGATGCCGCACGTCTTGCGTGTAACCTGTAAGCGGGTCCGTGTATATATACTGTCGTTTCATTTTAAATGTGTTTAATATACTCTTTTCAATAATTATACTTTCGTTTTTAGTGAGTTTCCGTAGTTGGCCTATATGTTTTCAAAATCGTCTGCTGCCGATTTGTTGTAGATTGGAAACGTTGAAAGTCAATCCGAATATTAACCCATTCCGACTTGCAGAAGCGATTTGACACAACTTCAGCAGACGACGTTTGAAAACAATGTGGCAAATGGAGAAATTGCTCATAATGAGCAATTTCTCCATTTGCCACAAAGTGTTCAATTATATTTAATTACTATAGCATCATTTGTAGAGAGTGTCCATACTTTTGCCTAGATACTTTCAAAGTCGTCTGCTGCATATTTCCTGTATGTGGGAAATGGTTAAGCAGTACTGAGATCGAGCGGTCACCTATTAAGAGATGCGTAGAGTCAAATAGTTTAATAGATTATATTGATCTTACGTCACACACACTCACGGCATGTCAATGTTTATTTCAAGACGTATGTCACCGTTACGGCAGTTTGAGACCAGCTGCTGTATAAATAGTTTGCAATTTACCAGCCATCTGTCATTTCTGTTATCGGAAAACACTGTACTAGGAATATACGAAGGGATACACAGTGTTTTAGGTATGTCGGTTTAACGTTGAACGTGTATTTTCGTTTGTTTCATGGCTTTCGTTGGATGATTGGGAAATAAAATTGGATCATATCCTGATATATTCATTCTTTCAAACCGAGTTTCAGGATCGAGTTATATTTCCATTTGTAAACACAAAAAGAGCTAGTTTCACTCGTTGCATTGCCACTCGTGAAAGAATATCCCTTTTGGTGCACTCACTCAGATATATCTCGAGCTTGCACTGAAACCAGCGATTATCAAAACTTGTAACTAAAGGAAAACTTGCTAAGAATGACATTTTTTCTTTTGTCACAATGTTTTCAACTCTTATACCTTAGTTATACTTTCATTTATAAAGATTTCCATATTTAACTTAAAGTTTTACTAAATCGCTTGCTGCAGATTTGTTGAATCTATGTGGGAAATGTTTGACATTGACAATTCCCTCCGAAGACCCCGTAGATCATTTTGGTCACAACATTTGGGTTTTTAAAGTTGTTTATTTCATCACTACAAGACATGGTTTAGTTTAAACTTTGTTCTTCTACATCGATTGCGAAACAAGCTTTAAGCTTATATTAATCACGTTCGAGGTCTGTTTCCTGGAGACATAACCAGTACTCGCGCTGCTTGTGTGGAAAAGTACAAATTTAGTATTTTTCAGTAAACAATCTATACGTGCATGGGTACAAGTTTTGTTTATATATAAATATATATCATTTCATACTTGTTATAATTTTGGAACACGTGTTTTTTATATGTGCCTGAGGGGAAGATTCTAGTCAAAGATCAGGGGCGTAGCTCCCCTTAGGCACTATAAGCACGTGCCTACACATTTTTTCTCAAAATGCAGCTGCGGCGATAGACATCTGCGTAATGTATCGACCAGATCAGCCTGCGCTGTCCGCGCAGACTGATCCGGCCGACACATTCCGTCTTAGGGGGATAGATGTATGGAGTAGTTATTCCTAAAACAGAAAATCCACAGGAGGCGAAAAGTGTCTATCCGGGTAGGCCTGTGGGTGAACCGGCCTGTGTGGCATGCTTAGGCTGATCCGGATCGATACTTTACGCAGAGTCCACAATGTTGATTTTCTTTTGAGACGGCCTACACATTGATTATTGCAAAGCTACGCCCCTGAAGATAGTATTTTCGTTCTAAGCAGGTGGAGCCACCCGTGCACCACTCTCTTATACAGTGGACTGAGTCACTCTTGATAACTCGAAGTCGACAAGAACCAATAAACTATTTTGAGTTATCGAGCGATCCCTCGTTTTATGCAAAATTAATTTAGGTAGTTTCAGTGTCGTAATTCATTTATATTCAAATTTACATGTGTATTATCAAAAGGAATACAGAATTACTCGTCAGAACTGCTGCTACGCTGTTTTCAAAATACATATCCGTTTCAGGAATAGGTTTGACTTGAACGATATATGAGCCGTCCCACGAGAAAACCAACATTATGGTCTGCGTAATATATCGACCCAGATCAGCCTGCGCAGTCCGCACAGGATAATCCGGGACGACATATTCCTTCTCAGGGAGTAGCGGTAATGAGTAATGATTCCCGTAGTAGAACATCCACAGGAGGCTAAAAGTGTATGCCCGGATAGCGTGCGCGGCATACTTAGGCTGATGCGGGTCGATACTTTACGCAGAGTCCATAATGTTGGTTTTCTCGTGGAAGGGCTCATATTCGAAAGTTCGAGTTATCGCGATGCCACTGCAATATTGTTTCATTTTCATGGGCGTCCAACACCAATTGGGAGTGTGTAAGTAAAGTATGCGTGCTTTTCTAAGACATACTATTTCAGTAAGCATTTTACACTGCTGAACTGTGCCAAAAAACAAGATCGAATATTATCACAATTTGGTTAGTCCTGTTAACCGTATCCATCAAATATGTAGAGAGACATGTTCTTTTTAGATTTAGAGGATAACATCGTGGGAAAACGAGCAAGTGGTCTTTATTATAAATATATATTTTCTTCTCTCTCTATTTCATGATGTTTTCTACAAATGTCTGAGACAGTTTCTTCAAATATTTGTATACGTATATGTCAGAAATAGAAAGCTCGGTTATCCGAAAGAAACCTAAATCATTGACGTGTGATAGGTACCTAATTGATTGTTATTATATCGGTGATTGTTATTATGTCGGTATATCGGTGATTTGTTATGATATCCGTGAGTGTTATTATATCCGTTATTGTTATTATATCGATGATTGTTATTATATCGGTATATCGGTGATTGTTTTTTGATCAGTGATTGTTATTATATCGGTGATTGTTATTATATCAGTGATTGTTATTATATCAGTGATTGTTATTTTTATCAGTGATTGTTATTATATCAGTGATTGTTATCATATCGGTGATTGTTATCATATCGGTGATTGTTATTATATACGTGATTGTTATTATATCGGTGATTGTTATTATCAGTGAGTAATTGTTATTATCAGTGATTGTTATAATATCAGTGATTGTTATTTTATTGGTGATTGTTATTTTATCAGTGATTGTAATTATTTGTGATTGTAATATAAGAAAGAACAGACATCGGTTATCCGAACGAAACCTTTAATCATTGACGTTTGATAGCTACTATAATTGATTATTGTAATATCATATAGAACAGACATCGGTTATACAATGATTACATACAATTGACGTTTTCATGAGACCCTTGTCAATTGGTCAGACTGTCTTGAGTTATATGCAAGTGAAACGACTTATTGAAAACAATGTGTTCAAGTAGATTCAAAAGTTATAATTATACCCCCTTCGAAGAAGAGGGGGTCTAATATAGGAGTCACTGTGTCGGTTTGTCTGTCTGTCTGTCTGTCGGTCGGTCGGTCGGTCGGAATTCAATAACATTTTACATGAAGCTTCTATACCAAGAGGAGATGTGCATATCCTAAAGAGGTGACAATTGCATGTTGTTTTACAGAGTTATGGCCCTTTTACTTATTAAGTTATGGTGTAGGTCAAGGTGCTGTTTAGGGGGTATTTATCATCTTCAGTGATAGTTCTAGTTGCATTTAGTTTTAACTTATTTATTTAACATCGATTGCAAGGTATAGAGTAATGATTCCTAAAACAGAAAATCCACATGAGGCGAAAAGTGTCTGTCCGTGTTAGCCCGCGCGGCATGCTGAGGCTGATCCGGTCGATACTTTACGCAGAGTCCACACTGTTGGTTTTCTCGTGGAACGACTCATTTATATGAAGTGTCCGATAAAGAGCTTTCAGCTTATATTAAGCCGGCTCGATGTCTGCTTCCTGGAGACTTAACCAGTACTCGCGCCGTTTGTGTGGACACTGAAAACCGGGACCTCTGGTACGAGAGGCCGGCGCTCTACCTCTGCACCTCGAAACAGAGACTCATTTAAAGAGATTCTTTATTACTGAAGAGTATCAAATGGAGAAATCACTAATTCCAATGATCCAATGATGTTTAGATTCATGACACAGTCAACTCTTTCCCACATACAAACAAATCTGCAGCAGGCGGTTTGAAAACATATTGGCAAAAATGTTTGATATCTCCATAAATGTTAGTTTAGTTATTGAATAGAGTTGAAAACATTTTGGCAAAAGGATAAATTGCTCATCATGAGCAATTAATCCTTTTGCCAAAATGTTTTCAAAAATTGTCCGCTGCAGCGGAGTCGTCAGAATGCGTTTGCATATTGGAAAGGGTTAAAGTTGCCATAATTTCGCCTACATTATTAAATAAAATAAACTCATAACTCATAACAATAACACAGCTTGTGTGTGTTTACACATATATCTTGTTATCGGACACTTCATATACATGTATACTTCTATCGTGACGCCCACTAGGTGGTGTATTTAGTGGTAGAGAGTCCGCCTCGGGTTCGCGGGTTCGATCCCCGGCCGGGTTATACCAAAGACTTTAAAAATGGAAGTAGTGGCTGCCCTCATAGGCGCTCAGGGTTGCTGGGTTATCATTACGCCTGACTGGTTAGTGTCAGGATAAATGGACCAGTAATACTTGTAACTTACCCAGGAAACGCTGTGATATAACTGAACAATTGTTGAAAGCGACGTAAAACACCGAACAATCAATTTACTGATCATAGTTAAAAGGTGTTTCATTGCGCATGTCCCAGTTATACATTATACAGGTATAAACGTCCGGTTTTAGTGTCCACTAATTAGACTGAGGTTATTAAATTACATGTCAACATGACAGATACTACTCGTTTGTTATATCTACGAATGTCATGTAAAATTGTAATTTTATCAAAGAGACCTGAATTAATTCAACTAAATAAATTAACAAATTTACAGGATATGATTTGTGTGTAACGTTTGCCTTTATTTGATAATTTTATAGTGGTATGCTTGAAAACACATGTGGAAAAACTAGTAACAGTCGAGATTTAAGGTCTTACTTCGATAAAAAATTAAAACATTGTGGGAAAATTGGAAATTGCTCATTTTGAGAAATCTCTCCTTTTTTCCATAGTGATTTCAAAAGAGGTCTTCTACAGAGGCGTCACATTTCGTCTTTATAAGGGAAATGGCTAGTTTGTCACACCATTAAAATGAATCTCTAGAACAATATTTCCACTTGGCCCAACGTTGTATGCTACAATTGATAAATAATTCAGCCATATGTTCTAGGAAAACCAAACATAAACAGTGCATAGAGCTACTTTAGTTGCCACAATGCTACAAGGAGAGGGTAAACCAAACTGTCACCATTGTTTAACCCATTACTTCACATGGCTTTTCATAGGTCGTCTGCTTTACAATCGTCAGATGAAACATTTAACCAATCTAGAAAACTGAAAGAATTATATTGATAGATAGATGAAGATATTGCGATAAAAGGTGAAATTGCTCGTTTTGAGCAATTTCACCTTTTATTGCATTTTTTTTCAAAAGTCGTCTGCAACAGTAGGCGTCAAATGTCGTCTGTGTGACGTAATGGGTTCATCATCATGAGCAATTTCTTCTTTCTGTCTCAATGTTTTCAAATGTCGTCTGCTGCAGAGGCGTCAGAAAACGCCTGTATGTGGGCCCGTGACTGTTCATACGTAACTTATGTCAGAGAAAATGAAGAAACTCGTAACATACCATGAATCCACATAATCATACATTGTCATTTATAAAACAGACCATGTCGCATGAAAATCGTCTTTTTCGCAATTTTCGACCAGGAAAGATACAGATTAGCTTGTGCCTTCCAACAGTCTGATCAGGATCTTCCCCGATCACAATCTTGTTGAACAAGCGTTCCGGAACACCATAGAAGACGGTTATGGCGAAAAACTGATAATATACATTTTATTTTCGGATTTATCGTTGATTTCAAAACCTCCGAAGCAGATGCTTAGATAAGGAGGTATACACTGGTCTTGTTCCAACAATAGATCTCTTACGACTCAACTTAACCCTATGCTGAGACGATTCTTTTGAGTACCCTCAACAAAGATTTTGGGGTCATATAAGGATTTTAGTACGTGAAATACTCTTCTTAGCTAGAGCTCTGCTCCTAAGGTCGGTTTTCGTGTGGCGACACCAATATTATTGAAATATGGGATCTTCCGCTTGACAAGTATTTTAACCCTTTTCCCACACACAACGAATACACAGCAGAACACTTTGAAAACATCCTGGTAATTCTAGTGTAACTCTCTATAAATTAAAGTAGCCAATACTTGTTAAAAAGGGTTAAAATATCTGTAGCATCTAGCAACAGAAGAAATTGTTCACGAAGAGCAATTTCTTATTTAGCCGCAATGTTTTCAAATGTCTGCTGCAGATGAGTAAAAATGCACCCGCATGTTGGAAAGCGTAAACCGCTATTACGAATGAACGGTGCTGTCTGTTAATTATACACGGTTAATGACCTCCTACAATATTCAACTTATTCAAATGTTGACATAAATATTCATAAGTGCGCCGAACCTGAGAAAATGGATGTTATGGGAAGAAAACAGTGTCGACCCCGAAACGACCGCCGTGTTGAGGTGATCACTGTCACAAATAATTCTTGAATATTATTGCATAACCCATGGACCGGTTGGTAAGTTGTAGACTATGCCAGCCAAATTAAAATCAGTTGAGGAAAAAGACTGAAATTCGGGACTAAACATTAGTGTGACTATCTTTAAGACGTCATAAGAAAGGGAGGCGCTTCTCATTTAGCTTTTTATTTTAAGAAACAATCGCGCTATCTTGTCGAAAATCGTCAGTAAATTCGGAAAATATGAAACAACCTGGTTACTGCTCTAGATATAGAGAAATCCAAGGTTAACGCTCCATTTATTACGTTAACCCTTTCCCACATGCAGACGCATTTGCAACAGAAGACACATAATGAGTAATTACTCTAATTGCCACAATGCTTTGACTCCTATTCAATAACTGTACTTTTACGCCATACTATGGGTTTTTTTCAATATCGTTTACTGCATGTTTTTGTATATATCCACTTTACTAGGATACAAGTCATAATTAGTTCTGTCAATGTGTCAGAATTAAGCGATGCTCTACTTATTCTTAAACTCTTTAACTTGGTCCTATTTTAGAGCCGTTGGTTTGTTGGATAAACTATAACATCTATATAACAAGTAAAATAAGTACAAAATCCGTCAAATTCGTGTTAGTGGTCACCTCTGTTCAGCAGTCAATTTATTTGAGCGACCGGTCACATAATGCCAACCAAAAAGGCATTGTCTTATACAGTATATTTATAAAGCAGTCAACTTTTTCAGCAGCCATTTATGGGGTTTGCCATGGGTGGTAGCTTAGACAAATTTGACTGTAGGTCGAAAGATGAGAGATATATAGTATAAATGGATAACTTTGGCTTATCTGTGGCATTTACCCATGTTCTGACAATCTTTGCAGAAGGATTCTGTTGCAGAGGCAGCAAAGGTCGTCTGTATATAAAAAATATGGGGATCAAAATAGTAATTTGACTCTCAGTTTGAAAAGGCTAAGAAACCTTTCTTGCTAATTCCAAATGCTCAGCATACTTCAAGTGCAGCCCCTTTCGAATTTTCCTTATATTACCTTTCTAGAATAAGAGAAAGAACAATTATATACCAATACCAATAAAACTACTCCTATGTCTGTAGGCAACAATTCACAGGAAAACGTAGTTTCATATATAGACTGTTTACTCTTTCCCACGGGCAGACGAATTGTGACGCATCTTAAGCAGACGACTTTTGAAAACTTGAACAATAGAAAAATCCTCACCATGAGCTTGTTTTCATTTTGCCACAATGTTTTCAATTCTATTCAATTCATTTGAAATTTTCCGTGTTATTGCAAAGATAATTTCCAAATCGTCTGCATCAGATTTACTGTATGTGGGTAATGGAAGAATAAATACAAATAGTTACACTCATAAAATAACAATTATGCATGTAACACATGTCCTCTCCATGTCTATCATCATTAACGGGTCGTTAAAGGGCGAGACAGTACACTGACCAAACGTCTTCTCGGATCTTAACAGGCATATCGCTTATACCACTATGTTACGATATCTAATTCCGTAAATTGCCGAATGTGACCCGGTATCATAATCGTAACTCTTCGGCTAAACTCGTTGTTTTTGCTATTTGATTCATGAAAGCCAAAGTATATGAACATGTATGTGAATCAGTTTCCGTGTATAAGATGTGGTTAACTATACTCCCTAATCAACGTGTGGTAATATTCGGAATAGTCCGCTTGAATTTCCTTCATTTGTCCACATCTTCGTCAGTATATCACTACCCATTAGGTTACGAGTTTAACCGAAGTGTTCTGATTGTCCTCATCCGCAACACATCGGTAGACTACGTCTAACCGAGCAGTGCCGACTACTAAACGTGAATATGGTAAATACTTATGACCTCCAACACTTTCCCACATGTAGACGCATTTTGTCTCATATGCAGCAGACACAAGAAGAATTTGCTCAAGATAAGCAATATCTCCTTTCGCCGTAATGTTTTAAACTCTATTCAATAATAACACATACATGTAAATGTATTTTCTACATTATTGGAGGATGTTTTCAAGATAGACTGCTGTAGATTTGTTGTATGTGGGAAAGGGTTAACCTATAACTGGATCCGATGTAATAGTCACTATCCTTAGTTTGGTATATTCACTTTCTCGATATTTTGTAGACAACTCAGCAACAACCGACCCGTAATTGAAGACTGTCACTGACAATTGAATTAGGTTTAAATTTCCATGTTTTGGTTGTCGTTACTCGACACACATTTGTTTCCTGCATTGACCCTATTATATGATTTGATGCATTATTAGTTATTATCAACTACAAGTAGCGATATAATGCCATTAATACAATGGCTAAATGTGTTTCAACGGTACTTTGAGCACGTACTCTGTATACACGTAACTAATTACAAAACACTCGCTGACTGCTTTCGCTGACTTGTCAATTAACCACATACATCTTTTGAAGACACTATTTCTAAAGGAGAAATCGCTCATAGTTACCGCGATATATCCGACAGTATTCAATGATTTCTCTCATTTTCAGAGAGTTTTAATATATTTGCTTAGATGTTTCCAAAGTCGCCTGCTGCATATTTATTTTGAATTGGTTAATGGCCATGTTCTACCCAAAATATATCCGCAAGACTTTGATCCATGTTTGCCTATTTTGATGTTATCTAGCGTAGGCATGGACATTTTCGATCACGTCACGTCATCGCAAAACTATTCATTGCCTATTTTTGAGCTATAACCGTGGGCGATTTTAAACCGAGGTATCTTATTAATTATACCTCCGAATTCAACACGAGGATAAGGTTCTCATTAGGTGGAAATACTCAGTTGAAAGCTGATTTTCTGTTTCCTGGGGGACTCCACAACTTTTATTCTCTCAATATTTCTCATAATATCCATTCTGGTATTATAAAAAGCATTTTCCTGTATCAAGGAGTGCCAGAATTAAAAGAAAATGACTGGAATTCTCACTCTCAATCAATATTATGGAAATAATTGGCCACAAAAGCGGCCTGAAACAGGGATAAAAAAGTAGGACAAAAAGAGCAATCTTACCCTTTAAATCACCTAACAAAAATGCAGGGGGTTAGTGTAGAATTGAAGAGCTGCTTAGACTTTCAAAACAATAGACAATCTGTTGATGCATTCAGAAATACCATGTTTCCAGCTCTTTTTCAGGCCATCTTGGACGCGAAAGCTGGTATTCAAATTGTACCTCTAAATTCACGTCTAACTCCGCAACCAGTGTTGTCAAACCAGAATGAGAAGGAGGTTCAACCGAAAAATTCAAACCCATGCTGAGAGCTTACTTTTCACATTTATAAACATTAAAATCAACCATTTATCCAAAACTTACTATTTATCATTATTTCTATTTTCTAATCCGAATATCCCGATAGTAAGTGTTATATGCCACCTTAACCTTTTCCCACATACAGACTTTGCAGCACACTACATTTGACAAATTTTCTCTTTCAATATTTAAACTTTCATTTATAGAGACGTTTCCCTATATTTGTCTGGATAATTTCAAAGACGTCTGCTGCTGATGTGTTGTATGTGCAAATAATACAAAATGAATACCAGCCATTGTTACAGTTACATGTAACGGTGTTGAAAAGCACATGTTATGTTGAATGCAAGGTGACAAAGCTCTGGGTAAAGGGCGTATTTAATTATTTTAACCCTTTCCCACCTACGGATCATTTCGAGGGCTTGGCGAAACGGTTGTAACTAAAATTGGTATTCTTTTACCAAGGTTAATCACCTCGCCATAAAGTCTTAAAAGCGTTAACTCATTTTTCTTGGTAAACAATGGAAATTTAGGTGCCATTGCTCGTTCTGAGCAATGGCACCTAAATTTGCATTGTTTACAAAGGGGTAAAAATTGCCCCTAAACCAGGGTTTTCAAAATTGGGTTTTAGTTACAACCGTTTCACGCCAAGCCCTCGATTTGGTGTATGTGGGAAGTGGTTAATACATGTGCATGAGGTTCAAAAAGCATACCGCATAGTCGAACAGCGGTCCCTTGGATCGTTGGTAACGAGTACTAACGACCAGTACTGTGAATGGGGCATTCATTTTCCCCGATGAATGATAAAGAGTGCTTGTAAACATGAGTTGAGTTGAGTTGATGAAAGTAATTGGTGATAAGTGTCAGTCGTCTACCAACAATAGCCTGTTGCCTGGGAAGACAGATATGTGGAGTACTGGAGAGGGGGAACCAGGAAGCACTTGGTTAGGAGAACTGGCCTCCGTTATATAACACTCCAATCAATCAAAGCAAAGATCGACCATGTTGAAACAAATATGTTTATAGCATGTGCAACGCAGTGGTAAAAGAGACATTCGGTCTCACCGAGACGATTATTTTACCGTTTGCGTACATATGGTTTCAATGGATTGTCTCCAGAATTTTGGTCTAAATACTGCGTTTACTAATTAAAGTCTAAAAAACACAAGTTATTTTAAAAGCGATAATTCTTGGAAGAAAACCCACATATTGCCATATTGATTTTACGTTCAAAAATAGATTCGTGCTCTAAAGTTACGTCTTAATTTTGAAGTTATTTGCGGTAATATATTAACCCTTTATATGCTAAATATTTAAGATGATCGAGTCCAGTCTTTGCATTTAGAAGAGTACATATCCAATTCTATAAATATCGAGATAAAATGCTGAGTTGGACAGCCAACAATATAGAGCCTGGTCAGACGGCGGGGTGAGCTAACTAGTCTGGCTCTAGATACACCGGTGACAAATGCTTCACAGAATCGGTTCCAGCAGTGAAATGGTTAATGGTATATCAAACTAGTGTTTTTAGCTCACCTGAGCACGAAGTGCTCAATGTGAGTTATTGTGATTTTCTTATGTCCCTCGTGCGTCAACATCTTCTCCTCAGTAACCAGTTGATCAATTGTGATGAAACTTCACAGAAGGCATCCTCTCAATATACTCACCATAATATCTTTAAATGCTTGGGATCCATGCATAATTGGGTGATTTCTTTCAGATTCCTTTAAGCCTTATATGACTATAGTGGAAACTTTTAAAAAAATGTGGTAGAAATGGTCCTTGGGTGACCCTCTATCAGATTCTTTCAAGTTATGTTGATTGGTCAAAAAACATGACCGCCAGGGTCCGGGATTTGTTTTGCCTTATATCGTTATAGTGGAATATTTAAAAATCTTCTCCTCCGAAAGAGTCTGGCCACATTTCAAATAAATGTGTAGAAATGTACCTTGGATTACCCTCTATCAGATTCCATATTTTTGAATAATTTTGTTCTTCGATGACACTGTTTGAGATTCCTTCCAGCCATGCTAAAAAATGACCACCAGGAGGCAGGGCAAATCGCTTTGCATAATTCAGGTGAGCGATTCCATGGCCATCATGACCCTCTTGTTTAATATTACAAAATGCTAGTCATAGAAGTACCGCTAAATATGTATGTTCATTATGCTTAAATTTGTAAGTCAGTCCCTTTAAGGATCAAATAAGGATTTAAACCTTTCCCGAATACGACAAATCTGCAGCAGAAATTTTAGGAAATTCAGGAAATATATTAGAAAAACATGTGAAAAATCTAAAAATGAAAGTATGATTATTGAATAGAGTTGAAAACATTGTGACAAAAGGAGAAATAGATCATTTTGAGCAATTCCGTCTTTTGCCACATTTTCTTCTTCAAAAAGCGGTCTGCTGCAGAGGCTTTAAAAAGCATCTGTATGTGGGAAAGGGTTAATCAAATGAAATACGCACCTTTCTCAGAGCTCTGTCTCCTAACGTTCAACATAACATTTGCTTGTCAACACAGTTACATGTAACTGTCACAGTGGCTCGTATTCTCTTTATATATATCCTTTCAACATACAACAAATCTGCACCAGACGACTTTGGAAACATCTTGGCTATACTATAGAAACTCTCTGTAAATAAAATATAATTATTGAATAGAGTTGAAAAAAACATTGCGGCGTAAGGATAACTTGCTCATTATGAGCAACTTCTCATTTAGCCACAATGTTTTCAAATTTTGATTAGTGCATATGCATTAAAAAGCGTCTGCATGTGGTAAAGGGTTTAGCTAAATTATTACAAATTTGTCACTGCTTAGGAACATAATAAGGAGAACATGTGTACAAATTATATTTGAGCTCTACTCCTGGACAGAAAACTGGTTTAGTCTCCAGGAAGCAGACATCGAGCGTTATTAATATAAGCTGAAACCTTGTTTTCGCAATCCACGTAAAATAATTAAGTTTAAACCAAACCTAAGCGTGTTTATAATAAGTGTAGATAAAGATCCGCTTGTTTATTCTTGCAATCCGATCCAAATTGACACTGTTCGTCAGAAGCATTTAGAACCCTTCTGTGACTAATTGACGTTAAGTGTAAATTCAGATCATGTGTTTAGTTCTCCTAGCGGCAAGTCGTATATTAGTTTTTGAGATTTAAACCTTTCTCTATTATAGACGCAATTGCTCAAAACGAGCAATTTCTCCTTTTGTCAACGTGTTTTCAACTCTATTCAATTATTGTACTTTCATTTAAAGGGAGTTTCCAATTTGTTTCGGGTATGTTTTCAAAGTCGTCTGCTTAAGATTTGTTGCATGTGGGAAAGGGTTAAAGGAGGCAAAACAAAACAATAAGCAATGGCCACTTCTTTCAATTGCACTCATAAAGCAAGGGACATTTGTCTGGTTAAGTTGAGGGTTACGTAAAGCGTTGTAATACACGTTGTGTATGCAGTTTATTGCAGTACGTCCAACTGGCCACTGTCGCGAGCTTAGTTATCAAAAGTCAGTTGTTTAATGTTGACGGCTTAGTGATTAGTTCGGATTAGTTGAAATTTGTTCAGACTATCTCAGGTATCTCTTTTTTAAGTACTTTTTTGTTTAATGATGATGATGATGATAACTTATATTATCTTTATTATTTTTACTATATGTATTGTAGTAGTAGTATCATTATTATTATTTCTATCGTTATCATAAGTATCATTTGCATTATTTGTATATTTATCATTATTTTTATTTATTATAATTACCATCATTATTTGATGTAGCTGTTGTTATTTTTTCTGCTGATACAACTTGGGTTTTTTAAATTTTAACATTGGTAGTAATTCCACTTAGCTTTAAGCGGTCTCACAAGACAGCGTTATCGAATCCATGATTGGGTCATGATTTAAGATTTCTTAAGTTTCTATCCTGTAGGTGGTCGAGTTTGTCACATTGTTCATAGATCTCGTGTCTTTCACGTCCAAATTTACGTAGGAAGTACTTTTATTATTCTACCATATATTTGCCAAAGCCTAAGTTCGATACAACGTGCAGTTTGTCTATCTTTCATTAAATTGCATTTTTCTCAGGGGGTTTGATTACATATTTTAATGATAATAATCTTTGGTACCAAAATACGTCTTTCAAAAGTGTTACATAATGGGGCGATATAGCCCATCATATAATATCATGCAAACTTTGATAAAAGTAGAGTTGCGATCACCATATTTCCAAATATAGTCTAGCTGAATAAAACACCATCTGTACCAAGGAAAGGATTTACGAGTTGACAACCAAGTTTGATGTGACAGTTTACATCTTGAAGCGTCGTTACTATGGTAACGCTTACAACAAGTCAATTTGTACACATTGTTAACCGGTGAACGCCCGAAACATGGACAGCACTATTTCAAAACAATATTTATCTGTCTGTATCTACCTATAGTTGTATGACATTCTTGTTTATAGCCATTGCAGTCTTTCTCTGTCTATGTCGTTCTTAGCAACTCAGATACGAATTGGTAGATTAACAGCCTCATTTTACTTTTCACCGATGAAGCTTCTACCCAGCAGGTGATTTTGAAATCATTGTTGGAAAAGGACAAATGGTTTCAATTTCAACTCTGTTCGAAAGATTTTATAACGCAGACGTCCAAGAAAATATAAATATAGGAAAACTGTTACTATGACTAAAATACCATTGGAAAATGAGTTAAAATATAATCCTTTCCAACATACATTTAATCTGCAACAGATGGTTTTCAAAACGTGAAGGCAAAACTATGAGTTATAATCGATGGTTTAGTCATTGAATAAGGTTGTAAAGATTATGGCAAATGGAGAAATGGCACATTATGAGTAGTTTTTGTGTTGTCACACTGTTTTCTAACAGCTGCGTCTGCAAGTTGGAAATAGTTAATCATCAACCGTCTATATATCGATCATATTTTAGAATAACAGAACCGTCTTTATATATAATATGAATATTTCAACAAGCCATTTATTCTAAAATCTGTAAATGAAAATCAATGAAATGAAAAATATTCTCTCATTTGACTTATTGCTAACTTAATTTAAAGACCCGTGAATCCTCCGTGGTCAAATGGTCGGGCGTTCCGTGTTTGACTCCTGTGAATCCACCGTTGTCAAATGATCGGGCGTTCCATGTTCGACCCCTGCTTGCAGTGGTCTTGCTCTTTAGTTAGCCTCGGGAACTTTTTCAAACCGAGTACTGGTATGTCCTCCAAAGATCATTGGCACGTGTGTTGTCGCCGTCATGTAATTGAAATAATGTTTAAAACGACGTTAACAAACAATAACAAAAAACTTAACCAGATTGCATTTGTTCATAAAGGGCTTTGTTTATGTACTTGTTTATGAAACGCGTTTGTTCATGTTTTTTTCAAATGTATGTTTAGACATACAAGACATTTGGAAATATCAACAACACAATTAAGCATGCCGATACCTTTATGAAGCTTTATCTTTGTTTATATCCTTGATGAAACTATCGTTTACAATATAATAAAGAGAAATTAATATTTACAAGTCAAATAGCATTTTTTAACGGAAACAGGCTGAAAACTTTTAACTCTTTCGGCGCCAAAGGCAATATTGAGCGTTTTGCAAACAATGCAGATTCAGGTGAGTCAGCTCGTAACGAGCTGTCTCACCTGAACTCTGCATTGTTTGGCTGTGAGTTATAAAAATATTCCAAAAATCCTATAACATGAAAATAGAGTCGTCCGAGGTTGAAACATGGAAGAGTCTACTTTAAACAATTCGGCGCTGAAAGGGTTAAGCATGACTTTAGAAGTTCTGAGTTGATTGCTGTGACGAAATCACAAACAAAAGGAATGCCTCGTAAACTTGACATTGGTGGCGTCACACAATCCAACCGATAGTTGTCATCCAACCCTTTTCATTTTTACGCTCATTTTCCTTTTCAATATCAAACAGAGAAACAAAATATGCATGTTTACGTACAGTGAACAGAAACTCAGTATGAACACCCATTTATAGCAATTAACATTGACTTGTTTCCATTGATCCTTTTTTCTCGCGCTGAAACACCATCTATGTGTATTCGTAGGTAAGGATGTAGAACGGAGTGTATCCGGGGACATGAGACATATATTAAGTATTTTGACAGTACAGTGACAAGCTCATTGAAACGCGTTTGACAGTCTTAATTAAATACAGTACATGTAATTAAAATTGGACATACAGTATATATAACGTTATTTAAATGTACATCAACACCGATTCATTCTCCTGTCGTATAAGATGAACCACACGTTTATATTGTCATCTCATGTAACAAACGTTTTCGTTGTTAATTACATTTTGGTATACACCTACGTCTACATACCGTTAAATATGTCCCATACTGGCGTGGAATCATACCAGGGTGAGTACAGCACAACATTCTGTATACGCTTTATACGCTTTACAGAACTTGTTTATTGTATTCAACCAGTTAAACTTAAATACAAACGATAAATGTAATCTGTTTGATAGTCTAGTACGGAATACAGTTGAAAATATTGTGGCAAAAGGAGAAATTTCTCGGTTTGTCACTTTGTTTTCCAAAGTCGTCTGCTACAGGTCTGTCAAATTACGTCTGCGTGTTGTAAATCATTTAGGACTTTTTGAGATGCGCAGACTTTGAAGTCTAAGCAAGTCTGGTGAAATGCATCTTCGCCAATGGTGATTTGTCCATTACATTACCATACTGAGTCACGGGGATTCTAATATAGGAAGTAGCCTCGGCTAGCGTAGATGGGTGAGATATACTATTGTATTGTTGGACTCTCGTATAGGGTATATTAAACAGGAAAGTGTTACTCAAACTCATTAGGCTACAATTCAAGATTTTCGTCGGATATAACAGCTATGTCTGTTCAAAGTGAGCCGGACAATGAAAGGTCAGGGGCGTAGCTCCCTTTAGGCACTGTAGGCACGTGCATACACATTTTTTTCCCAAATGCAGCTGCGGCGATAGAAATCTGCGTAATGTATCGACCAGATCAGCCTGCGCTGTCCGCGCAGACTGATCCAGCCGTCAAATTCCGTCTTAGGGGGGATAGATGTATAGAGTAGTTATTCCTGAAACAGAAAATCCACAATGGGCGAAAAGTGTCTATCCGGGTAGGCCTGAGTGGCATGCTTAGGCTGATACGGGTCGATACTTTACGCAGAGTCCACAATGTTGATTTTCTCACGAGACGGCCTACACATTGATTATTGCAAAGCTACGCCCCTGAAGGCTGTGAGACTGTGTGTTTGAATAGACTTGTCAGAGGCTTCACTAAGTAATAAGAGCTGCTCCCTCTCCCAAATCGTCTGACATGGTTCAACTGTAAACGTCTTCTCTTTTATATTTCAGATGAACTTGACTAACTGAGTCGCAATGGGTATGTACCAAAACGGTCCGGGAGGCGAATCCATCGAAAACTTGCACCATAAAGATGACAGGGACGGGGTCGAGTCTACAACCTCCGAACTTCCGGAACAGGAACGCGGGAAAATTCTCGTCTGCGTCACGTTTATACTTGAAATATTGATTTTAGCTGCCATGATCGTCTTAGAATACTTCTTAAGGTAAAGTTTCATTTGTATCGAATATTTTTATAAGAGCACTGACTGGGTTTTCTTTTCTAACGATTATCCCTATTCCCAGATGCAAACGCAATTTGACGTATTGGCAGCAGATAAGTATAAAACTCACTGTTAAAAAAAAAAAAATTGCTCCACATTGAATGATTTCCTTTGCTCATGTAATCCGCGATGCTGGATGCTTGGAATATTATCCGATTAAAAGTTTGATAGGACATATATTTTAAGCTGTATTAGTAATAAATAATTGGTTGTATTCATTAATTCCAGATGGACAACCGTGTTTCCCATGCGGAGGGTTAACTTCACGTGTAATGACCCAGAAATACTCCACACGGAGGACGATCCGTCACTATCGTCGTTCACCTTTAACGCTGTCGTACCAACTAAAGTCATCTACTCCCTCAGTCTATGTGTGCCGCCTTTCGTCGTAAGTACCTTACACCCTCAGTGTATGTACACCGCATTTCGTCGTAAGTACAATGCAGACTCAGTCTATGTGTGCCAACTTTCGCCGTAAGTACCTTGCACCCTCAGTTTATGTGTACCGCCTTTCGTCGTAAGTACAATGCTGCCTCAGCCTTTGTGTGTCGCCTTTCGTCGTAAGTATCATGCACCCTCAGTATATGTGTGTCGCCTTTCGTCGTACGTACCATGTACCCTACGCGTATGTGTGTCGCCTTTCGTCGTAAGTAGCTTGCATCTTGTTGTAAGTACCATGCGCAGGCATTTGAAGATCCATTCATAAATATATCACTATAAACCGAATAAACACTGACAGAATAGTTGTGTAGTCTTGAGATACCTGCCCCTACCATTACATTACAGTGTCAGGCATACACCGGAAATGGCGGAGCCCTTTGGTCATGCTGTAGCCATCAAACGGCTATAGCGACAACCTGTTCGAAACAACTCCGAAATTTGATTGCTGCATTATTCATATATTGATTCCAAACATCAAAGCGAATTTGATTCGCTGTAAAGCCCTTATTGTATATTCATTAAACTACTATATATGCGATAATGATATATAAGGGTATGTTACCAATCTAGTCGCCATTGTTGTTTCATGCCAGAAGTACCAGACTATATTGCTATTGTTCAATGTATTGAATCTACAACGGTAGGCGGATGTTTATACAACTTGTCCCAACCATTTTGGTACATTGCCAAAGAACGGCGTTGAAACCGGTTTGGTTTATTAAATAGACCAAACCTGTCTCCTACCTACATCATAGCAACAAACGAACATGTGTAGTTCACTCCTAAGCGAGGCATTTATATTGCTAGTTTTGTTTTGGGGGTTAATTTCTGTAAATTGATGCAGACAGTATAAATGATCATTTCAAAACCAGCTTCAAACACGTGTGGTAAATATGGTAACGGCAATGTTCAACGGGACTAAACCGTCTACCGTTGTAGATTAAGTTCTATGTGATAGTTCTATAGACTAAACCGTCTACCGTTGTAGATTAAGTTCTATGTGATAGTTCTATAGAAATGATCCAAGTTTGTGCTGATAAACTTTCAGAAAATGACGACTTTGTATACGCTGGCTGATACAGGTTTTAAATGATAATAATGTCTCACAGTTTATCAAGTGTGTTCCATGGATAGTTTATTTGGTTGTATGGTGTTTAACGCCGCTTTCAACAACAAAAATCAAGATATATCTCTGCGTTTCCTGGGCAACGAACCAGTACTACTGGTCCATTTCTCCTGACACCAGTGTGTCAATCAAAATGATAACCCCTCAGCCCTGAGCGCCAAGAAGGGAAACCCACAAAAAGGCTGTCTCTCCTGAAATATGCATTGTTTGCCACTTGGAAGTTAAATTTTACCAAATTTCCTGTTGGACGAAACAATTGAGTAGTCCAATTTTCAATATGGAAGATTCGACTTTTGGAAATTCGGCAATGAAAGAGTTAAACTATTTCTCTTTTTTAGATATTAATTGGTGAGGTGGCAGTGTGGGCGTTCACCGAGGACAACCAAAAGTCTATTCGAGTGTGTTGTAAACCAGTCAATGTGCCACAGATAGTTCGCAGGCTTATCAGATTTGTTGGTAAGAATCGAGGAATTTGGTCTTACATGCCTTTATTAGTTAGAAATAACAATGTATCCATTGTCATGGTGCATTCTTTATTTTGGTAGGCTATTTAGAAATTCAATAAAAACAAGAAATTATTTTCTTTTCCTTCCAAAATGATGAAATTAATATTAGCGAAACTTTGAATAAGAGAGATATGTACATAGCTCTCCGTTAATAAAAATATCAAAAATTAAAAATAAATATTTTTTGGTCAAATTGGCGTTAATTTGTTCCCCAATATTACAACTTTGCAGCATACGATTTCTTTATATTTAAATTAAACTATTGAATAGAGATTAACATATTTATTGCGAAATGCCTCTACTTTATATAACTTTCTCATTATCCCAAATAAAGTAAAACAAATACATCTGGTAGTATAAAACTTTATTTTTAGTGAGATCCAGAGCGATGATTATATTTTTCTCCATTACAGGTGTCTTTATTTTCGGACTCGTAACCATGATGATATTTGTTGACGTCATCAAACTGATGATGGGAAGACTTAGACCGAATTTCGGGGAAATTTGTAAAGTAAACCAGACATTGTGCACCAGTAACGGTAATGTAGGTGGGGACGAACTTTGCACTAACATGGACTCACTAGGATTACGTCATGCAAGGTTTGTGATTGGATAATAATTGTCCACGTGAGATTGATTATTCAGTCGGATGACCTCGGTTGAACTTATATCTTAATAAGAGTCTCGGATATGGTTCTTCAATATGCACGGTTACCGAATCGGTCATGGATACGGTGATGCGTCTAAATGCTCTAAAACATCCCCGGGTCATACTAAACAGTATACGAACTATTCCTACGAACCTAGATTCATTCGAAGCCTTTTTTGACCGGAAGTAGACTAATTGTTTTTGTTGAAAGAAAAATCGAATCCTATTCACTGCTTTTTACGGAAAAAGACTTCGGCTGAAATATTTAACCTCACAACCTATGTTTAAACAGAATGTTGTGAGCCGTCCCGCGAGAAAACCAACATTATGGACTCTGCGTAATGTATCGATCCAGATCAACCTGTGCAGTCCGCGCATGCTTATCCGGGCCGACACATTCTGTCTCAGGTGGATAGAGGTATTGAGTAATGATTCCTGAAACAGAAAATCCAAAGGAGGCGAAAAGTGTCTGTACAGGTTCGCCTGCGATGCATGCTTAGATTGATCCGGGTCGATACTTTACGCAGAGTCCACAATGTTGGTTTATCGCGGGACGGCTCACATGATCTCTAGCAGAGAGTTCTTCTTGCACTTTTTAGTTAAGCAACGAAAATCTTGGTTAGTACCTGGATGGATGACCCGCGGTAGCTATCCGGCACGCGTTACAACATAATGAAAAAAATATGCTTATATGAATCGCACTGTCCGTTTGTATTTTCTGTCTGTCCTGGACGTTTTTGTTTTGAACTGAGCTGTGTTGTTTGAAAGCCAACCTGGTACCCTGTGTGTAGGTTAGGATCGTCTATGTTTACAAATGTGGCATACACACATCATAGAAGTGTTTGAAAGTCAACCTGGTACCCTGTCGGTATGTTAGGATCGTCTATGTTTGCAAATGTGGCATACACACATCATAGACAGGGGCGTAGCTTGGCAATAATCAATGTGTAGGCCGTCTCGTGAGAAAATTAACATTGTGGACTCTGCGTAAAGTATCGAATTGGATCAGACTAAGCATGCCACACAGGCATACCCGGATAAACACTTTTCGCCTCCTGTGGATTTTCTGTTTCAGGAATCACTACTCTATCTATCCCCCCTTAGACGGAATGTGTCGGCCGGATCAGTCTGCGCGGACAGCGCAGGCTGATCTTGTCGATACATTACGCATATGTGTATTGCTGCAGCTGCATTTTGGGGCATTTTTAGAAAAAATTGTGTAGGCACGTGCCTACAGTGCCTAAAGGGAGCTACGCCCCTGATAGAAGTATCCGTAAAAAAAGGCTATTAATCGCGACCTAGAAACGCTCAACTATGATATCTGATCATACACGTAATAGCATAATTGTCATTTCTGTCTGGTTTCGTATGAACCCACTTTATGATAGTCCTAAATAGTATCTTTTCACGAATAGACTCTCTGAAATACAGGAAATATCTATTAGACTCCTTTTAAAGGAAATTGATCTAAGTGGCTTTCAGCGGAACAGGTAATGTCGTAAAGTTGGCAATAAGTGGCGTCAATTAGCAACATTTCTGTTACTAAACCCCGGAGTTTTATTGATCAAACTTAATTTATCATTCATGTTTTATGGATAAGAACACAGAAAGTGTTTTACTCTCTGAATGTATAAAGAGTATGGTTAAAAAGAACCGATGTATAGCATATTAAGGGTGTTATGGAAGTCAAAACGGCTAGTAATATGTTTCTAATTTTTCATCAGAAGTTTCATCTATGACTCTTCTAAATGAATGCGGACTGTGAAGATTATGACAAGACTGTGCATATGCACAGGAATACATGAGTCAATTATCAACTCGCATGTGCAATACGCCTCCTTTTTGTCCGGCGGGTTTCAGTTGATTTGTCATGTGAAATGTCATCGATTTGTGTTATGGATCTGAGCTTGGGATCTTACTTAATCGCCTTATTATACGGGTGAGTCGTGCTCAAGGGTTTGATTGATTGGGGGTTTACCTCGCTTTAAACAAGTACATATATTTCACTTATATCACTTACATGTATATATTTGTTTTCAAAGCCAACCGTTTGATGCAGATGTGTTGTCTTCGATAAATCCAATCCATATTAAGTTGCGAATGTAGAATATACGAAATGTCGATAATCTGTAAAACAATGACTATTATTTCATATTCTTCAGACAATCTTTTCCCTCAATGAATTCAGCCATGACAGCCTATGCCGCTGTTTATATGTCAGTAAGTATGCATCTATTTGTTATACGAAAAGATAACTTAGACAACCTACCCCGTTCTAACCAATCGAGATAAATTCTTTTTTTTTATATTTAATTTAGAATAGTCTTTGAATTTAGAATTTAAGTTGAAGACTGGCCTTGTTTACCCAATACATATTTACGTACATTGAGAATACAGATTACTCTTATACCAAATAGAGATTTACGTTAATGGTGCTTTAAGGATTTAAGGTTGTTTGACATAGTACATTTTCATTGATTTGTGATTTTTTTTTTGTCTTACTCAATATTTTTTATTATCCATTGTCCATCGATTGAAGTTTGTTATACCCCATATACGGATTTACGTTCTTGTAAACACTGATTCTTTTTGGGTCATAATCCCAATACAGATTTATGTCCATGTTGAATGCTTTATGGTTAGTTAACCTTAACCCTTTACCTCATATAGCCGCACAAAACGTGCAATTTCTCCTTTTGCCACAATGTTTTCCACTTTTTGTCAAAGGTTATCCATTCAATTATAGAGATTTTCTATGTCTTGACAAAATACGTTCAAAGTCGTCTGCTGCAGAATTGTCGTATGAGGGAAAGGGTTAAACAGATTCTTTGTAAAAACAAAATTCTGTCTTAGCTTATAGCAGTTTATATATATTGTCCATCCATTAACATTTGTTTACCCAAATACAGATTTACGTCAATTGTGAACACTGACTTTTTTTTTATTAAATCTATTGCCTATCAATTAGAGTTTGTTTACCCCCAAAACATATTTACGTCATTGGTGAGAACTGTTCATTGAATATGGGATGTCCATCCATTACATTTTGTTTACCCAAATACAGATTTACGTCAATTGTGAACACTGACTTTTTTTTTATTAAATCTATTGCCTATCAATTAAATTTTGTTTACCCAAAAACAGATGTACGTCATTGGTGAGAACTGTTCATTGAATATAGGTTTATTTTCCATCTATTAAAGTGAGATTAACCCAATACGTGCATCGTGATCTCTGATTTTTGTTTTTGTATGACCTAATTAAGGTTTATATTGATTAATTAGTTGTTTACCCAATACAGATTTACGTCCACGGTGCTCTAAGGACGAGGTCTGTCCGAGTTTTACGACCTTTCCTCTCCCTTGCTTTCATCATGTTGGCAATGCTGTGTGGACTAAGAGAGATCGGACTTAATCACAACTTTTGGACGGACGTTGTAGTTGGATGGGCACTGGGAATAATCATGGCCTGGTATCTTGTAAGAATTTTCGACTTTTTTCATGTAATTAACCCTTTCCCATTTGTAGACGGGATGTATTGCATCTGCAGCCAACGACTTTTAAAAATCATTTTGACAAAAGGAGGCATTACTTATTCTGTTTTCAACTGTATTCTATAGTTTCTTTAAAAGAAAATGTAATTATTTGGTGTCTAGATGTTTTCAAAATTGTGTCAAATGATTGCCTATTGTAAATCAATTCTCCTAGTGCTTCCATCTAAAACATGGGTATCATTCACGTGAATATGCTTATTTGGAGTATCATATTTGCAATCTGAAGTTGAGAAAACATTAGTTTTACCATGGTCTAAAAGCGATTCGAACAACTACTGCTACACTGTTTTTGAAACACACATATCCGTTCAAGGAAATGATACAGTCATCGCGAGATCTCAGTATTCTATGTATATTTTATCTCCAGGGGTCAGTGGTTTTATACCGTTTCCGGGAATATGTGTCTGAGCGGAAGATGATCCGTCTACTCCATGGATTTCTCGTGGATCATCAGTTACTGAACGAGATCACGCGAGATGTAAGTCATTATCAATTTCCGTAACAACCACAGTCGCTATGCAGAATGTTTTCCACTTTTTTAATTAACCCTTTCCCTCATATAGACGCTTTCTTACGCATCTGTTGCAGACGACTTTGAACGCATTGTGACAAAAGGAGAAATTGCTCAAAACGAACATTTTCTCCTTTTGCCACAATGTTTTCAACTTTTATTTAGTAATAAGAGCTAATATTTGTTATCATATTTTTAGACATTTTCCGTGTTTTTGACTTACTGCCACGGTTTTCAAAGTCCTGCACATTTAACGGTGCATATTCACGATGATGGTCATGCGTAGCTCAAATACGACGGATTGATATTCTATATTTGACACCATCACTGAAATATGCTTTTACGTCTTTCAAAATGTGGTAGTTTGAAATATAGAAGTTTGTATTTTTTTCTTAATTTTGTCTTAAAAGTTATACATGGTATACGATAAAAAAAAAAAATATATGTTGCAGTAACGATACATGTTTTAGTATTGTCTACTCGGGGCGTGGATATTTTGACATATATCACGACCTTCGGTCTCGCTAGATATCAATTGTTCACACCCCTCGTAGAACAATACTAACACCTGTATCGCTACTGCGACATACTGTTCCCTATATATCGCTTAAAATGAAGGGACATTAATTCTGCATAGCGACCAAGACTGTAATATGATACCATATGTTGCATGTTTATATAAAAATATTCACCTCTCACTGATATATGAAACGATTACTGTTTCACACAGCATAGTATGTATACGTGTTAATGTAATTACTCAACAAGACCAAGGACTTTATACATTAATGAACATGGCCATAAGAAAACCGAACTTCGTGAAAGTTGCGATCACGAGGACCTGAAATTAGCCTGCGTACCGAAGCGCAGTGTGATCGGGAGTTTTGCATTTTGTCATCTAGTTATATAACAATCCAAGAATCCTCTATATAATTGTGATGAGTACAAAAACATTGTCCTGGAGGACATTCTGATTGTGACCATCAGTAATCTCATTGACATTTTCTTATGTTAGAATTGAAGTGGCTCAGCTCATTTCAGACATACCGTGTTTGTCAATTATCGATATCAACTCCATGAGGTTTTCCATCACGGTTTTGAAAGAGTGAATGAAAACGCTTAATTCATTTAACTTCCTATTCAAAACTTGACAAATTGAAAATAACTCCACAAGTAATAAGATAATGTTCTAGATATTGGTTGGTATAATAATTTCATTGAATTAAAAATATTTAGGCTCGACTATTCGAAGAACAGTTCCAGATATTCAAGTCACCATTTCATCAGTGCGTTACCGTCTATATTAGAAATGTCTTGTTCCGAACCCAATGGTCGTGAGTTAGAGCCCCAGTCCGAACATTAATTCTTACCGACCATTGACAAAAGTCAGTTTGACTAGCGTCATTCGGCTTCAACCAATGGACTAAAATAGTCTACGAGGGACGGTAGATAATGATACGTCGAGTAATGTTGCGACAACATGGCTATGTAAATTGGCCACCGTGGTATTACGGAAATGCAAATGAACTCCAATCAATAAACCTCGTGTACTATTAAAGTTGTCCAACTTAAACTTCAATCAATCAATCTTGTCCGGAGAAAACCTCGTGTACTATTGGTGTTGTCCAACTTAAACTTCAATCAATCAATCTTGTCCGGAGAAAACCTCGTGTACTATTGGTGTTGTCCAACTTAAACTCCAATCCATTAATCTTGTCCGGGGAAAACCTCGTGTACTATTGAAGTTGTCCAACTTAAACTTCAATCAATCAATCTTGTCCGGAGAAAACCTCGTGTACTATTGGTGTTGTCCAACTTAAACTCCAATCCATTAATCTTGTCCGGGTAAAACCTCGTGTACTATTGATGTTGTCCAACTTAAACTCCAATCCATTAATCTTGTCCGAGTAAAACCTCGTGTACTGTTGATGTTGTCCAACTTAAACTCCAATCCATTAATCTTGTCCGAGTAAAACCTCGTGTACTATTGATGTTGTCCAACTTAAACTCCAATCCATTAATCTTGTCCGGGGGAAACCTCGTGTACTATTGACGTTGTCCAACTTAAATCCATGTTAGAGGCCAATGAGAGTGCGGTGTAATCGCTGCCATCTTTTTGTCAAAAATGTATTGCCCTTAGCGTAGTCAATACAGGGAACCGTAACTTTAGCTTCATTGCTTATTGAGTTATAGCACTCTGTGTAAACATTGAATCCAAGAACGTGTTGTCTTCTGATAGCTCTTGATTCGAATCTGTCCCGAATGTCCCATCTGAACCAAGTCCCGTTACAACAGACGACTTTTCTGCAGACGGTTTTTGAGAACAGTATGGAAACTCCCGGAATCTGTTTGAATTATGCAATTACTAATCTAACAACGATGTTTGTCGTTCTATTTCAAAATAACCCTTTTACTTAGAATCTGATTTTCAAAGCAGACGACTCTAAAAATGACATGCCAGGGGAAATGGTTAAACTAACATTTCACTTCACTGCATACATGTTGTGCATGTATTCACAATGCATGTTGCATGTTGCAGGGTAAACTCCGGTTGTTTCCGTTTCCCTTTCACATACCACGTGCACACACCCGTCACACGCCCAACCAACGATTTGAGGGAATAAAGACTAACAATCCACCTCTATCGGTGTATGGTGACATGGAGAACAATAACAACCGGTATAGAGACCGTCCGGTACCATCGCCCGGATATGCGCCGGAGGAACACGGACTTTCCCATCTATAGAAGATGCTTACTAAGATTAGCCACGAGAAAACTACGTTAACCTTATGCAGTGTGCTTGCTTTATTTATATGTTCAATGTTCGGATAAAAGATAGTGCAATCAAGTTATACGCTTGCCATGCACACCATTTTCGAAAAGATATTTATGGGGAAATGAGAAACTGCTACATTTGAGTAATTTCTCATTTCTCCATCCATGTTTTGATGTCGTATGCTGCTAAAACATTCAAAGGCCATTTTCACAAGGAAATGGTGCGAAGTATAGCAATAATGCATTTTAAATGTAACACTGTTGACCATTAACACTGATTTCTCCAATGTGTTTGAATTTGTGCTACTAAACTGTCTATCAGAACTTTCTAAGCTTTTGATAAAAACAATTTGTTTAAAGTTAACCAATTAACGTATATACTAGTGTTTTCTTTTCGAAATAATTCAAGTTTTTTATTAAAGATTTGTATAACACAGGGTCCTTTTGTTCCCATAAAGATTGCAACAAAATGTTCAGTATGTGAAAGGCAACGAAATGGAATTAAGTTTGATCTTGTTACATTGGTCAGGGGCGTAGCTTGGCAATACTCAATGTGTAGGCCGTCTCGTGAGAAAATCAACATTGTGGACCCTAAGCATGCCACACAGGCGTACCCGGATATACACTTTTCGCTTCCTGTGGATTTTCTGTTTTCAGGAATCACTACTTTATCTATTCCCCCTTAGACGGAAGGTGTCGGCCGGAACAGTCTGCGCGGACAGCGCAGGCTGATCTGGTCGATACATTACGCAGATGTGTATCGCCGCAGCTGCATTTTGAGGCATTTTTAAAAAAGATGTGTAGGCACGTGCCTACAGTGCCTAAAGGGAGCTACGGCCCCTGTTAATATGTTCCGTTTGCTACGGTCTGTATTTCAGTTACTCACGTGCACTTACCATATAAGACATTTATAGCTATAGGCAGCTGACTATGATATTTTGAAATCCTCTGAGAAAAAAAAAATATGTGAAAAATAGGCAGAATACAAGTGGTGTTCAAGATTTACACAGAAGGACAGCGGCACATTACATTTAGATGAACATTTAACCCTTTCCCATATACAGACCCTTTATTACGACTCCTTAGCAGACGACCTTTTGAAAGCATTGTAGCAAAGGGAGAAATGTTTTCAACTTTATTCAATGTTTCTTCTTTCATTTTTAGAGAATTTATACAAGTTTGTCAAAATGTATTCAAAGCGGTCTGCTGCACATATGTTTTGTTGTTGATAAGGGTTATTTTGATATAAACATGTATACAACCATATACATACATATAACCCATGAATAGCAATAGTAAGACCTCGGTTTAATTGTTAACAATGATCTTATTTATGCATTGTATAACATTGATCTATGTGTGTATTCCTTGTGAAATGGTTTTCTGTTTCCATCTTAAACTATGAAATGGTAAGGATTGCTGTACATTTAAAGTTGTTATGTCCCTGATCATTTTACAGAGGAACGGATATTTAAATACACAGGATAGTTTCAAACACCGAACATCTCTTGTCCGACTTCCACGATTACCGAGGTACTATTTACCATTCTCCAGTCAGCGATCTCGACCCAGAATGCATATCGACAGTCCACAACATAACATTCCAGATCCCAGAACGAGGTCTACGGAACCGGAAATCGGACAACGTATGACGTCACTCACGTTTAATAAAGTATTTGCCGACACGTCGTGTTCGGATTTTGAATTCACTCCGACTAGGGGTAACAAAGGGGAACTTTGACGTCCGGGGCATTTTTCATTTTAGAACAAGAAACACTTTAACATTCTTAAAATGTCCAACATATATAACTGAATATCAGAAGATATTGGAAAATATAACCAAATACTTCTCTGTAAATGAAAACTAAATGTGCAATAGAGTTGAACACTTCGCGGCAGTTTCTCCCTTTGTCACAATGTTTTCCAAAGTCGTTACCTGTAGTTGCTTTGAAACCTTTCGACATGGGGCAGGGGTTAAAAGTATCATTAGCAAACCTAACGTTTTAAATTGACTCTTCAATGCTAAGACGTTTACAGATGAGATTTACTGAAAAGTTTTGATAAACTAATTTATTATTATCTAGTATTTTATTTTCGTTTGCCCAACTACTTGTAACTCTATCTATGGCGACCAGTCCCTTTCCCACCTGTAGACGCAGTTTGACGCATCTGTAGCAGACGACTTCTGAACGCTTTTTAAACCCTGTACAATAATTTAATTATAATGCATAGATATTGTCCATATGTTTGCCTATACATTTTCAAAGTCGTCTGCTGCAAATGTGCTGTATGTAGGAAAGGGTGAAGCAAAGCTATATCATTATGATACGGTAAAACAACATTATTTTTAAATAAAAAGTTATTTCGATTTTTAGGAAATTCTTGGCCGTTCACCATGATTGTCATGTATAATTTACATCAGGGGAGTAGCTTTGCAATGATCAATGTGTAGGCCGTCTCGTGAGAAAATCAACATTGTGGACTCTGCGTAAAGTATCGACCCGGATCAGCCTAAGCATGCCACACAGGCCTACCCGGATAGACACTTTTCGCCTCCTGTCGATTTTCTGTTTCAGGAATCAATAATCTATACATATATCCCCCTAAGACGGAATGTGTCGTCCGGATCAGTCTGCGCGGACAGCACAGGCTGATCTGGTCGATACATTACGCAGATGTCTACCGCCGCAGCTGCATTTTCGGGCATTTTGAGAAAAATGTGCAGGCACGTGACTACAGTGCCTAAAGGGAGCCACGCCCCTGTATATGGGCTATGCATACAGCACAAATTATATTGGTCAATTATTTCTTCATTATTTGATATAACGTATGAAGAAGAGTTCACCAAATATTTGTTTCAGTTAATACATACAATATATAGTATTATGTTTTCAGTAAAGAAGTTAATCTATGTATGTAAGTTGTGTAAGGTTATTAGAATGTGTTTTTATATTTTGTATATAATGCTTTTTCACATTTGTATTTCATATTTAAATAATCTAATATATTTATATATATCATGGTGTATGTTGCTTTGTAATCAATAATAAATTAATGTAATTATTTGTGAAAATAAAGAGATGGGTATTTTCATTAGTACTTTGTTTAATTCATATTGAAATAAGAATCTTAGATGAGATCGATATCTTTACCTCAGACGACAAGTCCAAAGTGGCTGATATGAATGATTTGTCAAGTACAATTGCTCTCAGATAAAGCCGTTATGATGAAGAACCAGATCTGTATAGGATTTGGTCTAAATAATTTGCAATATCCGACCAAACTAACTATTTGAAAGATACATTGTATATAATTCATCTGATTTCAACCTTCTTTTCCCGCATATGACAAAACATGAAGCAGAAGACTTAAAGGTATAATTATCGAATTGTGCTGAAAACATTGTGGCAAAATGAGAAATTGCTCATTATGAGTAACTTCTACTTTAGCTACAACGTTTTCAAATGATGTATATTTAAGATTATTCAAATTGCTTAGACATGTGGGAAAGGGTTAAATGTTTTATTGAAATTGTCGGAACGACAAGTTTGTGCCCTCGTGTTGTGACGTCATTTCCTCTTTATATTGTTGTATTATAATATAAACAACACGTGATTGTGTCATGATTATGTATTACGCATTTGCGGTCAAATTAAGCTTTTCTATAATTATCAGACAGAACTCGAATTCGCACTTTATCTGTATAGTGTATAAATACAAGGACACACATAAGCGCCATTGAAATAAATGCGCGCCTGCATTGCAAAGGAAGTGAGTGGAAAAGGTGAAAACTTACAGAAGCACGTAGTCAATGTACAGGGGGAATAACTCCGTTTTAAATTCTAACGGCGCCAAATCTCAAAATGGGTCTGTACATCTTTTCGTCAATTACCTTCAAAACATCATGAAAAATATATGCATATGTTCGGAAATCCAATTATGGCGGAATGACAACGGCCGTACCACCAATTGCCTCAACTGTTCAAGATTGGCAGGGGATGTTTTTTACATCGGAGTTAAAATATTGTTAGAGAGTAATTTATATTTTTAGCAAGGGGCTCGCTATAGTAGGCGAATTCCGAAGACACTCATCGAAATCTTATAACAATATCGGCAATGTACTTCAAATATGATTTTCTACAGTAGCTCTCCATTACTGAACAGCATTTCGGGTTCAGAGAGATGTCTTGATTTTCGAAGATTGTATATAATTTCAATGAAAGCGCCCTGCATCTGTGGAATATTCGCTAAAAGTGTATGTTCTGGTTCCAGAGTATCCATGTCTACAGTATCGGACCGCCAAATAATCCGTCACTAAATAAACAAAATGTGGTAACTTGGTGCGATATCAACCGGAAAATGAGACCTCTCCTTCAAAATGTTGGGATTTAAAATAATTTCAAAAGCTTTGCTTTTATGTTAAGTTTGTTTGTGTGATTTTTTACGTCGCTTTTAGCAATATTTCAGTTATATAACGCTGTAGAAAATGTAAATTAAACAGGATTTTATTTTTGCTTTTATATTAGAATTGATTATAAATATATTTATATGATTTTGATGTGACATGTTTATGTATTTATTGCATACAAAATAACGGCTAAAATCCATTGTAAACCAGTAGTTGTTCTAAACAGGATTTACCCAGATAGCAGATACACATACTTAGGGGAAGAAAGTTTGTCTCAAATTTGAGTATATCGGTAGACCACTATAATGTGTGCACAGTACAATGTATTCCTATACCATTCAAAATTCGGACATAACAAAGTGCTATTGTAAAGTGTTCTTTAGACTTTTGCTGCCAGCACTTTCAGAGCTTTGAATTTTAACAATATCGCCCGTTTGCACGATGATCGTTTCAAAGCTGAACATTGTTAAAGGGGCATCCTGGTGTATGTAATGAGATATTGAAATTCCGTCTTTTATTGTAAAGCATTTTATGGTCGATTCATTAATTTTGGCCAATAATCATCCATGGAACTCCTGTGAAATCATTTTCAAATTAGACCTGCACTTTCCAATGCGAATGGCCATCACACATTTCTGTCAATTTATGAAACAAGAGCTGTCGTAGGCCAACACAGTTCACATGGTTAGAGCTTGATTCAGACGCCACAAAAAGTGTGAAAAAACTTGAGTCGCATCCAACGACTTTCGGCTCTAAACGACTCCCTGGTTTGACATCAATTAAAGTTACATTATTGATCAACCAGTTGGGGTACAAATCTAGTTATCTTTGACAGAAGTTTCTTATGACACTATAGTACATAAAAACGGAAAGTGACGACTCTGATGAGATTGCGTCTATGCAAAGGTCCGCCAATGTCTTGACTGTACCTAGATTCAGCAAGATCCCCTAATCGTCATTCGCGTTTTAAAGAGATAAACTCTCATGGGACAAGGCCCCGACGAGTTTAAAATTAAATCTGACCAGTAGTTTTAGTCGAGAAGAGTTCTGGATAAGAGGGCTATGTGAGGCCTTGCATCGCTGACCTGAGTAGAATAGCCAGTTATGATCAGGTGTACAACAGCATTGTGATCCAGGTTAAAACATAGTAAAGACAGAATGAAGCTCTAATAAGATTGTTTGATGATTGTATGAGAAATGTTGTTTCTCGAGTGTTCAGAATGTATTTCTAAGAACTCGACATAGTGTCCTAGTTATTGATCACATGTGAAATAGTTTTGAACTTGATTGATTAGGGTTTAACGCCGTTTTCAACAATTGTTCAGTCATATCACGACGGACAGTTCAACTCCCCATGTATTTCCTGGGTTTTCTCACAACAGTACTCTACACATCAATATTTCTAAACGACTTACAGCTTTTCCACATAAACCACCCATTGGTGGAAGACGAATGACGCTTGTCGCATTGACTTTTATCAAATGTTGGCGATGAATATTCTGATAACAGATTTTTACGATGTATTTCTTCAAATTCGACATGGTGCCCTTGGTTTGTTGGTTTGACCCCTTGTGACCTAATAGTTGATGAAGATGAATGTTCTAATATGTTTTGATCAACTTTTATGAAAATAAGATGAAACAAGAGGGCCATGATGGCCCTGGAATCGCTCACCTGATTTTTTTTCTTTCACTTTAGCTATATAAGCCCCCCCCCCCCCCCACCCCCCGGCAGCAATAGTTTCCGACCAATCAACTTGGCTTGAAGGAATCTGATAGAGGGTCACCCTAGGAACATTTCTACAAAATTATTTGAAAATCGGCCAGACACTTTTGGAGAAGATTTTTTAAGTTTTCACTATAGCCATATAAGGCAAAATAGCCCTGCCCACTGGCGGCCATGTTTTTTTACCAATCAACATGGCTTGAAGGAATCTGAAAGTGAGTCACTTAAGGAACATTTCTACAAAATTATTTGAAAATTGGCCTAACACTTTCGGAGAAGAAGATTTTTTAAGTTTTCACTATAGCCATATAAGGCAAAATGTTTTTCGACCAATCAACATGGCATGAAGAAATCTCATAGAGGGTCATCCAAGGAACATTTCTACATAATTATTTGAAAATCTGCCAACCAGTTTGGGAGAAGAAGAATTTTGAAGTTTTTTTCATTTCGTTGACATGGAAACCAGAATTCTGCATGGATCCCAAAAATTTGAAGGAAATCTGGTGAGGTCTTTGAGAGGATGCTTTCTGTGAAGTTTCATCCAAATTGACCCACTGGTTACTGAGAAGAAGAAGTTGACGGACGACCACGACGGACGCCGGACAAAAGGCGATCACAATAACTCACCTTGAGCAAAGCTCAAGTGAGCTAAAAATGTTTTCCTAAAATTTGAATTAGAGAACCAGTTTCGTGACCGAGATTTGATCGAGATGAATGTCTGATGATAAACTTTCAAGAACAATGTTTTTCTAATATTGGACCTTGTAATCCATTTTTAAACCCACATGACCCATTTCCGACCTTGACCGAGGGTTAACGGAGATAAACGTCTGATGGACTGTAATTAAGATTGAATGACAATTTGGTCTCAAGACTCTTCGTATTTCAAAAAGTAGATCCAGTGACCTACACAGGTTCCCTAGATTTGAAGTTGACAGATTTCACGAAGTTAAATGTTCCGATGAACTAACGTGGACAATGGATGAAAAATGCGTCTCTAATATTCACAAAGTATTTTGTCCTCTAAAATGTGACCTAGTGATCTATGTTATAACTAACGTAACCCAGTTTCGAGATGTCAGGCAGACAAATGTTCTGATGAACTTTCATGAAGATTGAGTCAGATCCGAACTTGACCAATATTTCATGCAGATGCATGTTCCACTGTGGCATCTAAAATGTTCAATTGAGCCGTCCCACTAGAAAACCAACTGTGTGGACTGCGTAAAGTATCGACCCGGATCAGCCTAAACATGCCGCGGACAGACACTTTTCACCTCCTGTGGGTTTTCTGTTTCAGTAAACTCTATCCCCCTGAACCGGAATGTATCGGCCCGGATTAGCCTACGCAGGCTGATCTGGCTTGATACATTACGCAGAGTCCATAATGTTGGATTTCTTGTGAGACGGCCTACACATTGATTATTGCCAAGATGCTGCGCGATAGACATTTGCGTAATGTATCGACCAGATCAGCCTGCGCTGTCCGCGCAGACTGATCCGGCCGACACATTCCGTCTTAGGGGGATATTAATTAATGACGAAGGACGACGGACACAGGGTGTTTATAATTATGTCACCTGAAGCACATCCTGCTCAGGTGAGCAAAAATGTGGAAAACGGACTGAACGTGACAACAGTTAATAACGTCAATGGTTTTTGTGCTCTGATAACTGTGGAGAACGGACTGAACGTGACAACAGTTAATAACGTCAATGGTGTTTGTGCTCTGATAACTGTGGAGAACGGACTGAACGTGACAACAGTTAATAACGTCAATGGTGTTTGTGCTCTGATAACTGTGGAGAACGGACTGAACGTGACAACAGTTAATAACGTCAATGGTGTTTGTGCTCTGATAACTGTTGAGAACGGACTGAACGTGACAACAGTTAATAACGTCAATGATTTTTGTGCTCTGATAACTGTGGAGAACGGACTGAACGTGACAACAGTTAATAACGTCAATGGTGTTTGTGCTCTGATAACTGTGGAGAACGGACTGAACGTGACGACTGTTAATAACGTCAATGATTTTTGTGCTCTGATAACTGTGGAGAACGGACTGAACGTGACAACAGTTAATAACGTCAATGGTGTTTGTGCTCTGATAACTGTGGAGAACGGACTGAACGTGACAACAGTTAATAACGTCAATGGTGTTTGTGCTCTGATAACTAATAAATACAAAAGGCTATTTTTGTTAAGTATTTCTGTTTTATTACAAAATATACTGATAAACATTACCAGCATTATAAAATGTCAATGATGCCAACAAATTTAAATTTGTTCACAATATAAATACCGTATCTATCGTTATTAAAGACATTATATATTTAAGTAAAATATATTAGTTGCGTTTGGCAATAAGGGGTCCTGCTGCACATGCAAACAATGATTATTTTTTGTCTACGGTGTAACGCCGCTTTCAACAGTATTCAATGCACATGTCATTCTTCTTCCTTTATTCCTGTTTAATTTGTAAACAGTAAAGACTCAGACGAGAAATAGCCCCAGGTGTGATCTCTATCCACCTACACCTGTTGCTAAAACTGAGATGCAACAAGCCCCCAAATCACCAGACACAACTTATATGTATAAAAGTCATCAACATCCGGTGTGTTTATGTTCCCTCGCCTTTCGGCATATAGCCATTATGCAAGCAATGTATAACCATAGAGTGATTTCACTATTAACACTTTCCCTCATACAGACGCTTTAAGATGCATCTTCAGCAGATGACTTTTGTCACAACAATTTCAATTCAATTCAATAATTAAACTCTGATTTGTGAAGTTTATGCCAATATGTTTTCATAGTCGTCTGCTGTATGTGGGAAAGGTTTGAACCGTTAGCCCAGCCAAGTCTGCTCTGATAGTAAGTCAAGCAGGTAAATCATTAAACAGACCTACTATACATTCTATCTCTATCTTAAGGCAAAGTTAATCTAATGCATAGATGAAAATACATTACAATGACAGAACGACCTGCATGAGAAGGGTGATGTTAGTTAGCCCTTTCCCAAATACAGATACTTTCTGACGCCTCTGCAGCAGACAACTTTTTAAAACATTGAGGTAAAAGGAGAAATTGCTCATAACGAGACATTTTTTCCTTTTTCCACAATGTTTTCAACCCTAATCAATAGTTATATATATCTTCATATATATATAGAGCTTTTTCATATTTTTGCCAAGATCAGTTAAAAGACATCTTCTGCAGATTTGTTGTATTTGGGCTCAACATGTAATGTTTCTAGTAATTAAATCTTCCCCCACATACAGACAATTTTAAACATTATGAGAAAGGGAGAAATTGCTCATTATGAGCAATTTTCTTTCTTTTGCCACAATATTTTCAACTCTATTCTATAATCATATTTTCATTTATACAGGTCTTCCACATTTTTGGCTAGATGTTTTCAAAGTTGTGTGCTGCAGATTTGATGAACATGGGAAAGTGTTACCTTGAATCAGTCCATTACCTTTTTATTATAAATGGGGAGGTGGAAAATAAAGATGGAATGAAAAAAAAAAAATACATTCTTTGGCACAATTCTTAAAGTTAAATGCTTACCCGATTGGATGTTTTTAAAGTCATCTACTTTGAAAACTAAATGAGAAATTGCCAAAATCTTTTCTTACTAATTTTACTTTCATTTATAGTGATATTTTTATATTATTGTCTCAATATTTTCAAAGTGCTCTGCAGAAAATATGTCATATGTTGGAAAATGTTCAAAACCATATCTGAATGACACTTTTTATATATAAATGATAACATCACAGAAAAGGAGGTAAACTGTCACCCTTTTAAACAATATTTCAAGTTATCAATAGAAGAGGATTTAAAAATATTGTGCTTTCCCACATGCAACAACTCTGCAGCAGACGACTTTGAGAACATACCCGAAATGTGTTGGAAACTCCCATTAAATGAAAGTACAAAAATTAAATAAGAGTTGAAAACATGGTGACAAAAGGAGAAATTGCTTGTTTTGAACAATTTCTCCTTTTGTTGCAGTGTTTTTCAAAAGTCGTCTGCTGCAGAGGAGTCAGAAAGGGTTAAAAGAAATTATACCAAAACGAAATACATAATCTAACCTTTTCAACAATGTTATTTATATTACATTCTTTCCCACGATATTTTCAAAGCAGACCATTCTAAACACTGATTATCATGTAAACATTGAATTTCATATATGATTTTGTTTGCCAGAAAGTCAAATTCTATTGCTTAGAAAACTCAGGTAAACCAAGGTCTAGGTGGGCATATATATATATTATACAATTAAAAGGCTGGTAGCAAAAGAAATGTATCAACACCTGATTAAAAAGAGAATGTTAAAACTGTTTTATATCATCCTTTTCCCTACTATGGATGACTTGGGACGCCTCAGAGGCAGACAAATTTGAAAAACAATGCAGGATCTATCCGTTTCTCCATTGCAACAATGTTTAAAAAAATATCCTGCTTCAAAGGTGTCACAAGTCTTCTGAATCGGGATAAAAATGACTATTTACAAATAAGATCTACTTTCCTTAAAATATTAGCAGTGTAGAATTAGAATATTTAAAAATTTGGCATGTATTTACAGAATAAGTATTTTACAATATGTACAAAATGAAAGAGGTGAAATAGATCAATGAGAAAATGACAAACATAATGTTCAAACATAACCCTTTCCCTGATAATGATTACTTTTGACAACTCTACAGCAAACTAATTTGAAAATTTGCTCATAATCAGCAACGTCTCCTTGTCTCATAATGCATTCTTTGTTTATGATTAATTCAAAAAAATCTTTCATATTCATATTACCCCTTTCTCACATATAGACACATTTTGACGCCTCTGCAGCAGACGACCATTGAAACCATTGTAGCTCAAGGAAATATTGCTCATAATGAGCAATTTTCTCCTTTAGCCACAATGTTTTCAAATCTTTATAATAGTGTTACAGAATTTTTCATTGATTTACCTAGATGTTTCCAAATATGTCTGTTGAAGATTTGATGAATGTGGGAAAGGGTTATCACACCTTTATCAGAGACATCTTCAAAAAATCATATCAATTCAGATAATGAGAACATTTCCCTGATTTTTAATACCCAAGCAGCATGAGCGATTAGAAAGTATTGTACGAAAATGAGGAATAGAGCAAAAAAGGTGCAATTTCCCTTTATCCCACAACTTTTCAATTCAGTCTGAATTTTTGTTTATGTATAAATATTTTCCAACAGTTACTGATTCTTTAAAGGTCCAACAGTATCATATCAGGTAAAAGGGGTTAACCCTTCCCCACAGGCAGACACCTTTTGCAGCAGATCACTTTTGAAAATACTGTGGCAACACAAGAAATTGCTCATTTTGAGCAAATTCTCCTTTTGCAACAATGTTCAATGTTATTCTTTGATTCATTTTACATTGAAAGAGATTCTCCATATGTTTGCCTAGTTGATTTTATAGCCGTCTGCTGCTGATTTGTTGTATGTAGGAAAGGGTGGTGACCAGTCTACCATAGACAGATTACGGGTAAAACATGAGGTAACTTAACCCTTTCCCTCATACGACAATTCTGCAGCAGACGACTTTGAACGTATTTTGTCAAAACATAGAAAATCTCCATAATTATATGGATAACCTATGACTAAAAGTGGAAAACATTGTGGCAAAAGGAGAAATTGCACGTTTTGTGCAATTTCTTCTTTTGTCACTATGTTTTCAAAAAGCCGTCTGCTGCAGAGGCGTCAGAAAGCGTCTATATGAGGGAAAGGGTTAACAGACTTGTTTTTACCTTTTACCTCATAGGATATACTTAGAGTCATCTGCTTTTGAAAACATGGTGAAAAAAGGAGGAATTGCTTGTCTTAAGCAATTTCTCTTTTTCCCAACAAATGTTTCTTAAAAGAGGCACCGGCCTAACACATCTCAAAAGTATTCTTTATCTGGAGATTTTTCAGTGTTAAATTTCTCCCAAAATCTGTCAAAGGAAAGACAGTCAAAATGAGGTAAAGCTATAAGACATCTGTTCCCTGAAATAAACAAATACATGATGCCGATGTATGTCTTAACACTTTCCCAACATACAACAAATCTGCAGCAGACGACTTTGAAAACTTCTAAACAAAACCCATGGATAATGTCTACAAATACAAGTGCAATTATTTAATAAAGTTGATAACATTGTGGAAAAGGGAGAAATTGCTCCTCATGATAAATTTCTCCTTTTGCCACAATGTTGTCAAAAGTCGTCTGCTGGCATATGTGTCTGTAAATAGGAAAGGGTTAATTGAATGAACTGTCAAACTGTCTCGCATTTCCTGGAAGCCTTTTCAACATGCAGATGCATTTTGATGCATGTACAGCAGACAATTATTGAAAACATTGTCGCATGAGCAAGTTATACTTGCAACAAGGTTTTCAACTTATACATGCCCTTTATGTGTATATAAACACACCACAATGTGAGAAAATCAGCAATATCCTAATATGGGCATTTTCTACAATATCATAATTGTTCTCAAATTCAATTTACTTTTCTATTAAATCATTTAACATACTGGGTTAATGAGTTTTAAAATAAATACCACTCTTTAATCCTTTCCCACTTGCAGATGCATCAAACTTTTGATAACATTATGGCAGAAGGACAAAACGTTCATTATGTGCAATTTCTTCTTTTGCCACAGTCATTAACCCTTTCCATCATATAGACGCTTTCTGCAGCCTCTGCAGCAGACGGCTTTTTGAAAACATAGTGACAAAAGAAGAAATTGCACAAAACGTGCAATTTCTCCTTTTGCCACAATGTTTTCCACTTTTTGTCATAGGTTATCCATTCAATTATGGAGATTTTCTATGTTTTGACAAAATACGTTCAAAGTCGTCTGCTGCAGAATTGTCGTATGAGGGAAAGGGTTAATTATCTGTTATTTCATTTCTAGATAATTTCAAGCTTTCTCCTGCTGATTTGGTGTTAGGGAAAGGGCTGTAGTAAACTACATTAACCATCAACTAATTGATATCAGCAACACTTATTAGATATTTTATCACAAATAACCACGCACATGTACATTTTAACATTTTATAACTTTTCTTTATTCAATTTTATATGGTTTATTGGGGTTTTAACCTGTTTTCAACATTATTTCAGTTTTAAAGCTGTGAATTGTCCCTGGGTAAACAAACCCATACTAGGCTCAGAAAAGTTCCTTGCAAAAGAACGCTCAACCATACATGTGGGGAGTGGGGATCGATCCTGGGAGGCCCTAGTTCCAAATTCCCCACCCTTACCACAGCAGATTCCAAATACTCCATTTAGAAAACTATTCATCTTACCCCTAACCTGATATAGATAACTTTTGATGCCTCTGTAGCAGACTAGAAAACTATACAAACATTGTTAGAAAAAGAAGAAATTGGTCAGAACAATGACTCTTTCAATTTTCAGGTATCATTTCTTTTTTTTTCAGTTTTTTTCAAATCAGATGAATGTGATAATTTATATCAGAAACAATGTTTAAATTTCCATAGACTTTTCATATTAAAGATAAATAAGTTTGTCAATTGCAACTGTAAAACGTAAAATGTAAGCAAAGATCAGCTTCCACAAATGGCAGAGTCTGGCCTTTATTTACATACACTGTCTGCTACACATTGGATAATACATTACTATACAGTAAAACATCGCATTTCAAATGTACATAATTATGTTCATTGAAATACCAATTAACCATAAACCCTTTTCCACATTCAACATGTCTGCAGCTGGCGACTTTGAAAATATTGACAATTTCTCTTAATGAAATAATTATACTGTTTATAACATGTTTAAAACATTGTGACAAACAGAGAAATTGCTCATATTTGAAAAAATATCGTTTTGTCCTATTTCGATGGAGTCTTGATGTACTGTTTGTCGCTGTGTATGTGTAAGAATGGATGAAAATGTTTGTACGATGATTCAGGGTGGTACTGGAATGGAAACTGAAGTTGCACTGAAGTTTCTGAGTGTAGTTTCTTCTAAACTTTGTCTACTATTTCTTTTGACCTGCTCTCCTCCTCTTCCCGAATAATTTCATTCCCTGAACTGGCCTTCATCAACATTATATACATATATATCTCAAAACAAAATTTAAAATATGGAAATCATTTCATCCACCCTTTAAATGATACAGACCATTTAACAACTTTTGAAATGTTATGGAAAATGGAGCGAAAAAGCAATTTTTCCCTTTTCCGCAATATTTTCAACTCTTTATATAATTCATATAATTATACTTTCAGTTTTCTAGAAATAAAATTGTTTTTACCGAGATGTTTTCAAAGCAGACGACCAAAATATGTTTTCCTAAGTCATCTTCTTAACCCTTTCCCTCATATAGACGCTTTTTGACGCCTCTGCAACAGATGGCTTTTTGAAACCAGTGACAAAAGAAGAAATTTCTTTTTTTGCCACAATGTTTTCCACTTTTAGAAATAGGTTATCCATTCAATTATAGAGATTTTCTATTTTTTGACAAAATATGTTCAAAGTAAAAGGAAGGGTTAAACATTGTGAAAAGACAACTGTATCAGGTTAAAAAGTGTTGAAGACAGCTTGAGGAATTTTTGTTGTCATTCCGAATGGCTAATATTAGTGTACAATGGTAGCCATGCTTAACCCCTTTCCCACATACAGACATGTTTTGAGGCATCTGCAGCAGATGACTTCTGAAAACAATGTGGCAAATGCAGAAACTGCTAATAAATGAACTATTAGCTATTTCTCCATTTACCACATTGTTTGCAACTCTATACAACTCTATTCATTTACAGACAATTTTTTGATTTCTTTTGCCTAGATGTTTTAAAGTCATCTACAGATTTGTTGTAAATGGAAGAGGTAATTGTACAAACCATTATCAAGAAAAAAAGACGTAAAATCACATTGATCGGTCTTCTTTTCTCTCTTATGTCTTTCAATGCACTCTTGTGAACATCTTGAAGCACTTTATTATGAATATTCATGATTCACTAATGAGTGTCTACCATATGCACTTGAACATTGGCTATTACACTATGTGGGTTGTCCCTTACAGGACAGCCTATAATAGTTTGTGAGGGATCCTGCTCAAGGATTGGCTGATAACTAGAGAGTCTGGTTTGGGGCGGAGTCGGACTTCGACTCCGCCTACTTGCGACACTTGGGGGAGGGGGGATCACTGGAGTTTTTGATACAGAATATGTTCCTGGTTTATATCTTTCATTTCCCATAATTAAAGGTTCTAAACACGGTAGACTAGCATGTTCACTGTCGTCATGAGGTGTCATTGTGCTGTAACCATGGTCACTATCCCCACCTGCAGGACGACGATATGACGTGTTCACACGATATGGGGATACACTAGCAGGATTCTCAAATGTTGCTAATACAAAGTTAGTGTGGCCTGAAATTATAAACATGTATCAATCAGATAGTGTAGATATTGCAACCTTTGATCCTAATGCATTCCAACATACAGACAATTTTTTATATCTTTGAATCAGATGACTTACAGAAACATTGTAATACATAAACCAAAACAGGTCTTCTGTTTCTTGTTAAAGATTTCTTATGGACCAAATTATTGTTTACCTGTAATGAATTTTCAAGAATCGGCCACAGAATTGCAAGCAAGATTTGAAAGATCATCGCGGGAGTATGAGCTATTTCTCCTTATCCCACAATTTTTTTAAAAGCCGTCTGCTGAAGAGGTGAACTAGGGAAAGAATTTTAACCCTTTCCCTCATATAGACGCTTTCTGACACCTCTGTAGCAGACGGCTATTTGAAAACATAGTGACAAAAGAAGAAATTGCTCAAAACAAGCAATTTCTCCTTTTGCCACAATGTTTTCCACTTTTTCACTAGGTTATCCACTCAATTGAAGAGATTTTCTATTTTTTGACAAAATATGTTCAAAGTCGTCTGCTGCAGAATTGTCATATGAGGGAAAGGGATAACATTCACTCAGAGGACTAGATGAGGAGTGAACTGGTCTTTTCCTATCCATATCTCCCTTATGATTCAACTAAACATATGTTGTGGGTACTCAAAAGAATCATCTCACCGAGACAATTATTTTGAGTACCCACAACACAGGATTTGTGGGTCAAATAAGAATTTGGGGATGTGAAATACTCTTCTTATCTAGAGCTCTGTTTCACTCCAAAAGGGTGATGTTTGTATGACATTTTGGTTTAACATTTGTAAACCATTGGCTATGGCTTTTTTTGTTTTCCACCAAGAACACCTTTTCTAAATGCTGTTCAAACCAAAAAAGTTAATAGCATCAAATTATTCCTTTAACACATGCAGCAGTAGTTTGACACATCTGCAACAGATGACTATTGAAAAATATGCGGCAAAAGGGTAAATTGCTCATAATGAGCAATTTCTACTTTTGCCATAATGTTTCCAAGACAATAAAAGAAAAAAGTCTTTTCTTTTCTTAATTAGCAACATTTTTAAAATTAAATGGAATTTTTGCAAAAATGTGTTTGCAATTAACCCTTTGCCACTTTGCAGATGCATTGTGATGCATCTGCAGCAGATGACTTTCAAAACCTTGTAACAAAAAAGACAAATAAATGCTCATAATGAGCTATTTCTCCTTTTGCCACATCATTCTCAGCTTCATTCAATAATAATACTTTCAATTGAAGAGATTTTTAATATTTTTGCCTGGATGCTTTAAACATAGTCTGCTGCAAAATTGTCATATCTGGTTAAATGGAACAACATTACAATGTTGAGAAAATAAACAAGACAAACCATATCCATTGTCTTCAGCCTGATCCAGGTCTTCTCCTTCATAGAAGTTTGAATGTCTATTCTGGTTCTCTGGTAGTGTGCTGATATACTGCAGGGAGTTTCTGTGTATTCGGTGTCTGTAACAATACACGCCCAGCGCTAACACCAGAAAAGCTCCCATAATTCCACCCGCTACAGGCCCGACTGGCGTACTCTTTGTAATAGCTTCTTCATCATCTCCATCTTCAACTGAAAAAATACACCATAATTACTTATTTATAATGATATGCCTGTAATCATATTTTTTTAAATTCTAAGTTATATTGTTAAAATTAATTGACCTTACAATGTCACTGTATTTATGTACTTTCGAGTGCAGTGTTCTGAATAAATCAATAAATCTTTAAAATAAGAAAAATATCATTATAGGAGTAAATGTAACAAGCTTAAAATATTGTATGGAAATAAGCTAACTTGACACATGTATTTCAATGGTAAGATTGATTGATTGATTGGGGTTTAACGCTGGTTTTAACAATTTCTCAGTCATATCACGACGGCCAGTTCACCTACTCATATGTTTCCAGGTTTTCGCACACCAGTACTCCACACAACAATCTTCCAAAGCAACTGGCTGCTTTTTCACATAGACTTAGCCCATTGGTAGCAAGACGAATGACGCATGTCGCAATGACTTTTGTCAAACGTCGGAAAGAAAGTTGGCCGAGCCAGGATTCAAACTCACAACTCCTGACCGACTGAGCTACCGGGACTCGACTTCAATGATAAGAAGAGTGTTCAAAGGATCACAAGCATCTTCTGCAGTAACAATTATAACCAAGTTTGAAAAACTTGTGACAGTCCGATAACAGCAAAGTATGTGTCTATGTGTCTTCTTGCCATACAGTTAACCCTTTCCCTCATACAAATTAGGAAATTTCTCCTTTTATCACAATACAGAGAGCTTCCATATTTTTGACTAAATGTTTTCAGAACTGATTGCTGCAGATTTGTTGCAATTTGGAAAGGGTTAAATCGAAGGAGATTATCTATCCTTCTTTCAGCCTCAACAGACTGTTTTAGAAAACAGTAAAGAAGAAAGGTTCTGTTTATATAATAAATCCTTACTCTGGGGTCTATCTCCATAAGGGGTTGGGGCACCCATTACTCCACCAAAACATGTGGCCTGTGATGCACAAAAGGGCCTTGCTAGGTCTTTATGTACATGAATCTGGATCCCGTCCTTGTAGGTATCCTCACTCTCAGCCTGGCACCATTCACATCCTACCACACCAAGACAGCTCCTAGAAATATACATAAGACTGGTGTAAGAAATATTCAGAGGTCCAGATAAGGAGGGTATGCAGCTCTTTTCCCAACAACTTCTCTCTTATTATTAAAGCAAACCCTATGTTGTGCATACTCAAAAGAATCGTCTCACTGAGATATACAAGGTCATCTAATGACCCTGAATAAGTGTGTAAAGTTTCAAAGCAACAGCATAAATCTGAATAAAGGCCTTGCACGCAAAGGTTTGACCAAAATTTTAAGTCCAAAAAGGGGCACAATTCAGTAAGAATCCATTCCAGAATTATGTGACTTGACATACAAGGTCACCTAATGACCCTGAATAATTGTGTGAAGTTTCAAAGCAACAACATACACAGTGTCTGAGAAAAGGCCTTGCACGCAAAGGTTTGACCAAGCTGGCAACGCCAACACCAACACCAACGCGGACGTGATTACATAAGCTCCCCTATTTCTTCGAATAGGCGATCTAAAAAGATACACAAATGGGAAAATATATCAAAATTGACCAACAATTACATTGGAGAAAATGTTTCACATTTTAAAGAATCTAACAAAAGCATTCAGGTCAGGTCGCCTACCAAAAACCAGTATTTATAAAGAAGTAACTCATTACCTAACAGACCAGAGTGTCAACCTGCAAATGCAGGCCGCATTTGCCTCCTTTCGGTTTCTATTCATACAGTATTACCACTTTAAGTGCACTGAACAATAATTACAAACAAACAGTTTTAAATGTTGCTTACATATGTGATGTTCTACTCTCACACTTTATCTGATTACATTGATTCAATTCCTGAGTTATGGAGGAATCCACCCGGGCTAATCTCCCTCGCTCTGGAAATCTTGGACAACTGGGATTCCTGCATGAATAATACAACATATTATTAACTAGAATCTTTTTTTTTATCAAACTTGATACATCGTATTTCCTCGAAATCTGTTTTTTTTTAATCACGCAATAAAACCATGTTTAAAGTACTTGTGGAAAAGCAAAATATTCTCACAATGAATAAACCCCTATATCTCAAAACTGAAATAATACTTGCCAAATATGTTTAGATTTATATTTGTGCCATTCATAAACAAATATTAACAAATGTTTGCTCATGATCACTATTATTTCCGTATTAAAAGTTCCATGGTAACGAAATACTGTTTAACCCTTTCCCACTTATACACATATTTTGATGCAATTGAATACATTGTTGCAAAAGAAGAAATCACTCATGATGAGCAATTTTTCATTTTGCCACAATGTTTCAACTGTACTCAATAATTAGACTTTCATTTAGACATTTTTCATTTTTTTGCCTATATTCTTTCTCACCTTAATATAACATGAAATCATGTTGAAAACAGTTTGAAACCCCAATAAAAAAAAAATTGATTTGTTGTATATTGGAAAGGATTAACAAGCATACAGTTTTATTAAACTTTTACCTTGAAGAAACCCCAATAAAACAAAACTTATGCTTGCAAAGTCGTCTGGTGCAAATGTAAACCCTTACCCACCTGCAGATACACTTTATCGCTATAGCAGCAGACAACTTTTATAAACATTGTTGCCAGAGGTGAAACTGCTCATGATGAGCAATTTCTCTTTTGGCAACGATGTTTTCAACTTTATTTAACAATTAAGCTATCTTTTATGGGGATTTTCAGGGTTTTACCACTATGTTTTCAAAGTCGTCTGCTGAAGATGTATTGTATATGGTAAATATGTAAATCACTTACGTATCTTCACTCTTTAACAAATCTCCGTTACACAAATCCATGGCTAGAGGACATTCACAAGGGCACTCACATTCCACTGGTCCCATGCGATTACAGTTCAAACACAGACGGTCAAGCTGAAATATTATTACACATAGACAATCGTTACTCAATGACAGAAAAATGAGATTTAATATGTATGTCATATGGTCTACGGAAATGCTGTCATGATATGTATTTTACACATCCAACTGGCATGGAATATTCACATACTGAAACAAATTCAGCTGTTTTGAGTGAATATAGTAAGAGACATATCCATGGTTTCATGCAAAATGGTTGTAACTACATCCTGAACAAGACGTAGTTACAACCGTTCTACATGAAGCCCTCCATATGCAAAGAATAAATCACTTGATTAATCAAATAGTTATTTTCTTGAAATGATTTTGTACAATCACAATGGTGAAAAAGAAAAAAATGAGCAAGAAATCTGTAAGCATCTGTTTGAAAGAATCCAACATCTTGAAAAAAATAAATAATTATTTTGAAACAAGGTAAAGGTCAGTAATGGAAAATGGTAAAATTTAATTATCCTGATGTATTACTCCTTTACCGACAATGTTTTTAAAGTTGTCTAGAGCAGAGGAAAAGGTCACATCTTATCCCTTTCCCTCATACGACAATTTTGCAGCAGACGACTTTGAACATATTTTGTCAAAAAAAGGAATATCTCTATAATTGAATGGGTAACCTATGACTAAAAGTGGAAAACATTGTGACAAAAGGAGAAATTGAGCAATTTCTTCTTTTGTCACAATGTTTTCAAAAAGCCGTCTGCTGCAGAGGCATCAGAAAGCGTCTATATGAGAGAAAGGGTTAATTTACACATACAAACTTACCATACTACATGGACAGAAAGCAGTCGCCAGATCACATGTATGATTGATCATGCCAAGAAATATATTGGTTCCCGGAACAGATACTATCTGGTACTTGGCACAATGTTCCCCATGAACTAGGTTAGTCAGTACACCATCCAGGCTTGTGTTGAACTGTAATATAATAAATATAATGGGGCCTTCATAAAAGGGAGTCTTGTCACACAATATTGCTCCTATTTCTCAATTAACTCTTTCCCACATACAACAAATCTGCAGCAGATAACTTTCAAAACATCTAGACAAAAGTATGGAAAATCTCAGTAAATGAAAGTATAATGACTGGGAAAAGTTAAAAACATTGTGGCAAAAGGAGAAATTGCTTGTTTTGAGCAATTTCTCCTTTTGTCACAATGTTTTCAAAAGTCGTCTGCTGCAGAATGCAACTACAAGTGGGAAAGGGTTAAACCCTATGTTATGTGTATGTCTTAATGATAATCATCTTACTGAGAAGGTTATTTTGAGCACCCACAACATAGTGATTAAATGAATCTTTATCTTAACAAAAAACCGCTGAAGACTGTAAGGCCGGATTGTCGGCAATTTGACCTTGAAAATTGACAAACCAAGGTCAAGGTCAAAGTAACCATACAAATCAATAGAACTTGTTACTGGTTACCTTCAGGCAAAGTTTCAAGTTTGTAACCCTTTCCAGTGCTGAGATTTTGCCTCAACCTGAAACTTTAACCACAATGTTGACATACAGACAGACGGACAGACGGACATCACCAATCTATAGACCAGAATTGCTAGAGAAATCCGGCCAAAAAGGAGTAAGCCCACTGATGTATGATTATGAATCAGGTAGACATGTCTTAAAAGGCTTAGCTGGAATTCCAACTAACAACCCCTAAATAAACCATTTTCCTGTTATGTTTTTAGCAGTCTGCTTTGAAAGCATCTCGCTATATGTGGGTACTATCTTGTATTTTGGAAGACTAAACGAAAACATTGTGGTAAAAGGATTTCCATTTATTGAAATGTTTTCAAAAGTTGTCTGCTATTTGGCATCAAATGTTATCTGTATCAGGGAAAGAAGTCAGAGCTGTAAGTACCAATTGAGATAATTTGTAGGCCAGCCAGTATTTTTAAAAAAAATTAATGACAAGTGTTAATCCTTTCCCTATCTGTCTCCCTGCTTTGTCAGGCGACAAATGATTGCCATGTGTCTCCCTGCCAAGACAGGCTAGACAAAAATACTCAGGGTATAGAAAGACTTACTGTGTAATATCTCTGGACAGTTCTGTCATTATATCTGTTACATAGTTTCTTATGTACAAAATGACGGTGATTCAGGATATCATTGGCTACCAAGGGCTCCTGAAACAGAAATCCAGTCATTCAATGATTTACTCATTAAATTCTATTCCAAATCTTGATTATTCTTAGAAATAAAAAATTATCAATAGAAAGAAAGAAAATCTACAGAGATGATAAAACAATAACAAATTTCCGCATACTGATTTCTTAAAGGTGCTGTGTATTCAAAAGACAAATAATGAATTTTCAAACATCCACAGATTAACTTGACCCTCACTTTCCAACTTCCATCAAAAGAATGAAAGAATTCTCAATTAATGAAAATATAATTAAATGTTTCTCACCTTGTGTGTAATATGTTGTTCCTCAACAGGTCCACGGCCATCTGGTTCTATCAGTGATGGATGAGCAATCATGTAACCATCATCATTCAAAAGGAAGCATCTACAACAGAATTGTACATCAATTAAAATAAATCTACAATCACACAGATAACAAAACACATCATTCAGACAAAAAATTCAAAAACAACTAGTGAGGTCCTGGAATCAGTCTACATCATTGGTCTCCATGTTTTCCCTATTCTTTAACCCTTTCCCACCTGCAGACACATTTTGACACATTTGCAGCTGACAACTTTTGAAAACATTGTGGCAAAAAGAGTAATCGCTATTGATGAGCAATTTCTCTTATTGCTACAATGTTTTCAATTATTGGTATATTCAATAATAATACTTTCATTTAAAGATAGCTTCCATAGTTTCTCACATGCATACACATTCAGACACATAGGAAGCAGACGATATTTAACTCTATTCAAACACTTAACTTTCAATTGAGTACATTATCAATAGTTTTGCCTTGAACATTTCAAAGTTGTCTGCTGCGAATTTGTACTGTGCTAAATAAAGTATAGGATGATTGTAACAGTTCTAGGGTAGAAATTGCTAAACATGGGTGAAAATGTGTTCTGTATCAGCAACTAGCTTAGATAATTCTCATATGTAAATCAAGTTACATATTAATTCTCATAACATAATATGAAGAACTGATACCCCTTTTCAAAGGATTATATGTGAGGCATGCCAATATATCGGCAATTGAATGTGTCTTCGTGCCAAAGCAGGCCACACAAAAAGGCATTGTTTCTGATTATAGGAAAAGCCCTACTCGTTTCTGAAAATACAATACAACTCATATGAAAATATTATGTATTAAGTTATGATCACTTACCTGACAGTTGTTTGTTTACACACAGCAATATTATCTAACAGCATTTTGTAGAAGTAGCCTAATGTCAGGTCCATACCCATCACAGCTACAATCTTATCATTACCACTGTGGAGAGACTGGGCCCTGCAAATAAAGTAGGGATGGCAACGATTAATCGGTTACTCGGTTAACCGTATGTCTTCCGATTAACCGGTTAGTAATTTAGGTAACCGAGTACTCGGAAAAAAAGATAAAATATATACACAGTTGTGTTTCACCTTTTGTTCTTTTCAATTTGTCACACGTAACTGACCTGAGAGGTCAATTATTCACACCTCGATTGGGAGTGTTTACATTACTGCGAAAACAACCGCACTCGATGTTATTGATGATCGTTTGTTTGTTTAGTGTTAATCGAATAATTGTCAATTAAAGGACGGTCTGTTTCTTTTAAAAAAACCTTTGATGTCTAATAAAGGTAGAAATTATATGATAATGACGTATACGGCATTTGTTTTGATAATGCAACTAATTGGAATGAATGTGATGAATTTGAACTGTTGTTTTCGTAAATTATTATTTACTAACACGATTAGAAGATTTAAAGAGTAATATGAAGTTTGTAACACATTTTCCCCTGAGTTAGTATTTAAAGATATGCAGCTATGTACCTCTTTCATTCGACATATTATAAATCGAATAACGGTAACTGCGTTTAAAAACATATCTACATAATACTGCCATAATGCCGCTGGGGATAACAAAGTAAAGTGCAGTTTGTGGTAATGAACAGCAATAACAAAACCAGAAATCTAGTGAATATTTAGTGTCTGTGAATCTATACGATTAACCGGATAACCGGTTACAAAATTGTACGAGTAACCGGTTAGTAATATCGGTAACCGTTGCCATCCCTAAAATAAAGTGATCAGAGTTTAACCCTTTCCCACATGTATACGCTTTCTGATGCCTCTGCAGCAGATGACGTTTGAAAACATTGTGCCTATAGGAGAAATTGCTCATTATGAGCAACGAATCAACTTCATCCAATAACCCTTTCCCTCATATAGACGCTTTCTGACGCCTCTGCAGCAGATGGCTTTTTGAAAACATAGTGTCAAAAGAAGAAATTTCTCCTTTTGCCACAATGTTTTCCACTTTTAGTCATAGATTATCCATTCAATTATAGAGATTTTCTATTTTGGGACAAAATGTGTTCAAAGTCGTCTGCTGCAGAATTGTCATATGAGGGAAATGGTTAATTATACTTTTATTCATATTCCACATTGTTGCAAGGATGATTTCAAAGTTGTCTACTGCAGAAATGTTGTATTTGGGAAAGGATCCGATAAACATTATTCATGAGAGAATGTCTAAGCCATAAGCAATAAATAGGTATCTGATGTTGATAAATTAAAATTTGAAGTTTCTTAGCAACAGCTTATATAGTTAATTGAACCTTTCTTATCAATTTGAGTATTTCTTTCCGTATTCCAAGATTATTTTCAACTCTGTATCATTATCATACATCCATTTTTCAATTGTAACTTTACCCGCAATGCTATTCAAAGCATATGACCCTTCCACACCTGTGGATTTTTTGTTTACACATTTGCAGAAAACATCTTTTGAAAACATTGTGGCAAAAGGAGAAGTTGCACATAATGAGTAATTTTTCCTTTTTGCCTCAATGTTTTCAAATCAATTCAATAATATTAATTTATTTCATACAGATTTACAACAATAAATGCTACTTGTTTTCAAAGTCTTCTTCCGTTTCCGGAAAGGATTTATATGTAGTTAGCAAAGGTAAGAGCTGAGGGAAGTAAAAGCAATGTTTAATAGGAATGTAGTATTTGTTAGTTAACCCAGAAACATTGATAACTCTCTTAAAGGTAAAGCAGATAAAATTATACTCACTGTCCTTCGAACACTGTATGACTGATGGTAACAATATAGCCAGCTCCACCCACATCCAAATAGGGGGCTGTCAACACAACTTGACCAGGGTACTTCATCGCTCTCTCATACCTATATATTGACAACATGAAACTTTCAAGGTAAATATTTATATAAATGCAATCCACAAACAAATTCTAAATGTTATGACTGCTTTAACCCTTTCCCTCATACAACAATTCTGCAGCAGACAACTTTGAACGAATTTTGTCAAAAAATAGAAAATAATTAAATGGATAACCTATGACTAAAAGTGTAAAAACATTGTGTCAAAAGGAGAAATTGCACGTTTTGTGCAATTTCTTCTTTTGTCACTATGTTTTCAAAAAGCTATCTGCTGCAGAGGCGTCAGAAAGCGACTATATGAGGGAAAGGGTTAAAGGCTACAACATGAGTAATGTATGCCACAGTTCATTCATCCTTTGGCTATACTTTTCAACACAACTCTGCCTGTATTTCTGATATATTCTACAATTAAGTTTGGTAGAATACAGAAACAAGAGGGCCATGGTGGCCCTTGATCCCTCAGCTGAAGTATGCCTACTGGTGTCCTTGTTTATTTACCAATCAACATAGCTTGAAGAAATATGATAGAGGGTCACCCAAGGAACAAATTTTTTCATTTGGTTGCCACAGAAACAAGAATTCTGCAGGGATCCAAAATTTGAAGGAATTCTGGAGAGTACATTGAGAGAATGCTTGCTGTGAAATTACATCCCAATTGACCCATTTGTTACCGGGGAGAAGATGTTGACCGACGCATGATGTACATAGGGCGATCACAATAACTCACCTTGAGCACTTCCTGTCCAGGTAAGCTAAAAATTAGTTAGAGTAAACGAAGCTCATTTAACCATTTTCCACATATAACAAATCTGCAGCAGGAGACTTTAAAAATATTAAGTAAAACATATAGAAACTCTATAAATGAAAGAACAATTACTGAATAAAGTTGAAAATATTGTGACAAAAGGAGAAATTACAAAAGGTTTCTACCGCAGGTGTCAGAAAACTTCTATATATGTGAAAGGGTTAACAAAATACATACCAGGGTTGTTTTGTGGGGTCATAAGTTTCATCAAACAAGGCACCGGGATAAGATCTGAATACCCCACTAGGGGTCGTTACAAATCTCCGGATAATGTAATCCTGGAGTTCACTAGCTTGAAACCGTCCCTTCCATACCTTGTCAATCCCAGCAGTAGCAGCGACGTCATTTCTTACTGTGTCCTATAACAATCATATTAATTTTATGAAATGTCTTTTGTAGATTATGTCACATTTTTACCTGATTTATACAAATATTCATTAAAGGCAAATTTTCCTTTTCAAGCAACAACTTTTATTCTGTCTCACTATAAAGATTTAAAACTTTTTCATCTTCAAATTATATACAAGAGGGCCATGATGGCCCTACATCGCTCACCTGATTTAATAGAACTTTAATAGTTTTCAAAGTTTTATACTCTATAAATATAAGGACAAGCCCCACCCCCTTGCGGCCATGTTTTTCAACGGATCGGAAATATTTGAACAAGCTTGGTAGGGGGTGCCCGAAGGAACATTTGTGCAAAATAATTTTTAAATCGGGCCAACACTTATGAACAAGAAGATTTTTTAAGATTTGGCAATTTTCCCCTTTTCTGATGCTGCAGCAACCAAAGTTCTACTTGGAATGAAATTCTTTGAACAACTTTGAAAGGGGACCACCTAAGGACCATTTCTGTGAAATTATTTTGAAATCTGGCCAGTACTTTTGAACAAGAAGATTTTTTAAAGTTTTAACAATGCACATATACGGAAAACAAGCCCCGCCCCCTTGCGGCCATGTTTTTCAACGGATCGGAAATATCTGAACAATATTAGTAGAGGGTGCCCTAAGGAACATTTGTGCAAAATAATTTTCAAATCGGGCCAGCACATTTGGACAAGAAGATTTTTTAAGATTTGGCAATTTTCCCCTTTTCTGATGCCGCAACAGCCAAAGTTCTACTTGGAATTAAATTCTTTGAACAACTTTGAAAGGGGACCACCTAAGGACCATTCCTGTGAAGTTATTTTGAAATCATTGGTTTAGTAGAAGAAGTCATTTGTAGGAAATTGTTAACAGACGGACGGGACGGACAGACGACGACGACGAACGCCGGACATTCAGTGATCACTTAAGCTCACCTTGCACTTCGTGCATAGGTGAGCTATAAAGCGGATTCTCAAAACAATATAAATGTATCAGAAATGGATTTAAGTTAGGGTATATCAATCAATTTTGGAAACAATGTAGGCCACAGTGTGGTATACATCACATTTTTTCCTTTTGCCACAATGTTTTCTACTCTATTCAATGATTATGCTCCCAACTGTAGAGATTTTCCATATTTTTGCTTAGTTTTTTTTCCCAGTCCTCTGCTGCAGATTTGTTGTATGTTGGAAAGGGTTAATCCTATCCCTTATATAGACGCATTCTGACGCCTATGGAGCAGACGGCATTTTGAAAACATGTCAACAAAAGAAGAAATTGCTCAAAACCAGCAATTTCTCCTTTTGTCACCATGTTTTCAACTCCATTCAATTATTGTACTTTCATTTACAGGAAGTTTCGGGTATGCTTTCATGTCGTCTGCTGCAGATTTGGTGTATGAGGGAAAGGGTTAACATCTGGTCATGGATTATTTACCTTTAATCCTGGATTACTGATAAGCCTTGTATCATCCTTCATGTAAGCCACATAACTTTGAACCATCCTCTTATTAACACCTTGACTCAGGTGTTCAAATGGATTGATGAAACTATTGGCGGACAGAAACACCGTGCTCGACTCTGAATACAATGAAACAACAAAATTCTATCAAGTACATGTATGATGTCAATGTGAAACATGTCACGGAAGTATAATTTTCGAACATTATAAAATATGACTGTAACTTTTGACCTTTTCCCCCTGCACCCCCCCCCCAAAAAGTCAACATTTTATTATCTTAGTACCAGACAAATTCAACTTGTTACTAATGAATGAAATGAATAAATATGATTTCTTAAAGTAATAGTAATTGTGAACGCAAATATAATCTCAAACTAGATCACATGATTTACCCAGAAAAACAGTTGCAATTGGTCAATGATAATCAAAAGATAATCCAATACTGTAACGGTGTTTGCTAATCAATGAAACATGTTAAAACAACTTGACCAGTGGCCAGTTCACCCTCTCTCTCAAGTGTTTAATGTCTTCCCTGCAAAAGCATTCCAGACACTATTTCAAGACAACTGGCTACCTTCACAAAAAAACCTAAAACACATTTGTGGAAGATGAATGGTACTACTCATAACAACTTTTGCCAGTTGTCGGTCGAGTCCAGATTTAAACATATGACTCAAGGATCAACAGACCTTACATTACTGACTGAGCAATTGCAGGTTTATACTGTTATAGGTTCTATTTACCTGTGGTGGCGAGCTGTTTGAGGTGCATACACATGGTGGTTGTGGGTAGAATATCCAGTCTGTGGTACACAAGGTCAGGTAAACTCTCTGTAATCAAACATACACAATATTAAAACTTTCCCACATACAGACACATTTTGACGCATCTGCAGGATATTGACTTTTGAAGACAGGCACAAAAGGAAAAAATGCTCATATTGAGACATTTCTTCTTTTGGCATTATGTTTTCAACTCTGTCCAATAATTAAATTTTAATTTGTAAATAGATATTATATATTCTTATTCATCTTCTACTGATTTTCCTATGTGGGAAAAGGTAAAAAGTTAACCCGATATAGCATTTTATTGTTTCCTGTTTTGAAAAAATATCGTAACAATTTTAAGTTAATTTAGTTTCATAGATGAAAATGTTACAGGAAAATGAAACATTGCAAAAGAAAAGGGTGAAGGCTCTCCTTTTCCCAACATGTATCTGCTGTGAAAGCTGTGTTGTCTGAAAAAGGTATAGACTGAACCCCTTGTCAAACAGACAAACCTTCTGATAACTGTTTACCCTTTCCCACATACAACAAATCTGCAGCAGACGACTTTGAAAACATCTCAACAATAGCATGGAAAATCTCCCTAAATGAAATTGTACTTATTGAATAGTTGAAAACATTGTGTCAATAGAGTTGTTAAAAGTCGTCTGCTGCAGAGGCGTCGGAAAGCAACTACATGAGGGAAAGGGTTAAAGACATCTCTAGAAAACAAAAACAAAAGTAGAAATTGTGAGAAGCACTTTTACCAAAAAATGTATTTTCAATTTTTCACATTTTCCTATTTGTTATACAGTTGTTTTAAATTTGGTATGTGGAATAATAATATTGCTTGGTTCCATATAACTACATATCATGTAAGCATCAAATTTTCGCCTCAATCATTGGTCTATTATGCCAATAGACACTAGTCTGTGAGATAAATATCTATCCCTTTTTCTATGGCCATTAAGCAAGGAAGCCTTTCATACAATTTTTATATAATGTAGGAGAGTTTTGTAACTTACCATGGTTGTTTAAATATTTAACCATATCTTGTTTATCTGTAACCTTCATGACCATTATAAATGGCGTATTGTCAACCTGTGAAAGAACAGTTACAATTAATGCTTTCCCCCATACAGACGCTTTTTGATGCCTCTGCAGCAGACAACTTTTTATAGCATTCAACTCTATTCAATGGTTTGACTTTCATTTATAGATGTTTACCATATTTTTTTAATCAAAATGTTTTTAGAAATCATCTGCTGCAGATTTGTTGTACTTTGGAAAGGGTTTAACCCTTTCTGACACCTCTGCAGCAGACGATTTAGTGAAAACATTGTGACAAAAGAAGAAATGGCTCAAACAAGCAATTTCTTCTTTTGTCACCACGTTTTCAACTCTTATTCAATTATTGTTTTTATTTAAAGAGATTTTCTGTGCTTTTACGTAGACGTGTTCAAAGTCGTCTGTTGCAGATTTGTTGTATGTGGAAAAAGGTTTAAACACATGACCTAATCAAAGTACCAGATACTGTAAACAACCCGATCAAAATTGCATCAACAATTTATTCAAAACTGAAAAGATTGCATAAAAATATACAATTTGATCAAAAACATTTTCAAAAATCGTTTTGCGAGTGTTGCTGCTGAAATGATCTATTATTAAATCTGAATAATTAAACAGGAGAAATTCAAACATTTATCTCCTATATTAAGTAAGCATTTTTTGTTTAAAAATAAACAAAACAAGATGTGTTTGTGAAACACTGATGCCCCCCAATGGCAACATCTAGGTCAAAGGTCAAGGTCGCAAGGTATACACATGTGAAATATGGTAGCCTTACCTGTTATTGTTTAAAAGTAGTGGGGAAGGTTAAAAAAAAAATTGAGAATGGCAACATCTAGGTCAAAGGTCAAGGTCGCAAGGTCAAAAATGTTGGTACTGACAGAAAGGTCATGTCACAAGGAATACACATGTGAAATATGGTAGCCGTATCTGTTATGGTTCAAAAGTAATGGCCAAGGTTAAAGTTTTTTTCGAGAATGGCAACATCTAGGTCAAAGGTCAAGGTCGCAAGGTCAAAATTGTTGGTACTGACAGAAAGGTCATGTCACAAGGAATACACATGTGAAATATGGTAGCCGTACCTGTTATGAAAAGAAGTGTTCAAGGTTAAAGTTTTTTTTTGAGAATGGCAACATCCTAGGTCAAAAATGTTGGTACTGACAGAAAGGTCATGTCACAAGGAATACACATGTGAAATATGGTAGCCATATCTGTTATGGTTCAAAAGTAATGGCCAAGGTTAAAGTTTTTTTTCGAGAATGGCAACATCTAGGTCAAAGGTCAAGGTAAAAAATGTTGGTACTGACAGAAAGGTCATGTCACAAGGAATACACATGTGAAATATGGTAGCCGTACCTGTTATGGTTCAAAAGAAATGGCCAAGGTTAAAGTTTTTTTCGAGAATGCAACATCTAGGTCAAAGGTCAAGGTCGCAAGGTCAAACATTTTGGTACTGACAGAAAGGTAATGTCACAAGGAATACACATGTGAAATATGGTAGCCGTACCTGTTTTGGTTCAAAAGTAGTGGTCAAGGTTAAAGTTTTTTTCGTGCACAGGCCAAAAACTACATCTAGGTCAAAGGTTCAAGGTCGCAATGTCAAAAATGTTGGTACTGACAGAAAGGTCATGTCACAAGGAATACACATGTGAATATGGTAGCCGTACCTGTTATGGCTCAAAAGTAGTGGTCAAGGTTAAAGTTTTTTTTGTGCAGACAGACAGACAGACGTGCAACAGACAGGCCAAAAACTATATGCCCCCCGAACGGAGATTCTGGGGGGGCATAATAAAACAACCAATAGCTATAAAGCCCTTCAGAAAATGATAACAATTTACAATACACTTCTAAGTACAATGGGTACAAAACTTACCTTTTTCAAATATAGTTTGAATAGAACACCTCATATGTAACTATTACACCGGATGTGTTGGTACTCCTTCACATATAACGTCTGTTCCCCTTCTGACATCCTAAAACAACATAATACATTACACAGTTAGACCAAGAAAAGATTTAGGAAGAAAGCTTCTGGAAAAGTGTTACCGTAAAGAAAAGACTAGAATAAGGTAATCTGGTATAAACTTTTTATTTATTTATGAAATCACCCTTTCTCATGTGGATGCATTCTGACACATCTGCAGCAGACGACTCTTGAAAACGTTGTGATAAAAGAATAAAATCTCATGATGAGTAAATTCTGCTTTTTGCCCTAGACTTTTATTTATGCAGGACTTTAAATATTTTTACCAAAATATTTTGAAAGTCGTTTGCTGCAGATTTGCTGCAGATTTGTTGCATGTGGTAAGAGGGCCAATTGAGGCTTTATCCTCCCTTTTTGACAGTATTTCAGCAATACAAAGGTGACACAGAACACTTATCCATGATCCCAGATGCCATACAAATCATGACTATTTTGATTGATTTAATGGGTATTTGCCATTTTCAATTTTTTTTAGTCCTATCATGCAGCTAGTTGATCTACTCATGTGTTTCCTGGCTTTCTTACACCAATACTCCAAGGAAATGGCTCCTTTTCCACAAACTCATAGATTGTTAGCCCATTTGTGGTATACAAATGAAGCTTGTTGCATCGAGTTTTGTCAAATGCCAAAACAAGTAAAAATTGACAGAGCTGGGGTTCACACTATTTTGAAAGGAAGTGCTACCTGAGAATGTTACTCCTGACATCCTCAAATCCAGGTACGTTCTCGTAGTGCCATATGTCAGTGTGCATCGGCTGCATAGAGGTTTTGATGGGGCGGGTGAAAGATGGATGCATAATTGTATAACCTGAAAGAAATTTCACATTGTTAACCCTTTCCCTGATATCAAAATCATTTGATAGATCTGCAGTTGTTGGTTAAGAAAACACTTTGGGAAATGGAGAAATTACTGGATAAGAGCAAAATTATCCTTTCCAACAAAGTTTTCTAATCTGTAGTAAAATTTTACTTCAAGTTTTCAAAATGTTTTGTTTTCTTTTTCTGATATTTATTAGAAAAGAAGGAAAACTCAGGACAAGTGATAATCCTGTGCATATCGAGAGACATTTTTCATTGCTCGCTCACATTGATATTTTGATAACAACCTCATACATAGATTACATTTTTCATTAATTTGTCATACTGTCCAGTGTTAGAACAACACTATTTCTCATAGCTTACTCATGTACTAGAGTTGTCACTTTAAATGCCAAGAGCTTACCATCAATTAATTTGAGCCAATCCTAGGGTCTTTGACTCAACACTTTAGCATAGATTAACCCTTTCCCTCATATAGACGCTTTCTGACGCCTCTGCAGCAGACGGCTTTTTGAAAACATAGTGACAAAAGAAGAAATAGCTCAAAACGAGCAATTTCTTCTTTTGCCACAATGTTTTCCACTTTAGTCATAGGTTATCCATTCAATTATAGAGATTTTCCATTTTTTGACAAAATATGTTCAAAGTCGTCTGCTGCAGAATTGTCATATGAGGGAAAGGGTTAACCGTTAAAGTTACATTTGCTTACAACTAGTGAAACAACAGTATGCATGTGCACATGCTCATCCCTAGACATGGCACATTTTAAAAGTCATTAGTTTGATTCATCTTATACACCTATGTTATGAATAACTTCTGAAAACTGTTTAGCAAAGGAGAAGTTTTCATTACTTTTCTCCCTTTTCCATAAATATATATATTTGTTCAATATACCATATACACTTTCATTCACCTAGCATACATTCATTTCATATCATCTTTACTTTCTATTAATGTTTTAATTTACAAAAGTGTAAAAAAATATACTTTTCAAAACACCTTTCTTGTTCATGCATGAAATGCAGAAAATCAACATTTAAAAATTGGTTTGGTAAATTGCTCATTATAAGCCGTCATTAAATCTTATTTTAACCCCTTCATGCATACAACTTTGAAACAACTATACAAAAACATTGAAAATCTTTGTATCTAACAGTATCTTTTATTGAAATGAGTTGAAAATAATGTGGCAAAAGGAGTAAATTGCTCGTCTGCAGCATAATATGTGTAAGTGGGGAAGGGTACAATTTGGAAGAAGAGTCTAAGACTAGCAATATACCTTTATTGTTGGAAAGGGTACAATTTGGAAGAAGAGTCTAAGACTAGCAATATACCTTTATTGTTGGGAAGGGTACAATTTGGAAGAAGAGTCCAAGACTAGCAATATACCTTTATTGTTGGGAAGGGTAAAATTTGGAAGAAGAGTCTAAGACTAGCAATATACCTTTATTGTTGGGAAGGGTAAAATTTGGAAGAAGAGTCCAAGACTAGCAATATACCTTTATTGTTGGGAAGGGTAAAATTTGGAATAAGAGTCCAAGACTAGCAATATACCTTTGTTGTTAGGAAGGCCAAAATTTGGAAAAAGAGTCCAAGACTAGCAATATACCTTTATTGTTAGGAAGGCTAAAATTTGGAAGAAGAGTCCAAGACTAGCAATATACCTTTATTGTTAGGAAGGCTAAAATTTGAAAGAAGAGTCCAAGACTAGCAATATACCTTTATTGTTGGGAAGGGTTTAATTAGGAAGAAGAGTCCAAGACTAGCAATATACCTTTATTGTTCACAAGAAACACGTAAGATTCGTCCTCTTTGTTGTAGTATGTGATGTCTTGTACTAGATCCTCCATATACAAATCAACACCACTGATACCTATGGGCTTCTTGTAGTGGACAACTGGCTGGCTTATACTCATTGCCAGGGCTGGAAAAAACAATAAACGGTTTTCATTAAATAATTGTTAGATGTGTATGCAGCTGATAAATTGTGTGAACATTGCAAGAAAAGAAGAAATTGATCATAATTGGCTTCTCTTTTTTATCTTAAGATTTCATGATGATCCATGCAGTTTTTCAATCTCTTAAATTAAAAAGTATTGAACTCTTTCCCTCATATAGACGCTTACTCACGCCTCTGCAGCAATCAAAACGAGCAATTTCTCCTTTTGCCACAATGTTTTCCACTTTTAGTCATAGGTTATCCATTTAATTATAGAGATTTTCCATCTTTTGACAAAATATGTTTGAAGTCGTCTGCTGCAGATTTGTCGTATGAGGGAACGGGTCTAGTGACAGATTGATGAAATGTTTTTTTTTTACCCTTTTTGTTATACATACAACTTTAAAAAACCTCAGCGACAGTTATATGTAAACAAAAAGCGGTAAAAGACAAATTATTCATCATCATCTTTTCCAATAGTGATAACATCTCTGAATCAAAATCATCAGAGCAATTGTCAAGATGTCACAATTTCTTTTTAACATTTTCAAATCTTAATTCATTTAATCAGGTAAACGGACATCAGAATACCTACCTCCATCTGCTTTATCTATGTAAGGTAGAGAAAACACCGCCTCCTCTGGCACAGGTTTGTTGAACGGGAGATAAAACCTTCCTACTGTCAGACTCAAGTCCATCGTCGAGTTAACCGCTACCATCATACCTCGCTGAAATTCAAAAATATATTTCATTGTTAACCCTTTCCCAAATACAATAAATCTGCAGCAATCTCCATAAATGAGAGTTAAATTATTAAAAAGAGTTGAAAACATTGTGGCATAAGGAGGAATTGCTCGTTTTGATAAAACGATAACACAAAAAAGTTCCTAACGGTACGTACTCTGATTGGCATTTGACTCCTTGGTTTAACATTGTACTTGGTGAAGTTCTGGTTGGCAATATCTTGTAGGAAACTTTTCTCATACATAATCGGCTTGTTGTCTGCAAAATACATATATTTTAAATAAACATGTTAAAGTGCTTTATTGGATGAGATAAATCCTTTTACCCATAGGATAACGCCAGTTTCCCTTATGTAATGATATAAGGTCAACAACATGATAGACTCAGTGGTCATCACAACATCACCATTAATCCTTTCCTACATGCAACAACTCTGCAGCAGACGACTATGAAACATAACAAAAAATAAATTGGAAACTCCTTTTAAATGAAATTAAAATAATTGAAAAAGAGTTGAAAATATGGTGACAAAAGGAGAAATTGCTTGTTTTGAGCAATTTCTTCTTTTGTCGCCATGTTTTCACAAAGCTGTCTGCTGCAGAGGCATCAGAAAGCGTCCATATGAGGGAAAGGGTTAACATAGCCTCTTTTATAAAATCTATGCAAGTAATGTCATCCTGTTCAACTACTGCTTTAGCACTTGTTTGGGGTCATACACCGCTTTCAACAATATTTCAGTTATCATGGCATTCCCTAGGTATATTTCTACTATTGCTGGTAAGTTCATCCTGACACCAGCCCGTTATTGTAATGCTATTCCAAGGATCCCGAGGGTCAAGGAGGGAAGCCTTTTACCCTTTCCCACATACAACAAATATCAAGAGCAGATGACTTTGACGATTTTTTTCCTCAAAATATGGAAACTGTCTTTAAAGGAAAGTTTAATAATTAAATATCATTGAAGACATTGTGGCAAAAGAAGAAATTGCTCATTATGAGCAATTTCTCCTTTTGCCAAAATGTTATCAAAAGGCGTCGTCTGCAGGGGCGTCAGAAAGCCTCTACATGTGGGAAAGGGTTAATACCTTTTTTTAAATCTTTGGTATGACCCAACCGGGGAATTGAACCTAGTTCTCCTGCTCTTCAGGTTTGAACTCTAATATATAATGTCGCAATGTTTTCAATTCTATTCAATAATTATACTTGGCATTAATAGATATTTTCCATGGTTTCAAAGTCATCAAGTGCAGATTTGGTGTAAGTGGGAAAGGGTTAACTAAGAATGCAAAGCAACAGAATCAAGGCACCAATAAAGAATATGCATAGAGAGCTTTACATCTTTTCATCCGTCTAAAATCCTTTGAACAGGTGTTAACCCTTTCCCACATGCAGACACATTTTTACATATTTGCAGCAGAAGACTTCTGAAAACATTATGAGCATTTTCTGCTTTTGTCACAATGTTTACAAGACTATTCAATAATTATTCCTTAACCCTTTCCCAGATATAGACACTTTCTGACTCCTCTGCAGCAGACAGCTTTTTGAAAACATAGTGACAAAAGAAGAAATTACTCAAAACAAGCAATTTCTCCTTTTGCCACAATGTTTTCCACTTTTAGTCATAGGTTATCCATTCAATTATGGAGATTTTCTATGTTTTGACAAAATATGTTCAAAGTCGTCTGCTGCAAGAATTGTTGTATGAGGAAAAGGGTAAAATTTATGGAGATTTTCTATATTCTAACTGGAAGTTTTCAAAGATGTCTGCTTCAGATGACCTATATGAAAAGGGTAAAGGTTTTATTGGATAGAATAAAACCTTTAAAGGATAAACTTTAAACCAGATGAAACGTAATTCTTTCGATAATCGAGTTTGTGGTTATGCATGTTAGGGTGCAACTGCACCAGCTGCATCATAAATTAATTGGCTATTAACCATTTACCTCATATAGACGCTTTCTGACGCCTCTGCAGCAGACGGCTTTTTGAAAACATAGTGACAAAAGAAGAAATTGCACAAAACGTGCAATTTCTCCTTTTTGTCATAGGTTATCCATTCAATTCAGGAGATTTTCTATGTTTTGACAAAATACATTCAAAGTCGTCTGCTGCAGAATTGTCGTATGAGGGAAAGGGTTAAATTGTAATGCTATCTGAGCAACCCTAACCCTTTCCAACATACCACAAATCTGCAGTTGATGAATACATCTATAAATGAAAGTATAGTTAATTAAAACAGTTTAACCCTTTCCCTCATGTGTCTGCAAGTGGGAAAAGGTTAATATTGACTTACTATCGATGACAGCATAGGTATTGATGATGACTTTATTATCCCTGCGTCCATTCTCGGTAGAAATGACATCCATTACATCTTTAGCTTCGGTGAGAGATGACAACAACCCTCGACTGATGTAAATAATCATCACATTATCTGAAATCATCAACATTATAACTTTGTTATTCAAATAAACAATTCATTGTTTACAGATAAATAACATCATCTGCAATCATAAACATTATAATTATCCCTTTCCCACCTATAGACGCTTTCTGACGCCTCTGCATCAGACGACTTTGGAAATCATTTTGGTATGAGGAGACATTGCTCATGATAAGCAATGTCTCCTTTTGCCACAATGTTTTCAATTCTTTTCAATAACTATACTTTATTTTTTTGCGATTTTTCATACTTGTTTTCGGAGTCGTCTGCTCTGGATTTGCGGTAAAGGGATAACTACATGTAGATGCATTTCCGCTCATGTGCAGCAGATCACTTTTGAAAAGACTGCCACAATAGATTGCTATTCTCTATACGATAATTTCATTATCATTCAAAGAAGTTTTTTAACATGTTTGCATAGATGTTCTAAAGGTCGTCTGCTGCAGATTTTGGGAAATTGGATAAATTGTTTCACATGAGCCCTTGTCCATTTCCTTATAATGACTGTAAATATTTAAGAAGATTTTAAAACATAGGGTAAACAACCCTTTCCCACATACAACAAACCTACAGCTGACGACTTTGAAAACATCTAAGCAAAAACAAGGAAACTCTTGATAAATGACAGAACAATTTTAAAATAAAGTTGAAAACATTGTGGCAAAAAAGGAGAAATTGCTCATTATGAGCAATTCCAACTTTTGTCATAATGTTTTCGTCTGCTGCAGAGAGGGGTAAGAAAGCATCTGTATTTTGGAAAAAGTTAAGTGTGTTTGAACTGTTCCAACTGAACTCAATTACACAATTCATCCATTGCTATCACTTATTTTAACCCAATGAGCATGGCAATTCAAGTATGAAGATAACTTTCTGATCAATATACATCATAACAGAAAACTCCAAATTAATCAACGTTTCAAACAGATTTTCAGAAATGCCAATACACATTTATTTATCATGTTCACTGAAGGATAATAAAACTGAAGCAATTTTGTTTGTCTGATTGTATTGTGTTTTACGCCATTTTAAACAATTATATCACAGCGATTCCTGGGTAAGTTACAAGTACTATTGGTCCATTTATCCTGACCCCAGCCAGTCAGCCGTAATGCTAACCCCACAATCGTGAGTGTCAACGAGGGAAAGCCAACTCATAACCCTTTGCCAACAAATCTGTAGCATACAACTTTAAAAACATCTAGGCAAATATTTTCTTAACAGTTATGAATGAAAGGGAAATGTTTAAATAGAGTTAAAAATATCGTGACAAAAAGGAGAAAATTGTTCATTAATCCCTTTCCCTCAAACGACAATTCTGCAGCAGACGACTTTATACATATTTTGTAAAAAAATAGAAAATCTCTATAATTGAATGGATAACCTATAACTAAAAGTGGAAAACATTGTGGCAAAAGGAGAAATTGCTCGTTTTGAGCATTTTCTTCTTTTGTCACTATGTTTTCAAAAAGCTGTCTGCTGCCCATACGTCAAAATGTGTCTGGATGTGTGAAAAACTAAACTAGGTAGAGATTGATTTACCTGTCTTTTGCTGTGTCAGTGGGGGTACTACCATCTGGAAGGCTCTCTGAAAGCCCAGAGAATGATTTGTGGAGACTAAAAAATAATCAATTTATGATTAACATACAGATTGGTCAACTTTCAATGATAATACATGTATATTCTTAGTTGTCCTGATGGCTTCAAGAAAAATAGTTGTAATTACATCTTGTAACAACATATTATAGTCACAACCATTTTGCATATAAAGCCAAATAATTCTACTATGAGAACAAATGAAATGTACCATTTCAAAAATTGAAAATATAGTTTTTCATTCAGAGTTGAAAATGCTGTGAGGAAAAGTAATGAGCAATTTCTCCTTTTTCACATTATGTTCAAGTTCTCTAATTAAGTGAAAAGATACAGCTGTTACCTGATATAGCCATGTGTTTATTCATCTCAAGCAGTTGACATATAAAAACATTGTCGGATAAGGAGGGAAAAATTCATTTCGTCAAAATAGCACTTAAACACTTTTCAGATGTTAATTTATTTCTCAAATGTTTTCAAAGTAGATGACACTGAAAATTGATATCAGGTAAACAATCAACAAATTGTCCAAGAATTTTACAGGTAAAAGGTATAAATTTCCCACATATAACAAATATGCAGGAGACAACTTTGAATACTGATAGGAAGAAATATGGAAAATCTCCATAAAAGAAAAAAAAAATGAAAGTATATTCATTGGAAAGATTTTAATAACATTGGAACAAATGAAAAAATTGCTCATCATAAGCAATTTCTCAATATGCTCTTATGATTTCAGAAGTCGTCTGCTGCAGGTGCTTCAAAAAGTGTCTTCAAGTGAGAAAGAGCTTAGCCCATTGGTTGAGTATGAATAATGCTGTATACAATGACATTTGTCAATTATCAGAAAGAATGGATTTGACTGGTGGCGTAACTAGAATGGAGCTATCACGGCTTGACTATTATGATCAATAATCAAATACAGTGTTATTTGAAGAAGTGATATGCATCATACCATCCTCTTTTTCCAAATTGTCGATAAATCTGTTGAAGAAGAATTTTGTTTCAAATGTAACGGGTACAAGCTTGTTTTTAACACACAAGTCATCTCGTGGATATGATACGTCTGCTGCTAAACCAATCACTGCAACCTGAAATAATTACACTCATAAATCAGTCACAGTAATACAAAATCTGTTCATGTGATAAAATTTGTACTGCAAATGCTTTGAAAACATCCTTGTATAAGCTTCAATAACCCTTTCCCACATACACCAAATCTACAGCAGACTACGTTGAACATGTCTACTCAAAGATATGAAAACAATTTTTTATTGAAAACTTTGTTGCAAAAGGAAAAGTTGCTTGTTTTGAGCATTTTCTCCTTTTGTCATGTTTTCAAAAGTTGTCTGCTGCAGATGCGTCAAAATGCGTCTACAGGTGGAAAAGGGCTAATTGGAAGTATACTTTTGCAACAAGAGGATCATGATAGTCCTAATATCGCTCACATTTTTATATAATATATACATATACAGAAAGCTAACCTCGTCCCCTGGTGGCCATGTTTTCAAAGGAACAGAATAATTTGAACAAATTTGTTAGAGGATCATCCCAGGAGAAATTATTTTCAATTCAGGCAATTACTTTTGGACAAGAAGATATTTAAAAGTTTTAAAGCTTTAAGAGAAAGTGAAATATTGCAAATAGGTGTCTGGTCTAATCTTATCATGTACAGGAAGTCAAACCAATGGAGCTTCAACTCTAGATTGTTTTCCAAGAAGTTGCAGGTTTTATTTTTTAACCCTTTTCCACATAAAAGACAATTTCCACATAAAAGACAATTTCTGACACTTCTGCAGCAGACGACTTCTGAAAACATTGTTGCAAAAGGGAGAAATCGCTTTAAATGAGCAATTTTATATTTAAGCACAATGTTTTTAACTTAAATGCATTAATTGTTCTTTCATTAATAGAGAGTTTCCATATTTTTGACTAAATGTTTTCAAAATCGTCTGCTGCAGACTTGTTGTAAGGGGGGGGGGGGGGGGGGGGGGGGGGGGGGGGGGGGGGGGGGGGGAAGGGTTAATATACTGGGGAACAGTAAAGGCTCTTGCAGCAGATGACTTTTGATAACATTGTGACAAAAGGAGAAATTGCCACAATGTTTTCAATTTTATTCAACAATTTTGATATCATTTATAGAGCTAGTTCAATGCAGTCTGCTGCCTATTTTTTGTATGTGGGAAAGGGTTAAAGGTATTATCAACACATCTGCAGCAGACAACTTTTGAAAACATTGTGCCAAAAGGAGAAATTGCTCAAAGTTTTCAACTTTTTTCAGTAATTATACCTACAATTTTAGAGATTATCCATATTTTTGAGTAGACATTTTTAAAGTCATCTGCTGCAGATTTGCTGTATGTGGGAAAGTGATAAGAGCTGGTATGAGCTGTTAGTTTGATGTTATAGAAGGAGTGCTAATTCACTGACTGGTAAACACATAATGCTGCAGGAAGCTTTCTCTCTGTGAATGCAATCAGAGGAAATTATAGAAACCGCTTTGGAAACAAACCCAGTAATTCTCTAATTACCCAAATTAATTCAGTCAATTCTTTTGATCTATGGCAGAGCTCCAGATAATGTGTGTATTTGATGCTCTTATTTCCTTTTTAGGTTCAAAAACCCTTTATTGTAGATACTCATAAGTCATTTCTTTGGGATGATTCTGTTGAGTACCAATGACATAGGGATTGGTCGGGGTAATGAGAGGAATATTGTGGGGGGGAAGCACTGTTTTGCTAGATGCTCTTGGTCTCTGTTGATAGCACTTGAATAGACCCAGTTTCAGTTAGTTTTCTAATTTTTTTGCGGAATTTTCCTTTTTTTTATGTGTTTATACCTGCTTTGTGTGTTTCGTTTTATGGTTTTTTTTCTAAAGTAATAAACCAACACTCATGTTCCTTTTACACATTAAAGAAATTGAGGAAAATAGTTATACACTGCCTAAAAACCCATCATTATTTGGGGATACAAAAAATAAAACAAGAGTTTTTCCCTATATATTTCTATGTAAAACAGGTGACCCCCAGGAGTATAATTTGAACAATCTTAGTAGAAGACCACTAGACCATTGTACTCACCATATAGCTAAGCTTTTAAGGCCTTTCGGTTTCAGACAAGAAGATTTTCAAAGTTTTTCCCTATATATATATCTCTTTATAAACGGGTGATTTTTTGAGCGGGGCCCATTTTGACCCCAGAGGCATAATTTGTCCTCTTGGTAGAGGACAACTAGATATTGCAACACTACCAATATCTAAGCTCTAGGCCTGAGGTTTCAGACAAAGAGATTTTCAAAGTTTTTCCCTATATGTCTCTTTATAAAACAGGTGACCCCTAGGATGGGGCCAATTTTGACCCCAGAGGCATATTTGAACAATCTTGGTAGAGGACAAGTAGACAATGCTACAAACCAAATATCTAAGCTCTTGGCCTTTCAGTTTCAGACAAGAAGATCTTCAAAGTTTTTCCCTATATATATCTCTATGTAAACCAGGTGACCCTCGGGCGTGGCCAATTTTGACCCCAGGGGCATAATTTGAAATATTTTTGTAGAGAACCAGTAGACAATGCTTAGTAACACATTAAATATCTAAGCTCTAGGCCTTTCAGTTTCCGACTCAGAGAAAAAGATTTTCAAAGTTTTTCCCTATATATCTCTTATGTCAAACAGGTGATGACAGGGTAGGCCAATTTTGAACCAAGGGGTTTAATTTGAAGACTTTTTTGTAGAGGACCACCAGAAAATGCTACATACCAAATATCTAAGCTCTATGCCTTTCAGTTTCAGACAAGATATTCAAAGTTTTTCCCTATATATCTCTCTATGTAAAAACAGGTAGGCCTTTTGGTTTCAGAGGGGATTCCAATAGCTCACAAGCACTTCGTGCAGAGGTGAGCAAAAAGAAAATGATGCTAAAAAAGATGCTTTACCCTATCGTTTTCTGTGAAGGAAGAGATAAGACTTCTAGCAATGGTTTTTGCCATGATGACCTGCATGGCGCTCAGAGAATTCCCATGGTCCATCATAATTATCACATGTTTCGACTGGGGCTGCATAGTGGACACATAGACATCCCTGAAAAGAGAACAAGTAAAGTCACATGAGTAGTGCTTCGGGGGAAAAAAAATCCTATCAGTATTTGAGATAAAGCAAAGATTAAGGTCTGTCTGCAAATATAATGCTTTCTGATCACAGTGTTCAAACAAACATGACTTGTGTCTCCTGCAATGTATCAGTTAGTGAAAGTTTGACAGACATACATTGGAGAAGCAATTCCCTGCCAAGGAAGTCAACACAAAAAATATTAATCCATTAATTCAGAAGTTTCTTGATAACCACTGTAAATAATTCATGACAATGACGGATTCAGATCAGACTGTGCAAACATACAGGATGGTCTGGGTACACATTGATTACACAATCCCGAACACTTTTAAAATTACCCTTATCCCTTTCCCTCATACGGCAATTCTGCAGCAGACGACTTTGAACGTATTTTGTCAAAACATAGAAAATCTCCATAATTGAAAGGATAACCTATGACAAAAAGTGGAAAACATTGTGGCAAAAGGAGAAATTGCACGTTTTGTGCAATTTCTTCTTTTGTCACTATGTTTTCTAAAAGCCGTCTGCTGCAGAGGCGTCAGAAAGTGTCTATATGAGGGAAAGGGTTAAACAACAAATCTGCAGCAAAAGTTGTCAGCAGATGTGTCAAGATGCATCTACAGGTGGGAAAGGGTTTATGTTGGTATTCCTGAAACGCAGATCTTATGCATTAGTATATCAAAATATGGATTGCAATTTGTTACAATGAAAAAGATTTTGCTTCTTTTCCCACAATTTCTTCTCCTCTTTACTGAAACTAATCTACTAAACAATCTTCACAGTCTATTCTTTTCTATAAAATGCTTTTGATTTGGAAGAGTTTACTGTTAGGATATCAAGTAATGGTAACTATCTTGAAATATTCTGAAGACAGTTTTGATTCATTCCAAAGCGGGTTGTATTAGACTGGACTAGTTTCATAACGGTTGGTAATTTTCTGCTACATTACAACAGTATCATACTGGATAGACTTTTCTCCAGACAGGCAACATCTGATGTCTTGGCAGTAGAAGACAAGGAACATTAGGGGAAAAAAGGAAACGTTGCCCCATTTTTAACCATGTTTTCAACTTCTCATCAAAATAACACCTGTTTCTATTTAACCCTTTCCCTCATATGACAAATCTGCAGCAGACGACTTTGAACATGTTTTGCCAAAAAATAGAAAATCTCTATAATTGAATGGATAACCTATGACTAAAAGTGGAAAACATTGTGGCAAAAGGAGAAATTGCTCGTTCTGAGCAATTTCTTCTTTTGTCACTATGTTTTCAAAAAGCCGTCTGCTGCAGAGGCGTCAGAAGGCATCTATATTAGGGAAAGGGTTAATCAGAACTTTACCCTGCAAACATAACATGAAACAATTTGATCCAACGATGCAAGTTTTACTCTTGCTTGTTGAACTGTTGGTATCAATTGACTGACTGGACCCCGACTATTTATTCTTTCTCACATACAAAATCTGCAGCATTTGTGAAAAACAGCTTAGCAAAAATATGGAAAACCTCTAGAAATGAAAGTACATGTATAACTATTGAATAGAGTTGAAAACATTGAGCCAAAAGGAGAAAGTAACAGCTGCTATAGACGATTCTGCATGTGCAAAAGGGCAATGCTACAACATTAAAACCTTTCCCACCTGCAGACGTATCTTGACACATCTGCAGCAGATTTTATTTTTGAAAACATTTTGGCCGAAGAAGAAATTGCTCATTGCTCAGCAATTTCTTTTTTTGCCACAATGTTTTCAGCTTAATTCAATAATTATATATTCATTTATAGAGCTTTTCCATACTAAATTTTACTTGATGTTTCAAAGTCATCTGCTACAGATTTGTAGTACATGAAAGGTTAAACTGAAAAGTTTTACATATTCAGCATGGCTCTGCTGAATGGGCAAGGGGTATTAAACATCCAATATCAGTTCTTTACGCAGTAAAATGCTTATCCCTTTCCAACCTGCAGATGCATTTTTGATGCAATAGCAGTAGACAACTTTTGAAAACAGTGTGGCCAAAGGTGAAATTGCTAATGATAAGCAATTTCAGCTTTGACCGCAATGATTTCAACTTCATTCAACAATCAAGCTATCTTTTATAGAGGTTTTCACGCTTTTGTCAAAACATTTTCAAAGTCGTCTGCTGCAGATTTGCTGTATGTGGGAAAGGGTTATCACAAAATTCTCTACAGTGAAACGTCGATCACAAAAAGGGTAAAAAGCAGTTATTTAGGTCTCTAGGGTAGTTCTGTTGCTTTCATGTTTGAAAATTAGATTCCATTGTAGTTTTATGTTACATGCACAAATGAATTTGTTCTCATTTCTTCTTATCTGTAGGATTGTATACAGCTTCCATAGCGAAACCTTTTATCCCCTTGAAGAAGCTTTACATACAACCAATATGCATCAGCCGACTTTGAAATCATCTAGACAAAATGATGAATCACTGCATTAATGAAAGTATATTTATTGAATAGAGTTGAAAACATTATGACAAAAGGAGTAATTGCTCATCATGGGCAATTTCCTGTCTAATAAAAATGCCACCATAGTTTCAAAAGTTGTCTGCAGCAGATGCGTCATAAAGCAACTGTAAGTTTCTACTTTTGCCATAATGTTTTCAACTCAATTCAATAATTATACTTTCATTTATTATAGTGAATTCCAACATTCTTGCTTGGACTTTTTCAGTCTTACTATATATATAATCTACTGCATATTTGTTGGATGTGATAAAGAGTTAATGGATTATTTCCCTCAAACACAATCGACAATATATGTAAATGACGGAAAAAAAACCCAGGCAGATATATTACATTGTTGAAGATTTTTGTTTGTTCTATTGGTCGTCTGCAGCAACAAATATTTAAAATACAGTTGAAAACAAGAGAAATTGCCTTTAATCTTTTTTCCAATGTTTACCGTTGAGTATTAACAGTTGTTCACATACAGATGCATTTTGATGCACCTGCACGAGACAACTTTTGAAAACATTGCGACAATTGAGCAATATCCCACTATGCCACAATGTTTCCACGTCTGTCCAATAATCATACTTTCCTAAATTTAATTAACCCTTTCCCTCATTTAGACGCTTTCTGACACCTCTGCAGCAGACGTATTTTTGAAAACATAGTGACAAAAGAAGAAATTGCTCAAAACAAGCAATTTCTCCTTTTGACACATTGTTTTCCACTTTTAGTCATAGGTTACCCATTTAATTATAGAGATTTTCTATTTTTTGACAAAATGTGTTCAAAGTCGTCTGCTGCAGAATTGTCATATGAGGGAAAGGGTTAAAGAGATTTTCCATAATTTTGCATTGATATTTTCAAAGTCACTGCTGTAGATTTTATTGTATTGTGGGACAGGCTCAATGAGCTATTGGTGTGGTCACAGCTCAATGCTCCATTACCTGTCTACTGAATCTGTGCTCTTTACCTCATATGATATAACTCGAGTTCGTAGGTTTCAAGCTATCCAAAGAAAAGTGTTTTAACATCTGGAAACTTATAAGCAAAAATGTTGTAACAGTTGATAATAGTATCGGAAATAGAGGAATTGCTTGTGTTTAACAATTTCTCTGTTTGCCTACAATGTTTTCAAAAGTAATCTGCTGCAGGAGATTCATGAGTACAATCTACGCTGTGACTCAAAAGTTTCAAGTTGCTTTTCAATATTGCTTATCCTGATACAGAATATTTGCAATGATTGGCTTCAAATAAAAACAGCAAAGCTTTTGAAGTCATTTTGGGAAAAGGTTTACCCTTTCCCACATGTCATACACATCTACAGCAGACAAAATGTCATAATGTGCATAACAAACATTTTGACATTTTTCTCACAATGTTTTCCAATGCTTTTCAATAACCAGAGCTACTTTCATTTTTTAATTTTTTTGCCTAGCTATTTCAAAGCTGTCTTTGTTGCACCTTAGATTGTTGAAATGCTAACACATTCTGCAATTTATCCTCATGCAACTATGATTCTAAACACTGAATCAAAATTATACATTCAATCTGATACATTTTTCCTCCATTAAATGTTATTATACTTCTTCACCAAAGTAGCTGACTCAAGTGAAAAACTATCCTATCAGGTATTTCATAAGTTATTAACCCATTCCCATAAAAACACTTCTGAAGCAGGCCAATTTAAAAACATCTTGGGACAAAATATGGAATACCTTTAAAAATGAAAGTGTAATACTTATGGAAAAGAGTTAAAACACTGGCAAAAGGAGAAATTGATTTTATTATGAGCATTTCTTTCTTTGGCCACAATGTTGTAAAAAGTTGTATGCTGCAAAGACGTTAATAGCGGCTACATTTGGGGAAAGGGGGTGTGGATAAACTTATAAATCAAGCTCCCAGACTAATTACTAGCTCCTGGTATAAATTTATGGCAGTGTCCTGTCCAATATTTACATTTCCTTCCCACAAATCTGAATATTGATCAACTAGGGCACAAAGTGATACAAGGCACAGATATGCAACTATCACTCTTTCAGCCCCCTTTCCATGATAGAGAACATTGTGAAATTTTGGTGTAATCAGGACTTTCTCTTAAATTACAAAACAACATGGAAAAGGGAGAAATTAGTCAAACTGAGCAATTTATCTCATATTGTAACAAAATTATTCTTGAATATCTCTATTATTATAGTTTTGTTCTCAGATGTTTCAAAGTATGTTAACCCTTTCTCACATACAACAAATCAGCAGCAGACAACTTTGAAAGCATGAAGGCAAGAAAAAGGAAAATATCTGTAAATGAAAGAATAACAAGGGCACCGCAAAGCGGATGCATCCCCTCGGTATTCAATTTAAAAACATGACTAAAAATATAGCCAATGACCTGGATATTAATGTTATGTACCAGAAAACTAATGTTATTTGTCCTTGCCTTTATTAAATTGTTATTAATGTTATGTACCACAGAACTAAGTGTAATTTATCCTTGGCTCAGTCCAATTTTGACCTTGACCTTTAACTTATGACCTTGAAAATATATAGGCTTCTAGACCATATACTAACTGTATACCAAGTTTGGTTAAGATCAGTCAAAGAATGTTCAGTGTAGAGTGGTCACAAGGTTGTTACGGACGGAAAGTCAAATTTTGACATTGACCTTGACCCTATGACCTTTAAAATAATTAGGCTTCTAGACCTTGCCATATACTAATTGTATACCAAGTTTGGTTAAGATCGGTCAAAGGATGTTTAGTGTAGAGTGGTCACAAGGTTGTTACGGACGGAAAGTCCAATTTTGACTTTGACCTTGACTGTATGATCTTGAAAATAAATAGGCTTCTAGACCTTGCCATATACTAACTGTATACCAAGTTTGGTTCAGATCGGTCAAAGGATGTTCAGTGTAGAGTGGTCACAAGGTTGTTACGGACGGACGCAAGGACGCACAAACGAACAGCCCCATTACTATGTCCCCTCTCAAACTGTTTGACGAGGGGATAATAATTGTAAGGAATTGAACATTTTTCCTACAATGTTTTCAAAAGTCAAAATGAAGTTTTTTAAAGTAAAACATATTTTTATTAGAAAATACTTACCAGTCATTTAATACCTGATATATCATCTCTATACACCTTAATTATCCAAAAAAAACGCCCACGTTAGCATATCCCTCACGTATCCGTGACATACACGGCCGCCCGGAAGTACAGGCGCGCACGTGAGCGGGTAGTCACTTTTCATTCACCGTTAAGTATTGGTGACGACGCGGGGCTGGGAGGTGGGACTCTATAAATGACTGGTAAGTATTTTCTAATAAAAATATGTTTTACTTTAAAAAACTTCATTTTTATATCAAAAATACATTACCAGTCATTTAATACCTGATGACTTCGTAGCATAGGACGGGAGGTTCGACCAATACTTACTGTCGTTCCAGGTACGTAGTAGTATATTATTCCATATTTTTCAGAACAAACATACTTGATTCCAACGGTAGTATAAAGTGATAGTGGAGATTGAATACAGTTTCAATCAGTATTCACTTTATTTATGTGTTGGATTATAATAATTAGCGAACAACTCGCTGAGAAGCCACAAGGGGACCCAGAGAGAACAAGTTATCTGACTGACTAGCCATAGAACGTAAGTAGAAAGACGAAAAGGTAGATTGCGACTTCCATACTGCCGCTTGAAGAATCTCTTCAAGAGGAACATTATTAGAGAATGCCCAACTTGTAGAGAGAGCTCTAACCTCGTGCGGACGAATCCGCAGAAACGAGAGATCTCGACTAGACAGGTCTTTATAAGCTAATTTTATAGTAATAGATATCCAGCGGGAAATAGATGCCGCCGAAATATCTTTACAACCTATAAGAGGAAGAAATAACCTCTTTCTCCGACCCCGAGTCCCTTCAACTCTCTTAAGATAATGCTTAAGAGACCTAACGGGACAAAGGGTTCTGTCGGAATCAGAAGGACCACAGGTCGCCGAAAGGCTGGGAACTGTGATCGGCGAAGGTGAAACCGAAGGTAACTGGTTTTTAGCCAGGAACCCCGGTTGACAGAGTAGAGTAAAAGAGCCATCAGACTCATTGAATCTGATGTGCCCTGTTTCTACTGAAAGAGCATGTAATTCGCTCCTTCGACGAGCTGTAGCGAAAGCTAAAAGAAAGACGGTTTTATAAGTTAGAAACTTTAAAGACGCCGATACTAGAGGCTCGTATGGAGCTCTAGTAAGCGACCAAAGGACGCAAGACAAATCCCATTTTGGAGTTAAACTCCTACAAACGGGTTTCTCTAATTCGAACGAGCGTATAAGTTCCGAGAGAAACGGATTTGAACCGATACTCTCTCCCCCAATGAACTTAAACGTGTTCGATAACATAGAACGGTAGCCTTTCACCGTACTAATTGCCAGTTGTTTTTCTTCGAAAAGAAAAAGAAGGAAATCGGCAATCCGAGTTACAGAGGGACACTCCGGATTGACCGACCTTGTACCACACCAATCTGAGTAAACTCTCCACTTGGAATCATAAACGATTCTAGTGGATCGTCTTCTTGATTGTGCGATACGAGAGGCAACTTTTTGAGAAAAGTTTCTCTCTCTGACAGAACGCTTGATAATGTCCAGGCGTGAAGATGTAGCATTGCCAGGTTGGGATGAAGACGCCGACCTGGTTGCTGAAACAGTACGTCTTCTCGAATAGGAAGACGTATTGGATTTGCCGAGAGACAGGCCAGGAGGTCGCTGAACCACGACCTCTGGGGCCAACAGGGTGCTATCAACAGTATTTTGCACTGTTGCGAGCGAAGAACCTTTTGAAGTACGATCGGAACCAGTATGAACGGGGGAAACGCATACCCGAACAGGAGGTTCCAATCGAGGGTCAGTGCGTCCACTGCCCAAGCTGCAGGATCGTACATCGGGGATACATAAAGTGGCAGCCGATGATTGACTCTGGTGGCGAAAAGATCCACCAGGGGTGTCCCGATCCGCATGAACACTGAGTTCAACACACTCTGGTTCAATGTCCATTCCGCCGGAAGAATTTTGTTCTGGCGGGATAGACTGTCTGCTAAGACATTTAGACGACCTGGGACGTGTTTTACTAGAAGTACTAACGACGTCGCCTGACACCAAAGGAGTAACTTCCAAGTCTCTAAAAAGAGAAGATGGGAGTGCGTTCCTCCTTGCCTGCGAATGTACGACACAACAGTAGTATTGTCCGTCGACAACAAAACAGTTTTGTTCGCAACGGAGGCAGCGAACTGATTGAGGGCTAGCAGGACTGCCCTCAGTTCCAAGTTGTTTATGTGAAAACACTTCTCCTCCGCTGTCCACATGCCCTGGGCTGTTAGGCCCTGCGGCTCTAAATGAGCTCCCCAACCCGCAGCACTGGCATCTGTAAATAGGTACAGATCCGGAGGTGGTGTGAGTAAGGGTACCCCTTGCTGATAGATTAACGGATCCAGCCACCACCGAAGGTGGGACTTGAAGAAATCCGTCAGAGCTATCTCCTGATCCAGTGAGTCCACAGACGGACGCCACCGGGACAGAAAAAGAAACTGAAGGGGTCGCATGTGGAGCCTTCCTAGAAAGACTAGGTCGGCTGCTGCACTCAGGGAACCCAGAAGTGACAGCATGGATCGGGCTGTTACCGCAGCCTGTTCCAGTGCGAGACCGATTTTCTGTAAAAGAGAATCGACTCTGTCCGAAGGTACTTGAATTACCGCTAAGTCGGTGAGAAACGTCATACCCACGAACGTGAACCTCTTTGACGGAATTAATTCCGACTTCTGCGTGTTGGGTATTAAACCCAATCGCAGAATGGTCCGCCAGGCTAGGGACAGATCGTGAAGTAAAAGTACACGATCCGTCCTGTGGAGAAGCCAATCGTCGAAGTATTGAAGAAGTTGGGGTCCTTTCCTGCGAAGGTAGGCTCCCACAACACTGATTATCTTCGTAAACACTCGAGGGGCGGACTTGAGGCCGAAGGGAAGAGCCCTGAATTGGAACACTTCTCCCTCTATCACAAACCGAAGGTATTTCCTCGAGGAGGAAGCTATCGGGATGTGATAATAGGCGTCTGTTAGATCTAGAGAGACCGCCCAGTCGCCTTTCCGAATTGCTACTCGGATGGAGCGGGTCGACTCCATTTTGAATTTCTCGACCGGAATCAATAGATTTAGCGCAGATAAATCTATAACCGGTCTCCACCTGCCGTCTTTCTTCGGAACAAGAAAAAGACGGCTGTAGAAACCCCGAGAATTGGGGTTGAGAACCCTCTCTATGGCATTCTTTTTCAGAAGTGATGAAATCACCTCCGACATGGCCGGATGACGTGATGACATGTCGATCGGCACGCTTGTCAGAGGAGGGGGGGAAATGAAGGGAATCAGATACCCTTCCTGTATCACAGATAAAATCCAACGATCCTCTGTGATACTTTCCCACTCCTCCGTGAAAAATGACAGGCGGCCCCCGACTGCAATCTCCGACCTTGGGATTGTCATAGAGAGGAGCGAATCCCTAGGGCTGCGGCTTCGGGTTCGTGTTAACTCTAGCGGGCTGCCGATGCTTAGTACCCTGATAAGGGCGCTTCGGTTTAGCCGCTTTTTGACCCGTGGAAGGGGTTTGCTTAGGCTGAAACGCCTTTACATCCCGTTTTGGCTTCTTTGCTGGGTTGGGTTTCTTAGAAGTACCCACATTCGCAGAATACGCTGAACGTTTCTGGCCCTGCGCAAAAGCCTTAGCTGCGTTCGCCGAAAGGCGTCGAGACTGTTCTGACGCATCAGCAACCGTCACTGCAGCAATCCTTCCATCAAAGAGTTGTTTCGACTCCAATGGTGCGGCCCTCAGGCTGTCCTTGCTAGCACTTAGCAATGAGTTAGGAGCAGCTAGCACTGCGTCCCTCCTCATGGACAGTATCTCTGTGGCGGTCTGAAGATTCAGTGCCATGAGATGCCTGTTGCCTGTGTCGAAAGCTTCGAGAATTCTGTTAGCCCCTAGGCTAGAGATATTCTCCTCTTTTAACAACAAAGACAGAGCGACTGCGAAATGGTTGTCATGAGATGACACCATTACACCCAGTCTTGCTCTGGCCTCCCACTTCTCTAGAGTCTTAGAAGAGACTTGAACAGAAGCGGGTGCAGTTAACCCCAGTTTAGCTGCATCCCCGTCTAAAGCTGGCACTTTGACAGGGAAGAACTCCTTAGATGTGGAATACGCTTTAGGATTGACCCATTCCTTAGAAATGGGTACTGGGACCGACCAGCCTGAAGGCAAAGCCTCTAGAGACCTGGTCGACTGCAATTGGTCTAACAACCTGCCCAAGTTGTTAGCTTGAGGAAGTAATTGCACTGGCGTAAAAGCCTGTACATTCAGTTCCTCTAGGCTCGAAAGGTTTTTCCGACGTGGGGGAGCGTCAACCTTAGGGCATAAAGCATTCGGCACCACCCGAAATACTTCGTCAATAGCCTGCTGAAAAGACCAACGCTCTACAGCTGGCTCCTCATCGGAAGGAGACCTATTTCCCTCATCATCGTTAGACGAAGATGTAGGGTTGCGTGTACTCCTCTGAGGTTGACCACTCGGTCTTCCAACCGGTAGATCAATGTCCGACTCAGACATGGATAATTCAGAATAATCCATGTTCTGCCGAAGATTTTGTGAAGCAGGCCCCCTCTCCGCAGCAGAGGGCGGCCGTACAAAATCTTCTGCCGGGGCCGAACTAACCGTATGGGACGGTTTCGACCTCTCGTTCACAGAATGACGCAATGTATTCTGATCCCGAGGTTGCCTATAATCGGACTGCCTATCAAGTAGGTGTCCCCCCGAGAGCAGTGAATTCCCATGAGATGGGTAATGCTGATCCCGGTAGGCCGTTGAACTCTGTCTAACACCGACCGGTTCCATATTATGGACCGGTGGCTGGTATTGAGGAGCAGCATATTGTCTTGCGACATACACTGTCCCTCCAGGGGAAGAAAAAGATTTTCCGTAACCCCCATACCCGATGGAAGACAGAGGAATAATCGAACCCGGTGCAACACCAGGCTTTAAATTATTCTGATTCTGTAGTGGAGCAGAGATCGATCGATAATTAGCATCAATTCGGTCTATCACCACAGAACCCGTGCCTAGACGCGCCATGTTTACACAGTCGTCTGGCAGTGTAGACGAGGCATTGAAAAATGCCCTACTACTCGGTTGGCCTGTGTTTACATAAGACACTGGTGTTTGTGTCGTATTCACAGGCGTGACCGATTGGCCCGTAGCACCATAACGAAATGGGCTACTGACCTGATGCGGCATGTCTCCATGCGCGCGATTTTGGCTAGTCGTCGAATCAATTAAGATAGTCTGACTGCCAGGATGAATCGGTGCTAAACGATCAACCTTTTGCCTGGCTGGGTCCTTGCAATCGGACCTTTGCCCTGTCGCATCACAGATACGTGAGCGACTACCTGGTCTAGTCATGGCAACGTGACTGACTGGCCCAGTCCAGTCCAACCCGGACTGACTGGTGAAAGGTCGCGTCATTAACGAATGACTCCTCTCCGGTTGCCCGGTGACCTGACGTGCCTCGGTATTTGGGTTTTGTTGCTCAGCCCAACAAAACCCAGGTTGACTATGCATAGGCAGGAGTGAAGCTGCACTATACAAAGTCTCCGGAACACTACGTCCCCCGACGTAGGTAACCGGTACTCTGCAGCTGTCCGAAGACAGCTGTAGCTCAGAGTATGGTGTCGGATTGGTACAACTCATGCGGTTATCCCGGAAAGCTACCAAAGGCACTCCTTCTTTCGAAGGCCCAGCCCTGACACCAGGCGACAGATGGTGAGGTTCAGCGGTTAAATGATCCAGCTGAGCATTTTCCCCGCTGTTTCCGTACGGTTTCTGAAGTTTCCCGACGGAGCAACTCTCACCCAAAGCTACCATCCGAATTTCCTCAGCGCGCGGAAAAACGGCTGTGTTGAGCGGAGAAGAAGGCTCAGCATTGCCCTTCGACTCGCTCAACACCGTTGCAGAGTCCGGTTGGGAGAACCCCTCGAACTCTGCCTCACTCGATGAAGATAAAGGCACCCTCTTAGGGGTCTTCTTTATCTTCCTGCTTTTACGAGTCTTACTCCGCACGACCTTTTTCCAAATGGAAATAGGCCATGTCGAGCAGTACTCGCAAGGTGAAGCCTGTGTGCATTTGGTGCACACAACGCAGGTCGGATGTGAATCCCATAGGTGCACAGCATGACCACATGGGCTCCGCATCCCTTCACCAGTAATTGACATTGACATAATTCAAAAATACTCACCAAACAGGAAATAATCCGTATATAATCCGTTTATAATCCGTTTTAATATATCCACACCACGGTGACACCGGTAGTTTGGACACGTAAATTGAAAATAAATTTGTTTCAAATTTTTTTCACAAATATTGAATAGGACAGTCAATAATTCATACAGCAATAGTTAATGTACTATTGCTAACAGGGTAGGGAAAAAGTATTGAAAACCGCAAGACTTCCGCACCCGAAGACGGTAACTGAAATTAGCGGGTGGGGTAAACCACGTGCTTCTCAGCGTATCGTCTGCTACAAAACAATAAATACAGCAATAAAGTAAATAATTTACGGCTGTGACGTTAATGTAGACAAAATATCTTTGGACAATTAAATAATTATAAGGCAGGGCCTTATAAAACAAAAGAGTTAATTGGAAGAAGAAATAATAATATAAATTTTTCTTATCGACTACTCCGGTGAATCCAAAAATGAAAAGTGACTACCCGCTCACGTGCGCGCCTGTACTTCCGGGCGGCCGTGTATGTCACGGATACGTGAGGGATATGCTAACGTGGGCGTTTTTTTTTGGATAATTAAGGTGTATAGAGATGATATATCAGGTATTAAATGACTGGTAATGTATTTTTGATATAAAAATGCGCTTGTGTGAGGGAAACTAAACATAATTTTTGTCTTGTTTGATTGATTGGAGTTGATCACCTTTTACAAAAGGAGTTGACCACTTTTTACAAAAGGAGTTGACCACTTTTTACAACAGGAGTTGACCACTATTTACAACAGGAGTTGATCACTTTTTACAACATTTGTTTTCTGTCTTTTTCGCACCTGTATTCATTCTTCCCATGAAACTAGTTACCTTAAAGACCATTTCATCAGTTCATCAAATGACTCTGTCTGACACAATTACTTGTGTCAATCATCAGAAAGAATGATTGGCCGAGCCTAGGCTCAAACTCACATCTCCTGTATTGATAGCCTTGGACTTAACTGAGATATTTCTAGATATCATAATCTTGCTAGGCAGTTCAGGGCAAACAATACTGAAAATATCACATCTGGTAGACAGTTAATGTAGCATCATTAATTTTATACAGAAAAAGGTTTGGGCAAAGGTAAAAATTGCCTAGTGAATTCTATTAGATACATTTATCTTACAAACAGAGAGAAAAAATCCTGAGATTGGAAACAAGTCTAAAACAGCAAGACACAGATATGGCTCCAAGATCTAACCCAGCTTTTTTGCTACATCTCTTTGAACAGGCAAACACCCCTGGGGCGTCCTGTAATAAGCCAAGATAATGTGTGGCACCCAGGGTGCCCTTCCTCTTCCAAAACAAACACCAAGTCACAGCAAAATAGGTCAGGTCTTGTTTGTCAGTGCTCTTGATGAGGGGCGTATTTCACATGCGTAACTCTTACCCGCATGCAGACACTTGTGATGCATCTGCACCAGACAAGTTTTAAAAACATTGTGGCAAGGGGAGAAATTGCTCTTGATCAGCATTATGAGCAATTTCTTATTTTGCCACAATGTTTTCAAAAGTTTTCCACTGCAGAGGCGTAAAAAAGAATCTGTATGTCGGAAAGGGTTACATACTCAAGGGTTACATACTCGACTCTTTTGTATTGGTGGGTAGTACGCTCAGCTCAATACATGCATAAACAATAATTGCTTACAAATCTGAATACTATACTGTTTTATTAATCTATTGTATATATAACTTGTATTGCTTGTCACTTATGTTTACCCTTTTTCAACATACAACAAATCTGCAGCAGACAACTTTGAAAACATATACGTAAAAATATGATTAGCCTCTATAAATTTGTATTATAAATGTGTCAATTATAACATAAATATATAAACTACTACCACTTTTTATTGCAACCAATTTGGATTCATACAATTTGAACTGGATCTGCCTTGATCACCTAATAGTGACTGATTCTGACAAAAGTACGCATTTGAATAAGGCTGTATTAATGCACTGACAGATCTTAGTCTACACTTGTCACAATGTATATTTGTTAACCCTTTCCCCGCATAAAGACGCTTTCTGATGCCTCTGCAGCAGACAGCTTTTTGAAAACATGGCGACAAAAGAAGAAATTGCTCAAAACAAGCAATTTCTCCTTTTGTCACCATGTTTTCAACTCTATTCAATTATTGTACATTCATTTTCAGAGATTTTCTATATTTTTGTGTACATATTTTCAAAGTCGTCTGCTGCAGATTTACTGTATGAGGGAAGGGTTAATAGGGTTGAAATAGATCTGCCTGCCTTGCAATCCGATCTAAATGGACAATGTTTGTTAGAGTTTACTTAATTAAAACATTCTACATGTATCACTAATTAGAGAACAGTGCCAATTAAGTCAGAACAATCTACAACAATGTGCAGGTGGATCTAAATCTACAAAGATTGTAAGCTGGGGTGTTCTAAGTTGGGCCCATATCTTAATTATTACAGATTTTCAATTTGGAAGAGTTTAACCTTTCTTAACCCTTTCCCTCATATAGATGCTTTCTGACAGTCTGCAGCAGATGACTTTTTGAAAACATAGTGACAAAAGAAGAAATTACTCAAAACAAGCAATTTTTCCTTTTGCCAAAATGTTTTCCCACTTTTAGTCATACGTTATCCATTCAGTTATAGATTTTTTTCTATTTTTTGACAAAATATGTTCAAAGTCGTCTGCTGCAGAATTGTTGTATGAGGGAAAGGGTTAAATGCACCAAATCTGCAGCAGACGACTTTGAAACTTAATCTAGGTAATCTATGGAAGATCTCTATAATTGAAAGAATAGCTATTAAAAAGATTTAAAAAACATTTTAGCAATTGGAGAAAATGCATGTTATATGAAAATTCTCCATTTGCAACAATGTTTTAAAATTTCATCTGCTGCATGCATATACATATACCTAAAAAAAATACGTCTGCATGTGGGAAAGGGTTCGAGTACGATATCAGAGACATGTAAAGGTTTAGAATAGCCATAATTACACATGCCAGAATTGTTTAACATACACTAACATTGCCAAAAACATAACAATGTATCAAAGCAAATAAAGTGTAACTTGAGTTTGTCTGGGGAAGATCAAAGGACTGTGAATACCAGATTAAATAGAAAAAGTTGTCCATATATCTTTTATACCATTTACCTTACTATATGTGACACTTTAAGAGTCTTCAGTTGGGGAAGACTTGTAACATATGGTAAATTTGAAATTTAATTCTGACAAGGAGATGGAAACAATATGGGAAAAGTAGAAATCGTTCGCTTACAGCAATTTCTCCTTTTCCCCACAATCTTTTTTAAAGTCAGGTCTTTTGTTTTTAGTAATAGATGGGGAAGGGTTAACACATGGGTTGATATGCGCATTTAAGACTCATACAAATTGAAAACATCTTGGCATACAAAATTAAAACATTGCAAAATGGAAGAATTATTTTTAAGACAAAAAAAATCATAAGCTTCGAAATTTTTGAGATTTATAAAATCCTAATATATACCTGCAATTTTGTATTATTTTCATATAGCATAGAGTAAACAAATAGTGGGAAAAAGTACAAGTTGCTTGTTTTGAGCATTTCTTTTCCTTTTCCACAATGTTTCAACAATTACTATATTTCTTATAATACCGTTCAGATTCCAGTTCAACAGTGTTTAACCCTTTCCCCCCCAAAAAATGACTTTGAAAACATCCTATCAAAAATGTGACGTCTCCATTCATGAGTTTAATTATTAAAAAGAGTTGAAAACATTGTGGCAAATGGTGAAATTGCAATTTCACCTTCGCAATAATGTTTTCAAAAGTCGTCTGCTTCAGAGGCATCAGAAACCGTCTACAAGTGGGAAAGGGTATAAAGAACATGAGTGTTGCCTGCCAATATATGTCAGTGAGTGAAAACATGACAGACAGTAAAATGGACACATAATATAGAAGTGATTCCTTATTGTGTCTCCCTACCAAGGAGAGGGTAACATAAATACGATCTCCCGACTTATTATTTTGTTTCCGTTCAAATTGATATTTCAAAAAGCAGTTCATAATAGAAGAGCCAAAAAGCTATATTATTCAGGTACATTATTATAACTGATTATCTATCAGAGAGGATAACCTATGACCCTTTTCCAATATACAGATGCTTAATTTTCAAATATTGTGTTAAATGGAGAAATTGCTCATGATGACCAATTTCTCCATTTGCCACAATGTTTTGCAGTCTATTCAGTATTATACTTTTTTTAATAGAGATTTTCAATATTTTGGTCGGTATGTTTTCAAAGTCTTAATTCTGCTGCAGATTTGTTGTATGTGGGAAAGGTTTAACCATGACCAGAGCCAGACATATTCTTAGGCATCTGCAGTAGACTACATATTGAAAACAATGTGGTATAAGGAGAAATTGGTCATCATGAGCAATTTACCTTTTACCAAAATATTTTCAACAATTTCCTTACAGAGATTTTGCATATTTTTGTGCAAATGTTTACAAACATGTCTAGTGAGGATTCATTCAATGTGAGAAGTGGTTAATCCATTCCCTCCTTTCTCCGTCTGAAGCACATTTTGTGGTATGAGAAATAGCCAACAATTTTACTTTGCTCCACAATGTTTTGCATCAAATCTATTGTTTATTTATTTCAATGTTTTAACCCTTTTCCTCATACGACAATTATGCAGCAGACGACTTTGAACGTATTTTGACAAAACATAGAAAATCTCCATAATTGAATGGATAACCTATGACTAAAAGTGGAAAACATTGTGCTAAAAGGAGAAATTGCACGTTTTGTGCAATTTCTTCTTTTGTCAATATGTTTTCAAAAAGCTGTCTGCTGCAGAGGCGTCAGAAAGCGTCTATATGAGGGAAAAGGTTAATCTTTTGAATGAATGTGGAAGAGTTCAGCTGTACTCAGTGGCTGGTTCCCAACAATGATAGAACTCCTTATCAAGAGGTACTTGAACTTCTCCATAAACCCTTTCCCTTAAACAGACAATCCTAAGTACCAGTATTACCTTTCCAGCAGTCGACTTTTATAAACATTGTGGAAAGATGAGAAATTCGCTAAAAGAGAACAAATTTGCCATAACTACAATGTTAACAATTCTGTACAAAAATGACACTTCAAGTTTTCTAAATGCTTTAGTTTTTCGACATAAAATGTTGTATCAGATGATGCTAAAAATCACAGAACAGATATATAAACAGCTAAATTAATGTGAATAAATCAAACAGTGAACATTCTCTTGACAGCTTAACCCTTTCTCACATATAGCAGCTTTCTGATGCATCTGCAGCAGACGACTTTTGAAATCATTGAGGCAAAAGGAGAAATTGCTCATCATGAGCAATTTCCGCATTTGCCATGATGATTATTATACTATCAATTATAGATTTTTTTTCTACATTATACAAGACTTTGCTGCAGATGGAAAAAAAATTAATTCAAAATTTTTAAAAGACCTATAGAGCACTCCAGACCAACTTATATGAAATTAAATCTTGTTTACCCTACTGCAGCAGATTAATGGAAAACCCATGTTGAAATTTGTTTGACCTATGATGATGCATTATGACTGATTGATTGATTGATGGGAATTTAAACTTTTTTCAACAATATTTCAGTTATATCCTTGCATTCTAGCACCAATACTCAACACAGCAATCTTCTTAGTCCACTGGCTTCCTTCACACTTTTTAGCCCATTGGTGAAAAAAAAAGAATTGTGCTTGTCGTGATCACTTTCATTAATCAACAGAAAGAATGTAGGCCAAGTCAGTATTCAAACTCACAACCTTTGAATTGACAGCTCTCACCATTACCAACTGAGCTATCACAATGCATATTCACTTAGAACATTTTCAAGAATCAACACTCTTTAGTACATATATACCACTTCAAAACAGATTTCATTAAATTGACTGAAGTACCAAAGTATTAACCCTTTCCCTCATATATAGAAGCTTTTTGATGCCTATGCAGCAGACAGCTTTTTGAAAACATGGCGACAAAAGAAGAAATTCAGCTCAAAACAAGCAATTTCTCCATTTGTCACCATGTTCTATTATTGTACTTTCATTTAAAGGGAGTTTCCAAACAATTTCAGGCATGTTTTCTGCTGCAGATTTGTTGTATGTGGGAAAGTATCAATGTTCTACTTTTGCAGCAAAGGTATTGAATAACTAATCTTTAATCCTAACCCTGGCAGACACCATTAGTTGCCTTTGCACCAAACTACTTTGTAGAACAACTTGGCAAATGTGAATGTGCACAGACTGAAAAATGTCTCCTTTTGCCATAACTCCTTATCAAAATCAAACTACTATTTTATATCTGGTCAATAGTTACATCAAAACAAACCTTTAGAAGACAGCTTTGAAAACATGAAAATCTCTATAAATGGAAGTATAACTATTGAATGATGAGCAACTTCTCTTTTTGCCATTTTCTTTTTAACTCTATTCAACAATTATACTTGTCTTTCACTGATAAAAATTGCCTAGAATTGTATACATCAGATTGACTGTATGAGGTAAAGGGTTAATGCCATTCATTTCTTCTTTACAGACAGTCAGACAGACAGACACACACACATAAATAATATTGCAACAGCATTTATAAGTTTATAATATTGCATCTCAAATAAAACTGTGCTATAAAGCAATCAAGCTTACTCTTTCAAAGAAATCTATAATTGAGTACCTGACATTCTTAACGAATATTTTGACTTATAATTCCAAGCTGAAAACAAACGACGAATTTCTTGAAATTCTAAGACCGAAAAAGAAGCCGTATTTGAAGACAAAAAGGAAAACATTGATGGAAAATGTTAAATGTCTAAAAGATGTCTTCCTTTTCCCATAATGTTCTCATAAGTTGACTCCTCTATTGGAAAAGGTTTCAATAGGGATACAAGAGAAAGTTGATGCAAGGCATCAATGTCGCCGGAAAAGACTGCATTGATTTATTTATGTATTCTTGACTTTCCTTAGTCTATTCAAACATTAGGAACGTTGAAATGAAAACATTTGCTTATAAAGTTTATATTTATACCTATACATTAGGGTATCTATAAAAAATTAACGAAATGTGTACACATTTATCTGGCTTAAATTTAATTTTGCTGTTGTTACTTATTTAAATAATAGTATTCATTCATATAATTTCAATGTTTGTCAATCTTATTCGAATCACAAGGTAAATATCCTGGTATTGCTTTAAAGGGAGGTAATTTGAAGAAAACACACAAAAGTCTTCAAAAGGAGAAATATATCAGCATTACCGTCTACAGTTTAAATTGTTCTATTGTTTGTGGATTTAAAAATGTTCTTTTTTTCTTATTTCTACATGTACAACGAAATATTGCGGCTTCTCTTTGACGCTTTGCGTCAAACATTCGTCTTGTACTTGTCTAAAATAAAATAATATCACTCGCTTTTTCATATCGAAATGCGCATGCGCGAAAATCGATGTTAAAGGTCACGAAACTACACAACAGAATAGGGTCTATATTTAGCTTAGAAACAGTTCCTACTTTAGATATTCATGGATTAACATTATTAAATGAATTCTACACAAATCAAGACATCTCTTTGAACATGAAAACAACATTTAGTAAGTTAAAATTGCTATTAAAAGGAGAATCCGAAATTGACCTCAATGATGACACATAAGAGTCTGCATTAGGGGGTGTTGGTTCACGTCTTGAAGGGACCACTTTTGTCTTCGTAAATAAGACAAAAAACTTAAATGCGAGTGAAATAAAAAAAACTGCAAACATTAAAAAATCAGAATATTTATTTCATTTTAGATGTGTCATTTATTAGTGTTCGTAAACAACCACAATTGTAATATGTTCAAATCATCTAGATTTGTTTCTTTCTAATAATAAGCCGCCCTCCCATGTGATTTCCGAAAAGCTATTAAAAATAGAAGTCGCGGGCTTCTGCCCGGCGACTAATAATCTCTCTCTTCATGTTCATATATCTGAAACAGAAAACTTTCAATCTTTCCCACAGACAACAAATCTGCAGCAGAGGACTTTGAAAACATATAAGCAAAACTTTGGGGGGAAAAGAAATCAATAAATTAAAGTTTGATTTTAGAATAGAGCAGAAAACATTGTAAGAAAATGACAAGTTAAATTGTTCATTATTATATAGTTTTCCTTTTCCTGCAATGTGTTCAAAAGTCATCTGCTGCAGAGGCATAAAAAGCCATAGGTATCAGGGAAAGCATTACCAACCAATCATTATGCATTTTCAGAGATAACTCTTTCCCACATACAACAAATCTGCAGCAGATGACTTTGAAAACGTTTAGGCAGAAGAATGGCAAGTCTCTATATAAAAAAAGGATAATTATTGAATAGAGTTGAAAACTTTGTGGGAAGATGCTCATCCCGAGCAATTTTTCCTTTTGCCACAAGGTTTTCAAAAGTCGTCTGCTGCAGATGCGTCAAAATGTTCTACATGGGGCAAAAGGATAAGGATGCATGTTACAGAAACAGCCATACAAAAACACACTGAACAACTTGACATCAAAAGCATTTTCCAGTCAATAAAAAGGATAATAGAAGTTACGGTCCTCTGCAGCAGAGATGGTTTGTGCTTGTGAATCCATCATTATATGCAATCAGGATTTAATTAGAAAGATCTTTTCCGCCATACAATATTAACCCTTTCCCACATACAACAAATCTGCAGCAGAAGACTTTGAAAACATCTAGGAAAAAGCACAGAAAATCTCTTGATGAAAGAACAATAATTGAATAGAGTTGAAGACATGATGACAAAAGGAGAAATTTGCTTGTTTTTAGCAATTTCCTCTTTTGTTGCCATGTTTTCAAAAAGCTGGCTGCTGCAGAGGCGCCAGAAAGCGTCTATAATTATGAGGGAAAGGATTAAGACGGCCTCCAAATGAAATTTAAAATATCATGCAATGTGCAATTTTGAACGTTTTACAAATTTTAGCAATTTCTATTTTCCACAATGTTTTCTAATGTCATCAGCTGCAATAGCTTCAAATGTCCATCGTCCTATGAGAGAAAGGGTTCTTTCTAAGTGCTTGTTGTAAAATAGATACACACTATAGCACACATCAAAAGAAGACATCAACCACACAAACAAATGAGAAAGTTTGTAATTTGAACAAACAACAAGCAGGGTATGAACACCCTCAACAATGGAATGTTCCGTACCAATAACTGGTATAGGAAAACTGCGCGCAGAGTCATAGATAGGGAGGAGTTACAAGGGCTTCGCTACATAGTCTCTTTCTTATTGTACATTTAAACCTAAGTTGTTGGTACCCAAAGGAGTAGTTTCAGTGAGAAGATTCTTTTCAGTACCAACAACATAGGCAAAGTATGAAATATGTCCCTTATCTAGAGCTTTAAGTTGGTCTAATTGTTCCTTCTTACAGAGACTTTCTATAACACCTTTGAAATAATGTTTAACCCTTTCCCTCATACGACAATTCTGCAGCAGACGACTTTGAACATATTTTGTCAAATAATGAAAAATCGCTATAATTGAATGGATAACCTATGACTAAAAGTGGAAAACATTGTGACAAAAGGAGAAATTGCATGTTTTGTGCAATTTCTTCTTTTGTTACTATGTTTTCAAAAAGCCGTCTGCTGTAGAGGCGTCAGAAAGCGTCTATATAAGGGAAAGGGTTAACACTAAATAAGCAATTTCTCTTTTCCATATACAGATTTCTCAAATTTCTCAACTACATGAACAATTCTAAGCTTGTACCTGACCATTGCTTTGAAGTTTCATTTAACGTTTTTTACACATTTGACAAATCTTGAAAACATCTAGGTTAAATTATTAAACATCTGAACAAAAGATGGATAGTGTTATCATTGAACAGGGTTGAAAACATAATGTGACAAAAGTCCTTTTGCAACAACTAATTTAAATGTTGTATGCTGAAGATTAAAGCGACTGAACTCCAGATACCCAACTGTTGAAAAAATATTAAATATCCAATTTTAAGAAAATAAGTGTTATATTTGTATTTGGGGCATTAAAATATGATAACTGACATATTACATACCCCTATAATCGGTGAGATTTTCTTGTTTTCGATACTTTTTCCATCGCAAATTCTACCCTGTCAGTAACGGGGTAAGTTTATAAATAGCTTTCGATGCTTTTAATCTCTTTCATCACGTGACTTGAAAAGTCGTCACGTGAATTGAAGAGTCGTCACATGACCGATAGGACGCATGCGCATTAAATGAAACATTTTTATACCATGAAGGTTTTATGCAAAATCACGAGGAGCTCATGCAATCACAAACAAATTTCTATGATTTCTGTCGTTCGACTCCGCCAAACGTGTTAATTGTGTATAATTGTACACGCCTGTCAGAGTGAACCGTTATATAGTTATATCACGTGATCGTTGCAAGGTGCCCGTCTGAAGGATTCCGTGGTATTTTTAAATAGGAAACCCCTTCATCGGGAGAATTGAAAACGACTCAAGTTCACTTTATTGATAAAAAACGATACATTTTCTACCCTGGTTTTACTTGGATAACATAAAGAATAACATTTAGGGCGAATTCGATTTTTTTTTTTTTTTTTTTTTTTCGTGCCATCTGGATTTCAGTAGCTTTAAGGTCAAAATGCATCTTCATGTGGTGTTTGAAAGGGTTAACCCTTTGCCTCATACGGCAATTCTGCAGCAGACGACTTTGAACGTATTTTGTCAAAACATAGAAAATCTCCATAATTGAATGGATAACCTATGCCAAAAAGTGGAAAACATTGTGGCAAAAGGAGAAATTGCACGTTTTGTGCAATTTCTTCTTTTGCCACTATGTTTTCAAAAAGCCGTCTGCTGCAGAGGCGTCAGAAAGCGTCTATATGAGGGAAAGGGTTAATATTGCATGGCGTGAAGCTTTCTGTCTGAATATGAGCAACTGTTAAAAACATAAATATTGAATAAGAGTGGAAACAAATGGAGAAATCGCTTAATTTGAGCACTTTCTCCTTCAAATTCAATGATTTCAAAAGTCGGCTGCTTCACAGGCGTCAGAATTTGTCTATATGAGGGAAAAGGTTTAACTATAATCTCTACAATATAGCCTTCTTAACCCTTTCCTCATATAGACGCTTTCTGCACCTCTGCAGCAGACGGCTTTTTGAAAACATAGCGACAAAAGAAGAAATTGCTCAAAACGAGCAATTTCTCCTTTTGCCACAATGTTTTCCACTTTTAGTTATAGGTTATCCATTCAATTATAGAGATTTTCTATTTCTTGACAAAATATGTTCAAAGTCGTCTGCTGCAGAATTATCGTATGAGGGAAAGGGTTAACTATAATCTCTACAATATAGGCTTCTTAAAACCCCTTAAAGATGATAATCTTATCTATCTAATTAAATAACTTGTTAAGCTTTTCAAACTATAATAATTTATTTATCAAATTAATCTTTAAGGACTTTTAACCCCTTTCCCACCTACAATAAATCTGCAGCAGACAGCTTTGAAAAGATCTAAGAGAAAAGTAGACTAGTATAATTATTGAAAAACTTTTAATAATAATATACTTTATTTAAAGAGGGTAACACAGTTAGTAAGACTAATCTTCCCTGTGGCCCTCAACAATGAACATCAAAACAAGTAATACAGTGAAACAATTTTTCTATAGTAAAACATTAAGCAGTAATGGTTAGTAAATAACATGAAAGTTTATTTTTGAAAGTGTATAAATTCAAGGAAGATCGAATTTCAACTGGCAGATCATTCCATAGGAGAGATCCAGAATAATGAAATGATTTTTTGTAAAGCTCTGTTTTGGGCTTTTGAACATATAAATTACCATTTACAACAGTTCTTAGGTGATAGGGGTTATTACTTCCTACATACTTAAGATTATCTGACAAGTATGCAGGTGCCTGGCCATTTAAACATTTATACATAAGTAATAATTTGTGATATTGAATCCTTATCTTGATTGGCATCCAATTTAGTTCTTTGAACAAGGGCTCTGACGGTGAAAAAGGATCTGTATCAAGGATTATTCTTGCTGCTCTTTTTTGTAGTTTAAGTATTCTGTTTAGCCCATCTTCAGTACAATTTTGAAATCATTGTGGCAAAAGGGAAAGCTGCTCATACCAAGTAATACCAGTCCTTTGGCCACATTGTTTCCAAAAAAAGCGATTTTGCAGATGTGTCAAAATGTTTCTATATGTGGGAAAGGGATTATTATTTTGTACATCATAGGATATCCTACACTTGTCAACATATTTCATACATACCAATTTCTCAATAGGGGTAAAAATATAGATGCTTTCTGACGCCTCTGCAAAGGACTCATTTTGCCACAATGTTTTCCACTTTTAGTCATAGGTTATCCATTCAATTATAGAGATTTTCATTTTTTGACAAAATATGTTCAGTCGTCTGCTGCAGAATTGTCGTATGAGGGAAAGGGATAAACCAGTGTTATCATATGTTTTTCAGCTTTTCTATGATAAAGGCATGAATAGTAATAAATTATTGTAAAAAATCTACAAATGGAAGTATTATTATTGTATAAAGCTCAAAATGTAGTGGAAAAAGATTAGACATTTCTCAATATGAGCAATTTCTCCTTTTGTTGCAATGCTTTTAATAGTTGTTTGCTGCATAATGCCTCAAAATGTGTCTGTATGTGCGAAAGGATTTCTAACCATTGAACTGCTGTAGTAGCATTATAATGTTTGTATAAACAAAATGGTTCATCATTCATTATAAGCAATGTCTTGTTTTGTCACAATATTTCATACTCTATTCAATAATAATTCTCCCATTTGGAGACATTTTTCATATTTTTGCCTAAATATCTTCAAAATTATCTGCTGTATGTGGAAAAGGGTTTTTAAGTATGTAAAAGGATGATAACCTGAGTAATATACTTTTTAATCTTCCGTGCTGATCTCCTTAATTAAAAAATGTCTTATTTTAAGAACTTAATAATAAACATTTCATACAGATTATTGCAAACCTCACTTCTCTTTGAGTGCAAAGCTATAACAAAGGCAATATATCTCAATCTAGTTGCTACTTCAACCCTTTTAACACCTCTGCAGCTGACAACTCTAGTAAACATTGTGAGAAAAAGGAGTCATCGTTCAAGATAGGTTATTGTGACCAACTTCTCTATTTACCATAATGTTTTCAAAAGTGTTTGCTTCTAGGGCGTCAAAGGCTGTCTATCAGTATAATATGTTAACATATTCTTTAATATCATATAAATGACTTCACACAAAACTGTTGTAACTACAGGCTATTACAAGATGTAGTTACAACCATTTTGCATGAATTTCACAATATCTGCTTGACTGAACACATACAGTTGTATGACTGTATCCATTCACTGATGTGATAATTTTACTCTTCCAAATGGACAAATTAGAGTATACCTTTACACAATGAAACATTAGGGGAACAAGTTCATGAAAAACTCCATCTGATCAACTTAGCTGAACTTATCAATTACCCCTTTCCCACAAGTAGACACAGTTACAGCAGATGCCTTTCAAAAACATTGTGGGAGAAAACAAATGCTTATAACGAGCACTTTCTCATTTTGCCACAATGTATTCAGCTCTTTTAAATACTCACACTTTCACTTACAGAGAATTTGCATTTTGCCTAGAAGATTTCAAAGCTGTATGGCTTAGATTTGTTGTATGTTGGAAAGTGCTAGAATCTACAACATCTTTCATCAATGTACACAAAATATGGGTAATTGCCATATCAATTTTTTCCAATATATTTGGCAGTTCCAAATATGAGATTGCATCCCGTTTGATTTCTATTTATTCAGGAACTGCAGTCATTTAACACATTTCCCACATATGCAAATCTGAAGCATACTACTATGAAAACATCTATAGTGTAAAACACAGAAAACCTCTATAAATTTGAAAGCCTTGTAGCCAAATTGCTCATTTTGATCAATTTCTCCCTGCCACAAAGTTTTCAAAAGACGTCTGCTGCAGAGGCGTCAGAAAGCGTCTACATTAGGGAAAGGGTTAACTCTTCCCTGTACAGAGGACATAATTATGATGCCTTTATAGCAGACAATTAACTTTCACTCAACATGAGCAATTTCTCCTTTTGCCACAATGATTTCTATTCAATAATTTAACCCTTTCCAACATACAACACATCAGGTGTAGCAGACCATTTTAAAATCATCTGGTGTTAAATATTGAAAATCTCTCTATATTTTTTTTTAATAGGCTGAAAATATTGCAACCAAAATGAACAATAACATTTTCCCACATTTTTGCTTTCGTATAACCAAACTTACACTTCCAATTGTTCGACACTTTTTTTTTATTCAGATGCAGACATTACTTTAATCCTTTGTTTTAACCCCTTTCCCACATACTACAACAAATCTGCAGCGGACGACTTTGAGAATGTCTAGTAAAAAATATGGAAATTCTCTATAAATGAAAGTTAGTTTATGGAATATGGAATACAGTTGAAACTAGAGGTTGTTTTTGGGAAAAACGTATGTCTCCCCCAAGGGGTATTTGTCTGGCTGACTGTATTTTGTCAGTTAAGTGATTTATTTTAAACAAGAGGGCCATGATGGCCCTGGATCGCTCACCTTAATTATACAATGTACTGCAATGCAAAACACATCAAGACAATTATTCTGAATGCAACCTCCACAGTGTTAACAATATTTTCCTTCATTTGGCCTAGTGATCTATATTTTTTTACCTGATATGACCCATATTCCAACATGGACTAGATATCATCAAGACAACATTCTGACAAAGTTTCAACTTGCTCAAAGTAAAAATGCGGCCTCCGGAGTTTGAACAATATTTTCCTTTATTGACCTAGTTTCTGATCCAATATGACCCATATTCGAACTTGACCTAGATATAATTCAGACAAACATTCTGACCAAATTTCAAGCTGCTGAAACACAAAATGCGGCATCCAAAGTGTTCACAAGATTTTCCTTCAAATTGATCTGGTGACCTAGTTTTTGACCCAGCATGACCCATATTCAAACTTGGCCTACATATTATCAAGAAAAACATTCTGATAAAGTTTTATCATGCTGAAATTAAAAATGCAGTATCCAGAGTGTTAACAAGATTACCCTTCAATTGGGCCTAGTGACCTAGTTTTTAACCCGGGATGACCCATATCCGAACTTGGCCTAGATATCATTTAGACAAACATTCTGACCAAATTTCAAGCTGCTGAAGCAAAAATTGCGGCATCCAAAGTGTCAACAAGATTTTCCTTCAATTTGACCTAGTGACCTAGTTTTTGACCCGGCATGACCCATATTCGAACTTGGTTTAGATATCATTCAGCTCAACATTCTGACAAAATTTCAAGCCGCTGAAGCAAAACATGCGGCTTCTACAGAGTTAACAAGATTCCCCCTCAATTTGGCCTAGTGACCTAGTTTCTGATCCAATATGACCCATATTTGAACTTGAACTAGATATCTTTAAGACAAACATTCTGACCAAATTTCAAGCTGCTGAAGCAAAAAATGCGGCATCAAAAGTGTTAACAAGATTTTCCTTCAATTTGACCTAGTTACCTAGTTTTTGACCCGGCATAACCCATATTCGAACTTGACCTAGATATTTTTAAGACAAACATTTTGACAAAATTTCAAACTGCTGAAGCAAAAATTGCAGTCTCTGGAGTGTTAACAAGATTTTCCTTCAATTTGACCTAGTGACCTACTTTTTGACCCGATGTGACCCATGTTCGAACTTGACCTACATATCATCAAGACAAACATTCTGATAAAGTTTCAACATGGTCAAGTTGAAAATGTGGCCTCCAGAGTGTTAACAAGATTTCCCTTCAATTCGACCTAGTGACCTAGTTTTTGACCTCATATGGCCCAGTTTCGAACTTGTCCAAGATTTTATGGAGATGAACGTTCTGATAAACTTTCATGAAGATTGGATGCAAAATGTAGCCCGTAGAGTGTTAACAAGCTCAAATGTTGACGACGCACGACGGACGACGCACGGACGCCGGACAAAATGTGATCACAATAGCTCACCTTGCACTTCGTGCATAGGTGAGCTAAAAAGGGCAATAACTCATCCAAAAGTAGGTCAAATTAAACGCCCTCGTAATATGCGCAACAACACATTGTACCGATGACTCCTGTGAAGTTTCATAGAAATGTGGCAAAGGGGTTGTGAGATGAAGGCCGGACAAGAATGAAATGGCAATTTAAAAAAAAAGGGCAATAACTCATCCAAAAGTAGGTCAAATTAAACGCCCTCGTAATATGCGCAACAAGACATTGTACCGATGACTCCTGTGAAGTTTCATAGAAATGTGGCCAAGGGGTTGTGAGATAAAGGCCGGACAAGAAATGTGGACGTACAGACAGACAGACAGACGGCGCAGGCAAAAGCAATATGTCTCCTCCGGAGGGGGGGAGACATAATGAGAAATTGCTTTTTATGAGCAATTTCTTCTTTTGCCACAATGAAATAAAAATCGTCTGCTTCAGATGAGTCAGAATGTGTCTGCAAGTGGGAAAGGGTTAAGGTCTTTTTGAAAACGCTATTTTAAATCACTTCCTCTCTTGAAAACATTTGTAGCAAAATTAGAAAATTGCTCACCGACATAATACCGAGATTCTTTCAACTCTATTCAACAAACTTTCATATCATAATCTCCTTTAACCACAATGTGTTCAACATTCAATAGTTGTTCATTCACTGATAGAGATCAACCCTTTTTTGCCTAGATGTTTTCAAAGCATAAAAAATATATTATCCCTTTCCCACATACAACAAATCTTCAGCAGACGACTTTGAAAACAGTCCAGTTGTTTTGAGCAATGTCTACTTTTGTCACAATGATTTCAAAAGACGTCTGCTGCAGAGGCGTCAGAAAGCTTGTGTATGTGGGAAAGGGTTATAGCAGATAGACTGATAGTAAGGTGGGGCCCTGATTGATATGTATAAACTTGGACTTACCTATGTCGGGTATCATGAATTGAGCTACAGCTTGACCACTGGAAGGCATTTCCTGGATACTCATTATGAATTCCATCCGTGGATATGAAATACTGCCACTTCAAGTTGGGAAAAAAGTTCATGTTGGTTTTCCATACTGAAAATACATAGTTAACAAAAACTGTTAATGATCATGATGGTTATATCAAAGCAGGCACCTGTTTAACCAATTACTTGGTTTCGTTTTGTTTGCCATAATAAAATCTTCCAAAATATCTGGAGAAAAAAGAAATTAACTTTTCCCCACATACATCAAATATGCAGCAGACAAACTTTGAAAACATCTTAGGCAAAACTGTAACAATTCTCTATAAATTAAAGTTAAATTATTGAATAGAGTTGAAAACCATTTTTTATACATGTATATGGGTAATGTCTTCATTTTCCACCGTTGTTTCATAAGTCTTCCCAGAGGCCCACATGGAAGACTGGGTAAACCTGAATGTGCTGCCTCTATAAACAAAGTCTTTATTATAAGTCATTTGCTGCAGATGTGTCAAAATGTGTCTGCAGATGTAAAGGTATAAGACAAATGCATGCACAAATTAGAGAGAAATACAGTGTAGACAAGGGAGTATTTTCTTATTATGAGTATATATACATTGTATTTCTCCTTTTCCAACAATATTTTGTAAATTCTTTTGCTACACAAAGCAGAGGTTAATTTCTGACCCCCTGACATGTCAAAAATCAATTTATTTCATTGAGGTGAATACCACAGTCTGACCTTCGACACAGCGGGGTCAGATATTTATCTCTAGAACATCCCAAGGGTTACTCAAGGTGGGACAGTACTCCCTTTGAATGGGGTCGGAGGTCAAGGTTACCCAATGTTGGTACTCGTCACACCATTTTCCAAAGATGCATGTCAAGGGCTTGGCGTGAAATGGTTGTAACTAAAATTTGTATTTTTTGCCAAGGTTAATTATTATGACACCTCATCATAAAGTATTTATAAGTGTTATCATTTTTCTTTGTAAAAAATGGAAATTTAGGTGCCATTGCTCGTTCTGAGCAATTGCACCTAAATTTGCATTGTGTACAAAGGCGTCAAAATTGCCCCTAAACCAGGGTTTTCAAAATAAGTTTTTAGTTACAACAGTCCATTTCTCGTGAAGCCCTCGATGTGTATACCAAATATGGTTACTCTAAGTGAAATGGTATTGAAGATATGGCCTGCACAAAGTTGGGTGGAATGACAGACAAGGCACAATCATCTCTAACCAGGCTCTAAAAGTTTGACTGCTCCACTTATCATGTTCATCTTTATATTCCTAGAATTGGTTATAGACTCTTCCAAATGCAAAGCATTGAAATGGTTATCAGATTCAATTTCAATCATATTTTAGCAACATTTACTGTGCACTTTTCCCTAGATGACACACTGTGTCTATGAAAAGTGTCTTTCCCAAGGAACCTCCAAACATCCAACCTGTGGTTACAATGCACAGTATTAAGTCTTGTGCGCTAAACCACGTAGCCATAGTGGATTCCTTTAGTAACATTCAGAAAGACATTCCATTCAGAGAAAAACAGGAATAAACTTGCCTGGCCCAGCATCAATTACTTTGAAGTTAACAAAATTACATGTTTACGATGAAATGGTAAAATCATTTCAACTGATCAGTTTAGATTAGTTTGCAGTCTGAATCTGACAAGGTCTGTATACTACATTAAGCAAGCCTCCCGCTGATATTGATTTTGCATCCTTTCTGGCAAACACTTGATTAACTGCATGAAAAAACAGTTGAAAAAATACACGATTTTTATCAATGTAGCCCTTTCATGTTTTAAATTAAACACCACTCATGCACATAAAATGCAAAACATTTCTGTCGTAAATGATGCAAAAACTGTGACACACTTTACAAGTTAATATCTCTCTGCCACTTGTGGTTAACCCTATCCCTCTATCGTGATCTATACTTTCTTCCTGAAATTTCTGGTTCTTTCCTTTACCACCTGCAGCAGATGACTTTTGAAATTACTGTGTCAAAAGAAGAAATAGTCTGAATTGATTGATTGATTGATTGTTTGGTGCTTTAGGCCACCTGCAACTATTTTACAGTTATATCATGGCATTTCCTGGGTAAGTTACCAGTACTACTGGTTCTCTACGCTGACACAAGCCAGTCAGTCGTTATGCTAAGCCTGCAACCTGGAGCGCCAAGGAGGGCAGCATTATTAAATACTATCATTTTTGAAGTTTTTGGTATGATCTGACATGGGGATCAAGCCTTCGACCGACCGAGGCGGGAGTACGGAATGAACAATTTTTTTCTTTCGTCACAATGTTATCCAAACTATAAAGTAGTACAGGTTTTTAAGAATTCTATTATGGTTTTTTTTCCATATTTTTGTGACAGTTTTTCAGTCATCCACTGTAGATCTGTTGTATGTGGGAAAGGGTTCAAGGAAACAGTATAAGGGTTGCTTCATGTGATTTCTTCCTTTTTATAACATTCTAATTTGTCAAAAACTGGAAAATCTCAATAATTGAATGGATAACATAGGACTTAAAGTAAATAAGAGAGCCAAATGTCACAAAATACGCTTGTCCTGTTTTTTTGAGACCAATTAAGTATAGTGATAATTGGTTGTACATCAGGCAAATTTAGAGAGCAGACACTGTCAGTACAGTTTTGGCCATTTCGAGGGACATAAGTGTATAGTGACTAAAATAACGAGGTAAGTTATCGAACTTGTCTGAGATATTATGCCAATAAACATTCTGACCAAATTTAGGGATGATTGGACAAAGGCTTCTAAAGTTATTGAGCTGACAAGACCAATTTTAGGTAATTTCTATAATTAAAGAGCGATAACTCTCAATTCACTAAAGCTATATGGCTAGTTATCAAACTTGTCCGAGATATTATGCCAATACACATTCTGACCAAATTTGGTGATGATTGGACAAAGGCTTCTAAAGTTATTGAGCTGACAAGACTAATTTTAGGTAATTTCTATAATTAAAGGGCAATAACTCTTGATTGACTATAGCGATACGGCTAGTTATCAAACTTGTCCGAGTAATTATGCCAATACAAATTTTGACTAAATTTGGGGATGATTGGACAAAGGCTTCTAAAGTTATTGAGCTGACAAGACCAATTTTGGGTAATTTCTTTAATAAAAGGGCGATAACTCTTGATTGTCTAGAGCGATATGGCTAGTTATCAAACTTGTCCGAGATATTAGGCCAATACACATTCTGACCAAATTTGGTGATGATTGGACAAAGGCTTCTAAAGTTATTGAGCTGACAACATACTGGACGCCGCCCGGCCGCAAAACTAGAATACGATCCGTTATAAAAACATTGTGGCAAAAGGAACAAGAGGCCCAAGAGGGCCAGTATCGCTCCACGGCCATAAGGCAAAAATAAAATCTCCAAACAGCCCTGCCCCGTGGTGGCTATTTTTTTTACCAACCACCATGGCTTAAAGGAATCTTGTAGAGTGTCACCAAAGGAATGTTTCTGCAAAATTATTTGAAAATATGCCTGACACTTTCGGAGGAGAAGATTTTTTAAGTTTTCACTATGGTCATATAAGTCAAAATAGCCCCGCCCTCTGGCGGCCATGTTTTTCGACCAATCAACATGGCTTGAAGGAATCTGATAGAGGGTCACCCAATGAACATTTCTACAAAATTATTTGAAAATCGGCTGAACACTTTCGGAGAAGAAGATGTTTTAAGTTTTCACTATAGCTATATAACGCAAAAAAGCCCCGCCCCCTGGCGGCCATGTTTTTCGCCCAATCAACATTTCTTGAAGGAATCTAATTAAGGTTCACACAAGGAACATTTCTACAAAATTATTTGAAAATCGGCCTGACACTTTTGGAGGAGAAGATTTTTTAAGTTTGCTCTTTAGCCATATAGGCAAAATAGCCCCGCCCTGTGACGGCCATGTTTTTTTACCAATCAACATGGCTTGAAGGAATCTGATAGAGGGTCACCCACCGAACATTTCTACATAATTATTTGAAAATCTGCTGAACACTTTTTGAGAAGAAGATTATTTAAGTTTTCACTATAGCTATATAAGGCAAAAAAGCCCCGCCCCCTGGCGGCCATGTTTTTCGCCCAATCAAAATTTCTTGAAGGAATCTAATAAAGGGTCACCCAAGGAACATTTCTACAAAATTATTTGAAAATCGGCCTGACACTTTCGGAGAAGAAGATTTTTTAAGTTCTCACTATTTTTTTCTTTCGGTTGCCATGGAAACCAGAATTTTGAATGGATAAAAAAAAATTGAAGGAATTTAGTAGAGGACATTGAGAGGATGCTTCCCATGAAGTTTCAACCAAATTGGCCAAGTGGTTAGGGAGAAGAAGTCGTTTAAAGGAAAAAGTTAACGCACGCACGCATGCACGCACGCACGCACGCACGCACGACGGACAATTCGCCATGACATAAGCTCGACTGGCTTTCAGCCAGTGGAGCTAAAAATTGCACGATTTATGCAATTTCTTCTTTTGTCACTATGTTTTCAAAAAGCTGTCTGCTGCAGAGGCATCAGAAAGCATCTGTATGAGGGAAAGGGTTAAGGCTTTAATATGAAGAAACTGATAGATGAATTGCTTCATTCTAGATTATTTTGAAAAAAATTTGGAAAAAGAAAAGAAAGAAGAACCATTTTGCTTTTTTCCAACAATATTTTCTACACTTTGTCAAATTAAACCATCATTAACTACATACAATTTTACTTTTTTTCTACATATTTAAACATTTTTCTGCAGCAGACGACTTTGAAAACAATTAGAACTAGAACTATCACTGAAGATGATAAATACCCCCTAAACAGCACCTTGTCCTACACCATAACTTAACAAGAGCACCGCGTACGACACAGACGACACAGACGCTCGACTGATAGAAAACAGAAAACAAGAGGGCCACGATGGCCCTGGATCGCTCACCTGATTTGTTTTTCACTTTAGCTATATAAGCCCCGCACCCTGGCGTCCATAGTTTCAAACCAATCAACATGGCTTGAAGGAATCTGATAGAGGGTCATCCAAAGAACATTTCTACAAAATTATTTGAAAATCGGCCTGACACTTTCAGAGAAGAAGGTTTTTTAAGTTTTCACTATAGTCATATAAGGCAAAATAGCCCCGCCCCCCCTGGCGGCCATGTTTTTCGACCAATTAACATGGCTTGAAGGAATCTGATAGAGGGTCATCCAAGGAACATTTCTACAAAATTATTTGAAAATCTGCCAACTGGTTTGGGAGAAGAAGAATTTTGAAGTTTTTTTCATTTCGTTGCCATGGAAACCAGAATTTTGCATGAATCACCAAAATTTGAAGGAAATCTGGTGAGGTCATTGAGAGGATACTTTCTGTGAAGTTTCATCCCAATTGACCCACTGGTTACAGAGGAGACGAAGTTGCCGGACGCCGGACAAAAGGCGATCACAATAACTCACCTTGAGCAAAGCTCAGGTGAGCTAAAAAGCTGAGCTGAACAAAAAACCTTAAACGGACGACCACGCCGCCGCCGACGATGCCAGGGTCATGACAATAGCTCTCATTTTTTAAAAAGTCAAGCTTATAAGTAAAAGGGTCATAACTCTGTAAAATAACATGCAACTGTAAGACCTTTAGGATATGCACATTCTCCTCTTAGTAATAGAAGCTTCATGTAAAGTTTTATTGGTTTGTAAGAAATGGGCCGGACAAAATATAGCTTCTGACCGACCAACCGACAGACACAGTGACTCCCATATACCCCCTCTTCTTCGAAGTATAAAGTGAAAGTATAATTACTGAAAAAAGTTGAAAACATTTTTGCAAAAGGTGAAAATGTTGGTTTTGAGCAATTTCACCTAATGCCACAATGTTTTCAAAAGTTATCTGCTGTACGTGCGTCGAAGTGCGTCTGCAGGTGGGAAGGGTTAAAACATATCCTTTCAATGTTGGTATATGGGGTAAAAGATGAGAGAACCAGTCAGTATGACAAGTTATTATACTCCCTGATGTGTAAAATATTTATGAAGAAATGAATTAAAGATGGTGCTTACTAGGATTCAAACCCTTTATGACAACAACCCTTTCCCACATACAGACATAACCTTAAATTAAAGCAGACGGCGTTTTGAAAACATAGTGACAAAAGAAGAAATTGCACAGAACGTACAATTTCTCCTTTTGTCACAATGTTTTCCACTTTTAGTCATAGGTTATCCATTCAATTATAGAGATTTTCCATTATTTGACAAAATATGTTCAAATTCGTCTGCTGCAGAATTGTCGTATGAGGGAAAGGGTTAATATACACAGATTATATATATTGTATAGTTTCATGAACATATTCTGTCAGATGGATAACCTATGACTAAAAGTGGAAAACATTGTGACAAAAGGAGAAATTGCACGTTCTGTGCAATTTCTTCTTTTGTCACTATGTTTTCAAAACGCCGTCTGCTTTAACCCTCACATTTTGGACACATCTGAAGCAGATTATTTGCTCATACTTCTTTTGTCACAATGTTTTCAACTTTGTTCAATATTCATTATCTTCGTATTTGTTCCTGTCTGCTGCTGATTTTTAGGATGTGTAAAGAGGTTGGAGTAAGATGAATAATGGGGGATTGTGCTTTCTTGCAATATTTAAAATTATTAATTGAAGACTTTCTTTCAGTAACCCTTTTACTTAATGCAGATGCATTTTGATGCATCAACAGGGGACAACATTGTGGCAAAAGGTGAAAATCAGATGATTATTTCATTTCAATTGTAGGATCTGTTAGTTACGCTTTCCAACATACATCAAATCTGAAATCACCTAGGCAGAATTAACCCTTTCCCTCATACGACATTTCTGCAGCAGACGAATCTGCAGCAGATGACTTTGAACATGTTGTGTCAAAAAAATAGAAAATCTCTATAATTGAATGGATAACCTATGACTAAAAGTGTAAAACATTCTGGCAAAAGGAGAAATTGCTCGTTTTGAGCAATTTCTTCTTTTGTCACTATGTTTTCAAAAAGCCGTCTGCTGAAGAGGCATAAGAAAGCGTCTTATATGAGGGAAAGGGATAAAGAAAATCACTACAAGTGAAAGGAAAAATTAAAAATTAATCATTTTGAGAAATTCTCCTTTCGCCACCCTATTTTCCATGTTGGTTAAACTATGTTGTAGGTACTCAAAATAATTGTCTCACTGAGACGATTCCTTTGGGTTGCACAACATTGGGTTAAAATGAATAATTAGATAGATATTGTGTAGAAGAGACAAGTTTAACCAACATATCGAAAGAAGAGTCAACCAGATGAATGATGTCCCTTAAGTGACAACAGTGAGTTGTTAAAGCTTGTTAATTTGCATCAATCATAATTCATTCAGTGTTTGAATAATTCAACTCTCTGTTTGGTTTTTATTATATTCATATTATCATCCACATGTAGATCAATGTATTTTCTTAACCCTTTCCCTCATATAGACGCTTTCTGACGCCTTTGCAGCAGACGGCTTTTTGAAACATAGTGACAAAAGAAGACATTGCACAAAACGTGCAATTTCTCCTTTTGCCACAATGTTTTCCACTTTAAGTCAGGTTATCCATTCAATTAGAAATTGCACGTTCTGTGCAATTTCTTCTTTTGTCACTATGTTTTCAAAACGCCGTCTGCTTTAACCCTTTCCCTCATACGACAATTCTGCAGCAGACGACTTTGAATATATTTGGTCAAAAAATAGAAAATCTCTATAATTGAAAGGATAACCTATGACTAAAAGTGGGAAACATTGTGGCAAAAGGAGGCATCAGATAGCATCTATATGAGGGAAAGGGCTTAACTTTTCTTAATTGCAGAAACATTTTAAGTCGCATCCACAGAAGACGCCTTTTAAATCTATTACGGCAAAAGAAGCAATTTCTCATTTTGCCAAGGCTTTTCAATTTAATCACACTTTCATATTTTTGTCTAGATGCTTTCAAAGTTGTCTAATGCAGAAATGGTAAATGTGGGAAAGGGTTTACAATAGATTTTGGAGATCAAACTCTCTCCCTAAGTTTTATACAAACAACTGTTCCAGACTATTTAACCCTTTTCCTCATATAGACGCTTTCCGACATCTCGGCAGCAACTAGCTTTTTGAAAACATAAAGACAAAAGAAGAAATTACTCAAAACGAGCAATTTCTCCTTTTGCCACAATGTTTTCCATTTTTAGTCATAGGTTATCCATGCAATTATAGAGATTTTTCTATTTTTTGACAAAATATGTTCAAAGTCGTCTGCTTCAGAATTATTGTATGTTCCAGACTATTTAAACCATTTAACCCCTTATCTCACATGCAGCAAGAATGCAGCAGCCGACATTGACAGTATCAAGGCAAAACATGAATAATATCTATAATTGAAAGTTAAGTTATTGAATCGAGTTTAAAACATTGAGGCAAAAGGAGAAATTGCTCATTATGAGAGAGATAATTTTTAAGCACATTGTTTAAAATGGAGAAATTGCCAAACAATAACATGTGCAATTTTTTCTTTTCTCTCCATACTTTTTCAATGATTTAGATACACTTAAAAGGTTCCTTTCAGGAATATAGATGAATACAGAATGGCTATACTAAAATTAAAGGAGATGTTGTGAAAAAACATCTTTTAGTGTTTATCTAACCATCCTTTTCAGCATACAACATATATATACAACAGTCAGCTTTGAAATTGTCTAGGATAAAAATATGGAAAATATCCATAAATGAATAGAGTTGAAAACATCAAGAAAAAAGGAGAAAATTGCTCATGATGAGTAATTTTTCCTTTTGCAACACCGTTTCTAATTGTTGTCTGCTGCAGAGGCATCAGAATGCGTCTGTATGTGCAAAAGGGTTGAAACATTTACAATCTCGTTGTTGTCTGACTCCCTGGTTAAGGAGGCGTAGATAACAAATTCCACCGGCCGTTTCAAAGGATACCTGATTCGACTAAAACACTATCAAATTTACCTACTGGCTTACAACTCTGTGGCTTTTTTCTCCCACTTAGAAAAAATGTTTGATCATAAAAACCTGTGTAGCATCCAGAGTAATTTCAGTGCACATTTTATGAGTTGTTTCTCTATGTTAACTCTTTCCTTCATCTTGTTCTTGTTTTGCATACTATTACCAGTCTTAATCATGACAACTTTTGAAAACAATTTTAGAAAAGGAAAACTGTTGTTCTTCATCGGAAAGCGCTCCATCAAAATCTACTATGTTATCTTTCAATATTAGATAAGATTTCCATTTCTTAAAATACAGCAATATCTTTTTTCAAAAGTTGAATGATGAAATAATTATGAGGGATTGAGTTCATAAACATAAACCTATAATTATAGTGTTAACTCTTTCTCACAGTCAAGCAGACACATTTTAACCCTTTCTCTGCAGCAGACGACTCCGAAGACATACCTGTTTTTTTTTTTGAAACTCCCTTTAATAAAGAACAATAATTGAATCGAGTTGAAAAAAGAAGAAATTGCTTGTTTTTAGCAATTTCTTCTTTTGTCGCCATGTTTTTAAAAAGCTGTCTGCTGCAAAGTCGTCAGAAAATGTCTATATGAGGGAAAGGATTTAGTTGACGATTTTTTGAAAACTTGTGGCAAAAGGATAAATTGCTCATAATAATCAACCTCTATACAATAATTATACTCTCATTTATAGAGATTTTTCAGTATCTTGATCTACATGTTTTTAAATGTATCTGCAGCAGTAACAATAAGTGATATGTCTATGGAAAAGTGAAAACCCTAATACATCATATTGATGGGATTTTTCGAACATCCCTGTTAGGTCAATCAGGTAAAATGGTATTAACTCTTTCCCACAAACAAAGAACCTGCAGCAGACAACTTTGAAAACTGCTGAACAAAAACATGAAAAATATTTAACAAGAGGACCAGTATCCACTGCAATTAGGCAAAACCTATATCACTTATTTGCCATAAAAGCTAAAAACAGCCCCAACCCCTGCCGACAATGTGTTTTGACCAATCGAAATTGCTTGAAGGAATCAGAGGAACATTTCCTCATTTTTCATTCAAGGAACATTTCAAAAAAAATATTTGAAAATTGGTCATCAAGTATCGGAGGAGATAATTATCATAAAGATTCTATCAGTTAACATGGAAACTAAAATGTTGCAGGGATCCAAACAATTTGACATAATTCAGGAGAGGAGTCTGAGCTGGCCCAGTGGTTATAGAGGAGAACCAAACTTTTACGCATGCATGGATGCAGGCATGACAGACAATTCTGTCATGACATAAGCTCAACTGGCTGTGGAGCTAAAAATGAAGGCATATAATTACTGAAAAAAGGTTGAAACATTGTGAAAAAATGGCTCAACATCTTTCACCACAATGTTTTCATAAGTCGTCTGCTACAGAGGCGTCAAAAGGTGTCTATATGAAGGGAAAGGGTATGAAAATATGTTTCTTTTAAATCAGAATATTACTGATTTTCCGATTTACCCGATATATATTTTAGAGAAGCCTGCTTTAGAAACATCTGTGGGGATATCTTGACCTAAATATTTTGGTTATAAAACATTGTGAGAGAAATAATTGTTTGAGCGACTTCTCCTTTTTAGACGATGCATTATTTTAAAATTTACTTGAATTTATATATATATATATAGGGAAAGAGTTACATATATGCTTTAAATAAGAACATTGCTAACTTTTGATCTCAATGTTTCCCATTAAAGTTGCAGCAAAATTCCGAAGACATTTGACTCCTATCTTCAAGGTAAAAAAGGGAAAAAAAACAGCATAAACCCCTATAATTATGGTGTTTAAAAATATTACTTTATGGTTGGAATAAGTCCTGTAAAGAAAGGTCTTCAAGTAGAAACATATTTTCCTATGTTTATTTTTATGTGCTACAATCAGGCTTTATGTATTCCCCTTAGCACTTTCCCACCTGCAGACGCATTTTGACACAATTATTATGAGCAATTTCTCGTTTGGCCACAATGTTGTCAACTTTATTTAACAATAAAGTTATCTTTTATGGAGATTTTTCAGGATGTATTGCCACTATGTTTTCAAAGTTGTTAGCTGCAGATTTGTTGTATGTTGGAAAGGGTTAATTAAGCACAAATAATTTTGTTCTACCAAAAACATGGTATTGTGACTATGAGTAGCAAAATTTGAACAATGTATGTGGATAGTTTCGAATTTCATAAAATAATTCTTTCAGCAAACAACTTAAAACAATGGTACAAGCAACCAGCATTGAAAATATGGTTTGAAAAGGAGGAATTGTATATGAGTATCTGTTTCCCAACAATTTTTCGACTTGGAATTCCCCCGCGGCTGGGGGACTCTCAATAAGAAATCTCAGCCATAGTCTGAACCTTACTTGAAACATAAGAGCCAGTTAAAAGGTGTCTTAACCCTTTCCCTCATATGACAATTCTGCAGCAGACGACTTTGAACATATTTTGTCAAAACATAGAAAATCTCCATAATTGAATGGATAACCTATGACAAAAAGTGGAAAACATTGTGGCAAAAGGAGAAATTGCAGGTTTTGTGCAATTTCTTATTTTGTCACTATGTTTTCAAAAAGCCGTCTGCTGCAGAGGCATCAGAAAGTGTCTATATAAGGGAAAAGGTTAACGATTGCAGTCAATTCAACTCTTGAGCTCCAACAGGTGTGGATGTATTGGTTTCATGCGTTATTTATTTTTATCTTGATGTAAATATAAGGTCAGTAGCATCTTTCCTGTCTGTCGCAATATGAATTTAGCTGTTAAAAGCCACACATAACCCAAAACAAGCAAACAAACAAATCAACATGAAATTCCATATAATGCTTTATCTATTATGACATTTTAAGTGTTAGCTAAGAGAAGGTATGTGGAAACACTTGAAAGCATTTCTTTGATACAGGGTTGAAGCCATTGTGATAAGGGAAAAATTGCTTGTTCTTAGCAATTTCTCCATTGCTGAATAAGTTTCATCTACTTATGTGTTTGTTTTGTTGGGGTTTTATGCCGTTTTCAACATTATTTCAGTGATATCACAGTGACAGTTCACTTATTCATGATCCATGGGGAAACAAACCAGTACTAGGCTAGGAAATGTGCCTTGCCCAAGAGCACTCCATCATGACCACAGCGCTGCGACTGGGGATGGAACCCAGGACACCCGGTTCCAAATCCCAAATGCTAACCACTAGGTCACGTATTAATAACAAGGTATCAAAAGACATCTGTATCAAGTAAAAGGAAACTAAGTTCTCCATCAAAACAATTGTATAGCCTCAATGTGTTCTGTATTGTTTACAAATGTAATTTGTAGTACAATTTTCTCTTAGAGAGTGCATGGTTTTGTGATATGCTTGTTACTTTTATGAAAATAATACACCTGCAACCATTCAGAAAGAGAAAACTGACACTATATTATCTTTTTTAACTGTTTCCCACATATAAAACATAGAGGGACAAATATGGATATCTCTACAAATGAAAGCATAGTTATTGAATAGAGTTAAGAACAATTTGACAAAAGGAGAAATTGTTCGTTATGAGCAATCTCTTCTTTTGCCACAATGTTTTCAAAAGGAGTCTGGTGCTATTGCGTCAACTGTCTCAACATTTGACTTACGTGGAAAAGGGTTAAGCTTATATGATATCTTTAGTTTGATACATTAGAGGGAAAAATTGATACATCCTGAAAATTGGAGTATAATTTTGATATAGATTTAAAAACATCAACTATTTCTCCCTTTAAAAGTCTTCTTTCTGCAAAGCTGTATCTGGGAAAAGATTAAAGCAGGAAAGTGACAACAGCAGTCGCCAGGACAACATAGTTTGCCGGTTTCGGATTGATTGTAAATATTAACCTTTTCCCACATATAGCAAATTTGCAGTAGACACTTAGAAAACATCAAGCCAAAATAAGGCAAAATGTCTATAAATGAAAGCATTTTGGAAAAGGGGAAATTGATCATCATGAGCAATTTCTCCTTTTGTCACAAGGTTTTCAAAAGTCGTCTGCTACAAAATGGTCAGAAGTGTCTGTATGTTGGAAAGGATTAAATGAAAAACATGACCCCAAACTAACAGATATTGTTACTGCTGATGTGCATAATTATTGAAAAGAGTTGACAACATAGTGGCAAATAGAGACATTGCCCATAATGAGCAATTTCTCCAATTACCACAATGTTTTCAAGTGTTGTCAACTGCAGAGATATTGAAATCCGTCTGCATTTTGGGAAAAGTAAAGGAGCACAATTGTATTACCTTCTGTGAGGTTACGTCCTGGGTTGAAGGCTCCTTTTGGCAAGGTATATGGCACAAGATCACAGCTGGTTCTTCTTGATACAGGTATTCTGTATTGGTTATCAGGGCTGAAATTAAAGAAAATCATCATATGACAACTGTGCCTGCTCCCTATTTTGCCAGAATGTTTTCAGAGAGAAAAACATGCAGCCAGTCAACCCCGGGACCTCTCGCCTTTAGGGCAAGAGGACACTGCCGACTGAGCTAACTGGGTTGCTTACATGTTATCTCTCCAGCTGTTTTTACAAGTTCAAACCAAGACACAAATTTTTGCATCAATGTTTTCATAGCAATCTGTATGTTTCCTGCATGTGGGGAACTGTAAAAGTGTTTTCGAATAAATGTTGATTCAAGTCAGTTTCAGACATTATAATATATACTCATTTTCTATATGAGGTAAAGGGTTAAACATGGTGTCTGACGGAGTAGAATTCATAAATTTCCAGCAGCATGATTTATCAATAGTTTTTTGGTGCACATGACTTTAAATCGATAAAGACATTTAAAGAATTAGTAATGCTAGATATTAAATTATAACTAGAGATTGCTTTTTTGAAAACGCGCTTGTCTCCACATTTGTGTGGTCATAGGGGAGGAAAAGAAATGATGGAGATGAATTGTTTAGTTTTGGACTGGAGATGAAGCAACAGTGACAATCCTCAGTTATTGAGTGGAAACCATTTTTCAGCTGAGGGTTACCATGGCCTTGGTCTTTGACCTAGTGACCTCAAAATCAATAGGGGTCATTGGCTGCTGGTGACCAACCTGCACACCAAGTATGAAGTTCCTGGGCCCAAGCAATCTTCAGTTATTGAGCGGAAACCATTTTTCAGCCAAAGGTCACCGCAACCTTGACCTTTTACCTACTGACATCAAAATCAATAGGGGTCATCTACAGGTTAGGACCAAGCTGCACACCAAGTATGAAGTTCCTGGGTATAAGTGTTCTTGAGTTATTGAGTAAAACACATTTTTCAGCTGAAGGTTACCGTGACCTTCGACAGTTGACCTTGTGACCTCAAAATCAAACAAATTCAATAAAGGTCATTTACTGGTTAGGACCAAGCTGCACACCAGGTACGAAGTTCCTCAACATAAGCATTCTTTAGTTATTGAGAGGAAACCATTTTTCAGCTGAAAGTTACCATGACCTTGACCTTTAAGCTAGTGACCTCAAAATCAATAGGGGTCATCTACTGGTGGTGACCAACCTGCACACCAAGTATTAACTTCCATGGCCAAAGCATTCTACAGTTATTAAGCAAAAACAATGTTTCAGCGCATTGTCACTGTGACCTTTCAGCTCAAGGTCACTGTGACCTTGACTTTGACCTCAAAATTAATAGGATCTTTTACTGGGCATGGCCAACCTGCATACCAAGTATGGAGTTCCTCGGCCCAAGCGTTCTTCAGTTATTGAGCGGAAACCATTTTTTACCTCACAAGGTCACCATGACCTTGACCTTTGACCTTCTGACATCAAAATCAATAGAAGTCATCTACTGGTCATGACCAACCTGCATACCAAGTATAAAGATCCTATGCCCAAGCGTTCTTCAGCGGAAACAAGTGTGACAGATGTGACCTTGACCACTGTGACCTTGACCTTTGACCTAGTGACCTTAAAATTAATAGGGGTCATTTGCTGGTGGTGACCAACCTGCACATCAAGTATGAAGTTCCTGGGCCCAAGCAAAAACTATTTATCAGCTCATTGTCACTGTGACCTTTCAAGCTCATGGTCACTGTGACATTGACTTTAGACGTACTGACCTCAAAATCAATAGGGGTCTTCTACTAGGCATGGCCAACCTGCATACCAAGTATGGAGTTCCTCAGCCAAAGTGTTCTTCAGTTATTGAGCGGAAACCATTTTTTACCTCACAAGGTCAACATGACCTTGACCTTTGACCTTTTGTTATCAAAATCAATAGGGGTCAGCTACTGGTCATGACCAACCTGCATACCAAGTATGAAGTTCCTACGCCCAAGCGTTCTTCAGTTATTGAGGTGAAACAAGTGTGACAGACGGAAGGACGGACGGAACGGGCAAAAACAATATGTCACCCCCATGTAATGGGGGAGACATAATTAACAGTTAAATCTTCAGTATTATATATTTTTTAAATATAGTTTATATACACAGTAAGTACAGCAATACTACAGGAACCCAACCTACATTATAAACAAATGTTTCATTGAACATGTCTAACTTCCTTAACCCTTTCCCACATATAGATGCTTTCTGACACCTCAGCAGCAGACAGCTTTTTGAAATCATGGCAACAAAAGAAGAAATTGCTCAAAAATTGCTCAAAACGAGCAATTTCTCCTTTTGTCACCATGACATTGTTTTCAACTCGATTCAATTATTATACTTTCATTTTAAGAGATTTTCCATATTGTTTTCTAAATGTTTCAAAGTCATCTACTGGATTTTTGTTGTATGTGGGAATTTAAAACTGAAATTACAGAAAACTATGACTAGAATGATATCATGATGGACAGATGACTGAGAAATAATCCTTTATTGTCAACCCACCAAATGTGAAGGCTACACAAAAAGCTGCAAGGAATTTAGAAGCCTACCTGAGGTCCGAGCTGTTAAGATGGCAGCAGTCTAATATATATGTGATTGGTTGTTTGATATGAAACTTGTACAGGTTCTGTACGATGATTTTGTTGGTCTGTACAATCTGCAGGTAGTTTTTAAACCTCTGTTGTATTCTGTGTGTTAACTGAAAAATATACAAAAAATTAAATAGTATCCTTCCTTTCCCATTAACCCTTTCCCTCATATGACAATTCTGCTGCAGACGACTTTGAACATGCTTTGTCATAAAATATCTCTATATTTAAATAGATAACCTATGACTAAAAGTGGAAAAACATTGTGGCAAAAGGAGAAATTGCTTGTTTTGAGCAATTTCTTCTTTTGTCACTATGTTTTTAAAAAGCTGTCTGCTGCAGGGACGTCAGAAAGCGTCTATATGAGGAAAAAGGTTAAAAAATAAATATGAAACAGACTACTTGATTTTGAAAACATATATTAAAAAAATATGAAAAAGTTCTGTAATGTAAACAGAATTGAAAACATTTTTTGACAAATTCCTCCTCTTGCTTAAATGTTTTCAAAATGCGTCTTCTTTAGTCGCAATAAAATGTGGGAAATGTTAAATAATATAAATGGTAACCTGAAATGATAATTTTCTGAAGTTGTCAAAAGATTTGTGCACCCAGGGAAATGGTAAACACAGGGTATAATTATAATATCATGCAATTAAAATGGATTATTTTTACTAAACACTGTCAACTGCAAAGGCATAAACAATTGCGTACTTTGTATCATATTGGGGATAGGGATAATCATGTTATAACACTAATCCTATATATACCCTGTAATGCTGTATAATACGTATGCAATGAAGGTGAATTAACCCTTTTCAACATAAAACAAATCTGCAGCAGACTAACATCCTTCAAAAATATTGGCAAAATTACAAAAAAATCTCCAAATATTATGTAGTCTCATCACTGAATTGAAATCATTGTGGCATGAGCAATTTTCCCTTTTTGTCTAGAGCTTTTCAAGAGTCGTCTGTTGCAGATGCATCAAAATGCGTCTATATGTGGGAAAAGGTTAATTAACACCATAATTATTCTAAATTCTCTTCTCAATCAAATAATATATGATACAGAAGTCAAAAGAAAAGAAACACCTGGACAAAATAATGTTTGGTTTTGCAATTACAATTGAGCAGAAAACATTGTAGGAGCAGAGAAATTGCTCATCAGACACTCTAGATATATAGTTAACTTAATAATTAATTGTTTGACACAAGCACTGATGATGTAAAAACCTTTTGACATATCTGCAGCAGACAACTTTTGAAAACATTGTGACAAAAGAAGAAATTGCTAACAATAAGCAACTCTTTTTAACCCTTTCCCTCATATAGACGCTTTCTGACGCCTCTGCAGCAGACGGCTATTTGAAAACATAGTGACAAAAGAAGAAATTGCACAAAATGTGCAATTTCTCCTTTTGCCACAATGTTTTCCACTTTTTGTCATAGCAAAAATTTGAAAATTCTCTATAAATGGAAGTTCAATTATTAACCCTTTCCCTCATACGACAATTCTGCAGCAGACGACTTTTAACATATTTTGTGAAAACATAGAAAATCTCCATAATTGAATGGATGGATAACCAAGATGATTTCAAGTCGTCTGCTGCATATTTGTTGTATGTGGGAAAGTGTTAACCGTTTGCCACATGTAGAAACCTTTTGACCTTTTATCTGCATTATGTGAATTTTGATATTATTGTTTAAATTCCATTCAAAAATTATAATTTCAATTACGAAAAAAAAATGCCCAAGATGCTTTCAATCTCGTCTGCTGCAAAATTGGTGTATGTAGGAAACAGTTAAAATGGCATGATGTATAAGGGAATGGGATAAGATTGTCTTTGTAGATTATCTATAAATCTTCATTACTTTTTCAGAAGCAATTGACATGCAAATTAATTTTCCAACCAAGATTATAGCTGTGAGACATAAACACATGGGCACCTTTCAGATTTGGTGACAAGCAAAGATCAAGGTCAGAACTTTTTTGGATACGAAATTTGTGTGTTAACCCTTTCCCACATACAACAAATCTGTAGCAGACGACTTTGTAAACATAGTGACAAAAACATGAAAAATCTCTATAAAAGATGACTTAATTGTTAACCCTTTCCCTCATACGATAATTCTGAGGCAGACGACGTTGAACATATTTTGTCAAAAAAAGAAAATCTCTATAATTGAATATTTATTCTATGACTAAAAGTGGAAAACAATGTGGCAAAAGGAGAAATTGTACAGTTTGCAATTACTCCAGCAGAGGTGTCAGAACTAAGCATCTGTATATGTGTAGTCTTGATTATGAATCCAGTATCTTCTTCAGGTCAGAAATCAGAAATTTTGATGTTGACAATATATTATGTTTATATCACACTAAAGATTTCTTTCCACTCCAATAATCAGTTATTAAATTTTAACAAATTTTAATTTGATGCCCGATTTGATTATTTATGTCTTTATTATTATTTGATGTCTGTTTTGGTTAGCTATTTCCCACATGCAGACACATTTTGACAACATTATGGCAAAAGGAGAATGCTCAAAATGAGTATTTTAACCTATTGCCAAAATGTTTTGAACTCTTTTCATTAAATATAAAAAAAAAAAATCAAAAGAAATGGAAATCTATACAAAATACTCTTTGGTATTGCAATTATAAATCATAATTAATAGAGCAGAAACCATTGTCTGAAAATTCAAATTTCTGATCAAACAGTAGTGATGGTTATTATGAGATATTTCACTTTTTGTTACAGTTTTTCTGATCTCTGATACAAAATTTACAAATGTGTCAAAATGTGTTTATATCAGTTTATGCAAGAAAGTGCTAAAGGGAATGAATGAATGAATGTAAATTGTTTTATGGCGCATAGACAGCTAAGGTCATTTAGCACGCAATTAAATTTAATTATTCATGATCCCTGGGTAAACAAACCAGTACTAGGCTAGAAAATGTGCCTTGCCCAAGGGCACTCCACCATGACCGTAGTGCGGCGACTGGGGATCGAACCCGGCACACCCGGTTTCGAAATCCCCGACGCTAACCACTCGACCACAGCGGATTCCTAAAGTGCTAAAGGGTTGAAGCATCCACCCCTTGAGTGAGATACCCATGTTTGATCCCTGGTTGGGTCACACCAAAGCCTTTGTAAATGGTAGTGTCTGCTATCCCTCCTACTTCTTGTGTGTGAAATAAACATTCTTCACCTGAACCCTTTCCAACATACAGACACTTTTTGAAGACTCTGCAACAAAAAACTCTTTAAAACGTTTTCACATATGGAGAAAATACTCAATATGAGCAATTTCTCCTTTTGCCACAATGATTTCAACTCTTGTAAATAATTATACTTTAATTTATAGATATTTTCCATACTTTTGTTTTCAGACGTCTACTGCCGATTAGTAATTTAGTTGTATGTGGGAAAGGGTTACCAGTATGTCTTTTACATCTGCAGCATATAACTTTTGAAAACAAGGAAAAAATTGTTCTAACAGCGAAACTTCTCCTTTTCTTACGATGTTTTTTAAATTATTCAACAGTTACATTACTTTCCCTTTGAAATTTTACAGCAGTACTAGTTGAGCAAGTATTAACTCTTTCCCTTATATAGACGCTTTCAAACGCCTCTGCAGCAGACGTCTTTATCAAAACATAGTGACAAAAGAAGAAATAGCTCAAAACGAGCAATTTCTCCTTTTGCCACAATGTTTTCCACTTTTAGTCATAGGTTATCCATTCAATTATAGAGATTTTGCATTTTTTGACAAAATATGTTCAACGTCGTCTGCTGCAGAATTGTCGTATGAGGGAAAGGATTAAAACAGTTAATCTTGAGACCTACCTCATTCAGTTTGTTCTGGTAATCTGGTGATTGTTCTGAGTAGGGCATGTTGTCATAGATCATCTACAATAGAAATAAAAAATATGCATTTGTCCTGTAAAACCCTTGGATCATCTTTATTTTATACTTTTTCTAACAGAAATACAGACAGAATTAATTAACATGTAGTAGACTAATTTTAAAGATATTGTGGAAATGTAAGAAATGCTATTGTTCAATTTATTGTTTTTTCTCACAGTTTTCTTTATGGTCTAATAAAGTATACTTTATATATATATATATATCTATCTTTGTCCATGATTCATAAGAACAGAACATTATCTGCTGTATAAAAAACAGGCAAGTTAAATCAAGTTTCTTGAAATGGCAGTTTTGAATTGCAATATTCTGTTGAAAATGTTTTCGTTTATTTCCCAATATTGTTTTGATCTGTAAAGAAAAGTATGAATTATGTGTCTCCAATGAAATTTCATTATAAACAGTGAAGGAGTCACAAACTTTTACAACTTTTTATACTTTTGATCTCTGCGCCATAACAAATATTTCTAAGCAATTATAAGGCAATACATCTGATAATGGTGATTCTATGGCTCATTTGGAACATGTTAGTATTGAAGATGCTTCAGATAAAATACTATATAATTATTGGCTTTCAAAAGAAATTAAATTTCTCCCACATATAACAAATCTACAACAGAAGATTTTGAAAATACCAAGGCAAGGAAAATCTTTTCAAACGATGATAAAATTACTGAATAGAGTTGAAAACATTGTAGATAAAGGAATAATTGCTTAATTTGTGTTTTATCGAAAGACATATGCTGCACATTATAGTCATTATTACCTAAAAATAGGTTTGCATGCTGGAAAGCCTGAACTCTTTCTCATTTGTAGACGCATTTTGAAGCATCTGCAGCAGATGACTTTTGAAAACATTGTGGGAAATTAAGAAATTGCTCAAAACAAGCCATTTCTCCTTTTTAAATTTACCACATTCATGGAGATTTTTCACATTTTTGTCTGTATTTTTCAATATTTTTCTGCTTTCACAGCTTTTTGAAAACATAGTAACAAAAGAAGGAATTGCACAAAACGTGCAATTTCTCCATTTGACACAATGTTTTCCAATTTTAGTCATAGGTTATCCATTCAATTGAATTATAGAGATTTTCTGTTCATTTTCCCGGAGTCCGAATCATATCGTAACCATGAAATTACTGAGACCTAGATATTTTGAAACCTTTTTACGCGATGTTTTTTCTTTGTCGACATTTGAACTATCTGAGACGGGGGAGTCCTCTCAGACATTTTGACGAGTAGTTTCAAATTTAAAAGCAAACAAACGTTTCTGCGACATTTTTCAGTAGCAGACATTAGTAGAATGCCTCTTGTTTTCAAAGGCAGTGCAATTATTGGCCATAGAAGAAACCTAAAACCAGTCAGCACACATACGTCATTGTGTATGTATGACCTTTACGGTTTAATCCGAACATTGACGAAGTCGAAACATTAATGATACTTTTAATGTGCTGGCACCTGTTCGGGTACTTCCGACTTCGTTCGGAATTATTACGATGACACGTTGTCTATTTAGTATTGGGAAAACTTTTCTGATAACTTGTTTTTCTCGCGAAATTTAGCCGATCGTGGTTACTCTTACCATCTGCAAGACATATTTTTTATTAATCTAAATTATACTTATTTTCTGTACGTGTTTTCACGTTTATAGTCTAAAAAGTGTGCGTGATTATTTGTTTTTCTACGTGATTCATGTACATATATACATACATGAATGGGAACTCTGACAAGGATTATCTTCATAATCTTGTCCCGGAGGCGACATAGGTACATATTGTCTATCTATTCTATGGGACAGACCAGTCTACATTGAATTTCTTGTACCAATTGGTTGAAAATTTATATGGAAAGTTAGGTAGTTGTGTGAAAAACAGGTGCTAGTCAGTTGCAGACCAACAATGTTTATCACTCTTTTCACCCATGAAAATATGTATCATGCAATATATAGAGACTAGAATACACATACCTGCATGGTATTAACACCAATTTCCTCCACACTTAACCACCGCAGACTTGCAGAAAGCTTCTTTGCCTCATTCTTGGTGTTCACCCCTCCAAAAGCTTGGACCATCTCTTGCCTTGTATCCGTAAAATATCCATCACTAGAAAAGTAATTTATAATTCCTGAATCGACCAGCGAATCATTTTTACCACCTCCTGCACCTTTCAGCTGATTAGCGTCCCATTTCTTATCACAAACCGTTAATGTAAATATGTTTAAATATATAAAGCATACGATCACTGTAACCTGTTTTGACAAAGAAACTTTATTTTTATGACCTACTAAAGTCGCCATCTTGCTCCAGTTTCACGCTAATTTTTCTATTTTTGTTGTCATGTTTAAAAGATTTCCTCTACAGGAGCTATTCCTGAATCAATAACAATATAAAAACATCCATACTACATCCATTAGATTTGCGAACACGCACGCAAACACAAAACAATTAAACTTGTATTTGCCATGAAGTATATTGTCGGTCCGAACTCATTTCAATACACAACACTACTAATTGACAGAGCTAGGAGCATAATATACCGTAATTAAAAGTTTCGTACGTCTCTAATACGAACGTTCGGTTATAATTTAGAAACTAGCTGTCTAGTTCGGCTATCACGGCTTTTTCCCTTTCAAATCATGATTTTCAAAATGCCAGAAATATTGCGGAAATGTTCATGGCTAATGTTTTGCAGAAGTTGTTAAACTATTCAGCAGTTTTATACAGGAACAGCTTGAAATCGCCACCAACCGATGTATACAAGTAACACCAATACAATACCACTGTAATTTCCAACATTTTCGTTTGTGAAAGTAAAGACTTACTATTTCAGCAGTAAGTTTAATTAGTTCCTTTTTTCAGAATCGGGGATTTAGTGGTTTTCCAAAGCTGTTGACGTTGTAATCAAATCTGTATATCTAAGATGTGCTGCTAGCTGGAACATATACTGGATGTTTCTGCTGTAGTTAGAACTTCGGTTCTTAGGCTAAGAGAGCAATGATGTCGTTGTGTCAAAGTAGTCCTTCTTTTAAAAGCGCCTTTTACAAACACGGAGATCATTGGGTGACCATTGAGCAATCCCTAAAACTAGCCCTATCTCTTGGCGATCTCTGAAAGCCAGGGAAATACTTGGGCGCTCGTGCGATCAGAATGCTATTTTTTGCTAACTTCCATGGCCATCTATATAGATCATGGAGCACATATCGAGCATTTATTGAAAGACCCTTCAGAGATCAATGGAAACAAAGCCTCCTGCAGCGACCACTGTGTGTTTATGTCACAAAGGGAGATCAATAGGACTAAGAGATTGCTTAGGGATCATGAAGAGTTCATTGGGTGACCAATGAGATTGTTGAGCATTTCTTGGTCGACAGGGAGCCTCTGTGTATATCTATTAGAGGTTTGTGGTGCTCTTGCATCAGTCTCTGACAAGCTGTTGAAGAGAGTCAAAGATGAAAAACCAAGTGCAGATACATGGTGCAATCCTACTAGGTCATCAAGCAATTACAGTTTATTTTTTGGTAAGTTTGAGAATAAGACCTATACCCATAGAATTTGGAAATTTTGCGTCTTTTTGTCCAATTTGGGAACTTTTTTATAAATAATATGGTACCTGGATTATATGTCTTTGTGAATAGACGCTTGCATGTAAGGAAAATGACAGATTTGTTTATATTTTCTTCTTTGTTTCCTTTTTTCTCTCATTTTTTAGCTCTACTGGCCAAAGGCCAGAAGGGCTTATGTCGTGGCGAATCGTCCGTCGTCCGTGTGTGCGTGCGTCCTTTAAACAATTTCTTGTTAACACGATACAGTCTTCATTTTTGATTGTATCTCAACCAAACTTATACAGTAGTTAGATATCCATGAGAGCTCGGTTCCTTTCGAAAACCAGCCAGATCGGCCCATGCATGACTGGATTATGGCCCTTGAAATGATCAAAATTGCTATAAAAGAGCTTGTTAACACGATACAGTCTTTACTTTTGATTGTATCTCAACCAAACTTATACAGTAGTTAGATATCCATGAGAGCTCGGTTCCTTTCGAAAACCAGCCACAGATCCGCCCATGCATGACTAGATTATGGCCCTTGAAATGGTCAAAATTGCTATAAAAGAGCTTGTTAACACGATAGTCTTTATTTTTTATTGTATCTCAACCAAACTTATACAGTAGTTAGATATCCATGACCGCTTGATTTCCTACGAAAACAAGCCAGATCCGCCCCAAGCATGACTGAATTATGGCCCTTGAAATGGTCAAAATTGCTATAATAGGGCTTGTTAACATGATACAGTCCTTATTTTTGATTGTATCTCAATCAAACTTATACAGTAGTTAGATATCCATGAGAGTTTGGTACATTTCTAAAATCAAACAAATTTTAACATTGCATTGAGAATAAAATATGCAGCTGACCTATTTACCACTTAAATCAATGAAAATTCAGTTCATAGCTATGACAAATTTGAATTGTTAACCATTTTATTTCCTCGCAACATTCTATAGATGAAATCCCCCCCCCCCCAAAAAAAAATTAAATGGAAATATCGCTCCAACTGCCTTTACTTTTTTCTTTAGAAGTTTGATTCGGTTTAATACCATATTCGGTTATTTAGCAGTAAGTGCTCAAGGTGAGTTAAACTTTGAAGTGATTGCCCTCTGTTTGTTATCCGTCTTTCTGTAATAATTTACAGGTTACCACTCTATGGGCCACTGTTTTCAGCAAATCTTTATGAAACTTTTTCAGATTTTGATCTTGATGATATCTGGGACAAGTTTGAATCTCTGTCATGACAGGTCAAAATCAAGTGAGCTGTGTCAAATTTTTGGGAAATCTTGTGGACAGTCTTGAGATTGCATTTTTTATTCCAGAATGATGAAACTTTGCCAGAAATGGGTCTTTGCTGGTCAAAAACTAGGTCATTTCTCCAAATTTAGAAAAATCTTGTAGATACTCTAGACTAATTTTTGACCGAAGAATGATGAAACCTGGTCAGGACAATTGTCTAATGTTATATAGTTCAAGTCTGAATATGTGTCAAATCGGGTAAAAAAACTAGGTCACTCAACAAACTTTAAGAAAACTTGATCTTTGACTCCAGAATGATGTTCATCTAACATTGTAAGAATGCTAGTCTTTTCTTAACCTCACTTAATCGTTTCTCATTATAGGGTTTGGAAGTGAAATAAAAGACCTCTTTATGCCTCTTTATCTTGCCCATGAGGGCCCAGGGGTTTATTTCTGAAAAAGGGCAAGGGGCCTGGGGCTTTTGAGAAGGGGAAAATTTCGCGGCGTTTTAGAAAAAAAGGGGAAAAATTGTAAACTAGGATAATGTGCATGTTTAACTTTTATCATTACAAGGCCATCTGTCTATTTTTCATGTTCTTGAACTCCTCCACTAGATTGTCATAATCCAGTTCACTCAAACTATACCACTGTCAAGGGTCGAAATTAGCAAGATTTTCTACTGCTATTTTTTGTTATTTGCTAAATGAGAAAATAACTTTAATTTTAAGCAACACAATGTGAACTACAATAGTGCTATACACTGTTATGGTCAATCATGAATGTAATGTAAACATGGTCCAAAACATGCTGTGAAAAGAAGCTGCCGAGACTGTCAGATATACAGCATAGTCTAGAAACTGTGTTTCAATTTCTGGCTCCATATATGGCAAAGTATGGGGTCTTTTCTGTCTTAGACAAGACAACAACCATCTTGTCACAGCAGTTTTTGGGTCATAATCTCTAAGTGCAACATCAGCAACTTTAATTCTCATCAAAATATCAAGTATTTCAGCACCAAGCCTACACCTCAAGTCAAATTTTATTCTGTTCATTGTGGAAAGATAAATGAGATTTAAGCTAATGTTCAAAATTTAAATATGAAAAAATAACAAAAATTATCGGAGGGGAATTTATATTTTTAGGGGAAAAACTATGCTTATTTTCCGAGGGGAAGGGGCCGTTTAACGGCCCCTTTTATATAAGGTCAAAAAACCCTGGGGCCCCAATATAAGTAAATCAGGTGATGCATTAATGCTATCCTACAACTTTTGAAAACATTTCTCCCTTTGCCACATGTATTCAGTACTATTCTTTCATTGTACTTTCATCCATAGACATTTTTCACTTTTTTTGCCTAGGTCTTTTCAAAGAAATCCTCCCACAGCAGTCAACTTTTGAAAACTGAGATAAAAATTATTATCAGAAATACACTTCAACTGTTCTATATAAATTGCATTTTGTTCTCAGATGTTTTCATTTAGCAAATGATTTTAGAAATAGCATTGTTAAGAAAGGTCAAGGGATTCTTTTTGCAAATTCTGCCCTTCATGTTTCAGAATGTTGACGAAGAAATAAAAAGTCAATGAAATGCCGAAGACTGACACCAGCATGCAAATTGGTAAGTTGAACCCATGACCTGATTATGCTATTTTTGTGTTGCCTTACTTTGCAGGGTGAAAAATTGGAAATCCTTCTTATGTTATCTGTCCATCCGTTCATTTTTAGCTTGTCTGTTCTTTGGAAGAAAAAAGTCAGGGCTATTGTGATACCCTTGGCGTCGTCGTCACAAAACTTTAACCTTACCTCATAACTCAAAAAACATTTTCGAATGAAACTTGATACACATGTTCCAAGGAACAATACGCATGTCTATACCAAGTCACATAACTCTGGCTTACATCATTATTCAAAAATGCCCCTTTTTATGCCCCCGGAATCACCGATTCGGTGGGCATCTAGTTTTTGGCCTGTCTGTCTCTTTGTCTGTCCGAAAAAAACTTTAACCTTGACCACTACTTTTGAACCATAACAGGTACGGCTACCATATTTCACATGTGTATTCCTTGTGACATGACCTTTCTGTCAGTACCAAAATTGTTGACCTTGCGACCTTGACCTTTGACCTAGATGTTGCCATTCTCCGAAAAAACACTTTAACCTTCACCACTTCTTTTGAACCATAACAGGTACGGCTACCATATTTCACATGTGTATTCCTTGTGACATGACCTTTCTGTCAGTACCAAATATTTTGACCTTGCGACCTTGACCTTTTACCTAGATGTTGCCATTCTCCGAAAAAAACTTTAACCCTGACCACTACTTTTGAACCATAACAGGTACGTCTACCATATTTCACATGTCACATGATGTGTATTCCTTGTGACATGACCTTTCTGTCAGTACCAAAATTTTTGACCTTGCGACCTTGACCTTTGACCTAGATGTTGCCATTCGGGGGCATCAGTGTTTCACAAACACATCTTGTTCTACTTAGAAAAAAACAGCCGAGCATTGGCATTTGTTCTGCGGCGCTCTTGTTATATCATGCATTCATTTAGTGACCTATTGGCAGGCAACACATGTTTATCTTCAAAAAAATCAGCAGCAGACGAGTTTGAGGCTCTCTAAGACAAAATATGAAAAATCTCTATAAACGAAATGATTTTTAGCTCCACTGGCTAAAGGCAGTCGATCTTATGTCATGGCGAATTGTCTGTCGTGTGCGCGTGCGTGTGTTAACTTTTTCCTTTAAACGACTTCTTCTCCCTAACCACTTGGCCAATTTGGTTGAAATTTCATAAGAAGCATCCTCTTAAATTCCTTCAAATTTGTTTGATCCATCCATAATTCCATGGCAACCAAAAGAAAAAAATAGTGAAAACTTAAAAAATCAGTCATGCCGATTTTCAAATACTTTTGTAGAAATGTTCATTGGGTGACCCTTTATCAGATTCCTTCAAGCCATGTTGATTGGTCGAAAAACATGGCCGCCAGAGGGCGAGGCTATTTTGCCTTATATGACCATAGTGAAAACTTAAAAAATCTTCTTCTCCGAAAGTGTTGAGGAGATTTTCAAATAATTTTGTAGAAATGTTCCTTGGGTGACCCTCTATCAGATTCCTTCAAGCCATGTTGATTGGTAAAAAAACATGGCCGCCAGAGGGCGGGGCTATTTTGCCTTATATGGCTAAAGAGAAAACTTAAAAATTCTTCTCCTCCGAAAGTGTCTGGCTGATAATCAAATAATTTTGTAGAAATGTTCCTCTATCAGATTCCTTCAAGCCATGTTAATTGGTTGAAAAATATGGCCGCCAGAGGTGGGGCTATTTTGCCTTATATGGCTATAGTGAAAACTTAAAATATCCTCTCCTCCGAAAGTGTCAGGCCGATTTTCAAATAATTTTGCAGAAATATTCCTTGGGTGACTCTCTACAAGATTCCTTTAAGCCATGGTGGTTTGTAAAAAACATGTCCACCAGGGGGCAGGGCTGTTTGGAGATTTGATTTTTGCCTTATGGCCGTGGAGCGATACTGGCCCTCTTGGGCCTCTTGTTATTAAATAGGGTGAACTTAATGTGGCAAATGGAGAAATTGTACATTAAGGGCAATTTTTCTTTGTGCCACTATTTTTTTTAAAAGTTGTCTGCTGCAAAAGGTTGGAAAGGTTTAATTTATTCCATTCTTAATTAAAAAAAATATAAAAGAAAGAATACAAAATGTATAAATTGTCAAATCTTTTCTCTAATATAGTGTACAGACAACTTTTAAAAGACTAAAAAAATAGCATACGTAAACTTGCTTTATTACTACAAACATGTCTGCCTAATAACTTTCGAATTAAAATGAAATAAATATAGGTTTTTTCCTGCTCAAGGCTAAGAGTTTTGACTAATGCACCAATTGCAAGATAAAATCGTAAGTCAGTTGCTCATTTTGAGCAATTTCTCATATTGATATTTCCAAAATTATTAAAAAAAACCACCTGTTGCGGAGGTTTTAAAAGTCTTCTAATATCTGGATATGTTTTAACCTCTAGCAGTCTTGGGAAAGGGTACTTGTTGTCTTTTGTGAACAGTGAAGATCCAGATCAGCCTTTGCATAGATTCTGATAAGACTGAGCAGCGACTACATACACTGTTCAGATTGACAGGGTAATCTACACATTTCAGAAATGCCAACTTGTTCCCTTTCCTATGGACAGGCTCATTTATTTCTACAGTGTGGGCCAAGGGAGATAACTGTTTGTGTCCATACTCTGGAGATGAGGTGCTGTATGAAGGAATCGTCAAGAAAATTCACAAGTCAAATATTGGTAAAGTGACGGCCATTGTCAAATTTGTGGGTTATGGAGACGAAGATTGTGAAGAAGTTGATATTGACCAGCTGCAAAAACCGTACAAGCACCAAGACAAATCACAAGGTGAACAATTTTACCCTTTTATCCTTTCCCACATACTATAAATCTGTGGCAGGCAACTTTCAAAATATCAAAGCAAAAATGTGGAAATTCTCTGTAACTGATAGTGTAGTTATTGAACAGAGTTGAATTCATTGTGGCAATAGGAGTAATTGCTCTTTCTGAAAAAATTCTCCTTTTGTCAAGTTCAAATTAATTCTCATCCCTTTCCTAATTTCAGATGCATTTTGACACATCCAACTGGTGACTTTTGAAAGCAAAACTGCAAATGGAAAAATTGCTATTAATGAAAAATTCCTTCTTTTTCTCCAGTGTTTTCAGCTCTAATCAATAATTACACTTTCATTTATTAATATTATTCATGTTTGCCTAGATATTTTAACGTCGTCTGCTGAGAAGGGAATGATCACCACAGAATGATTATCTCAGTCTTTATCCATTTGCAGCATGTTCCATGATTTATTTAAAGTTTTTTATAACAATAAAACATATAATTTCACTGTTGAATCATTTGTGTTAACAATATTTTTGGCCGGATTGCTCTAGCAATTCCGGTCTATAGATTGGCGATGTCCCTCCGTCTGTCTTTCTGTCCGTCAACATTTTGGTTAAAGTTTCAGGTTGAGGCAAAATCTCAGCACTGGAAAGGGTTACAAACTTGAAACTTTGCCTGAAGGTAACCAGTAACAAGTTCTATTGATTTCTATGGTTACTTTGACCTTGACCTTGGTTTGTCAATTTTTTGCCTCTTTTTCTACAGACGAGCATTGGCGTTCACTTGTGGCGCTCTTCTTTTCAATTCATGCCAATATGTGTCAAGATTTAACCTTCTCCCATATATAACACAACTTCAGCAGGTGAAATCATTATGCCTTAAGGAGAAATTGCTGGACTTTTGTCACAATATTTTCAAAAGTCATCTACTGCAGAGGCGTCTGAAAGTGTCTGTAAGACAGGGTTAAATAATCAATGTGACAGTAAGGTAGAAAGTTAATGGTTGAACAAGGCACTTTTTCAAATGTTACCATCCTAATTTGAATATGTTACATTTTATAGGACTTTTTAATCTGTAAAAGCAGGAGATTTTATTTTATATTAAATGGTACGTCTGTGCTTTTGTCAACAATTTATGAAACACTAATCATATAAAAGGAAAAATGTCATATTTGGCCTTTTACAAAGCTGGTTGAAGTTGATTTTTCTTTGAGATGAACATTACCATGTTTCAAAAGTAAACAGCACTGATTTCAAAATAGAAAGGAAATGATGTTTTTATGGCACCAAAAAGAAGAAGTTTAATTTTTTATTTCTATTTCAGGGAATACTGAAACTGATTCTTTGAGAAAAGATTTGAGAAAAGATTTGTCTGGGATGTTCAGTCCCCTTGTTGGTAATGAGCTAGGAAACAGGCTACGTGAAAAATATGAAAATGATAATATAGATTCCTTTGGTGATAAGGCAGAGGAACTTTCCAGGAATTTGTTCCAAAAGAAAAGAAAAGGTTTATTTACATCCTATTCATACAGATAGTCTCTTAACCCATTCCCACTTACTACAAATCTGTAGAAATCAATTTAAACATATAGGAAAAAAAATTGTGACCAGTAAAAGGAAAATTTATAATTATTATAAGCAATTATATTCTTTGCCACAATGTTAAGACCTTTCCCGCATACGACAATTCTGCAGCAGACAACTTTGAACATATTTTGTAAAAAAATAGAAAGTCTCTATAATTGAATGGATAACCTATGACTAAAAGTGAAAAACATTGAGGCAAAAGGAAAAATTGCTTGTTTTGAGCAATTTCTTCTTTTGTCACTATGTTTTCAAGAAGCCGTCTGCTGCAGAGGCGTCAGAAAGGAATATATGAGGAAAGGGTTAAATAAGTTTTCAGCCGCAGATAATCTCTTCATTTTCCACTATCAGAGATGCCCTTTTTAAACAATTAACATTTATCAAATATAGTACATGTATGTGACTCTTATTTTTGTGAGTAGTCTTCAGCTCTGAAACCATTGAAGGTAAAATGTATTATGATAATATTGAAAATACAGGAAGTATAGTTTTGATACAGAGTTGAAAACGTTGTGGGGAAAATGTAAATTGATCATATTGAGCAATTTCTTTACTGGAATAAGTTGAAAACAATGTTTTCAAAAGACGTCTTGTCATCACAGATTCAAAGTTCAACTGTTATCTGGAAAATGGTTAAATCAAAATCTTCTGAACACCAGTACTTTACCTCATACAGTAAGTCTTCAGCAGATGATTTTGAAAACAGCAAGACAAAAAAATGGAATATCTTTCAAAATAAGTTGAAAACATTGTGGAAAAAAAAAGTGTTTATTATGTGTTTGTCTGCTGCAGAGTGTAAAATTGCTTCCACATGTGGGAAGCTGTTAACCCTTTCCCACATATATATGTGTTCTGTAGTCTCTGCAGCAGGCAGCTTTTGAAAACATTGTGGCAAAAGGATTTTGATCAATTTCCCCTTTTGCCACAATGTTTTCAACTGTTTTCAATAATTATACATATAATTTATATATAGATTTTCCATATTTTTGTGAAGATGTTTTCAAAGAGGAAAGGGTTTTCAAGTTGTTACAACAAATGCTGACAGAAAGTTTCTGAGAAGCATGTATTGGAAGGAATTCACTGAATTCGGGGGGAAGCCATTGGATTAACCCTTCTTAACAAACAGCAAATCAGCAGCCGACGATTTTGAAAATGTATTGGCAAAAACACGGAAATGAAATGAAGGTTAGGTATAATTACTGAAAAAAATGAAAACATTGCGGCAAAAGGAGAAATTACTTCTTTTGTTACAATAGTTTTAAAAATTGTCTGCTGCAAAAGCGTCAGAAAGTGTTCATATGTGGAAACGAGTTAACTCCCTTTATTATTGTTTAATTGGTTTATTTATCAGAAAAAGAAGTACAAAAGCAGTCAAGATCAAAACTCTCTTGTGAAGAAGACTCGCCTCGAATAAGAAAAAAATGTAAATTAGACATCACTGGAGGCCAGTCTATGGATAGTAAGAAGGAACTGTAAGTTTTTACCCTTTTCCACATGCCGATGCATTTTGACACATCTGCAGCATCTACAACATTCAACATTTGAAAAAAAACATTGAGGTAAAAGAGGAATTGTTAATAATGAGTAATCTGTCCATTTGCGATAATAATTTCAACTCTTCACTTTCATTTATAAACATTTTCCATATTGAAAGATGAATCTTTTAAGGTGGTCTGTTGCAATTAAGTTATATGTGGAAAAAGGTTTAAAGAATTGCTTTATAGGATGTTCATACAGTCTTCTGCTTCTAGCACATGTGGGGAAATGCATGGAAACGCTTTAACCCTTTTCCTCATACAGATGCTTTCAGACACATCAGGTGCAGACGACTTTTAAAAACAATTGTGACAAAAGGGGAAATTGCCCATCATGAGTCATTTCTCCATTTGTCACAATGTTTTTAACCCTGCAATTATTATACTTTCATTTTCAGAGACTTTTCATATGACTGCCTATATGCCTTCATAGTTGTCTGCTGCACATTTGTAGTATGGGGGAAAGGGTCAAGTCAAATTTTGAGAAGGAATTATTTTTATCATTTTCACCACTTCCCAAGTTTTAAGGCTGATCATAACGTTATTGGACGTTTCTAAGACATATGAAAAGAAATAACATTTTTCATGTTTTTTAATTAATGAATGTTTTTAAAAATTGTCTGCTTCAATAGCGTCAAATGGTGTCTGGGCCAGAGAAATTCAGATATATTTGGTAATTTGATATCTGTGGTAGCAGAGGACTAGATAAGGAGGAGTAAACTGGTCTTTTCCCAACAATATCTCTCCTATGACTCAACTAAACCCTGTTTTGTGAGTAGTCAAAGGAATCGTCTCTCTGACAGGATACTTCGAGTAGCCACAACATAGGGTTTGAAATACTCATCTAGAGCTCGTGGTAGCCAACATTCAACCCTGACACAGACCACTTTTGATGCCTCTGCCAAAGATGACTTTTGAAAGAAAAATCTGTGAAAACAGGAGAAAGATATTTCATCTATCTACACCGATGCTTTCAAAGCAACTTAAATAGCACACAAGGGAACTAGTGGAATACTTTCCACCCTGTATATTTTTTTTGGAAAAATAAATTGAACTAAAAAAGTAAAATGCTGTATTGACATTTGTGCTTTAAATGTTGACACCTCTTCAACAGAGGCTCTGTATAAAATGATACTTTGATTTTATTCTAAATAATGCATTTGTTTATTCAAAATATATTCATAGCAGACAACTCCAAATGATGTCATACCTAGATTGAACATGTCATACTCATACATGTACTATCTTTCTGACACCAGATTCATCAAATTGATGAGTAAATAGGATTTAGCCTTTTCTCAATTACAACAAATTGTTAGCAGATGCTTTTGAACGCATCAAGATATAACTATGAACTATGTGCGTCTGCAAATGGGTAATGGTTAACCCTTTCCCTCATACAACAACGTATTTTTAGCAAAAAATAGAAAATCTCCATAATTGAATGGATAACCTATGGCAAAAAGTGGAAAACATTGTGGCAAAAGGAGAAATTGCACGTTTTGTGCAATTTCTTCTTTTGTCACTATGTTTTCAAAAAGCCGTCTGCTGCAGAGGTGTCAGAAAGCGTTTATATAAGGGAAAGGGTTAATAAACAACAAATAATATGCAGAGCTCCGGATCTTTTTCTCAATCTTAATTTGTCAGTAAAAGAAATCACACACATTTCACACTTTTCTAAAACTTAAATGAAGTCATCCACAATAAGGAACTTGTAATTTGACATGTAATTTGACTTATTTACACGCATATTAAACATTGTGGAACGTGTCTTTCAAAAATCAATCCTTCAGAATGTTGATGCAGGGTTACCTTTCTAAGTGAGTGCGAGATCAATCTATAGCTCTGTACAGTCTGATCAGGAATGTCTGTTTGCTAGCCAGTTTGACAAGCATCATCAAAGACTTTTGAAAATGGTTTTATCCAAAGCCTGTTCTCCGACAACTTTAGAAATATCTTGGCAAAAATATAGAAAATCACCATAAAAGAAAGTATAATTATTGAATCAAGTTGAAAACATTGTTACAAAAGAAGAAATTGCATCATTATGCGTTCACATGTGGGAAAGGGTTAAAGTGTGCATTTTGATCATAATTGTCATCAATTTTAAAAGCTCCCTGAAGTCAGTTTTTGTATTACATGACCTATATGAATTAAATGTGTTCTGTTTACATTATTTATTGTTATAGTCATATGCATTGTAAAAACCTAAATGTGAAATTGAAATACATGTACATGTGTTATTATTTCCAGAAGAACAAGTAAACGTTTATCAGATATATCGTCTATATTAGACTCAGAGAAGGTAAAACAGGCATTAAGTGAAACAGACAACAGCCAGTCAGAAAGCAATGAAAAGGAAACCAATGACAAAGTCTCTGAAGCTTTAGGACACACCTCTAATTCAAGAGACAGCCAATTAAATAAAAAATCTGACAAAAGAGGAGGAGCAACAGAATCTTCAGGGTCTGACACAGATGATTCCTCGGGTGGTTATAGTGGTAAATAATTTCTAAGTTGGTTTCAAACCCTTTCCAATATACAACAAACTTGCATCAAAGCAAAAACATGAAACCCTTCCTATACATAAAAGTATGATTATACAATAGAAATGAAAATCTCAAGGCAAATGTAAAATTTACTCATTATGTGCAATCATTCCATTTGTCACAATGTAAAATAAAATGTATTTTTGAAAACATAGTACTCATGATGAACTATTTAATTTTCAAAGGAGATAACTTTGAAGGTTGATTGCCTGATCATTTTCACTGATATATATATATGTTATAAACACTTTCCCACATACAATAAATAAGCTGAAGATGACTTATACAAATTAAGTGCAAACATATCAAAGAAAAATCTCTATTATTGACTGTATTATTATTGAACCTAGTTAAAAACATTTGTGTCGAAAGAAGAAATGTTGAGAAATTTCTCATATTTGAACAATGTTTTCAACAGTTTTTTCTGCAGATGCGTAAAATGGTGTCTGCTTGTTTCTCATAGGCTTTAGTGACACGGACCTTGAGAAGCCCAAGTTTAACCATCCACCAGTGGGAGCTAAAGTACCATTCATTTTGTCAGAGGAAGGAGAAACACCAGTGCTACAGGTAAGAAATTACCACTGGCAGACTCATACTGACCTATGTACCTATGACCTATGACGACGACTTTGAAATAATGGTCAAGTTGGGCTCTTTATGAGCAATTTCTTCTTCTGCTATAATGTTTTCAAAAGTCGTCTGTTGCAGAGGTGTCAGAAGGCATCTGTTTACCCTTTCCCTCTTGTAGATGCATTCAGACGCATCTGCAGCAAACAACTTTTAAAAACATTGTAGCAAAAGTTTGCTAACAATTTTTCTACTCTTTTAATAACTAAACTCTCATTATACCCCCAGATACATAGTATATGGGGGCTATATAGGAGTCACGCTTGACGGTTTGTTTGTGGGTTGGTCTGTGGACATTTCTTGTGAACTCTATTTCTCAGCATCTCTTGGTCAGAATTCATACCAGGCATTTTGTCGGCATGTTGCACTGGAATTCTTTTTAAATGAGTTATGGCCCCTTGAATTTCTCATACATATTACATAAATGTCCATATTTTGTGAAAACTATTTCTCAGCAACCCTTAGTCAGAATTCAATATAACTTCACAAGAATGATTGATACCAAGCCTTGTTGTGCATATTGTCGGCGTGTTGCACTGGAATTATTTTTAAATGAGTTATGGCCCCTTGAATTACACAAACATATGTATATATTGTCAGGCACCAGCTGGGGTTATTCATCACCTTCAATGATATTTCTAGTTTATGGAGATTTTTCACATTTTGTATATAGGTTTTCAACGTAGTCTGCTGCAGACTTGTTGAATGTGGGAAAGGGTTGGAGGGACAGGGTTCAAAGAAGTTGAAAACATTGTAGGAAACAAAGAAATTGCTTACTATGAGAATTTTTTCCTGTTACCATCATTGTTTTTAAAAGTTTGTGCTGCCAAGGTATCACATTCTGTCTATATCGGTGAAAGGGTTTGCCCTTATTTGTTTTATGTCAAAGTTATAGCTGGAAACTTGGTATGATGGAAGTGGTAAGTTTTACTTGGTGAAATATTTATGAAAAAGGAGGTATAACTAATATCAAGAAAAAATTTCCCCTTCAAAATCATATTCAGCAATTTTAAGTAAGTTCCATTTTAATGATTAAACCCATTACCTGATGTTATATTGGTAAAACAATTATGTTTTAAAAATGTCTGAAAATGTATTCTATTACGTAGAACAATTTGAAGCATCGTATGGATAAAGAAGTGAAAATATATCTAGAATAGAAGAAACTACTCATTTTGAGTAATTCCTCCTTTTCTATTTATGTTTTCAAAACTCTTACTTCAGATGCATCAGTCATCATTGTAACAATGAGCAGAGTCACTTTTACTCACCTTTGTTTAACCCTTTCCCACATAAAGACGCTTTCTGACTTTTGAAAACATTGTGACAAAAGTAGAAATTGCTCAAAACAGGCAATTTCTCCTTTTGCCACAATGTTTTCAACTCTGTTCAATAATAATACTTTCATATATATTATAGAAAGCTTTAATATATTCAAAGTCGTCTGCTGCAGAATTGTTGTGTGTGGGAAATGTAGGAAATGTTTTACTTTTCTTTGACATTTCTGGAGCATGAAGATCAATGGAAACATTTCAATTGCATTTTCATTGGAAAATTCAGAAATAATATCATCAAGGCAATGTAAAATTCTAATTTCATTAAACGTTTATATCATCAAGGCAATGTAAAATTCTAATTTCATTAAACGTTTACCTTATATGATTTTTAAAATGTCATCTGTTTATATTTGTACAGGTTCCCAGCACTCTGAACCAGTATTTACGGGACTACCAAAGGGCAGGGATTCAGTTCATGTACAGTCACTATAGGGAAAACAGGGGAGCTATTCTGGGAGATGATATGGGACTTGGTAAAACTGTCCAGGTACTATCTGACCTCTGACCTGATAGGACATTTTTAGAGTTGTCTGCTTTCTAATAAAATGTTACATTTGGGTCTGTTATCATCAAACTATTCTTATTTAATTTTACCTCTATACCCATGAAACGGAATGTGTCAGTCCGAATTAGCCTGCACAAACTGCGCAGGCTGATTTGGGTCGATACATTACGCAGAGTCCATAATATTGGTTTTCTCGTGGAATGGCTCATATTTTCATTGATGGATATCTCATGGATAAATGAAACAAATAGTCTCTAGATGATGAACCATCAAGACTATAAAGAAAAGAAAAAAATGAATTTAAATGTTTTCAAGTTAAGATCTCTAACTTGTTCCCTCATATAGATTTATTGCTATGTCCTGCAGCAGACCTCTTATTTTTTTTAAAACATTGTGACAAAAGAGTGAGTTGTTCATAATTAGCAATTTCTCCTTTTTCCACAATGTTTTTAACTTTTTTCAATAGATTTACTTTCATTTTGTAATCTTTTCCATATTTTTGTCAAGATGCTGTCAAAGTTTGCTGTTTGTGGAAAAGGGTAAATATTGTTGGATAGATGCCCAATATTTCATGACAAAAGCATATTCTAAAGAAGATCAGACTTTATCTCAAAAAAAAATTTTTCAGCTTTATTCGGAGACATTGATACCCTTTCCCACAAACAACAAATCTGTGATTTTTAGCTCCACTGGCTGAAAGCCAGTCGAGCTTATGTCATGGCGAATTGTCCGTTGTGCGTCCGTGCGTGCGTGCATGCGTTAACTTTTTCCTTTAAACGACTTCTTCTCCCTAACCACTTGGCCAATTTGGTTGAAACTTCATGGGAAGCATCCTCTCAATGTCCTCTACTAAATTCCTTCAAATTTTTTTGATCCATTCAAAATTCTGGTTTCCATGGCAACCGAAAGAAAAAAATAGTGAGAACTTAAAAAATCTTCTTCTCCGAAAGTGTCAGGCCGATTTTCAAATAATTTTGTAGAAATGTTCCTTGGGTGACCCTTTATTAGATTCCTTCAAGAAATTTTGATTGGGCGAAAAACATGGCCGCCAGGGGGCGGGGCTTTTTTGCCTTATATAGCTATAGTGAAAACTTAAATAATCTTCTTCTCAAAAAGTGTTCAGCAGATTTTCAAATAATTATGTAGAAATGTTCCGTGGGTGACCCTCTATCAGATTCCTTCAAGCCATGTTGATTGGTAAAAAAACATGGCCGTCACAGGGCGGGGCTATTTTGCCTATATGGCTAAAGAGCAAACTTAAAAAATCTTCTCCTCCAAAAGTGTCAGGCCGATTTTCAAATAATTTTGTAGAAATGTTCCTTGTGTGAACCTTAATTAGATTCCTTCAAGAAATGTTGATTGGGCGAAAAACATGGCCGCCAGGGGGCGGGGCTTTTTTGCGTTATATAGCTATAGTGAAAACTTAAAACATCTTCTTCTCCGAAAGTGTTCAGCCGATTTTCAAATAATTTTGTAGAAATGTTCATTGGGTGACCCTCTATCAGATTCCTTCAAGCCATGTTGATTGGTCGAAAAACATGGCCGCCAGAGGGCGGGGCTATTTTGACTTATATGACCATAGTGAAAACTTAAAAAATCTTCTCCTCCGAAAGTGTCAGGCATATTTTCAAATAATTTTGCAGAAACATTCCTTTGGTGACACTCTACAAGATTCCTTTAAGCCATGGTGGTTGGTAAAAAAAATAGCCACCACGGGGCAGGGCTGTTTGGAGATTTTATTTTTGCCTTATGGCCGTGGAGCGATACTGGCCCTCTTGGGCCTTTTGTTTATATTTTTAGCTCACCTATGCACGAAGTGCAAGGTGAGCTATTGTGATCAAATGTTGTCATGCGTCTTCAATATTTGAGCTTGTTAACACTCTACGGGCTACATTTTGCATCCAATCTTCATGAAAGTTTATCAGAACAATCATCTCCATAAAATCTTGGACAAGTTCGAAACTGGGCCATATGAGGTCAAAAACTAGGTCACTAGGTCGAATTGAAGGGAAATCTTGTTAACACTCTGGAGGCCACATTTTCAACTTGAGCATGTTGAAACTTTATCAGAATGTTTGTCTTGATGATATGTAGGTAAAGTTCGAACATGGGTCACGTCGGGTCAAAAAGTAGGTCACTAGGTCAAATTGAAGGAAAATCTTGTTAACACGCCAGAGGCCGCAATTTTTACTTAAGCAGTTTGAAATTTTGTCAGAATGTTTGTCTGAATTATATCTAGGTCAAGTTCGAATATTGGCCATATTGGGTCAGAAACTAGGTCACTAGGCCAAATTGTGGGGAAATCTTGTTAACTCTGTAGAAGCCGCATGTTTTGCTTCAGCGGCTTGAAATTTGGTCAGAATGTTTGTCTAAATGATATCTAGGCCAAGTTCGGATATGGGTCATGCCGGGTTAAAAACTAGGTCACTAGGTCAAATTGAAGGAAAATCTTGTGAACACTGGATGCCACATTTTTTGCTTCAGCAGCTTGAAATTTCGTCAGAATGTTTGTCTGAATTATATCTAGGTCAAGTTCGAATATTGGTCATATTGGATCAGAAACTAGGTCAATAAAGGAAAATATTGTTCAAACTCCGGAGGCCGCATTTTTAATTGAGCAAGTTGAAACTTTGTCAGAATGTTGTCTTGATGATATCTAGTCCATGTTGGAATATGGGTCATATCAGGTAAAAAAATATAGATCACTAGGCCAAATGAAGGAAAATATTGTAAACACTGTGGAGGTTGCATTCAGAATAATTGTCTTGATGTGTTTTGCATTGCAGTACATTGTATAATTAAGATGAGCGATCCAGGGCCATCATGGCCCTCTTGTTTTAAATATATTAATAGAATTGATAACAGTGTGGCAAAAGGAGTAATAACTCATTCTGAGCAATATCTCTTTTTATTACTGTGTTTTCAAAAGTCATCTGATGAAGGTACGCCAGAAGGCATCTTAATGTGGGAAAGGGTTCAGAAGGAAGTACCAAGCCTTTGTCTGTAAATATACTTATGAAGCAACACAGAGAAAATTTGCAGCAAACGACTTTGAAAATCTCTATGAATGAAAGTATAATTATTGAATAGAGTTGAAAACATTTCTGGTAAACAAATAAATTGCTCCTCATTAGCAGTTTCTCCTTTTGATGTAATGTTTTCATATCCATTCAATATTTATACCTTCATTTAAACAGATTTTTGATAATTTTGTCTAGATGTTTTCAAAGTCATATGCTGCAGATTTGTTGAATGAAGGTGTAAACAATGATTTCAGGTGATTGGACTAATAGCAGCCATTCTGGGTAAACATGGTAACCGAGTAGATGTCATGAGACAGAAACCCCTGTTTATTAGAAAGGTAAATAAATAACCTCATTTAATGTTTATAGACTTTTCCAAATTAAAAATATCTGAAGAAAATAATTCATATTGATAATGAATATATACCAGAAAGTTACATAAAAAAACACTTTCCCACTTGTAGATGCTTTCTGTCGTATCTTCAGCAGGCGTCTCTTGAAATCAAAGTGGAAAAATGAGAATTTCTCCATTGGCCACAATGATTTCAACTCTTTTCAATGATCATGCTATTATTTATAAAGATTGATCACATTTTTGCAAAGTTGTCTGCTGCAGAATTGTTGTATGCGGGAAAGGGTTAAATAAATATTTAAAAATGGAAAAACGATCGGGTTCCCCCTGTTTGTCTCCAGCTCTGAATAAGAAACAGGATGCTGAAATAGAAAGTCACTGAGCAGTTTATTAAACTTGTGAGAAATTTTTTCCCTTCTTGTCGCTCAGGGATGCTGGGACAGCATTAAGACTGATGCATCAGTGTCAGGATAAATAATACTCATAGTACCTGTAAACACCCAGGAAGTGCTGTGATACAACTTAAATACTGTTGAAAGCGGTTCAATACACAACTCAACCAAGTTTATTCTATTGACAGCTTTCAGAGACGGCCTCTGTCAGACAAGATCGTCCTAAACTGGACCCTGTGTTGATTATTGGGCCTGGCTGTGTGCTGTACAACTGGATGAGTGAGTTAGATGTTTGGGGATATTTTGTGTACAGGTATGATATTTATCTATGCTAATTTACTAATATTTCTCTCCCCTTATAATGGGGGCGGGATTTATTGTTTTTAGCTTGGGTTGTCTGTCTGTCACTTACGCCACAGCAGCACACAACTTTTGAAAATATTGTGGATAAAGTAGAAATTCTCCTTAAATGAAAGTATAAGTATTGAATCAAACTCACAAGCCCTGGATTGAAAATCTGAAGCTCGGAAAACTTTTTGAGCAATTTTCTTTTGTCACAATGATTTTCAAAAGCTGTCGCCTACAGATAGGTCAAAATGTGTCTGCAAGTGGGAAAATCTCATTAAATGAAAGTATAAGTATAACATAGAGTTTAAAATATTCTGGCCAAAGAAGAAATTGCTCATTATAAGCAATTTTTCCTTTTGCCACAATGTATTCAAAAGCTGTATGCTGCAGACATATCAAAATGTGTCTGCAAGTGAGAAAATCTCCTTAAATGAAAGTATTAGGAATGAATAGAGTTTAAAATATTAGGGCCAAAGGCATAACTGATCATTGTTTTCAAAATGTGTCTGCTGCAGATAGGTCAAAATGCATCTAAAAGTGGGAAAATACTGTTTACATGATACATACAAGTTCTGAATTTACATTTGTAAACTGTTATAAAAAGGAGATATTGCTCAAAAGGTTTTCCCGAGTCTGGGTTGCAGACTGTCAAACAAGGTGTTGTGATCCTAGTTGTTTCAGACCATTAGAAAAGTCTTTGTGACAAGCATAATCTTTCTTCCACCAAAGCGCTAACAGTCTATATTGAAATGCAGCTTATTGCTTGGAAAGACTGTTGTGTGGAGTACTGGTGTGAGAAAGTCTGTCAATACATAGGTAGGTGAACTGGCTTCTGTAATGTGTTCTCTTTTTTCAGAATTTGCATTCAAACTTTAAGCAGTGCTTTCATTAAGGGCCAATTCCAGGAGTTTTCAAATTCCTGGTCAAAATTTTAGGAATTTTTGTCAGAATTCTGGACTAAAAGGAGAAATTATGTTTCTTATGTCATTGATACGTGTGTCATAACTGGGACGTTTTGGTTACACATCTATTTAAACAAAAATAAATGTTTATTTTTTTTATTTTAATAACTATGACAAAGCAATGGGTCGTTTGAAATATACATCTATTTAAACAAAAAAAATAGTGTTTATTTATTTGACTTTATTAATGATGACAACCGGTAAAGCTTTGCTGGCAATGTCAACAAAAAGTCCAGGCCGAATAGGGGGTGAGTGGTTCGCTAATTTCTCGCGAACAATTCAGCTGTTAATCGCGGGAAATGTCAGTATCAAGATATGGCAGAGAAGTATAAAGTCGTCTTACTAATATCTATCAAATCTGCACTTTCAATGCCCTCATATTTTGCTTCAGAGTCGAAATTTCGAAAAATGTCGGCAAAAAAATATTTTACATCCGCCATTTTGGAATCTCGGAAAGTACCTCTTCAGAATAGATTGATGACGTATTTATTATTTCAATTCTGACCAATCAAATTCATTATTCGGGGAGGAATCCATTAGGAACGAGGCTGCATATTTTCCAAGTAATTATGCATACAGAATATTTAAATAACTTCCAATTTATAGTTTCCGAAGTGATAATCGGTATAAATCATCAACAAATATTTTTAACAGATAAAGAAAACGTCCGAATTTTATAGTTACCGAAGTGATAATCGGTATTTCTCGTCATCAAATATTTTCAAAAGATAAAGAAAACGTCCGACCTAATTAATTAATTAACGTTATTTGAAAGAAAGACCGTCGTCGGATTAGGCAAACTTTTAATCCAATTAGCGTAATCAAGTTAAACTACCCTACAAACAGAGGTCGTCAAGGTGATGTCTGGTACACACGATAAGAACTCGGGTAAGCGTGTACTCGTGCTTTGACAATTATCGATTTTTTACACGTTCACCTCTGCACTTTCACCCTTTATACTTTATTTAGGGTTATTCTGAAAACGTCCATGTGTAAATTTACGGACGTTTTGGGGAATTTCTGGACGTATAATAAACGTCCAGTGCTCAATTTTCGGACGTTTCTTGGGATTTTTCGGACGTATATTACGTCCACGTCCGCTTAATGAAAGCACTGAACTTTGCAGAGTTAACAATTTAACTATCAGGTATTTTCAAAGTAGAACATCCATCATATTTGATGAATGTTAATTTATAGTCAGAAAGATACTGATTGTATCTAAACAGATTAAACTGTTAATTGATAATGGCATTTGTTAACCATTCCCCACATCCATCATACATCATTTGTATTACAGGAAGTTTCATGGTACAGATAAGATGGAATGTCTGTCAGATGTGCAGAAAGGAAAAGTAGAAATAGTTGTCACTACTTACGAAACATTTAGAGAACATCAGGTTTGTTCAATGACACACATGAAAAGATTTTTTTGCATTGTGTTTTTTATTACTTTAACTTGACAGTGAAATACAGTTTATATTGAAGCCTTTCCCTCATACAGGCTGACTTCTGTCTGTTCCCTCATGCAGACAATTTTGACACAGCTGAAACAAACAACTTTTGAAAAAAAAATGGCAAAAAGGAGAATTTACTTATTATTTACGTTTATAGCAATATATATACACTGGAGTTCCAGTACATCGCGATACTAGGGGTCCAAGGCCTAGCATCGCGTTGGAATCCGACATCGCGATCACCATTAGAAATTAAAGCAATCACAAGTAATATGCCTCAGCATGCCAAAACCCGATACTCGTCAATCTCCACCGTTTAACTGCATGCAATGACAAACGTTTTGAAAGTCGTCTTCTGCTTTCAAATTTATAATCAAACAAATTTCGGTTAGTTTGTATTCTTTTATTCAGTAAAATTCTAATTGTCCTGTCGTTATCGACTTTTGTTGCAGATAAATAAAAAAAAAAACAGCCTTTGAAAAAATTGTTAGAAAAGGTAAACTGGCCCTTATCGACAATGCTCCTTTCCTTACATTTTTCTCTTCTTTTCAAACTTATTTAAAAGAAAAATAATTAATTCTCAAACCACGTATTCATAGCTTCAAATGCAGATGTAGCAGACAGCATTGGAAAACATTGTGAGAAAAAGAGAAGCTGCTTGTTAGCAGCGTAATCAGTTATCAGCGATGCATACTTTCCTTACATGTTGTTTCTACTTCAGTTGTTAAACACAAGAAAAAAGATTCATACCTTTAAAATCCTTTTTATTCAAAGTTTAATTATCTAATGTATTTGCTTAGAGACTTCTGAATCCTTTGAGCATGTAAAAAGCAAAGTTATCATTATGTCTCCTCCCTCCGGAGGAGACATATTGCTTTTGCCTGCGCCGTCTGTCTGTCTGTCTGTCTGTCTGTCTGTCTGTCTGTCCGTCTGTCTGTCTGTCTGTCAGGGCGTCCACATTTCTTGTCCGGCCTTTATCTCACAACCCCTTGGCCACATTTATATGAAACTTCACAGGAGTCATTGGTACAACGTCTAGTTGCGCATATTACGAGGGCGTTTAATTTGACCTACTTTTGGATGAGTTATTGCCCTTTCTTAAAATTGCCATTTCATTCTTGTCCGGCCTTCATCTCACAACCCCTTTGCCACATTTCTATGAAACTGCACAGGAGTCATCGGTACAACGTCTAGTTGCGCATATTACGAGGGCGTTTAATTTGACCTACTTTTGGATGAGTTATTGCCCTTTTTTTAAAATTGCCATTTCATTCTTGTCCAGGGCGTCCACATTTCTTGTCCGGCCTTTATCTCACAACCCCTTGGCCACATTTCTATGAAACTTCACAGGAGTCATCGGTACAACGTTTAGTTGCGCATATTACGAGGGCGTTTAATTTGACCTACTTTTGGATGAGTTATTGCCCTTTTTTTAAAATTGCCATTTCATTCTTGTCCAGGGCGTCCACATTTCTTGTCCGGCCTTTATCTCACAACCCCTTGGCCACTTTTCTATGAAACTTCACAGGAGTCATCGGTACAACGTCTAGTTGTGCATATTACGAGGGCGTTTAATTTGACCTACTTTTGGATGAGTTATTGCCCTTTTTTTAAAATTGCCATTTCATTCTTGTCCGGTCTTCATCTCACAACCCCTTTGCCACATTTCTATGAAACTTCACAGGAGTCATCGGTACAACGTCTAGCTGCGCATATTACGAGGGCGTTTAATTTGACCTACTTTTGGATGAGTTATTGCCCTTTTTTTAAAATTGCCATTTCATTCTTGTCCGGCCTTCATCTCACAACCCCTTTGCCACATTTCTATGAAACTTCACAGGAATCATCGGTACAACGTCTAGTTGCGCATATTACTAGGGCGTTTAATTTGACCTAATTTTGGTTGAGTTATTGCCCTTTTTTTAAAATTGCCATTTCATTCTTTTCCGGCCTTTATCTCAGAACCCCTTTGCCTTATTTCTATGAAACTACACAGGAGTCATCGGTACAATGTGTTGTTGCGCATATTACGAGGGCGTTTAATTTGACCTACTTTTGGATGAGTTATTGCCCTTTTTTTAAATTGCCATTTCATTCTTGTCCGGCCTTCATCTCACAACCCCTTTGCCACATTTCTATGAAACTTCACAGGAGTCATCGGTACAATGTCTTGTTGCGCATATTACGAGGGCGTTTAATTTGACCTACTTTTGGATGAGTTATTGCCCTTTTTTAAAATAAATCACTAACTGACAAAATACAGTCAGCCAGACAAATACCCCTTGGGGGAGACATATGTTTTTCCCAAAAACAACCTCTAGTTTTCAAATAATATTACCAACTCTGTATTGATTTGGAATAACCAATCTAATTTTCCTTGATATAAACAATTTTCAGACTGCTTATGCAGATGAAAATTAATGTGGATAAAAGAAGAATAGGTTTAAAACATGCAATATTTCCTTTTCCAAATATGTTTTCAATCATTTTTCAATACTTTACCTGTCATATGTATCAAAGAAGATAAATACAAAAATACCTAATTAGGCAGCTATTGTTTTAGTGAGAAGTAACACTTATATATTTGCAATTCCAGGAAAGTATGAATGCAGTATCATGGAGTGTTGTGTTTGTGGATGAGGTTCACAAAATCAAGGTATTTATAAAATCTCATTTCTATGTCCAAACCTTATATGTTATTATGTCTCCTCCCTCCGGAGGAGACATATTGCTTTTGCCTGCGCCGTCTGTCTGTCTGTCTGTCTGTCTGTCTGTCTGTCTGTCCGTCTGTCTGTCAGGGCGTCCACATTTCTTGTCCGGCCTTTATCTCACAACCCCTTGGCCACATTTCTATGAAACTTCACAGGAGTCATCGGTACAACGTCTAGTTGCGCATATTACGAGGGCATTTAATTTGACCTACTTTTGGATGAGTTATTGCCCTTTTTTAAAATTGCCATTTCATTCTTGTCCGGCCTTCATCTCACAACCCCTTTGCCACATTTCTATGAAACTTCACAGGAGTCATCGGTACAACGTCTAGTTGCGCATATTACGAGGGCTTTTAATTTGACCTACTTTTGGATGAGTTATTGCCCTTTTTTTAAAATTGCCATTTCATTCTTGTCCGGCCTTCATCTCACAACCCCTTTGCCACATTTCTATGAAACTTCACAGGAGTCATCGGTACAACGTCTAGTTGCGCATATTACGAGGGCGTTTAATTTGACCTACTTTTGGATGAGTTATTGCCCTTTTTTAAAATTGTGTCCGTCTGTTACTCTGTACGTCCACATTTCTTGTCCGGCCTTTATCTCACAACCCCTTGGCCACATTTCTATGAAACTTCACAGGAGTCATCGGTACAATGTCTTGTTGCGCATATTACGAGGGCGTTTAATTTGACCTACTTTTGGATGAGTTATTGCCCTTTTTTTAAAATTGCCATTTCATTCTTGTCCGGTCTTCATCTCACAACCCCTTTGCCACATTTCTATGAAACTTCACAGGAGTCATCGGTACAACGTCTAGTTGCGCATATTACGAGGGCGTTTAATTTGACCTACTTTTGGATGAGTAATTGCCCTTTTTTTAAATTGCCATTTCATTCTTGTCCGGCCTTCATCTCACAACCCCTTTGCCACATTTCTATGAAACTTCACAGGAGTCATCGGTACAACGTCTAGTTGCGCATATTACGAGGGCGTTTAATTTGACCTACTTTTGGATGAGTTATTGCCCTTTCTTAAAATTGCCATTTCATTCTTGTCCGGCCTTCATCTCACAACCCCTTTGCCACATTTCTATGAAACTTCACAGGAGTCATCGGTACAACGTCTAGTTGCGCATATTACGAGGGCGTTTAATTTGACCTACTTTTGGATGAGTTATTGCCCTTTCTTAAAATTGCCATTTCATTCTTGTCCGGCCTTCATCTCACAACCCCTTTGCCACATTTCTATGAAACTTCACAGGAGTCATCGGTACAACGTCTAGTTGCGCATATTACGAGGGCGTTTAATTTGACCTACTTTTGGATGAGTTATTGCCCTTTTTTTAAAATTGCCATTTCATTCTTGTCCGGCCTTCATCTCACAACCCCTTTGCCACATTTCTATGAAACTTCACAGGAGTCATCGGTACAACGTCTAGCTGCGCATATTACGAGGGCGTTTAATTTGACCTACTTTTGGATGAGTTATTGCCCTTTTTAGCTCGCCAGTACGAAGTACAGGAGAGCTTATGTGTTACCCCCGGCGTCGGCACCGTCGGCACCGTCGGCGTCGGCGGTGGCGTAGACACCTAGGTTTAAGGTTTGTGTTTAAGGTTTTCATTTGGGTTTTAAGGGTTTATACCTTTAGGAACCATTTGTCATCCATCTACGCACACCACTACACCCGTCCTGACCCTGGGTCAAGGTCAAGGTAATTTCTACTTGGTTCTACTTGGTTCAGTTACAAGGTTTAAGGTTTGCGTTTAACGTTTAACATATCACTCTGCATTCACTATTATGACATTGATTGCTTTCATATTTAGTTTATACATTTAGGAACTATTGGTCATCCATCTACGCACACCACAACACCCGTTCTGACCCTGGGTCAAGGTCAAGGTCATTTCTACTTGGTTCAGTTACAAGGTTTAAGGTTTGCGTTTAACGTTTAACATATCACTCTGCATTCACTATTATGACATTGATTGCTTTCATATTTAGTTTATACATTTAGGAACTATTGGTCATCCATCTACGCACACCACTACACCCGTTCTGACCCTGGGTCAAGGTCAAGGTCATTTCTACTTGGTTCAGTTACAAGGTTTAAGGTTTGCGTTTAACATTTAACATATCACTCTGCATTCACTATTATGACATTGATTGCTTTCATATTTAGTTTATACATTTAGGAACTATTGGTCATCCATCTACGCACCCCACTACACCCGTCCTGACCCTGGGTCAAGGTCAAGTTATATCAGAGTTATTGCCCCTTTTCTGTCAAAAAATATAACTTTTTCGTCACGTTTTCAAATAACTTTTTTTCTACTCAAAGGATTAGATTGAAACTTCTGACAAATGTTTATATCAATGTGTGTGATTGGTTCACAAAAGGGGGATAATCCAAATAATTTTATATCAGAGTTATTGCCCCTTTTCTGTCAAAAAATTAAATTTTCAAATAACTTTTTTTCTACCCGAAGGATTGGATTGAAACTTGTGACAAATGTTACTTTTTTTTTTATTCGACGTCTGTCTATTTTTAGCTCACCTGAGCTTTGCTCAAGGTGAGTTATTGTGATCGCCTTTTGTCCGGCGTCCGTCGTGCGTCGTGCGTCGTGCGTCAACTTCTTCTCCTCAGTAACCAGTGGGTCAATTTGGATGAAACTTCACAGAAAGTATCCTCTCAATGACCTCACCAGAATTCCTTCAAATTTTTGGGATCCATGCAAAATTCTGGTTTCCATGGCAACGAAACGAAAAAAACTTCAAAATTCTTCTTCTCCCAAACTGCTTGGCAGATTTTCAAATAATTTTGTAGAAATGTTCCTTGGGTGACCCTCTATCAGATTCCTTCAAGCCATGTTGATTGGTCGAAAAACATGGCCGCCAGGGGGGGCGGGCTATTTTGCCTTATATGGCTATAGTGCAAACTTAAAAAATCTTCTCCACCAGAAGTGTCAGGCCGATTTTCAAATAATTTTGTAGAAATGTTCCTTGGGTGATCCTCTATCAGATTCATTCAAGCCATGTCGATTGGTCAAAAAACATGGCCGCCAGGGGGCGGGGCTATTTTGCCTTTTATGGCTATAGTGCAAACTTAAAAAATCTTCTCCTCCATAAGTGTCAGGCTGATTTTCAAATAATTTTGTAGAAATGTTCCTTGGGAGACCCTCTATCAGATTCCTTCAAGCACTGTTGATTGGTCGAGAAACATGGCCGCCAGGGGGCAGGGGCTATTTTGCCTTATATGGCCAAAGTGAAAACTTAAAAAATCTTCAACATCTTCTCCTCAGTAACCAGTGGGTCAATTGGGATGAAACTTCACAGAAAGCATCCTCTCAATGACCTCACCAGAATTCCTTCAAATTTTTGGGATCCATGCAGAATTCTGGTTTCCATGGCAACGAAACGAAAAAAACTTCAAAATTCTTCATCTCCCAAACTGCTTGGCAGATTTTCAAATAATTTTGTAGAAATGTTCCTTGGATGACCCTCTACCAGATTCCTTCAAGCCATGTTGATTGGTCGAAATCACGGCCGCCAGGGGGGGCGGGGCTATTTTGCCTTATATGGCTATAGTGCAAACTTAAAAAATCTTCTCCTCCAAAAGTGTCAGCCCGATTTCCAAGTAATTTTGTAGAAATGTTCCTTGGATGACCCACTTTCAGATTCCTTCAAGCCATATTGATTGGTCAAAAAACATGGCCGCCAGTGGGCAGGGCTATTTTGCATTATATGGCTATAGTGAAAACTTAAAAAATCTTCTCCTCCAAAAGTATCTGGCCGATTTTCAAATAATTTTGTAGAAATGTTCCTAGGGTGACCCTCTATCAGATTCCTTCAGGCCAAGTTGATTGGTCGGAAACTATGGCTGCCAGGGGGCGGGGCTTATATAGCTTAAGTGAAAAAAAATAAAAAATCGGGTGAGCGATTCAAGGGCCATCATGGCCCTCTTGTTTTTTTTATCCGGCATCTGTCTGTCTGTCCGTCACACTTTTTTCGTCACGTTTTCAAATAACTTTTGTTCTACTCAAAGGATTAGATTGAAACTTCTGACAAATGTTTTTATCAATGTGTGTGATTGGTTCACAAAAGGGCGATAATCCAAATAATTTTATATCAGAGTTATTGCCCCTTTTCTGTCAAAAATTTAAATTTTCAAATTACTTTTGTTCTACTCAAAGGATTGGATTGAAACTTCTGACAAATGTTTATATCAATGTGTATGATGGGTTCACAAAAAGGGGGATAATCCAAATATTTTTATATCAGAGTTATTGGCCCTTTCCTGTCAAAAATTTAATCTACTCAAAGGATTTGATTGAAACTTCTGACAAATGTTTATATCAATGTGTATGATGGGTTCACAAAAGGGGGATAATCCAAATATTTTTATATCAGAGTTATTGCCCCTTTTCTGTCAAATATTCAAATTACTTTTTTTCTGCTCAAAGGATTGGATTGAAACTTCTGACAAATGTTTATATCAATTTTTGTGATGGGTTCACAAAAGGGGGATAATCCAAATATTTTTTATATCAGAGTTATTGCCCCTTTTCTATCAAAAATTAAAAATTTCTGACAAGGCGCCGGCAGGTGACACACGTGCTCCGGGGAGCACTCCATTCTAGTTGAACTTAGAATTTTTGTCAAAAGTATTGAAAAGGTGTATTATCTTGCAATAGGTGATACTGTGCAACTTTACCTAATACTTTAACTGTTCTGAAGTAGGCCCTGATATACGATGGCCCTGATAGGCGAGCTATATTGTCCTCCGACAACTCTTGTTTTAAAATTGCCATTTCATTCTTGTCCGGCCTTCATCTCACAACCCCTTTGCCACATTTCTATGAAACTTCACAGGAGTCATCGGTACAACGTCTAGTTGCGCATATTACGAGGGCGTTTAATTTGACCTAATTTTGGTTGAGTTATTGCCCTTTTTTTAAAATTGCCATTTCATTCTTGTCCGGCCTTCATCTCACAACCCCTTTGCCACATTTCTATGAAACTTCACAGGAGTCATCGGTACAATGTGTTGTTGCGCATATTACGAGGGCGTTTAATTTGACCTACTTTTGGATGAGTTATTGCCCTTTTTTTAAATTGCCATTTCATTCTTGTCCGGCCTTCATCTCACAACCCCTTGGCCACATTTCTATGAAACTTCACAGGGGTCATCGGTACAACGTCTAGTTGCGCATATTACTAGGGCGTTTAATTTGACCTAATTTTGGTTGAGTTATTGCCCTTTTTTTAAAATTGCCATTTCATTCTTGTCCGGCCTTCATCTCACAACCCCTTTGCCACATTTCTATGAAACTTCACAGGAGTCATCGGTACAATGTCTTGTTGCGCATATTACGACGGCGTTTAATTTGACCTACTTTTGGATGAGTTATTGCCCTTTTTTAAAATAAATCACTAACTGACAAAATACAGTCAGCCAGACAAATACCCCTTGGGGGAGACATACGTTTTTCCCTAAAACAACCTCTAGTTGAAATTGCTTGTCAAGAAATAGATAACTTGATTGAAACGCAGTAAAAGCTGAACTAACTGAACAACTGAGCAGTTAACTTCAGCATAGTTGTGACTTGTTAAAATAATTTGTTTATAATTTTGTCATGTTTGAACTTCATCTTGAAATCCAAAATTTTGATAAAAAAGAACAATATTTAATTCTTCCAAACATGCAGATGTTCTCAAAGTTTGTACAACAGATTTGTTTTATGCGGGAAAGGGTAACATTATAAGGCCCCTTTTATGAATGTTGAGGTTATGGTTATAGGGCAAGTTTAATGTCCCCATGGCAACTCTTGACTTAAGCAAAATAAAAAAGAAAAATGGAGGATAGAGGTAAACAAGCTTTATAAATGTATCTTTAACTACTATATTTATATTGCATTGGAGCTATTGTGATCATCCGTCGTCTGTCCACAATTTCTTGTGAACACAATAAAGTCTTCATTTGAAAAACTTTGTGAACACGATAAAAACTTATTTATTTATTTGTCACATGTCCTTTACATTGATTTATAAACATGTAACCATGACCTTAGTGTGATCTTTTACAATCAAATATAATCATTGTCTTTGGATGACCTTCACCATGACCTTTTGACCTTCTTTCTTATTTTTGTAGAGCAATTAAATTAGGACCCTAAAACACTTACTCAGGTGAGCGATATAGGGCCATTATGGCCCTCTTGAGATGTTTTCAAAGTCGTCTGCTGCAAATTAGTTTATGTGGAAAAGTGTTCAATTCCTTTTTCTTACAGTATCTCCTACTACACTTTGAACATTCTTTTCTCCACACTATTTTAACAATTTTGAAAAGTCTAAAGGTATATCATGTAATGGGTTAATCTATTATTGTTAACAGGGTTTAAAAGCACAGACTACAATAGCATTAAGGAACATTAGAACACAAAGAAGGTTTGGGCTCACTGGTACAGCATTACAAAACAACCTGCTAGAATTCTGGTCTATTTTGGACTGGTAATTTAACTTGTTTATATCATTTTATTTTTAACAAGTCAGATTTGAAATAAACAACTACTTGGTGTCTTGTCTCAATCTTGCGTTGTTAAGTTGTGCTTTTAATGAAATTTATCATAAGTTTAGGGTAGCCAATCCAACAGTCAAACTACTGCTAGCTAGCTGTAATTTGATTGGCTACTGTTTGCTATTGTTACAATACACAGAATGCAAGGCTGGTTATCCCTTTCCCACATACAGACACTTTCTGATGCTGCTGCAGCAGGCTACTTTTGAAAACACCGTGAGCAATTTCTCTATTTATCACAATGTTTTCAACTTTATTAAATATTTGTTCTTTCATTTTTAGCTCGACTATTCGAAGAATATGAGAGCTATACTACTCACCCAGGCGTCGGCGTCGGCGTCCACGTCACACTTTGGTTAAGGTTTTGCATGCAAGTTCTTAAATACTACATGTATTGCATTGAAACTTTCTACAACCCTACCAAACTATCACACCAATGTAGATTATCAAGTTAGATAACTCTATCCTGCATTTTATGCAAGTTATGGCCCTTTTTTACTTAGAAATTCTGGTTAAAGTTTTGCGTGCAACTAAAGTAAGAGTCCATATCTCAGTATTTAATTGATGCATTGCATTGAAACTTTATACAGCACTACCCAACTATCACACCTATGTAGATTATCAAGTTAGATAACTCTATCCTGCATTTTATGCAAGTTATGGCCCTTTTTTTACTTAGAAATTCTGGTTAAAGTTTTGCGTGCAACTAAATTAAGAGTCCATATCTCAGTTTTTACTTGATGCATTGCATTGAAACTTTCTACAACCCTACCCAACTATCACACCTGTGTAGATTATCATCTAAGATAACTCTATCCTGCATTTTATGCAAGTTATGGCCCTTTTTTTACTTAGAAATTCTGGTTAAAGTTTTGCATGCAACTAAATTAAGAGTCCATATCTCAGTATATACTTGATGCATTGCATTGAACCTTTATACAACCCTACCCAACTATTACACCTATGTAGATTAACAAGTTAGATAACTCTATCCTGCATTTTAGGCAAGTTATGGCACTTTTTTTTACTTAGAAATTCTGGTTAAAGTTTTGCGTGCTACTAAATTAAGAGTCCATATCTCAGTATTTACTTGCTGCATTGCATTGAAACTTTCTACAACCCTACCCAACTATTACACCTGTGTAGATTATCAAGTATGATAGCTCTATTCTGCATTTTATGCAAGTTATGGCCCTTTTTATGCCCCCACGGAATCTCCGATTCGGGGGGCATATAGTTTTTGGCCTGTCTGTTGGTCTGTCTGTTGGTCTGTCTGTCTGTCTGCACAAAAAAAACTTTAACCTTGGCCATTACTTTTGAACCATAACAGGTACAGCTACCATATTTCACATGTGTATTCCTTGTGACATGACCTTTCTGTCAGTACCAACATTTTTGACCTTGCGACCTTGACCTTTGACCTAGAGGTTGCCATTCTCGAAAAAAACTTTAACCTTGGCCATTACTTTTGAACCATAACAGATACGGCTACCATATTTCACATGTGTATTCCTTGTGACATGACCTTTCTGTCAGTACCAACATTTTTGACCTTGCGACCTTGACCTTTGACCTAGATGTTACCATACTAAAAAAAACTTTAACCTTGGCCATTTCTTTTGAACCATAACAGGTACGGCTACCATATTTCACATGTGTATTCCTTGTGACATGACCTTTCTGTCAGTACCAACATTTTTGACCTTGCGACCTTGACATTTGACCTAGATGTTGCCATTCTCGAAAAAAAAACTTTAACCTTGGCCATTACTTTTGAACCATAACAGATACGGCTACCATATTTCACATGTGTATTCCTTGTGACATGACCTTTCTGTCAGTACCAACATTTTTCACCTTGCGACCTTGACCTTGACCTAGATGTTGCCATTCTCGAAAAAAACTTTAACCTTGGCCATTTCTTTTGAACCATAACAGGTATGGCTACCATATTTCACATGTGTATTCCTTGTGACATGACCTTTCTGTCAGTATCTTGCGACCTTGACCTTGACCTAGATGTTGCCATTCTCGAAAAAAACTTTAACCTTGGCCATTACTTTTGAACCATAACAGGTATGGCTACCATATTTCACATGTCAGTACCAACATTTTTGACCTTGCGACCTTGACCTTTGACCTAGATGTTGCCATTCTCGAAAAAAACTTTAACCTTGGCCATTACTTTTGAACCATAACAGATACGGCTACCATATTTCACATGTGTATTCCTTGTGACATGACCTTTCTGTCAGTACCAACATTTTTGACCTTGCGACCTTTACCTTTGACCTAGATGTTGCCATTCTCAATTTTTTTTTTAACCTTCCCCACTACTTTTGAACAATAACAGGTAATGCTACCATATTTCACATGTGTATACCTTGCGACCTTGACCTTTGACCTAGATGTTGCCATTGGGGGGCATCAGTGTTTCACAAACACATCTTGTTTTACTTAGAAATACTGGTTAAAGTTTTGCGTGCAACTAAATTAAGAGTCCACGTCTCAGTATATACTTGATGCATTGCATTGAACCTTTATACAACCCTACCCAACTATCACACCTATGTAGATTATCAAGTATGATAACTCTATCCTGCATTTTATGCAAGTTATGGCCTTTTTGGACTTATAAATTCTGGTTAAAGTTTTGCATGCAACTACATAAAGAGACCATCTCTTAGTAACTACTTGATGCATTGCATTGAAACGTTATACAGCCCTTACCAACCAGCATTTTATGCAAGTTATGGACCTTTTTGGACTTAGAAATTCTGGTTAAAGTTTTGCAACTACATTTAGAGTGTAATCTCAGTAACAACTTGAACAATTGTATTGAAACTTTATACAACCTTTCCCAATTGTACAACTATAAACACAACCAATTAAGATAACTCTATCCTGTATATGGTGCAAATTGTTGCCCTTTTTTTACTTAGAAATTATGGTTAAAGGTTTGCGTGCAACTACATTAAGAGTCCATATCTTAGTAACTACTTGATGCATTCCATTGAAAGGTTATACAACCCTATCTAACCATCAAACCTATGAAAATAATCATGTTAAATAACACTATCCTGCATATAATGCAAATTATCACCCACTAAGAAATTGTGGTTAATGTTTTGCATGCAACTACATTAGAGTCCATTATCTCGGTAACTTAAATAAGCGGTGGAATAGTCGAGCGCGCTGTCCTCCGACAGCTCTTGTTAATATAGAGAGTGTCCGTGTTTTTGACTAAATTATTTCATAGTTGTTTGCTGCAGATTTGTTGTATATGGGAAAGGGTTATTAGAATGGACATAAAAGAAGTGTTTAGACTCAAAAGATATTTTTACCTATGATTAACTCCAACCTTATTTAAAGGTTAATAGCCGAGTTAGTAAGCTAACTTTAGATTGTATATGGGTCTCTCAGGTTAAGGTCAATTACTGTCACTAAAATTTGAAGTTTACTCCTGATTAGCAACAAAGTGGCATTTAAAATCTGGTTTTATAACCACACTGTTGTTAAGTTTTGTTTATAGGTTCACTTTCTCGTAAGGCTATTACAGTTGTAGCTTTGAATCTTGGAATATGCCTTCTCTATCATCACATACTACTGTAATATAAGGACAATAACTCTGTAATGCATTTTTCATGGAATATTTCCCTTTTTGGACTTACAAGTCTCGATGATGTTTTGCATTTAGGTTAATTTTTCTACTAAATTATGTTGTATTCTTAGGGTTTTTTAGCGTGTAAAAAGTAAACATATCCATCTTCCTTATGGAGACAATATTTGATGATCTACATTTTTCTCACAATTGTTCTATCATGTCGCAAATTCAAACCTATATATATTTCAGAAACTTATATTTTTTCTTCAGGTGTTTTCAGAACAGACATTTTAAGAACTGTGCTCTGATAAGTGTGTTATGCCACAGGAAAACAGATCTGTGGAGGTTTAGAAATTATTAGCAGTTACAATAAAGTGCATAATTGAATTGTCTGTTTTTGGCCAATTTCATTGAAATCAGACCATAATACTTTTTTGCTGTACGTATATCAGATATGACAAAACCTCCTAAAAGGTCGTCTCAAATGGACCCTCTACATTTACATAATTCTATACAATTTAAATCATATCTTCTCTATTTTGTTTATTTATAAGGGTTATCTCCCCCTTTCAAACTTATCGCTTTTGTAGGTGACAATTTGATTGACTGGCACAAATGTCAATCTGACATAACCTTTAACAGGCAGTCATCGGATATATACAAGCGTTTGCTTTTGCATTAAAGTTAAGGTCTGATTTTAATGAGATTGGTATTTGGCCATCCTGAAGGTCGGTTTTTGGTGTGACATGACCCATATTGTTTTGTTTCAGGGCTCAGCCTGGCTGTTTGGGAAGACAGGTAGACTTTGAAGATGAATATGTCAAAGCTATTGGTCGAGGTCAAAAACATGATGCCAATAAAAGAGAACTGGCTTTGGCAAGAAAAAGTATAAATATTCATATGGCTTTTTTTGGGTCATTCATTTCTATACATAATAAATAAATGTCTCTTTTACCGTTATTTAAAACTCTATAAGCAAACTTTCTGTGACACAAATAAATTACTCTAACATGTTTAATATAATGTTTAACCCTTTCCCTCATATAGACGCTTTGTGACGCCTCTGCAGCAGAAGGCTTTTTGAAAACATAGTGACAAAAGAAGAAATTGCACAAAACGTGCAATTTCTTCTTTTGCCACAATGTTTTCCACTTTTTGTCATAGGTTATCCGTTCAATTATGGAGATTTCCTATGTTTGGACAAAATACGTTCAAAGTCGTCTGCTGCAGAATTGTCGTATGAGGGAAAGTGTTAATTACGTTGTGTGGAAAACAAGACATTGTTGACACAACTGAGAAAAAATTAGGCTATACATACTGATGTTCATGGCTCTCAATTTATAGTTTAATTTTCTCAGTTGCTTCAAAACTATCTTGTTCCATTCAAAAGTGGTGATTTAATTACAGGTGATATGTACCTGGATAAATGCACCAAGTATTCTGAGGAATGATATGAAAAAGCAATACTTTGTCAATGCAATATAGATCTAAAAAGAATGATCATATTTATTCAAGTTCAAATCACTTAACCTTTAATATTCATATACTTGTAAATAAATTATCATATGTTATTCTATTAATATTAATGTATTTAATGTCACATATAATATTTTAAAATTTGCTGGGCATTAATTGGTATTATTAAGTAAAAAACACGCTCACACACACACACACATTTTCCCACCAAATAGAAATAGTAGACTCCTGGACATTTGTTCCTGGAACAGCCCGTAACTTGATAGGCTGCCACTTATTTCATGTGACAGATATGTGTATCTCGGTCCTAACAAACAACTATGTATCAATAATTCCAGTTGTTATCAGTTATTAGAATGAGTTTCATGTATTATATTTAGCATCATCTTTTACTCCAGAGAAAGTGAAGTTTGCCAAGATAAGAAAAGGATTGATGATTCGTAGAACTAAAAGTATTATCGCAGATCAACTTCCAAAAAAGGGTATATATATACTGACAGTTTTGTCATATTATCATTCATTAACCACTCTTTGCCTCACGTGGATGACATTTGACTTATTTGCAGCAGAGCATTTCTGAAATCATTGTGGAAAATGAGACAGGAGCAATATTTTTCAAATCTGTGTCAACTTTTGTTCCAATATTTATGTCGCCTTCTTTTTCAGGAAACACATACGGATCACTTTGCCTCGTCTGTCTGTCCATCATTATATCACATACTGACATATTGGTAGGCAACACATGTGTTCCTTTAAGTACTGTAGTATTTTTTAGCTCGACTATTCGAAGAATATGAGAGCTTTACTACTCGCCCCGGCGTCGGCGTCCGGTTAAAGTTTTAGGGCAAGTTGGGATTTTCATTCATAAGTATTTGTGCTAGGGCTTTCATATTTGGAATATAGTTACATCTTATACCTTTCTTCACATTGAACGCTAAAGATGCTGAGTGTGATCTTCTTTTTGGGGAAAAAAACATGATTTTCGGGGGTTAAAGTTTTAGGGCAAGTTGGATTTTTTTTTTTTTATATTTTTTTTCTCAATAAGTACTTGTGCTAGGGCTTTCATATTTGGAATATAATTACATCTAATACCTTTCTTTATATTGTATGCTGAAGATTCTGAGTTTTACCTTCTTTTTGGGGTAAAAGACATGATTTTGGGTGGTTAAAGTTTTGGGGAAAGTAGGATTTTATTTTATTTTTTTAACTTTTTCTGAATAAGTACTTGTGCTAGGGCTTTCATATTTGGAAAAAAATTACATTTAATACATTTCTTCATATTATATGCTGAAGATGCTGAGTGTGACCTTCTGTTTGCGGTAAAACACATGCTTTTGGGTGGTTAAAGTTTTAGGGCAAGTTGGCTTTTTCATTTAATTTTCAAATTTTTCTAAATAAGTACTTGTGTTAGGGCTTCCATATTTGGAATATAATTACATGTAATACCTTTCTTCACATTGTATGTTGAAGATGCTGAGTGTGACTTTTAGGGGGTAAAAAACATGATTTTTGTTTGATTTTGAGAATTTTAGATAAATTCTTAATTTTTGGTTACATTTCTTTCTAATTGTGATCATTTATTTATCAAATATAATTCTTCAACATATCAAACGGGTTTTGCATGGTGTCAAACATTAGGAAAACCTTTTTTTAAGGTTTTGCTAATTTTGGACTCGGTCAGTTTTAACATTTGCGTTTAGCTCAACGTTAAAGTTACATCATTCAAATCACTTCATACGTCACATATTTGTTAAGGACCATCGTACAATTAGGTTAGATAACTCCATTGTATCCTAAATATGGAGTAATGGCCCTTGATTGACTTAGAAAATTTTATTTTTAGATTATATTTAAATGTATGTATATCTATTCAGTTGCTTTTACATATAGAGTATATAATATGATTTAATAGTACTTAAGTGCAATATAATGAAATAGTGCTTTATGTGAATAAGCGGCCTGTAGTCGAGCGCGCTGTCCTCCGACAGCTCTTGTTTCATAAATGATTTAATATATATTTTGTTTACAGAGGAGAATGTGGTGTTTAGTAAGCTGAGTGAACTACAGACCAGTATATATAAAACCATTTTATCCCATGATGACATGTACTTGGTACTGGGAATGGATGATCCCTGTGGGTGTGCAAGTGGCAAACCTCAAGGGAAGTGCTGTAAGCAGGTATAGCATATCAACTGAACCTTTTCACAGATACAGGCAACTTTTTAAAACATTGTGGATAAAGAAATGATTTCTCAGAATTAATTTAACTTCATTCATAATTCATACAGGTATTTTCCTGCCTTCATGGCACTCTTGCACTAGTTCTGTACACAACTTTTTTCCCAAGCACCTGGCAACTGGCTACCTTCCAATTGGTAGATGATAAATAAGGCTAGTCAAAATGACTTTTGTCAATCAACTGATAGAAAGAATTGCTTATTAACCCTTTCCCTCATATAGACGCTTTCTGACGCCTCTGCAGCAGAAGGCTTTTTGAAAACATAGTGACAAAAGAAGAAATTGCACAAAACGTGCAATTTCTTCTTTTGCCACAATGTTTTCCACTTTTTGTCATACTTTATCTGTTCAATTATGGAGATTTCCTATGTTTTGACAAAATACGTTCAAAGTCGTCTGCTGCAGAATTGTCGTATGAGGGAAAGGGTTAATGAAGTAACTGTGATTTGACAAAAATTAAGTTTTGTTGTACAATTTAACTTTCAGGCTACATCCACTGGTACGAAAATCAAATCACTGATGTTCACCTTCATGCACCTTCTCCTCAAAGTATCCAATCATGTAGCTCTACTCATTCCATCAAACATCAAGAGTAAATGGCAGGCAGTCAATGCAAAGAAAATCTGTACAGCTGCTCTGAAGCAGCATCCGGAGTTCTTGTCACAAACAAAGGAGGCGTCATTTAAAACTCTTTCTAATCCTAAATACTGCGGAAAAATGAAGGTAGTACATGTATTATTTTTACGACATGTATATTCTTTGGTATGGACAAATTCTGACACATCTGCAAGAGACGATTCAGTGACCAGTGTAGTTCCAGAATCAACCTTTTAACCCTTTCCCTCATATAGACGCTTTCTGACGCCTCTGCAGCAGACGGCTTTTCGAAAACATGGTAACAAAAGAAGATTTCTCCTTTTGCCACAATGTTTTCCACTTTTTGTCATAGGTTATCCATTCAATTATGGAGATTTTGTATTTTTTGACAAATTATGTTTAAAGTCGTCTGCTGCAGAATTGTTGTATGAGAGAAAGGGTTAATGTGAACATCTTGATCTGAATCTTCACTGTTTGCCATTCTGATAAACTGTCCATTTGGATGCACTGAGAGAACTGTAAATCATTGCAAATTATGCTTAGGTTTTCATGGCTTATAGCTCTTTTCTTCAAATTCTTCTTTTTGCCAAAATGTTTTCAAAAGTCATCGACTGCAGATGAGTCAACATGCTAGCTATACAGGATTGCCATACCTCCTACCTGGTTAAAATAATGATGATGTCGTTGTTTTTGGCCTGTTATGTGTGTGGCTGGCGTCACACTCACCTTTAAAACAGAATATCTTTTTGTTACAGTTAAATGTAGAAAGAGTTTGTGGAGACATTTCATTGAATTGCATTTAGGGCCCCTAGTGTCAAGGTCTAGATCGCTGATACTAGAAATAGAAAAACGGTTGAAACTTAATACTTTTAGTTACTGTTGACATATTGTAATCAAAGTTGGTATGTAGAAAGAATTTATGGAGATCTTCTGTGGGATTGCATTTGGTGCTCCTAGGGTCAAGGGGTCAAGGTCGCTGTTACTCAAAATTGAAAAAAGGTTTTACCGAATATCTGTTATTACGGATAGGACAAAGTTGTAAATTGGGTGGCAAAGCTGAGGCTAAAACTTTGACAAAAAAAAGTTGGCAAATTGAGGCTAAACCCTTGGAACATTTACTTATGAAAGTGTTTATATCATATCTATGGACAGCTGCTCAGGAGTTTATTTTGAAGATACTTATTTCTGTTCTCTTATTGTATCGCTTGCCTTGGCAAGGAGACACATAATGATCACTTTTCTGTTGTCTGTCTGTCCATCACACTTTCACTTACTGACACATTGGCAGGTGCCTTATGTATTCCTTTGAATTCTCTTTTGCATTTCAGTTTTGATAATAAAAACAATCAATTTCTTTCGCTCTTGAGCGTGTGATTGCACATTTAGAGTAAAATCCAAATTCAAATAGTGTTTTATGTAGAGTCTGTATTTGATCATACCTGTATCCTGGAGGCTTCAAGAATGCTCTTAAGACTAGATAATGAATAGGAAGGATCAAGATCAGTCTGTAAGCAGGTGCAAGATGATCTAAATATTCGATAGGGCGGATCTCGTATAACATGACCCAAATTATGATTTATGTTTCAGATACTACAAGGACTGTTGAAGGTGTTTCATAAAGAACACAGCAAAGTCCTAGTATTCTCATACTCAACACAGGTAGGTGGGTCCTTATCCAACAGGTAATTTTCCCTTTACCACATACACCAAATAATCATGAAAAATATGGAAAAACTTTATAAAGGAGAGTAGAAATTTAGAGTGTGCATATGCACATTTTGATCTGCATCAATGTTGGGTTGCAAATTCTGTTTTTTGTTTCTAGAGCATGGCTTATTAGATGATTGGGAAACAATCAACTTGTTAATACATATCAGAATAATGATACAACATTGTTTATTCATAACAAACTAAGAGATTTATGGGAGTTTACAGTTATAACATTTGAACTGGTTTCTCACTTTTTGACTTTGGTTAATTTATTTGACTGCTGCACATGGATGAAATGTTGTCTGTAACAGGTCACTTTTTTAACCCTGACACTTTCTGACACCTCTGAAGCAGAAGGCTTTTGAAAACATTGCCTCAAAAGGAGGAATTGCTTAAAACAAACATTTTCTCCTTTTGCCACAATGTTTTCAACTGTTTTTCACTAAATGTTTTGGAATTTGTCTGCAGCAGCTTTGCTGTAAGTGAGAAACATTTTCAACAAAGGGGAAATCACTCCAAACAGGCAATTTCTCTTTTTTTCAACAGTAATATTTATCAGAATAGTATTTCCACTTTTCAAGATATGACATAGTATATTAACATCAAAGGCTTAAAATGCAGATGACTAAAAATACCATATTATGAAAACTGTTTAGTGTATTTCTATCATCAGGTTTTAGACATACTTGAGCAGTACATGATGAGCACAGGCTATGAATATAGAAGGATTGATGGATCTGTGTCATCGAAAAAGAGACTGATGATAGTCAAGGAATTCAATATTGATCCCAATATCTTTATTTGTCTGATATCAACCAAGTAAGTAGACTTAAAAAATGGCTTTCTCTCCTTAGCAGTGTGGGGTTAGCATTACGACTGGATCACAGGTGTCGGGATGAATGGCAACTTACTCAGGAAATGACCTGAATATTGTTAAAAGCGGTGTAAAACAATATACAAATAAACCAAATCAACCAAGCCATGAATACATAATGGATGAGATGGAGTACAACACAACCTGTCAGAGTATAATGATCTTTTTACTTGATATTTAACCCTTTCCCGCACATAACAAATCTGCAGCAGACGACTTCAAAAACATTTAGTAAAAAATATAAAAAATAAAAAAATAAATCAATTTTTGAAAAAAAGTTGTCTGCTGCTGAGGCATCAGAAAGCATCTATATGTGGGAAAGGGTTAAAGTTGTCTGCATTGTTTATTATCCTGCAGAGGCAGGAAGACCCAAAGGGTCCACATCTCTGTCTGTCTGTCCGTCATCCTTTCACTTACTGGCATATTGGCAAGCAACACTTTAATTTCTGTGAACTTTCTTGTAATAATTGGGAGAATGATTTTGATTAGAAGTTTTAAACCATGGCTTATTTTGGGAAATGTCTCCTTTTATCTCCAGAAAGAGTGTATATGAGGGAAAGGGTTGAAGCCTTTGTCTTCAGTATAGAGCCATGTCAGCTGTTGCATCTGCACCATCTAACCATGCCCTTTACTGTTTAAATTTTCATCCTGATATTCCTGTGGTATTTTATGGAGTTGTATAATTTAAATGCTTCTGAGAAAAAAACAATGTAATGTCTGAACATTTTAAAGTATAATTTGGATCAATATTTCCATTTTCCACATTATTTTAAAAATTATAGTCTAATGCAAAGGTTTAACAAGTTGTTTTCATGAGTGAAAGGGTAAACAGTCGTCGTGACTACCTGTATTAAATGTCCCTTTTATTACACAGAGCTGGTGGTCTGGGACTAAATCTGACAGGGGCAAACAAAGTGGTTATATTTGATCCCAATTGGAACCCATCTCATGACCTTCAAGCACAAGACAGGTAACATATTTTTAAATAATTCTTTAACTGTTTCCGATTTACAACAAATCTGGGGCAAATGACTTTTAAAACATCCATGTGATCATATAGAAATTCTTTGTAGGTGAAAGTATGATTAATATATAAAGTTGAAAACAATGTGAAAAAAGAAGAAATGGCTTTCAAAAGTTGTCTGCATGTGAGAAAGGCTTGAACAAATGATTCTACTTAATTGTAAAACTGGTTAATTGCAATTACTTGTTATTGTGTCACCTGCGTAGCATGGTAGGCACTTAGGGATTACTTTTTTTTTTGTCCGGCGTCTGTCCGTCCGTCCATCCCGTATGTCTGTCCGTCACACTTTTTCGTCATGTTTTCAAATAACTTTTTTTCTACTCAAAGGATTACATTGAAACTTTTGACAAATGTTTATATCAATGTGTGTGATTGGTTCACAAAAGGGGGATAATCCAAATATTTTTTATATCAGAGATATTGCCCCTTTTCTGTCAAAAATTAAATTTTCTGACAAGGCCCCGGCAGGTGACACACGTGCTCCGGGGAGCACTCCATTCTTGTTTGCAGAGGGACCAAAAACAAAATGGTATTTCATAGATTTAATTTTGTTGTCACCTGACTAGGCAGGGAGACACATGAAGGGTCTGTCATCTATCTGTGACACCTGTTTTCCTACAAGCAATCATATATTCTTTTAATTGCAAAATCTGTTTTATTGGCATTGTCCTGTACTTTTGTTGTATGGTAAAAGGTCTGTCAACTTCATTCTATCTTGCAGTCAGTGACTCTGTTTTAATTTATTATTGCAAGGTGATTAATGAGGAATTGTCTTCAGTTTTGCTCACCTGTCTGTCTAATTGTCTGTCCATCACAACGTGACTTATTGGCAGTCCACATAATTTAATGTTCCATCAATTTTCTGTTAAATTATGCTGCTTTTTTTTCTAGAATATTCGGTGCTTGAAATTTATTTTACCAATTAAATATGATTATTTTTAATTTATCCAGAGCATACCGAATTGGTCAGCATAGAAATGTGTCTGTGTATCGTCTGGTCAGTGCTGGTACTATAGAAGAAAATATGTATCTACGACAGATTTATAAACAGGTACATGTGTAACTTCGTCTTCTTTTTCATTTCAACCGACTGTTGTGCCATACTCTTAATTAAGTAAATTTCAGGAATTGAATGGATAATTTGATAAAAATGAAAGTACAATTATAAGAAGTAAGAGTAGAAGATGTGGACAAATAATATAAAGTTTCAAAACAAAGAGTTTTGAAAACATTGTGGCAAAAAGGGAAATTGCTCCAAGTATTTAAGAGGTCTGGTGATAACTATTCTTTAAAAAAAAAAGGAACACAAACCTATCTTTATTTACCAGTTGGATGATTCAGATTTAACATTGCTTGCAAAAGTGATCGAGTAATATTATGGCATGAAGACTTAGATATTATCTAGACTAAGAACTTACGTCTTCATAATACAATCAACTGTATTATGTCTTCAATTATTTCTTAGAAACTGAACAGATTGTTGTAATTCAATGCCTGGGTGAATTAACATTTATGAATGTCAGTTCAACATAATCATGCAGATTACCACCCTGTTAAATAATTGTTTCCCTCATACAACATTTTCTGCCTCTGCAGGAGATGATTTTTTATCTCTTTCAACAATCTTTTCAGCTATGCTTAGCCCTTTCTTAAATAAAGACGCATTTAGAAGCATTTGCATCAGAAAATAAAAGAAATTCTGACCAAAGAGCAATTTCCCCTTTTGCCAAAATGATTTTAACTCAGTTGAATAACAATAAATTCATTTGTAGAGATTTTCGTTATTTCTGCCTAGATATTTTCAAAGTTGTCTGCTGCAGATTTGTTTTAGGGGGGTTAAAAATTGTACTTCCAATACACATACACCCTCACATAAAAATATCATCAATAATATTAGATAATTGATTGATGTTATATTCATCACACTTCATGTTTTAACAGCAATTATTGAACATCTCTGTGGAGGATGAAAATGCCAGGCGATATTTCTATGCTGTACAAGGTAGTCGTCAGAAGAAAGGGGAACTGTTTGGGATCAAGAACATGTTTGCTTTGAGAACAGGAACATCTTGTCTGACAGCTGATATCATTAAGAGAAATGAGAGGGTGGAATCTACGCTCGCCGGTTATGAGATGACGAGATATATCCCACCTGTAGTTAGATTAGACGAGGAAGAAGACCTGGAGGATGTAGACATCAGTGATGTTAACACTTCAACTGAATCTGAACAGGACTACTTTGCTGAATTCTTTAATGAGGGTAACTTTAACTTTTTTAACCCTTTTACATATACAGTCAAACCTGTCTTAAGCAGCCAGCCAAGGGAAAGGGCCAAATTGGCTGCTTAAGACAGGTGGCTGCCTACTACAGGGTCATCAATTTTCACCCAGCTTTGCGAAGTATTTTGGTACAGTATAAAGAACACACACATTCATGTTGAGCTCAACTGTAAACATGATTGCACATATTCTTTTTTTGTGTCTGTGATACTATGTATACATACACTTATATTTGGAGGGATTTAATAACTCTCTATGTTTTTGTTCAATATATGGAATTACCATTATTTTGAGTTAGACTTTATTTTCAAATTGTTGATATATTTTACCTTGCCAAGTCAGTGAGAACATTGTAAATTTGCTAGAATAAATCAAGAAAATTCGCTTGGATCGCTTCGATCATTGTCAAACAGGTTTGAATCATACTAAGAAAACTATCCTACGTACAAATTCACCGTAACTGGTATGTGGGATCATTTCAATTCCTCTTACGAGTCAATTTTCCAAAAATGCCTTCAAAGGTGTTTTCGCCGTCCGCCATTTTAAAAGTCGGAATTCCGAGATTCAATCAACGAAATTAATTTGTAATTGGTCGGTCTTTAATTGTCAACAACTAAAGCAGTTTGTTACACGCAGATGTCAACAATTTGACATAGTAAACAAACACTATAAATACGTTGACTGGTTTAACTTAATTTACCCGATATTTTACCCGATAGTGATACGCGATATCGACGAAATCTGTGAACCAGTCAGTTATGCAAAATCGCTTTTTCGATGCATCGGAGCGAATCGTTGCACCTCTACCTTGCTGGTGGAATTTCCCACAATTACATCACTACCTTGGGCTTTAATTAACACGAATTACACTCGTGTTTGAGTCGGAAAAATTGCGATTATGTAGAACACAATAACAGCTTTGTTTGGTTTTGAATCGGAAAAATGGCGATTATGTAGAACACAATAACAGCTTTGTTTACGGCCAATTAAGAAAGTTTAAACTAAAAGCAACTTATTTTAAATTAAGGATATATTATAATTATTTGATTTAATTGGTTTTAAGTACTTTAAATAAATAATTATTCTGTGGCCGTAATGAAATTTTTAAATGCCAAAATCAATATTTTACGGTAAAATTTGTTCATTTGGTGGCCGTTTTAAGATTTTTTTTTATGCATTTGGGACCAAAAATGTTGGCCGCTGGCCGCGCTGACCAGGTGACCGCCTATTGCAGTTAAATTATATAGTAAATTTCGACGGGAGGGTCTGAAACTGGCCACTTAAGGCAGGTGGCCGCTAATAACAGGTGACCGTTAGCACAGGTTTGACTGTACATCATATCTGCGGTAGACAACTCTAAAAATATCAAGGCAAAAATATTGAAAATCTCTAGATGGAGGTATTATTATTGAATGGAGTTAAACATTGTGGCAGAAGGAGAAGTTAATAATTATGAACAATGTCTCCTTTTGTCACAATTTCTACAAATGTTACATGTAGTAGATATTAAAGTCAAATTGTGTCTGCATGTTGGAAAGGGTTAGCTATAAAAATTAAACAGAATAGAATTCCATTACTGGATTAAAGAGAATTTCCACCTCTTTCACAGTAAAAAACATTTGCAAAAATAATAATGGATACAAATTTATTAAAGCATCACTGGAACTTCGACGCAATGTCTTTTTTTAACCACAATTTTATCAAGAGTCCTATTGCAAAAGATGTTTTTATTACTGAAGAGTAATTCACCAATTATGATCAATTCTATCTGTATGTCACAGGGAAAGAAGGTGATACTGGTATCAAAAAAGAGAAGGCATTTATCAAACCAGATGTAGATGATCTATTTAATAAAAAGTCATCTGCTGATAAAGTCCCAATAACTGTTAAAACAGAGACTGATAGTGATGATGGGGCTAAAACTTCGACAAAACCAAGCGTCCGATTTCAGGATGATGTTGGAGGTGATAAACCGAGAAGAAAGATAAGTGTACGATTTCAAGAGGATGACATAGATGCTAAGCCAAGTGGAAAAGTTAAACCAACTGAGAGTAGAACAGGAAAGGCCAGTGTGAAGAGAAGGTCAAGAGTAGAAAGGAATTCAATGTCAGATGATGATGATGAGAGGTTTGATCAGACTCTGGCTGGTACCTTTAATGATGTTACAGATGTGTTTGGTAAGTGTCGTGTATGCCAGATTAGTTGCAACCTTTCCCACATTCTGATACCTTTGCAGCAGATGACTTTTGAAAACATTGTCCCAATGTTTCAACTTTATTCAATAATTGTTCTTTCATTTATAGGTAATTTCCATATTTATACCCCGACAAACAAAGTTCAGAGGGGGATATATTGGAGTCACCCTATGGTTGGTTGGTTGGTCGGTCAGTCGGTCCGGAGCATAACTTTAAAAAAACTGATTGTTTGAATTTAATAAAACTTCATACGATGATAAAACACATTGAGAGGAAGTGCGGTGTACAGGAACCATAACTCTACTTTATCTAATTACAGAGTTTTTGCCCTGTTACTTTTTCTTCTCCGGAAAATTATTTAATAACTAATAGATGGAATCTAATATAACTTCATACACTGGTAGAGCACAATGAGAGGAAGTGCAGTGAAAAAAAACATAACTCTAATTTACATAATTACAGAGTTTTTGCCCGTTGTTACCTTTTCTTGTTCGTAGAGTCTTGTCTGGAGCATAACTTTAAAATAATTGTTGGAATTTAATAAAACTTTAAACGATGATACATCACATTGAGAGGAAGTGCAGTGTACAGGAACCATAACTCTATTTTACCTAAATACAGAGTTATTGCCCTTTGTTACTTTTTCTTGATCTTAATAACTAATAGATGGAATCTAATAAAACTGCATCCAGTGGTAGAGCAGAATGAGAGGAAGTACAGTGTACAAGAACCAACACTCTAATTTACATAATTACAGAGTTATTGCCCTTTGTTACTTTTTGTTGAGCGTAGAATAATTTCAAAACTACTGGATGGAATTTAATAAAACTTCATACTATGATACAACACATTGAGAGGAAGTGCAGTGTACAAGAACCATAACTCTATTTAAGCTAATTACAGATTTATTGCCCTTTGTTACATTTTCTTGTTCGTAGAATAATTTTCATCGCCCTTTCTTACTTTTTTCTTGTCCGGAGATTATCTTTAAAACTACAAGTTGGAATTTAAGGTTGAGTTTCTTAATATTCCACTACCTTTCCTATCAGGGCAACGTTCGGGGGTATAAATCATATTCAGTGATATTTCTAGTTTTTAGCTCGACTATTCGAAGAATATGAGAGCTATACTACTCACCCTGGCGTCGGCGTCCACGTCACACTTTGGTTAAGGTTTTGCATGCAAGTACTTAAATACTACATGTATTGCATTGAAACTTTCTACAACCCTACTAAACTATCACACCTATGTAGATTATCAAGTTAGATAACTCTATCTTGCATTTTATGCAAGTTATGGCCCTTTTTTACTTAGAAATTCTGGTTAAAGTTTTGCGTGCAACTAAATTAAGAGTCCATATCTCAGTATTTACTTGATGCATTGCATTGAAACTTAATACAACCCTACCCAAGCATCACACCTATGTATATTATCAAGTTAGATAACTCTATCCTGCATTTTATGCAAGTTATGTATATGGCTTTGTAATCAAGTGTCACAGATCAAGTTCACAATGTTTCAATGAGTTATGCCCCTTTTTGGACTTAGAATATTGGTTTTCCGCACTTTTTTCCTACATACTTTGAGCTATTGACCTGGAATTTTGTATATGGCTTTGTAATCATGTGTCACAGATCAAGTTCACATTTCCTCGGATTTCGTCAATTTTTGAATGAGTTATGCCCCTTTTTGGACTTAGAATATTTGTCAATTTCTGCATGAGTTATGCATTTTTCATAGTTTCCCATTATTCTTTAACAACTTATTCCTGAACGACTTTATTAACTTTTTACAAACAAACAATATATCAAAACAAAGAGGAAACTTACAAGTTCCTGACGGGCGTATTATGTACCGTTTGCGGTACTCTTGTTTACTTAGAAATTCTGGTTAAAGTTTTGCGTGCAACTAAATTAAGAGTCCATATCTCTGTATTTACCTGATGCATTCCATTGAAACTTTCTATAACCCTACCCAACTATCACACCTGTGTAGATTATCAAGTCAGATAACTCTATCCTGCATTTTATGCAAGTTATGGCCCTTTTTTTACTTAGAAATTCTGGTTAAAGTTTTGCGTGCAACTAAATTAAGAGTCCATATCTCAGTATTTACTTGATGCATTGCATTGAAACTTTATACAACCCTACCCAAGCATCACACCTGTGTAGATTATCAAGTTAGATAACTATCCTGCATTTTATGCAAGTTATGGCCCTTTTTTTACTTAGAAATTCTGGTTAAAGTTTTGTGTGCAACTAAATTAAGAGTCCATATCTCTGTATTTACCTGATGCATTGCATTGAAACTTTCTACAACCCTTAGACCCAACTATCACACCTGTGTAGATTATCAAGTTAGATAACTCTATCCTGCATTTTATGCAAGTTATGGCCCTTTTTTTACTTAGAAATTCTGGTTAAAGTATTGCATGCAACTAAATTAAGAGTCCATATCTCAGTATTTACTAGATGCATTGCGTTGAAACTTTATACAACGCTACCCAATTATCACACTTATGTAGATTATCAAGTATGATAACTCTATCCTGCATTTTATGCAAGTTATGGCCCTTTTTTTACTTAGAAATTCTGGTTAAAGTTTTGCATACAACTATATTAAGAGACCATCTCTTAGTAACTACTTGATGCATTGCATTGAAACTTTATACAACCCTTCCCAACCATCACACCTATGTAAGCAATCAAGTATATATCTCTATCCAGTATATTTTGCAATAAATGACCATTTTTTTAACTAGAAATTTGGTTAAAGTTTTGCATGCAACTACATTAAGAGTCGATATCCTAGTATTTACTTCATGCATTGCTTTGAAACTTTATTCAACCCTATCCAACTATCACATCTATGTTGATTTTCAAGTTAAATAACTCTATCCTGCATCTTATTCAAGTTATGGCCCTTTTTGGACTTATAAATTCTGGTTAAAGTTTTGCATGCAACTACATTAAGAGACCATATCTTAGTAACTACTTCATGCATTGCATTGAACTTTATACAGCCCTTCCCAATCATCACACCTATGTAAACAATCAAGTACAATAACTATCCAGCATTTTATGCAAGTTATGGCCCTTTTTGGACTTAGAAATTCTGGATTAAGTTTTGCATTTAGAGTGTAATCTCATTAACAACTTGAAGCATTGTATTGAAACTTTATACAACCTTTCCCAATTTCACAACTATAAACACAACCAATTAAGATAACTCTATCCTGCATATGGTGCAAATTATTGCCTTTTTTTTACTTAGAAATTATGGTTAAAGGTTTGCGTGCAACTACATTAAGAGTCCATATCTTATTAACTACTTGATGCATTCCATTGCCTTCCTAACCATCACACCTATTAAAATAATCAAGTTAAATAACTCTATACTGCATATAATGCAAATTATCACCCTTTAAGATATTGTGGTTAATGTTTTGCATGCAACTACATTAGAGTCCATTATCTCAGTAACTTAAATAAGCGGTGGAATAGTCGAGCACGCTGTCCTCCGACAGCTCTTGTTACTAAATGTTTTTAAAGTCGTTTGTTGCAGATTTGTTTTATGCGGGAAAGGGTTAAACATTTAATTTTGTGTCATTTCTCAATTTACCACAAATATTTCAAAGAAGTCTTCTGCAAAGGCGGAAAATGTGTTCTGTATGAAGGAAAGGGAGGATTGCAATAATGGTAAAAGTGAAGCACTTAGTTGCTCATGGGTACAATAAATGTTGGCAAGATAATTCTACCCGATTAACTTGTATTGAAGCTAGAAAAAAACACTGTGATTTTTAGTAACCAATTTCTTACCGATATATTTTTTAAACTCATCTCCTTCGAGAAAAAAACCCTGTAAGATCTGGAAAAGAAATTAAGTTTTTGTACACAGTAGAAAACAGTGTTATCAAAAGTCAGTTGACTCTTTCCAACATACATACACATTCTGTCTCTGCAGCAAACGACTCTATCCACAATGTTTTCAACATAATCCAATAATTATACTTTTATTTATAGAGGTTTTCCACATTATTGCCTAAATGCTTTCAGTCATCTGCTGCTCACTTATTGTACATAGAAAAGAGTTAAATGCATATGTGTCAATATTTTTAGTTTTTCTGTTTTTTTGAGAAAAAAAGACAGGCTATTGTGATACTCTTGGCACATCGTCGTCACAAAACTTTAATCTTACCTCATAACCCCCAAAAAAATTCAACATTTTTAAATGAAACTGTACACATGTTCCTAGGAACAACACACATATCTATACCAAGTAACATAACCCAAAAAACATTCAACATTTTCAAATAAAACTTGATACACATGTTCCTAGTAACAACACACATGTCTATACCAAGGAACATAACTCTGGCTTTATTCAGTAATGCCTCTTTTTCGACTTCAAAAAAAACAGATAAGCGTTGCTCTGCGGTGCTTATGTTTTTTAGATCACCTGAGCCGAAGGCTCAAGGTGAGCTATTCTGATCACTTTTTGTCCGTCGTCCGTCCGTCCGGCGTTAACTTTTAGCTTTAAGCATCATCTCCTCCCAAACTCCAAGGACAATTTCCGTGAAACATCACAGGACTGTTCCTCTGGTTGGCCTCTTTCAAAGTTGTTCAAAGATTTAAATTCCATTGAGAACTTTGGTTGCTGCGGCATCAGAAAGGGGACAAAATGTCCAAACTTTAAAAATCTTCTCCTCCGAATCTGCCTGTCAGATTCAAATATAATTTGGTAGAAATGTTCCTTGGGTGACCCTCTATAAAAATTGTTCAAGCCATACTGATTGGGCGAAAAACATGGCAGTCAGGCGGCATCAAAAAAGGGGCAAAATGACAAAATTTGAAAATTCCATTTTTATGAAAGTGCTTGTCTGATTTTAAGAAAATATAATACGAATCTTACTGTTATGATCCTCTATTTAATTTGTTTAAGCCGTTTTGATTGGTTACACAATCATAGCAACCAGGCGTCATCACAAAAGGGGTAAATTGAACTTTTAGCTACAAATGACAACCAACTCCTACCATTCCAATAGAACAATTTCCACAAAACATCACAGGAATGTTCCTTTGGTGGTCCTCTTTCAAAATTGTTCAAAGATTAAAATTCAAATGAGAACTTTGGTTGCTGCGGCATCAGAAAGGGGACAAAATGTCCAAACTTTAAAAATCTTCTCCTCCGAATCTGCCTGTCAGATTCAAATATAATTTGGCAGCAAGGCGGCATCAGGAAAGGTGCAAAATTACAAAAACTTTATAATTCCATTCTTATTAAAGTTCTTGTTAGATTTCAAGATATAAATGGCCTTTACTGATAAATATTTGCTACTAATTTACTATCAATTAGGTGATCGATTTAGGGCCATCTTGGCCCTCTTGTTTTATTGAATCAGGGAGTTGGACAAAAGGACATATCAAACTCTAGTTTAATAAAATGAATGTTCTTTCTTTGAAATTCTGAAATTGAAAAGTTTTCTTCTATTTTTCCAGAAAACTGTGGCATTGTCCACATACATGACAATCGTAAAATAGTTGGTGGTAGTCGGGCCGAGGATCACATGACTCGATGTGCGATATCAGATGTTTATGAACTTCATCAGAACTCCCAGGACCTCGCAGTACTGTGTGAACCCTTATCTGAGGTGAGTTACTTTCCCAACTAATACTCTGATGTTAGTGACTTTCAAGACTGGTACTCTGATGTGAGTAACAATCTAAACTGGTTCTCAGATGTGTATACATAATGATCTAGACTGGTACTCTGATGCGAGTAATGATCTAGACTGGTACTCTGTTGTGATTAATGATCCATTCTGGTACTCTGATGTTAGTAACCTGCCAGACTGGTACTTTGATATGTTTAACGATCTAGACTGGTACTTTGATGTGAGTAATGATCTAGACTGGTACTCTGATGTGAGTAATTATCTTGACTGGTACTCAGATGTGAGTAACCTACCAAACTGGTACTCTGATGTGAGTATCAATGTAGAATGACACTGATGTGAGTAACAATCTAGACTGGTACTCTGATGTGAGTATCAATCTAGACTGGTACTCTGATGTGAGTAATTATCTTGACTGGTACTCTGATGTGAGTAACCTACCAAACTGGTACTCTGATGTGAGTATTAATGTAGAATGACACTGATGTGAGTAACAATCTAGACTGGTACTCTGATGTGAGTATCAATCTAGACTGGTACTCTGATGTCGAAAATGATCTGGACTGGTACTCCAATGTGAGAAATGATCTAGACTGGTACTCTTAAGTGATTATTGATCTAGACAGATACTCTTGATGTGAGTAACGATCTAGATTGGTACTCTGATGTGATTAATGATCTGGACTGGTACTCTGATGTTAGTAACCTACTAGACTGGTTCTCTGATGTGAGTAATGATCTAAACTGGATTGTACAGCCCTCTGATGGAAAGTGGTTTGTTAACCCTTTCCTACATGATGTTGCTCAAAATGAGCAATTTCTCCTTTTGCCACACTATTTTCAAGGAATTATACCTTTCCCACATACAATAAATCTGCAAAAAGACGACTTTGAAAACTTCTAGGCAAAAACATGAAAAGTCCCCATAAATTTATGTATAATTACTGAAAAAAAGTTGAAAACATTGTAGCAAAAGGAGAAATTGCTAATTTTGAGCAATTTCTTCTTTTGTCACATTGTTTTCAAAAGACATCTGCTGCAGAGGCGTCAGAAAGCATCTATATGTGGGAATGGGTCATAGAGATTTTCTGTATTTTTGCTTTAAAGTTTTCCAAGTCATCTGTTGCAGATTTGTTGTATGTGGACCAGGATTAACCAATCCAACAAATAGCACAATTCATCGAATGTGCCTGTAATCTTTTTTGCTCACCTGAGCATAAAGTGCTTGGGGTTTATTATTGTGATCACTGGCCATACATCATCTATCTGTCCTTTACAATATCTCTTGAACTCCTGGACCAATTTTAAAATTATTCCACAGGGATGAACGTTAGGTGCACCTCTTCAAAAAAATCAAACCGTTCTGCTCCACTGTACAAGATGGCTGCCAGAGTTAAAAGTATAACAAATCTTTTAAAAACGTCTCCACATAAACCATTGGCCAAAAAGAGAACCATGATGTTATCAACTTTGTTCAATTATACTTTCATTTATAGAGGTTTTCCATATTTTAGCCTAATTTGTTTCAAATGTGTTGTATGTGGGAAAGCCTTAATAATTCTGCAGCAAATGACCGTGATAGCTTTATTGAAAATGGATGAATTGCTCAAAATGGGCAATTTCCCGTTTTCCTGAAATATGATAAACTCTGTATCAAAATATTTCTTGTTACTTGTTTGTTTTTAACAGCTGACTTTTAAAATATTTGGGGTAAAATTTTTTATCATATGAATTTTTTTTTACTTGTTTTAAAATTTCAGTCCTCAAGTGAAGAAGAGCCAGAATTTCACGACTTTAATCTAGAATTACAACATAATAAAGTGAGGTCACAGGTCGTGGGGAAAACCAAAATTCTAATTGGACAAACACCAAAACCCTTCAGAATGTATGTTCATTTCAATTGTTGCATGATCATCGTCTTCCACCAATAATCTAAAAGTCTACTATGTGGAAAAGCAGTCAGTTGCTTTGAAAGACTGATGTGTGGAGTACTGGTATGAGAAAGCCAGGAAATACATGGGTTGGTGAACTGGCCAATATGATATGACTGAAAATGTGTTGAACTCCAATCAATTAATCTATTGCGTTACCAAACCAAATGCCATGTTATTGATACTCCAGAAAATTCTTTAAGAACCTGAAACACGCACTTATCTATCTCTTATTTATTGTTTTACCTGATATGATGATTTTAAGAGCCTTATGCTTTAAAAACATCAGGGGAAAAACATGGTTTTTATCCAGAGTTGAAAACATTATGTTGGAAAAGCAGAAATGTCCAAAATTTAACAATTTCTTTCTAATTTTATAATATTTCCCTGTAGTCTCATGCTCTGGAGACGTCTATATCATGGATAGGTGTCAATATCATGGAAGGGAATTATCTCTTCTTGTATGCATTATTATACTTTTCCAAATTGAATTGTTTTATGCAAATATTAAATATGATCTTCAAGATGTATACAGTGATTAGCAACTGTTGCTCTACTGTTATTATTATTCAATGCACATAATGTGTTTAATGCACATACGGTGTGGTCAGGTTTGCCCACACAAGTCATTGATTTCTTTATAGATCAGTAATCTCAGTAATTAGCAATTTCATGTTTTGCCAAAATATATTCTAATTGATAATTAAACTTTTATTGTAAACATTTTCCAAACTTAGCCAAGATATTTTCTAAATCGTGTCGAAACAAGTCTGTGAAGATTCTTGTTCGAGTAATGGTAGGCTATGAAAGCCATGACATGTTTTAAAGGGGAATAGCCAGCCATGGCAACGAAAACACCACTGACACCATTAACTGTAAATGACAATTTTGATCTCTTCCAAACTTAAAACATTTGAATAAGATGGATCTGAACATGTTAAAGGAATAGTTTTAGCCTTTCCCTCTTGCAGACGCATCTACAACACAGCTTTTGAAAACATTAAGGCAAAAGGAGAAATTGCTCATCGTGACAAATTTCCACATTTTGCCTCAATGTTTACAAGTCTATTTATAATCATAATGAAGAAATGGTTGTGAGAAAACAATAAAATGCTAATTAAGATATTCATTCCCACAATGTTTTTTACGTCATCAGCATAAAACAATAGTCTGCATTGTAGTCCTATTTTATGTTTTGTAGGAAGCAATTTGAGAAGTTGTGTCAGCATTACAAGTCCGATAACTTGCTAGATTTTGCCGAGAAGATACTGACTTCATCCTTAGAAGAGAGGATATCAATGCTTAAAAACTATTACGAGGACAAGGATCCTATGTATAAAGATATAATTAGTCTACAATCTACACCTTCGAATTGTGGACCAAAATCTAAAACAGGTATGTACTGCATGATAATTGTCAAAATAATGTTCAAAAGATGTTAAATCCAAACCCCTGTGACAGTTAATAATTGAACAAAGAATTTGCGATCAGATATCACGACTGATTTACAGATTTTGTGATAGATTAGTTCTGGTTATTTTAACCTCTTTCCCACTTACAACAAATCTGTAACCTTGAAAACATCTAGGGGAAGATGTGGAAAATAAATAAAAAAATAATGGTGAAAAGATTTGGAATCATTAGGACAAAAGCATCCTCGGTACCCAGCTATTGCTATTCATATCATATATGTTATGAATAGCCTGGGTACCGAGGATGGACAAAAGGAGCAATTGCTCATTATGTTGTCTGCTGTAGATGCATCTGTATGTATGTGTGCAGAAAGGGTAAACCATGGAAATGCCATGATATAACTGAAACACTTAATAAGTATGTAACAACAACTTTCACACCTATAATATTTAAATCATCTGAAATTCTACTCGTTCTATTGAAGGTAGATAGTACGAGTTAACCCTTTCTTGTCAAGCTATTAAGGGTTTGTCTGCTTTGTATCATCAGTGAACCTGTTGTTTTGTGACAAGATGAAATGTTATTATGGGAAGAGGAGAACTTTTCTGCTTTTAAGTAATTTCTCTTTTATCCAAAATGTTTTCAAATGAGGCCTGTTGCAGAACCTGGGGTGAGAAAATGTTACAGAAAACGTTACAGGAAAACATTTGAGACAACATAATTATCATTATGTAAATCTCTCTAACTGACAGTTATTATTGAATAGTTTTAAACGCTTCCAAAAGTTGTCCGGAAGTTGGATTTGGTTAAGGTTTAACCCTTTCCCTCATATGGACGCTTTCTGATGCCTCTGCAGCATGCAGCTTTTTAAAAACATGGCAACAAAAGAAGAAATTGCTCAAAACGAGCAATTTCTCCTTTTGTCACCATGTTTTCATTTCCATTCAATTATTGTTCTTTCATTTAAAGGGATTTTGTGTGCTTTTGCCTAGATGTTTTCAAAGTCGTCTGCTGCAGATTTGTTGTATGTGGGAAAGGGGGGGGGGGGGGGGGGGGGTTAACAGAAACCAGGATGAAAAGTCACCGTTTGATGCCCCTGCAGTGCTGTCATTGTGGTCTAATTGTAAGAGCTTTTACCTTTGGAGAAGTAGACAAGGGTTCTCTCCCTGGTCTGGTCATACCAAATCCATTATTAATGGTTTAATCCTTTTCCCAAATACAACAAATCTGCAAGCAGATGACTTTCGAAACATCTATGCAAAAATATAGAACATTTCTTTAAATGAAAGTATAATTATTGAATAGAGTTGAAAACACTGCAAAATGTTTTTTTCACAATGTTTTCAAAAGTCGTCTGCTGCAGAGGTGTCAGAAAGCATCTATATTAGGGAAAGGGTTTCCCCCTTGTCGCTGCGGTTTGCGCGGATAGAATAACGCCTGTTGCATCATTGTTAGGATAAATAATACCAGTATTTACTGGTACACAGTAAACACTGTGATATAACTGCATTAATGTTGCAAACGGTGTAAAACATCATTCAAAGACAAACATTCATGTCCTTGTAGTAGTTTACATTTGAAAACATTAAAGGGAAAGATTTTCTCATACTGAACAAAGTCTATGAAAATACAAATGTAATTTTTGTCTCACCGCGACGAAGTAGCAAAAGGAAGGCTAAGGTGTTGCTTTTTCCACTTCGTAGCGGCGAGATTAAAAACACATTTGTATTGTCATAGATGGCGTTTTCAAACATCAATGTTAAAATTTCGTGTTGTTTTTTTCACTTTCTCAATAAGAACTAGTCGATGGCTTTCAAATTAAGGTCAAAGATACATCTAGAACCCTTCTTAATATTTATGATCAAAGCGTAATTATTGTTTTGTTTTAGGCTTAAAGAAATACAAGGCAAGGTTAAGAGACAAAAGTCAAAGGAAACAAAAAGCATCCAATACGAGGGGCATTGGCTTTCTAGACAATGAAGAATTATCTGCAAGTGAATCGCTGAAGAAATTTAATTATGGTGATGGCATTTTAGAAACTGATACGTCATCACATATAGGGGCAGATATTTCTTCTAGCATGGATATCGGGATTCCAGTAACACCCCCGTCAAGGAAGAGAAGGAACGTACAGCGTAGACCAGCTAATAAGAAAATCGGGAACAGTGATCAATTTACACATTTTCCAGCGTTACCAAGTTATCTGGAAACTGGTCACGAGGAGAACGATATGGACAGTGTAACATACTCGTCTGGAAAAAAGGCTAAATATAACAAGGAATCTGTTGCCGATTTCTGTGATATTGATTCTGGTGCTCTTCTAAGTCAGATGGGTAAATCCAGTGAAGGTGCCGGTGTTAATGATATAGACTCAGTGGATGGTATGGGTCTAGGGGCCACTGCAGATCAAAGTATTGTTGTATTTGATAGTAAACCAAAGGGTAGTGTGAATGAGACTACAGTTAAAACCCGCGATAGAAATACAAAGAGATTTGTAAGGAGAAATAATACCTCAATTTTAGACGATCTGTTTTCAGACGGAAATAAAGAAAGCATCAAGAAGCCTCCCCCAAGATATGGTTTAGAAACTAAAAAGACTAAAGGTAAATTTGGAACTAGTAATAATCGAAGAAAACATAATGCATTTATAGAAGTGGATGAAATATTTAGTGACAGCGCTGATACAGAACAAAGTGTGGGATCTGATAATGAATTTCTCCTTCAAACTAGCACGCTCAAAAATGATGATTTTGACTGCTTTGATGACCCGAAATTGTGGAAGAAGAAAAATATTTCTAGGTCACCAGCCCCTAAAAAGGTGAACATTGTCGATCAACTGATTGCTGACAGCGATGCTGAATACAATGAACTTTTTATGTCAGGTAGATTAAAAAGAAAAGCGGGTAATGATACTAGAAAACAAGAACAGATACAATCAGGAAATGTTGGGGGCTCAGAGAGTTTGTTTAGTTAATCATTTACTTGGCAAGATGTTTTTAGTGTTGCCAGATTCTGTTCCTTTGTTCTATCCCTTTTCGCACATGCAGATGCAGTTTGACACCTCTGCAAGGGGCGACTTTTAAAATATCATGACAAGAGAAGAAATTCATGATGATCAATTTCTCATTTTGTCTCAATGTTTCTAACTCTTTTCCATAAACTTTTCTTTAATTTATAGAAATGACAACATTTGTCAACAGATATTTTTTAAATTCCTATGCTACATACTTTTAAACCCTTTCCCACATACAACGAATCTGCCAGCAGACGACTTTGAAAACTTTTAGCAATTTCTCCTTTGTCACATTATTTTCAATAGTCGTCTGCTTCAGAGGCGTCTTAAAGCATCTTTGAGGAATACAGATGCAAAAGTGACCCAAGAACTCTCTGAAGGTGAAGTTTGGAAAAGCAGGTCTGGACATTTATAGGTATTTTTATTTACAAACAAGGAAGTCTGTTCTGTTGTTATTTTATTCCTCTTTAATGACTTATCTCTCCTATAAAACAGTACAACAACATTTGGGAATGTAATTTATCCCATTCCTACATACAACAAATCTGCAGCAGATGACTATGAAAACATTGCAGCAAAAAGTGTTGAAAATCTGTAAATGAAAGAGCAATTATTGAATAAAGTAGAAAACATTGTGGCAAACGGATAAGTTTTTCCTTTTGCCACAATGTTTTCAAAAATCATTTGCTGCAAAGACATCATAAAGCGGCTGTATGTGGGAAAGGGTTATAAACATAACTGAGGAACAGTCAAGTATGTATAATTGTGGGACTTCAAATAATACAATACCAGGTCAAACATTTTATGGGATCTGTTTATTGGAAAAGATCTCAACCTTTTCCCTGATGTGAAATCACCTGCCTTGAAAATAGGTGATAAAAAAAATGTAATTGGAAGAATAAATGTAAAATATAGTTAAAACATTGTTGGAAAAGGAAACATTAATAGTGTTGGTAAATTTCTAATTTTTAAACAAATATTTTTCAAAAGTTGTTTGCTGCAGAGGCGTCTTAAGTCTTTTATCACCAGGAAAACTGTTTGTTTGTTTAGTACAAATGTTAAGGAGAGCTTCATTTTATTTTGTTAGGACATTTTACCAAGATTGTTATGAAATTTAAGTTGTTAATGAAATAATGGATTAAATCATTCTAATTTTGTACATATCTGTTGTAATTGTACATAATCAAAACCTTAGTTTCTTTGAGTCAGCTGCTTTAAAGCTCCTGGGATAAAATACAATATCTAGCAATTGGAGGTATACTCATAATAATCAATTTAAAACATTTTTAGTAAAATAGAAATCTTGCTTCGAGTCATTCCACAATTTTCCCCACACTGTTTTCTGCATCAGGTAACATGTCATGTGCTGCCTGTCTTGTTGCATCCTCTTCTTTGAAAACATCAGTCAGGAGGAAAAAGACCAAGAGTCTTCTACTGCAAAAGTGTAATATGCCGGAATGAAGTACAGTCATCAGCTGTGCTGCGTCTGGCACATAAACACCTAGTTTCATAGGCAATTGGCTATGGTTTGATGTAGAACAGTAATTTTACTTGAGCATTCACTATCCGCCTACACCTATAAAAGCCATAGGTGAATCTTAACCCTTTACCACAAACAGTAAGTCTGCAGCAGACAACAATTATTGAATAGATTTGTGGCAACAGGAGAAAAATTGTTCATAATGAGCCTTTCGAGTCAAAATGCACCTGCAAGTGGGAAAGGGTTGAAGTGTAACCCCATCGGTTTCACTCCCAATATATCTGCATTTAACACTACCCCAAATGCAGACACATCTACAGCAGACGTCTGGAAACATTTTGGCTACAGTAGAAAGGATTAATTATTAGCAATTTCTACAATTGCCACAATATTAATAACTGTATTCAATAATTACACTTTCATTTGAAGAGATTTTCCAAGTTTATTTAGCCTTGATTTATTTCAACTTTGTCTGCTTGAGATTTGTTGTATGTTGGAAAAGGTTTATATTGATTGATTGGGGTTAAACGTCGTTTTCAGCAATTTTTCAGTCATATCACGGCGGCCAGTTCACCTTTTCATGCCTTTCCTGGCTTCCTCATACCAGTACTCAACACAAAATACCTTCCAAGCAACTGGCTGCTTTTCCACATATACTGTTAGCCCATTGTTGTACGACGAATGATACATGTCACAGTGACTTTTGTCAAACATCGGGAAGTGTTGGCCGAGCCGGGATTCAAACTCACAATCCCTGGATTGACAGCCCGCGTCTCGACCGACTGAGCTACCTGGGCTCGGCAGGAAAAAGATTTATACAGAAACAGCAGCAATGCATCACAATTCTACCTTCTTGCCTGACACAAAGTCATGCTCCCATGACAAGAAAGTAGAAGATTTATAAAGGCTATAGCTGAGTGTACGCTGGCTGCAATCTCTTGAAGATTGGTTTTCTTGTAGTTCCACTAATTTTGAATTTATTTCATGAACAATACTATACATGTTTTTTGACAAAGAGAAATTTAATATTAAGACAAAGTTGAAATCAAAATAAGTGAAGATCATGTGATATATAACTTGACAGTTCCTACAAATAGAAGCCTTCTAACACCTTGGTAGCAGATGACTTTTGAAAACATTGTGGCAAAAGAAGAAATTGCTCATAATGTTTTCATCACTATTCAATCATCATACATGTTCTTTCATTTATAGAAATCTGCTGCAGATTTATTTTATGTGGGAAAGGGTTAACCTGATCCTGGCCAAAAGTTCTGATTACATGCCACTTTCAACATTTTTTCAAATATATCTCTGCGTTTTCTGGGTAAGTTACCAGTATTAGACAGGTCCATTGACCGTGAAAACATTCATAATGCTAACCCCACAACCATGAGCATGAAGGAGGGAAAGCCTTTATTACCATTTAAAGGTCTTTGGGAAGACCCAGTCAGGTCCAGAGGCGGAAGTTCTACCACTTAACCCTTTCCCTCATACGACAATTCTGCAGCAGACGAATTTAAACATATTTTGTCAAAACATAGAAAATCTCCATAATTGAATGGATAACCTATGACAAAAAGTGGAAAACATTGTGGCAGAAGGAGAAATTGCATGTTTTGTGCAATTTCTTCTTTTGTCACTATGTTTTCAAAAAGCCGTCTGCTGCAGAGGCGTCAAAAAGCATCTATATGAGGGAAAGGGTTAACCACCACGTCGTTCGTGTACAAATGTGGATATTATTACGATTACATATACGTTCATCAAACTTTGTTTGATGACAAATACAGTTTAACCCTTTTCAATATAGGACAAATATGCAGCAGATGCCTTTGAAAGTATCTGGGCAAATATATGGAAACAAGCAAATTCATGAAATTGATATCCCCCGCTTGCAGGAAATATTGTAGGAAAATGTTGAGGTTAGGTTTAAACATGTCAGTAGTCTTTTTATTGAACATGTATTACAGGGTAAATTAAACGAACTTGGCCTAGGTTGTGGCAGTTATTGCACGGAAACAGCAAGAAACGACTTTTTTTGTTAATTAAGGGACCAAAACTCCACCGAAAGTGACGATCGAACTAGGCCTAGCCCTTAAGGCATTTAACCTTGTTACCAAGTTTGAAAAAAACCGGTTCACATTTGTGGCAGTTATTGCACAGAAACAACAAGAAACAACATTTTTTGTTAAATAAAGGGCCATAACTCCACCGAATAAAGTCCGCCGAAAGTGACGATCGAACTTGGCCTAGCCTTTAAGGCATTTAACCTTGTTACCAAGTTTGAAAAAAAAACGGGTTCACATTTGTGGCAGTTATTGCACGGAAACGAAGTGTGACAGACAGACAGACGGACAAACCGAAATTAATAACCCCCCTTTTTTTCTTCGAAAAAGCGGGGGATAAAAATATCTTGATGAAAGTATAATTATTGAATAGCATTGAAAACATTGAGGCAAAAGGTGTAATTTGGTCATCATGAGCAATTTCCCCTTGTCTCAATGCTTGAAAAGGTGTCTGCTGCAAAGGAGCAAGAAAGAGTTCATGTGGAAAAGAATTAAATTAAATGAAAATACATGTACTGTCATTATATATATATATTTTAACAAAGGTCTAGTATGTTCACAATTGTCAAATAAATGAATAGTCGAAAACAAGACATAAAAAGAGGAAAATTGCCATTTATAGTAATATCTCATGTTTTCAAAATAGGTTTGCTCAAGTGGCGACCAATTTTTTAATTACCTTTATCAGGGAAAGGGAAAACATGGGAGTTGTAACAATATACCTGTAGTTGGTTACATTTAGCCTATTGCTAGGCATTTTTGGTTCATAAATATAAAATGAGCCTGTCCATGAAAAAATATACAATTTGACTTTTCTGAACACATAGATCAAGATCAGCCTGTGCATCTGCATATCCTGATCAAGATCTATATTATTCACATATTACTGTCACAAGCTTCTGTAAACTCATGTATAATTATTCTAAGACAGAGCAGATGTACATGCTCATCTAAACCTTAGTCACCTACACTGTTCAGAAATGACAACTTTAACCTTTTCACACAAATAGGCTCAAATAGTGGTAGATAATCTGTTTCTGGTTGTAAGATGTGTATAACCTTGCTATATTGACCTGACCTTTGTGCAAAAAAAGTCATTTATTATGAATTACCATGATATACATGTCTTTCCATTAAATGTGTGATTTGTTTTATAAACTAGAATGGAGTGCTCCCCGGAGCACGTGTGTCACCTGCCAGTGCCTTGTCAGAAAATTTCATTTTTGACAGAAAAAAGAAATATTTGGATTATCCCCCTTTTGTGAACCACTCACACATATTGATATAAACATTTGTCAGAAGTTTCAATGTAATCCTTTGAATAAACAAAAAGTTATTTGAAAACGTGACGAAAAAGTGTGACGGACAGACAGACGGACTCATGGGAGAGTACTTGTGGGGTTATTTCTTTTGATGTTTTACTTGTGGGACTTGTGGGGTGTACCCCACAAGTATGCAATTCATTCTGTAATTAACATTAATATGCAAATGAGATACCCGTTATAAAAAAATCAAAAAAAATCTATTTATCTAAGTGTCTTTATAAGGGTGGTAGGTGGGCACCCCACAAGTACGGACCCCACAAGTACGGACAGACAGACGCCGTTAGGAAAAACATGCACCCCACAAGTACACTCTCATGCGGACGGACAGACAGACACCGGACAAAAAAAAAAGTAATCCCTAAGTGCCTACCATGCTACGCAGGTGACACAAAAAAACACTTAATTCAAAGATCCGAGAACGTATTTTAAGCCACGCCCATTGGCAAACACAAACAAACCAATAATTAATTGTTAAAAACTACCCCGTTTTCATGCATCACATGGCTTTTTTTTGTATTTGGCAATTGAGTGTACAGGACAGATGATATTGATTTTTTTTTGATTGACTAAAATACTGCATCTAATTTGCATATCGGATCTATGAAAAGTACAACTGACATGCAATCGAAATTAAAATATTTGATTATCATAGAATTAATATCTCTTTGCACAAAGGTCAGTATCATTTTAACCCATACCCATTTGCCGACGCTGTTTGAGGAATCTGCAGCCGACGACTTTTGAAAACATTTTAGCAAAAGTAGAAATTGATCATGATGAGCAATTTCTCATTTTGCCACAATGTTTTTAACTCTCTTGATATTTTCATTTATAGAGATTTTTTTCATCTTGTTTTTTAACCGTGTTCAAATGTTTCAGACTCAACTAAATTCATTACTCATTAGGTACTTTCATTTACAAAAAGTTTCAATATTTGTTCTTAGATATTTTCAAAGTCATCTGCTGCAGATTTGTTGTGTGTGGGAAATGGTTAATATAGTGAAGTAATTACAATGGTCCCCAATTGATGTTATATGGAGAGAAAAGTATGCAGCCAGTCAGGGGCTAGAATCCCGGATCTCTACTGACTGAGCTAACCAGGCGTCTTACATGCAATCTCTCCAAAATTGTGAACATGCAAGTTGGAATCCTGACATAAACATGGGAAACTAGTAATATCTGAAACAGCCTTCATAAATTACATTCATTTGAAGTGGACTCAGGAGGAGTTATGTCACTGTATTGACTGAAGAGGTCTATTTTCGCAAGTAGGCAAATAAGGTGCCGATTGTTTGAGGGCTATGTACCACAGGTTGGTGGTGACATTTTACTATACCGGTACAGATAACACATGTGTACATCTAGATGGGAACACGATGGCTTGAACTACTGTTATTTACTAGAAAACAGCTGCATCTGAAAAATAAAAAAATTGTATTATATTCGGAATTTATCTGATAATTGTGACATGGTTTAACTCTCAATAAGACACATTTGCAGAGCCTAAACCTCTTTAAAGTGGCATTTTTTAATGCTAAACATTGTCTACATTCAGATGCGCCAAAACGTATATCTTTCCGGAAAGGGTTTAACCTCTTAACTATTTCCCTCATATAGACGCTTTCTGACGCCTCTACAGCAGACAGCTTTTTGAGAACATAGTGACAAAAGAAGAAATTGCACAAAACGTGCAATTTCTCCTTTTGCCACAATGTTTTCCATTTTTTGTCATAGGTTATCCATTCAGTTATGGAGATTTTCTATGTTTTGACAAAATATGTTCAAAGTCGTCTGCTGCAGAATTGTCGTATGAGGGAAAGGGTTAAGGGTATCAACTCTTTATAATGGTTACATTCTTTAACATCCCGAAGATGTTACTATGGAGTCGTTGGAACTCTCACAGGTATGAAAGATTAAGTCACATAAAGGTCTAAAACTGACCTAGACTGCGGTTTTCCTGTGTTTTAACCTATCAACTTGCATTCAGCTATTTTATAGAAATCTTTTTTTGACTGATCATTTGTGTGAAATTATTTCAAATTCAGGCCAGTATCTTCAGAAAAGTTTATTTTAAAAGATTACATTACAAAGAATATTGAACTGTCACAGTCAATTGTTTAATTGACTGAGGTATACCAGCATTTTCAACAGTGTTTGTGTTATATTACAGTGGCCAGTTCAACTAATGTACTTTTCCCGGCATTTTCAACAGTGTTTGTGTTATATTACAGTGGCCAGTTCAACTAATGTACTTTTCCCGGCATTTTCACACTAGTAATCCATACAACTTACTTCCAAGATAAGGAGCTACCTTCCCACATAGGCTATTTAGCCCATTGGTGGAAGACCAATGACTTTTGTCAATCGTTGTAAATAATGAATGGCCGAGCCGGGGTTCAAACTCTTGATCCCTGTAAGGTTTGACCCTAAATTCCCTCATACGACAATTCTGCAGCAGACGACTTTGAACGCATTTTGTCAAAACATAAAAAAACTCCATAATTGAATGGAAAACCTATGACAAAAAGTGGAAAACATTGTGGCAAAAGGAGAAATTGCACGTTTTGTGCAATTTCTTCTTTTGTCACTATGTTTTCAAAAAGCCGTCTGCTGCAGCGTCTATATGAGGGAAAGGGTTAAACTATCATGGTTATGTGACTTGGTATAGACATGCGTATTGTTCCTAAGAACATGTGTACCAAGTTTCACTTGAAAATATTGAAAGTTTTTTGAGCTATGAGGTAAGGTTTTGTGATGACACAGACGATGCCACCCAGGGGAATATCACAATAGTTCGACTTTTATTCTTCAAAAAACAGACAAGCTAAAAATGTGGCTGGTATTTTTAGCAAAGAATATTCACAGATTGCTCTATGCATTAATACAGTTGAGCTATCAGAGACCCTGGCAGCCATGTTTTGTGGTCCAATCAATTTCTGTTTAGCAAAGGGCTGGATCTTTCAAAGAAGATATTAACATTTTGCTGTAAACATTATAATTATGAGCCCTTCCATGGGAGACGGTGAAAGTTGGCTTTGTTAACAATGAAGATCCAGATCAGCCTCACATATAACTTACACAAGCCTTTAAGAAGCTTCTATTCAATTTCTTTGGTAGAGGATCATTCGTGTGGAAATCTTTCAGCAAAGGGTTAGTTCTGTTTAGAGCAGAGGATGTTTTTTTGTTTTTAAAGAGTCTGAAATAAGCATCTCACAGAATATGACTCACTGGAGTCAAAATGACTTTTTGCCACTTTCAACAGTATATTAGTTATATGCCGTAGCAGACACTGGCCATATATACTTTTTCCCACAATTTTAAACAGTCAAGATCTTGTTTAGTCAGTAAAGGTTTAATGAAAGAAAGTTTGTGAATAATCATGTCTTACAACACTCTCTCCTAATGCTTGAAAGCTTGCTCTGCGCTGTGGTTGATGGTTTTCTCCGACCCCTAAACTGCTGAAAATACTTCCCCTGCTGCCTCTTCGCTCAAAATCCTATAATATAATACAGTACATTGCAAACAGGGATAATTAAGAAAAGCCCATTAGCGGACTTTTCAGATCTGGATCAACATTTACTTCGTGGTCTGCAAAGTCCGCCAAAATCATGTCAAGCCTTACCTGCAGTCAACTTGAAATTATTGTGACAAAAGGTGAAATTGAATTACTCATTATGAGCAATTTCATCTTTTGCCACAATGTTTTTCGAAAGTTGTCTGCTGCTGATGCATCAAAATGTATCTGTTAGTGGGGATTAACCCTTTCCCTCATATAGACGCTTTCTGACGCCTCTGCAGCAGACTGCTTTTTGAAAACATAGTGACAAAAGAAGAAATTGCACAAAACGTGCAATTTCTCCTTTTGTCACAATGTTTTCCACTTTTTGTCATAGGTTATCCATTCAATTAAGGAGATTTTCTATTTTTTGACAAAATACGTTCAAAGTCGTCTGCTGCAGAATTGTCGTATGAGGGAAAGGGTTAAGTGTCTCTCTGCATTACACACAGGCGACTCAACAACTGAAATCAACCAATTCCCTGCTACACTTTTTATCTTCTGCACCAAAAAAAGTTATTTCTCTTCAACTATTATCCTTCCTTTGATAGAAGAGTCTCAACTGATGAAACATTCACTGCAAACGTTTCTTATACCGTTTCTCACCTGTATAAACACCTGGTGCAGATGACTTTTGTGGTAAAAGGAAAAATTGCTCATAATGAGTAATTTTTACTTCTGTCACAATTGTTTCAATTCTATTCAATAGTTATTCTTTCATTTTTAGAAATTTTCCACATTTTTGCCAAGATGTTTTCAAAGTCATCTGCTGCAGATTTGTTGTATGTGGGTAACGTTTAAACATTGTGAGAGATGGAGAAATTGTTTATCGTGAACAATTTCTGTTTTCCCAATGATGGCATCAATTGTATGTGGATCACATATGCCCACTATAGTTTTTGTGCATTACTCCTCGAATTTTCCTGAAGGAATCTTTTTAACCTTTAAAACTATTTGCAGACGACTTTTGAAATCATTTTGGCAAAAGGAGAAATTGCTCATGATGAAAGAAAAACTAATAAAATATGGAAAATGTAACTAAATATTTCAACCAAAATCAAAAACCATAGTTAAACAAAGAGTGCCAAACTGTCACAGAATACGCTAATCAAGGAAGCATTAAAATCTGGAATGACAAAATTGTCTTGGCCAGTTTATAATTGCAAACCAGGCTTTATGCCCAGAATCTTTGACAGTAAGTTTGATGAAGATTAAGAACTGTTAAAATTATAGAGTGAAATTTTGGCCAAATGTTCGATAATTCAAGGTTTATTTATCGAAAAGTACTTGGGGGCGATATGGATAGTTATCAAGCTAGACAAAAACTGTTTGACTAAGAGAGCGGACAAGGCTAATTCAAGGACCATAATCAAAAAGTTCCTTGGGTGATTTGGCTGGTTATCAGACATTATGCCCATAAACATATTTGCCAAGTTTGGTGAAGATAAGATGGAAATGTTCAACTTGGAGAGAAGACATCAGTTATTCCTTGTGATAATGTTTTGTAAATCAATCTGTATCAAAGGAATCACTTTCAACTCTCTGCTACATACAAAAGTGTGATAGACCAAGGAATGGAAAGCCCCTGAAGCAGACAAATTGTGTAAATGTAAAGTGCTATTTCTCCTCTTACTACATTTTTTAAATAAATAAATAAAATTTCCAGATTTACCACTTATATAACCATTTACATAACATGATAGTTTAACCCTTACACATACAGCAAATCTACTGCAGACTTGGAAACTTTCTGTGCACAAATATGGAAAAACACTGGAAAGGAAACTATTATTATTGAAAACAGTTGAAAACATTGAGGCAAAGGGAGAAATTGCTCATTATGAGTTATAACTTCTTTTGCCACAATGTTCTCAAAAGTCGTCTGCTGCAGATGTGTCAAAAATGCTTCTAAAAGTAGGAAAGAGTAATTTTTTAATGAATACCTGCTTGTCAATCCATAACCCTTCCCCTCATACGATAATTCTGCAGCAGACGACTTTGAACATATTTTGTCAAATAATAGAAAATCTCTATAATTTAATGGATAACCTTTGACTAAAAGGGGAAAATATTGTGGCAAAATGAGAAATTGCTCGTTTTGAGCAATTTCTTCTTTTGTCACTATGTTTTCAAAAAGCTGTCTGCTGCAGAGGCGGCAGAAAGCGTCTATATGAGGGAAAGGGTTAATTAATATCTTTTACCCTTTCCTACATACAGCAAATCTGCAAACAAGGACTATCACTAAATATGATTAATACCCCAACAGGTCATTGAAGTTAAGTTGAATTAACCTCTTGATATAGAAGCTTACTACATGTACAACATTTCATTTAATTCCATCCAACGCTTGCCGAGAAATAGCAATTACTTGATGTTAGTATATAACACCATGTATAATGATAATCAAGGGGCCATAACTCTGTTAAAGATCTTCCGACTGGAATGCCATAGGAATATACACATCTCCTCTTATTATAGAAGCTTTTTATGAATATTTCATTGAATTACAAGTTGACGTTATTGAGAATTTACACTGCCACAAATGTTGGTATATTACACAATGTATATCATTAAGGGGCTATAATTCCTGTAAAGTAAAGTTCCAACTGATATAGCATTTCCTCTCAGTATACAAGTTTCCTATTACCCATTTCCACATATGACAAATCTGCAGCAGACGACTTTGAAAACATACCCAAACCAAATTAGAAACTCCCTTTAAAAGAAAGTACAATAATTGAATAGAGTTGAAAACATGGTGACGAAAGGAGAAATTTCTTGTTTTGAGCATTTTGGAACAGAACCTTTCCTGAACTTTTGTTTGTGAGGGTATAATTATTGAATAGAGTTCAAAACAATGGTACAAAAAGAGAAATTGTGCATTTATTCACCTGCTGCATTTTCATCAAAATATGACTTACTGTTTGTTTGTAAAGTTTTAACCCTTCCAACTTGCAGACTCATTTTGACACATCTTCAGCCATCAACTTTTGAAAGCATTGTGGCAAAATAGCTCATTATGAGCAATTTCTCCATTTGCCACAAAGTTAACAACCGTTTTTAAATAATTATACTTTCATTCATAGAGAGTTTCCATATTTGGTATAAATGTTCTGCTGCAGATTTGCTATATGTAGGAAAGAGTTAAGACTCACATAAGGTATCTCTAGAAGTCAAATATCTCGCATGTAATGCATAAAAAATCTTAATTTAAACAAGAGGGCCATGATGGCCCTAGAATAGCTCACCTGAATTTTTTACCATCAACATATGGCGTGAAGGAATCTGTAGTACATTTCTACAAAATTATTTGAAAATCGGTCAGACACTTTCGGAGGAGAAGATTTTTAAAATGTCTACTATAACCATATAAGGCAAATCAGCCACGCACCCTGGCGGGCATTTTATTTGACCAATCAACATGGCTTGTAGGAATCTGGTAGAGGGTCACCCAATGAACATTTCTACAAACTTATTTCAAAATCGGCTAACCAGTTTTGGAGAAGAAGAATTTTAAAGTTTTTCTCGTTTAGTTGCCATGGTAACAAGAATACTGCATGGATCCCAAATATTTGGTAAGGTCATTGAGAGGATGCTTTTTGTGAAGTTTCAACCCAATTGACCCACTGGTTACTGAGGTGAAGAGGTTGATGGACGCATGACACACGCCGGACATAGGGCGTTCACAATAACTCACCTTGAGCACTTCATGCTCAGGTGAGCTAAAAACAGAATAAAGCCATTTATAAAGTAAACTTTCTTATTAGATGTACCTAGCAAGGATAGTGATTATATGGGTTATAAGTGAAAACATTTTCCTCTCAATATAACCCTTTCCCACCAACAACAAATCTGCAGCAGACGACTTTGAAAACATGAAGGCAAAAACATAGAAAATCTCTAAAATTGTAAGTATAATTATTGTTTATAGTTGAAAACATTGTAGCAAAAGGAGACTATGCTCATGATGACCAATTTCTCCTGTCGCCACAATGTTTTCAAAAGTCGTCTTCTACAGAGGCGTCTGCAAGTGGGAAAGGATTTTTTTCCATCTACTTTAGATTCAGAATAAAGAAAGAAACATAACAGAAGAATGAACTTAGATTATTGCATGACTGTATTACAATAATGAAGAATTTCTGTAACCATTTTGATCTCTTTGCAATATATATTTTTATTTTATCTTTGACAATACATGCATATTTGTATGTATCATATTTGTGCCAAAGAAAAGATTAGTTTGGTGTTGAATGTCACTTTCAACAATTGTTTGGCTATATTACAGTGTTTCCTGGGTAAGTTACCAGTACATGTACTACTGGTCCATCGATACTGACACCAGCGAGTCAGTAGTAATGCTAACCAAACAACCCTGAGTGCCAAGGAGGGAAAGCCATTAAAACCATTTTAAAGTCTTTGGTATGATCTGGAAAAAATAGAAAATCTTCATATTTGAATGGATAACCTATATGACAAAAAGTGGAAAACATTGTGGCAAAAGGAGAAATTGCACGTTTTGTGCAATTTCTTCTTTTGTCACTATGTTTTCAAAAAGCCGTCTGCAGCAGAGGCGTCAGAAAGCGTCTATCTGGCTGGGAATCAAGTCCACAACCTCCCACACCCTAGGAGTACCCTTTACCACTACACCGCCAGTGTACTTGCCAAGATCAAATCTGACCATTTAGGGTACTAAATGAAAAAAATTGCAGTTGAAACCAAGAAAGGAAAATCTTTGCATCTATTTGGTGAAATATATAGAATATAATATTATATGGGATCACACTTTTACAGTCAACATTTCATCACAATTACTCATTTTATGGCATGCCTTACAATCTTTTCTATATCTACATTCATATTCCAAACGTAACAAGATATTATTTTTGTTCAACAGTAAACAATCATTATACTTTCACTTAGAGAGATTTGCAATTATTTTGTCTTGATATTTTTAAAGTTATCTGCTGCAGATTTGTCTTATGAGGGAAAAGGTAAAGCCAAGTCATTGTATTGAACAAAACTGATAAACAATTGAGATGAAAAGTTGACAGCATCATAAAATTTCTACCTGTTTTGATCTTGTACACATACTTACAATTATTATCAATTTGAAAATATATTTAACCCTTTCCACAGTCAACAAATCTGAAGCAGTCAACTTTGAAAACATTTGAGCAAAACTATGAAAAATCACTGTAAATGAAAGTTTTTTAATTTAATACAGTTGAAAACATTGTGTCAAAAGGAGAAATTGCTCATTATGAGTAGTTTCTCCTTCAATGTTTTAAAAAGTAGTCTGCTGCAAAGGCGTCAGAAAATGTTTAAATCCAGGAAACGATTAAAACACACATACACACCCAATTCACTATAAACGATAATCAGAAAACTCCAAATCACAGTACAGTAATATGGGTTAAGACTACTACGTAGCTGTAAGGTAAGCCATATCCAGGAGTTGAGGTCAAAGGTCAGCAGGACACTGCAGGAGTCAAACAAGGACAAGAAAAGCTTACATTGATCCAAAATGGCGTTAGACTTGTAGTGCTGGGTCTTCTTGATCCTCGATCATCGCACCCATCTTCCATGCCCCAGCCTAGTGGTAAAATACCTAAACTGTGGGTGCTTGGCTTGCGTGGCCTCTCGGTGCCCTCACCAAAAGACGTTATTGGGAGTATACCCACGCTATGGGTGCTTGGTCGCCGCATGCGATCAGACGAGCGCCGTGTATCTGTAGAAAACATAGAGCTCCGTCTGGAGTCGCCAAAGAAACTTACAGAAAAGCTGAAAGGTCCGAGACTTTGTGCACTGGATCTACGCTTCTTGTCTGTTCCGTCCTCATCGGCAATATTTATTGCTGGAGGACCAGAATTGGGTGGAGCCAAACTGAGTCTGCGATGTATGTCACTGGGCTGCGGCGGGCTTAAACCCTCATCCTGCAATTAATATCAAGTATCACTAATATGATTCGTATTCAAGATGAGATTCATTATATAAAGGTAATTGGATATCACTGCAGAAAGCAATTTTTGAAAATATTGTGGACAAAGGAAGAATTATTATAGATTATAAGAAACAAACCTCTTTTACAGATATTGCATTTTTATCCTTAAATGATTTCCATTTAAAGCAGAAGACTCTTTCAAATTGCATATAAGCAATACATTTTTCATCTTCCCATAATGCTTTCAAACATGTAACTGTATCCTTAATATACTTTCAAATCTTACGTTTTTTCTTTTGTGCTTGCATGCAAAGCAATCAAGTAAAAAAATAATAATATAAAGTCAATTGTTGCAATAGTTGATTGATTAACATAATTTTCAACAATTTTCATATCATGGCAGCCATGTGTTTCCAGTACTCCACACAACAGTCTTTCCAAGGAAATGGCTGCTTTTCCACATAGACTGTTAGCCATTGGTGGAAGATGAATGACTCTCGTTACAGTGATTTTGTGTCAAACATCAGAAAGACATTTGGGTGAGCTGAGGTTCATATTCACAACCCCTGGCTACTGACTGAGCTATTAAAGGGTTCTGCTAAAAAGAAAACCAACTGACCAGTGATCCACCAGATGCATTATGGGTAAGAGATCTGCCTTTCTTTGAATTGGCTGTACTTCTTGGATGTGTCTCAGGGGTAGCAGGAACTGTTGAAAATATAAAAATAATCCTAGTCCTCACACAGATTATATTTCACACCTACGAGAAGTTGACATTTGAAAACATTGTGGCAAACAAGAGAAATTTCTCAAAAATGTGCAATTTTATTCTTTTCTCACAATGATTTCAACTATGAGAGGTGTTCAACTACGTTTAATTTAATTTAAACTTTATTTTACATTGATTGCGAAACAAGCTTTAAGCTTATATTAATCATGCTTCCTGGAGACTTAACCAGTACTCGCGCCATTTGTGTGAAAAAATCCTACAGTCAGAACCCGCTCATCACCGCACTCAAATCCGGGACCTTTGTTATAAGAGGCCGACACTCTACCTCTGCACCACTGTCTACCACATGTTTTCAACTTATATTTAAATAAAGTGAAGTATCTTTTTATGATAAACATTCACTTAGTATTGTATATGCTATATTGTTTGAAGTAAAATGAATGATGTTGCCCAGGAGTTATAAGTCTAAACACTCCTATAGCCTACAGGAACATTAATCCTTTCCCTCATATAGATGCTTTCTGACGCCTCTGCAGCAGACGGCTTTTTGAAAACATAGTGACAAAAGAAGAAATTGCTCAAAACGAGCAATTTCTCCTTTTGACACAATGTTTTCCACTTTTCATCATAGGTTATCCATTCAATTATAGAGATTTTCTATCTTTTGACAAAATATGTTCAAAGTCGTCTGCTGCAGAATTTTTGTATGAGGGAAAGGGTTAAGAATGTGGTACATGGATATACACTTTCTGTGGGCATTTTCACTAATATTTGTCATAACAAGAGGGCCATGATGGCCCTGGAATCGCTCACCTAATATTTTTTTTTCACTTTAGCTATATAAGCCCCGCCCCCTGGCAGCCATAGTTTCCGACCAATCAACTTGGATTGAAGGAATCTGATAGAGGGTCACCCTAGGAACATTTCTACAAAATTATTTGAAAATCGGCCAGACACTTTTGGAGGAGAAGATGTTTTAAGTTTTCACTATAGCCATATACGGCAAAATAGCCCTGCCCACTGGCGGCCATGTTTTTTTACCAATCAACATGGCTTGAAGGAATCTGAAAGTGGGTCATCCAAGGAACATTTCTACAAAATTATTTGAAAATCGGTCTGACACTTTCGGAGAAGAAGATTTTTTAAGTTTTCACTATAGCCATATAAGGCAAAATAGCCCCGCCCCCCCCCTGGCGGCCATGTTTTTCGACCAATCAACATGGCTTGAAGGAATCTGATAGAGGGTCATCCAAGGAACGTTTTTACAAAATTATTTGAAAATCAGCCACACACTTTCGGAGGAGAAGATGTTTTAAGTTTTCACTTTGGCCATATAAGGCAAAATAGCCCCGCCCCCTGGCAGCCAAGTTTTTCGACCAATCAACATGGCTTGCAGTAATCTGATAGAGGGTCACCCAAGGAACATTTCTACAAAATTATTTAAAAATCGGCCCGACACTTATGGAGGAGAAGATTTTTTAAGTGTTCACTATAGCCATAAAAGGCAAAATAGCCCCGCCCCCTGGCCGCCATGTTTTTTGACCAATCAACATGGCTTGAAGGAATCTGATAGAGGGTCACCCAAGGAACATTTCTACAAAATTATTTGAAAATCGGCCTGACACTTTTGGAGGAGAAGATTTTTTAAGTTTGCACTATAGCCATATAAGGCAAAATAGCCCCGCCCTGGCGGCCATGTTTTTCGACCAATCAACATGGCTTGAAGGAATCTGATAGAGGGTCACCCTAGGAACATTTCTACAAAATTATTTGAAAATCGGCCTGACACTTTCGGAGGAGAAGATTTTTTAAGTTTTCACTATAGCCATATAAGGCAAAATAGCCCCGCCCCCCCTGGCGGCCATGTTTTTCGACCAATCAACATGGCTTGAAGGAATCTGATAGAGGGTCATCTAAGGAACATTTCTACAAAATTATTTGAAAATCTGCCAACCAGTTTGGGAGAAGAAGAATTTTGAAGTTTTTTCAGTTTCGTTGCCATGGAAACCAGAATTTTGCATGGATCCCAAAAATTTGAAGGAATTCTGGTGAGGTCATTGAGAGGATGCTTTCTGTGAAGTTTCATCCAAATTGACCCACTGGTTACTGAGGAGAAGAAGTTGACGCACGACGCACGACGCACGACGGACGCCGGACAAAAGGCGATCACAATAACTCACCTTGAGCAAAGCTCAGGTGAGCTAAAAATGGAGCTATGCATTCTTTCTCTGGTAACAGTGAATCCATCCGAATGCGTAATGTAAGTTGGTAATTTGAAAATCATAAGCTAAACATTTTCTCATTTCACCAATTTATCACATAAATATTTAGGTAAGTGTTTATACTCATTCCTATGTGATGAATACCGATCAGATTCAACTTTCAAATTGCGAGATGCATGTATAGATTAACCCTTTCCCTCATACGACAATTCTGCAGCAGACAACTTTGAACATATTTTGTCAACAAATGGAAAATGTCTTTAATTGAATAGATAATGTATGACTAAAAGTCATTTGGAAAGAGATTACAAGTAAAACGGCATATATCAGTAAAGGACATTATTTGAAAAGGAAAAGTAAAAATAACTAAACAGGATATATAACAAGGGTAGTTAGTCCTATCCTCTGGCTGCCATGTTTTCAACCAATCAATATGGATTGAGCAATTTTAATAGAGGATCACCGTAGTAACATTTTTGCCAAATTATCTAGAAATCAGAGAAGAATAATTTAAAAGTGTTGTTATTCTATTTCTTTTCATGCCTCCTGGTGAAATTGACCTAGGATAAGATGCTGTTTAACCCTTTCCCTCATATAGACGCTTTCTGACGCCTCTGCAGCAGACAGCTTTTTGAAAACATAATGACAAAAGAAGAAATTGCTCAAAACAAGCAATTTCTCCTTTTGCCACAATGTTTTCCACTTTTAGTCATAGGTTATCCATTCAATTATAGAGATTTTCTATTTTTTGACAAAATATGTTGAAAATCGTCTTCTGCAGAATTGTCGTATGAGGGAATTAGGGTTAAAACTAAAAGTTAACAACAGGCGGACCAATTATGGACAGAGAGTGATCCGAATAGATCCGAATAGATCAACTTGAGCCTTCCACTCAGATGATCTAAAAAAGATCAATAATTTCCAGTTAATTGAAAAGATTATTCTACCATATGCAAACTAGACTTGAACACAAAAAGTATACAAGAACAACTTAATCAAGGAATTTTCTGTGAAATAGGCTTTGTGATGAAGAAGTATGCCGTGATTCAGTTCTAAAATTAAGCTCCCACTAAGCTTTTCTGGCAAATAGAAGTCCTAATGCATCCATGATTTTGTGTCAAACTAGGGGACATAGAAATAAACCGAGCTGCAGGTTGTTGTTCATCAGAAAATAAAGTAATGGCTCTAAAAGCTCACAATAATCCAAATAAACTCCTTCTTTGTTTCTATGTAAATCATCCAGTTTTAACCCTCAATTGTCACACTTTCTAAGAATTCTCATGTAAAACACCCTATATCATTGAAAAGAGTAACCTTTAAGCTCATCTGGCTAAATGGTTACCATCATTTTGGACGAAATTAGTTTGTCACATTTTCTACTTCCACTTTCAAACAAGGTCAAACTACTAAAAATGATCAAATCAATCATTTCCAATGCAACCTATACACATTTACAATGAATTTAGGTTAAAGGTTGTATATTCAATGCATTCTGGTGATGGTATACACTAATATCAAAATCTTTTTTAAGGGACTATTTGGCTGTATATCAACATGACCGCAGATGTATTTGGCATAATTTGACCTAACTATCTAGATGGACAGTATAATCATGCTCTAGTAAGACTATGCATATAAAAAGGCCCCCAGATTATTCTCTGCTGGTGTTGGAATAAGAACCCTTTTTACCAAAATGGCACAATTCTTTTGATGATTTATACATGCTGCATCATACAGTTATGTATTTCACAGAAACTTTTACCTATTAAATATTTTTAAAACAGAAAACAAGACGCGGTCATGATCGCCCTTGGATTGCTTACCTGAGTTATGGAATATGACGTATAATGCCAACCAAAGTAACTCATTTTGCAGTCAGGTAAGCTAATACAAGAGGCCCAATGCCTAGTATAGCTCCACTTGCTACAAGGTGAAAAAACCCAAACCAATGTTGTCTATCTTTTGTTAAATATGATTTGAGAAAACTGTGGATCTGTTTTAGACAGGAAGACTTTCAAAGTTTTTCCAAAATATCTCTATGTAAAAACATGTAACCCCAGAAGCAGAGCCAATTTTGAATGGGAATAATTTGAACAATCTTGGAAGAGGACCATCAGACAATGCTACATACCAAATATCAAAGCTATTGGCCTTTTGGTTTCAGACAAGAAGATTTTCAAAGTTTCCCTATAAATCTCTGTGTGAAAGGGTTTAATTTGTACTCTCTTTAGAGGACTACTAGACAATGCTACAAACCACATATCTAAGCTCTAACCCTTTTGGTTTCAGACAAAATGATTTTCAAAGTTTTTCCCTATATATCTCTATGTTAAACAGGTGACCCCTAGGGCGGGGCCAATTTTGAACGCAGGGCATAATTTGTATACTCTTTGTAAGGGACTACTAGACAATGCTACACACCAAATACCTAAAGCTCAGGCCTTTTGGTTTCAGACAAGAAGATTTTTAAAGCTTATCCCTATATATATGTCTATGTTAAACAGGTGATCCCCAGGTTTGGCCATTTTGAACCCATGGGCATAATTTGAATAATCTTGGTAAAAGACCACTACACAATGCTACACACCAAATATCTCATCCTCATTACCAAGGCTATTCATAAAATATATGATTCCCTTGGCAAATTGACTGTAAAAATCTCGTACTCATAAATAATACATGAATAATTTATGAGGTGAAATGCAGCCGCTTGATTAGCTGCGATACAAAAATTACAGTGTAGTTATGGAGGAAATCGTGCTGCATGCTTTACAAAGTTTCGTTAGGCAATTTGACAAGGGTATCATATATATGTAGCCTGGGTACCGAGGATGCAAATATCTAAGCTTTAAGGCCTTTTGGTTTCAGACAAGATGTTTTTCAAAGTTTTCCCCTATATATATCTTTGTAAAACAGGTAACTCCTGGGTCAGGGCCCATTTTGACCCAAGGGTAATCATTTGAACACTCTTGGAAGAGGACTACTAGACAATGCTACGCAGCAAATATCTTAGCTCTAGGCTATATTTCCAAAGTTTTTTACCTATAAATCTCTATGTAAAACAAGTGATCCAGGGGTAGCGCAAAATGTGGAACATACTTTGTAGAGTTCCACTAAACAATGCTACAAACCAAATATCAAAGTTGTAGGTCTTTTGGTTTCAGACAAGAAGATTTTCAAAGATTGATCCTATATATCTCTAAGTGAAACAGGTGACCCTCGGGTGGGGCCAATTTTGACCCCGGGGGCAAAATTTTAACTATCTTGGTAGAGGACTATCAGACAATGCTACACACCAAATATCTAAGCTCTAGGTATTTTGGTTTCAGACAAGAAGATTTTGTTAAAAGAAACTGTTGACAAGGCATGACAGACAAAAGACGATCTAACAAGAGGGTCACTGATGACTCTCAGTTGATCATCTGAGAACTGCTGCTCTGCAAGACAAGTTGAACTCCAAACTCAATAACAATCCTTTTTAGACAATCATAACAGAAATAAAGAGCTATTTTTCCTTTTCTCCATAATAATTTCTATTTCGCCTCAAATTTGTTCTTTCATTTTGGGAGATTTAAAAATCATCAATTGAGTAAACAGAATACATGGCAGACAAAGACTGATCACGGTAGCTTGCACATACAGAGCTTTCATGGCAAGGTGAGATATACAGTCTCTAGTGACATGCACATGCTTATTTGCTTGTATCCTGTGCATTATTCAAATCCAGATGATCTTAACCCTTTACCCGTATGCAGAGGCATCTCCTGCAGATTACATTTGAAAACATGGTAGCCGAACATTAGCCCCTCCAGACAATATCCCCTTCGTCATTTTGTGCATAGCGGACATAAGCGCCTTCATCATTTATTACATGGTGGACATTAGCCCCTTCATTGTAGTTAAATAAGTAGACATTTTACAGGGTATATATTTACGGGTGGACGGACGTTTTGGTCAACGCACGTTTCGGCCAAGGACATTTTCATCTGGATGTTTCAGTTATGGAAATATATACTGTTTTACAAAATCAATCATGTAAACAATTCTTATTTAAGATAAAGCAACACATTTATAATAAAATATAATAATAAAATATTATAATAAAATAATTGTTTGTCCTTTTATAACTGACTTTAAACCTATTTGGCCGAAAAATCCATTTATGAAAATAGTTGGCCAAAATGTCCTACGCGGAGAGGTCCTAGGCCAAAACATCTGGGCAGAAACGTCCGTTTACCAAAACATCCTACAACCGACGTTTCAGCCAACGACATTTTGGACTGGATGTTTCAGCCAGACATTTGTTTCAGATAGGATCTTTTGGCCAAATCACTATTTTCCCTGCTTTATTTTTAAGCTTTAGAAACTTATTAAGAATAATAACATTATATTTATATTATAAATGCATTTTCTCACATTTTTTATCCATTCTACATTGTTGTTATTATCTTACTTATTAACAGTTTAATGCAAACAAAACAATTACATGTACATGTAAGTAGATTTGGGGATCTATGATAGATCTATATGCAGTTTGTTAAAGTTATCATTTATTACTAATTACTGTGATTACCTTTAAACATTTTCATTGCAAACATAAATAAAGAAATGTCCTACAACCATATTTATGCATTCATTGTCAAAGATCACAAAATAATTGGCAAACTTCATTACTAAAGGCATTAAATTACCCAATAATAATCAAATTAGATAACTTCTTAATTGAAATTAAATGCAACAGTTGGCGGATTGTCATGACAAATTTTAAATCCACAGTTTGTATGACCTGATTTATAGTGACTGTGTTATGAAGCTTTACGGAAACTCTGTTTTGTTACATCAGAACTCTCACTTTAACATCTGGAACCATTACTGGACTAGGGTAACATGCTCCTTATCTGGTGACCATAACATGATCCGGTGTAAATCACAAATTTATTAATAACGATAGGCTTTTAGAATGGTTTGTGTATGAAGATCAAGGCAACAAAATATATAAACTACCGCCAGATATTAGACAAACCCTTACCAAACTTAAATAAGCCAAGCAAACTAGATCTATATTTGGTAGCCATTCACCCATTACCTGATATGGTACTATGATACTTTTTACAAAATTAAAACATCTTCATATTTTTGAAGAAAAGGAGATCTAGACAAATGAAAGCATGATTTTAAGACATAAAAACATGGCAAGTAAAGAAAAATTGCTTTCCTTTACTGGCAGTTTAAAAAAAAAAAAATCTGCTGCATTGTATTGAAAATTCCCATGAATCAGGTAAAGGGTTGCCATTACCTTTTCTAATGGAGACTCTAGAGGGTAAAGGCTCTATACTATTGGGCTGTCTGGTCTCCCACGTGGAAAGAGAGGTAAAGGAATACTCTAGCCACATAGAAGCATAAAATAAAACATTTCCAATTTAAGCATTGACATGACACAACAATGCTTCTAACTTGTTCAATATTTATGCTTTCATTTCAAGAGATTGTCCATATACATTCAAAGTTGTTGGCTGTAGATTTGTTTAATTGAGGAAAGGTCAAGTCATTCTCGCTGCAAAGAGCAAATACTCTCCCTTTATAGAGCTGATAATTGCCTATTGCAGGTTGTCTTAGATTGACCTTCGCATCAGCCGATCAAATTGTAGCCAAAAACACTGTTCATTACTAACAAGGGAGATAAACAATATAAATAAACAAGTGAAGAGGTGATGCAGAAAGTTCCGATTGTATAACTGAGTGCTGATTTAATCGTGCATTTTCATTGGACAGATATTTAGGGTCAATTCGAGATGACCTTTCGTGCAGTGTCGTCAGATCTGACATACACACAGCGAAGAATTTAGGTTTCATTTTCATGTGATCGGTGTTAAATCTAAATCTATGACAAAAGATTGACTGATATTATGATATGGCACACAAATAAATGAATCTTACATGTTTCTTAGGTTTATGATATCTTTTTAAAATTGCTTTTCCACCTTAATACAAGTCTATGTAATCACTTTGACAGAGTTACACCATTTGCATAAATCAAGCACCTTATGATTATAAATATTCATTACCAGATTCAAAACAATTGCCTTCATCCTTTGGAGAAAAATGGGATAACACAGACAACTTAACCAACACTCCTAGGGTATGAAAGGCCATTATACATAGAAAAGGTTTGTTAGAGTTATGTTCCTTGAATTATACAGGCATCTCTCAAAAGCAATATATTTAATTATCTCTGTTTAAACAAGTTAGTAAGGTCGTAAAAAAGGTCATAGTTCATGGTAAACACACAGCACAGATAAGGTTCTTGCATCAGGAATTAAGTCATTTTATTAAGAAAAATCTGATATGAAAGAGAAACATTTTTATACTAGACAACTATTTTGCAAGAAGAGTCTTGTTGAATCTTTGTTTTGGAATCTTTGAGTCACATACGTCAGAGAGGCTGTAGATCTATTTAACCCTGTCCTACATACAACAATTTGGCAGTAGAAGACTTTCAAACTATTTAATATTGAATAATAATTTAATACTGAATACAAATGTAATCTGCTGCAGAGGCATCAGAAAGCATATGTATGTAGGAAAGGGATAATTGCTAGAAGATAAATCTAGAATGTTCATACAAATAGGTCAACAGTGAAGGCACTGATAAAACTGTGTATGAATCAAGATTCAAGAACTTTTTTTGGCTTACAAATTCCATTTATAATAATTTATGACCTTGAGCACTATTACAAAATTGAGCATGAAATATATACCTGTTCTACTTTTCTGTAAATGTACAGCATCATCTACAGACAGGAAGTTACGCATTGAATCTTTACCTTGTCCATCTGCTTGCATGTTTATAAGGCCCCTTTTGGAACAAAAATATTTATTTTGCAGTGAGAATACAATCTTACATTAACTTCATAAAAGATGTCATGAGTGCTATCCCTTATTCTGACAGCTTTCGGCATAGAAGAATTGTGAACATTGTGAGAAATAGAGGAATCATCAGGAAATGTTTTCAACAGTTTCAATACCAGTCTATCATTTTCCACTAGTATCCTACTCTTTTCTTAGGATATTTAACCCTTTCCCAAATACAACAAATCTGCAGCAGACGACTTTGAAAACATGGTGACAAAAACCTGAAAAATTTCCATAAAAGATAGCTTAATTTTTAAATAAAGTCCAAAGGGGAAATTGCTCTGGAAATGAAAATAAACATGACAGTACTGGTACATTTCCCTGGAAATGCTAATAACAATGCCAGTGGTATTGATAAATTTCCCTGAAAATGCTAATCAACGTGCCAGTGGTACTAGTAAATGTCCCTGAAAATGCTAATCAAAGTGCCAGTGGTACTGGTAAATTGCCCTGGAAATGAAAATAAACATGACAGTGCTACTGGTACATTTCCCTGAAAATGCTAATAACAATGCCAGTGGTACTGATAAATTTCCCTGGAAATGCTTATAACAATGCCAGTGGTACTAGTAAATGTCCCTGAAAATGCTAATCAACATGCCAGTGGTACTGGTAAATTTCCCTGGAAATAAAAATAAACATGCCAGTGCTACTTGTATATTTCCCTGGAAATGCTAATAACAATGCCAGTTGTACTGATAAATTTCTCTTATCCTTATTTGACCATGGAAACCTATGTTACGGGTACTCAAATGAATCGTCTCAGTGAGAGAATTTTTTAGAGTACCCACAACATAGGGTTTGCTTGATTAATAAGAGAGAAATTGTGGGAAAAAGAGCTAAATGTACCCCTCCTCATCTGGACCTCTGCTTTCAGGTGGGTACCACTTACCTCTGGGGTATAGGTTCTGTAACCGTCTCCTGTTTCATCTTGTTCCGTCTCTGTCTGTCTACATGCTCTAACATGTCCCGCAATACTTCCATTAAGGCACTGAACTGGTCACAGAAAATACAAAATATTTGATCAAATCTATGGAAAATAACAATTTTAATCTGCTGCAGAGCGGTAAATTTCCTACTTTGTAAACAAAGAATCCTAATAAGTGTGCTGAGGAAACAGTGGGTGTTCCAAGCATTGATGGGTAAACAAAAGACATCAGTCAACTAAATTTAATAACTTGATAGAGATTAACTAAATAAGAGCTATGTTGAAAGCACCTGTACAATGTCCAAACTGAATTGAAGTATATTACTTTAATATAGAGTTGAAAACATTGTTGGAAAAGGAGAAATTGCACATTTTGAGTAATTTCTCGTTTACCCACAATGTTTTCAAAAGTTATCTGCTGCATAATGTGTCAACAGTTGCCAGTATCAGTGTTAAGGTTTCCTGTAGGGAAAACCAAAGCTGTATTGACTCATCACATTTCATGGAAAAGCCTAATGGAAGCCCAGTGTTCCAGGTTGAGTAAACCCTTTCAAAGATGCACCAATTCTTCAGAAGACTACTTTGACAACGTCATAGCAACAATATGGAAAAAAGTATTATCTTATAAAAGTACAATATTGAGTAATTGAGTTGAAAACATTCCGGCAGAAGTATCACAACGTCTCGATGTGGGAAAGAGTTACAAGGATTTAACCATAACCTGTTATATTTTTAGTGTGCAACATCTCAGGAAACAATGTTAATATATGGAAGAGTTTTGTAAACATTTATTTCATATGGTGTTACAGACATAATAATAATAATAATAACAAGCAAATTCATGAAATTTATATCCCCGCTTGCAGGAAATATTGTAGGAAAATGTTGAGGTTAGGTTTAAACATGTCAGTAGACTTTTTATTGAACATGTATTACAGGTTAAATTAAACTGATTGAAGAAAGCAGTGTAAATATTGCATACATGTAATGATCCAATTTGGCCAAGCCCTTAAGGCATTGAGCCTTGTTACGAAGTTTGAAGAGAATTCTGTTCTTATTTGTGGCAGTTATTGCACGGAAACCGCAACAAACAACATTTTTTTGTTAATTAAGGGGCCATAACTCCACCGAATAAAGTCCGCCGAAAATGACGATCGAACTTGGCCTAGCTGTTAAGGCATTTAATGTTGTTACAAAGTTTGAAAAAAAACGGTTGACATTTGTGGCAGTAATTGCACGGAAACAGCAACAAACAACATTTTTTGTTAATCAAGGGGCCATAACTCTACCGAATAAAGTCCGCCGAAAGTGCCAATCGAACTTGGCCTAGCCCTTAAGGCATTTTACGTTGTTACCAAGTTTGAAAAAAAAAACGGTTCCCATTTGTGGCAGTTATTGCACGGAAACAGCAATTAACTCCACCGAATAAAGTGACGATCGAACTTGACCTAGCCCTTAAAGCGACTGAACTCCAGATACCCAACTGTCGAAAAAAAATAAAATTTCCAAGTTTAAGAAAATAAGTGTTATTTTTGTATTTAACATAATATTTATGATAACTGACATATTACATACCCCTATAATCGGTGAGATTTTCTTGTTTTCGATACTTTTTCCATCGCAAATTCTACCCTGTCAGTAACGGGGTAAGGATTTTTAAATAGGAAACCCCTTCATCGGGACAATTGAAAACGACTCAAGTTCACTTTATTGATAAAAAACGATACATTTTCTACCCTGGTGGTTTTACTTGGATAACATAAAGAATAACATTAAGGGCGAATTTGAGTTTTTTTCAGTCACTTTAAGGCATTTAACGTTGTTACCAAGTTTGAAAAAAAACGGTTCACATTTGTGGCAGTTATTGCACGGAAACAGCAACAAACGACATTTTTTGTTAATTAAGGGGCCATTACTCCACCGAATAAAGTCCGCCAAAAGTGACGATCAAACTTGGCCTAGCCCTTAAGGCATTTAACCTTGTTACCAAGTTTGAAAAAAAACTGTTCAGATTTGTGGCAGTTATTGCACGGAAACGGCAACAAACAATATCTTTTGTTAAATAAGGAGCCATAACTCCACCAATAAAGACTGCCAAAAGTGACGATTGAACTTGGCCTAGCCCTTAAGGCATTTAACCTTGTTACCAAGTTTGAAAAAAAACGGTTCACATTTGTGGCAGTTATTGCACAGAAACAGCAACAAACGACATTTTTTGTTAAATAAGGGGCCATAACTCCAATGAATAAAGTCCGCCAAAAGTGACGATCGAACTTGGCCTAGCCCTTAAGACTATAACCTTGTTACCAAGTTTGAAAAAAACCGGTTAATATTTGTCGCAGTTATTGTACGGAAACGAAGTGTGACAGACAGACAAATTAATAACCCGCCTTTTTTCTTCGAAAAAGCATGGGATAATAATAATAAAGACTCTATTTATAGAGGCTGCACTGTAAGTTGGGCATGCCCAGTCTTCCTTGTGGGTCTCTGTTAAAACATTTACAAATATTTACATATCATCATATAGTATCATGCACATATCTATATAAACAACTGCTGCATTCAAGAAACCAGCACTGTTATGGGAGAGAGTTTAATCAAGAAAAAGATGTCAACCACTATGCCACCAGGAAAGATATGTTGATTTAAATTTCTTTAAAAGTTCACAGTTCCTGAAATGTAGTGTAAACTGGTTCCATATTTTTGGTCCTGAGTAGGTCAAAGATTTTCTATAACATTCTATCCTAGGTTTAAGAATGCTAAGTGTATGCTGGGCGGCAGATCTTAAATTCGTATTGGTTGATGGTGTAAATAGATTAGTCATATATTCCGGAAATTCTTTTTTAAGGGATATGTACACAAGTAATATTATGTGAAAGAAAAAAAAACATTTTAAGAAAAATCTCCTTTTAATTCAATGTTTTAAAAAGTGATCTGCTGTATAAGCATCAAAAAGTGATCTTCATATAGAAGAAGTTAGTTAAACCCAACCTACCTGTTCCATCCCCAGCCCTGGGTTCACCGTTTGTGGTATCAATGTAGGCATCACCTTGGTTGCAATAAGATTGTGGGTAAGACCAAACTTCCTGTCACTCAACAGATGTTTGTATATACCTGTAAAACAGTAACTCTTTTAACCCTTTCCCTCATATAGACGCTTTCTGACGCCTCTGCAGCAAACAGCTTTTTGAAAACATAGTGACAAAAGAAGGAATTGCTCAAAACGAGCAATTTCTCCTTTTGAAACAATGTTTTCCACTTTTAGTCATAGGTTATCCATTCAATTATAGAGATTTTTCATTTTGAAACAAAATATGACATTATGGCAAAAGGAAAAAGTGCTCATAATCATATTTTCACCAATAGAGAAATTCCACTTTTTAGCCTATATCTTTTCAAAGTCATCTGCTGCAGGTTTGTAATATGTGGGAAAGGGTTTATATTGGTATCCCAAGAAAGGTCTTGTCACAAGGAATACAAATGAGCTTGTCTAAAACGAAAGCATTTTCACCAACAGGTAAATATTATTGCAATGTGAATACAAATGAGCTTGCATTATACAAAAGCATTTTCACCAACAGGTAAATATTATTTCAATGTGAATACAAATTAGCTTGCCTTATATGAAAGCATTTTCACCAACAGGTAATTATTATTGCAATGGGAATACAAATGAGCTTGCCTTATACAAAAGCATTTTCACCAACAGGTAAATATTATTGCAATGTGAATACAAATGAGCTTGCCTTATACAAAAGCATTTTCACCAACAGGTAAATATTATTTCAATGTGAATACAAATTAGCTTGCCTTATATGAAAGCATTTTCACCAACAGATAATTATTATTGCAATGGGAATACAAATGAGCTTGCCTTATACGAAAGCATTTTCACAACTGGTAAATATTATTGCAATGTGAATACAAATGAGCTTGCCGAATACAAAAGCATTTTCATCAACAGGTATATATTATTGCCATTGGAATAAATATGAGCTTGCCTAATATGAAAGCATTTTCACCAATTGGTAAATATTATTACCATGTCAAATATGTTGCTACAGACAAACAGACCGTACGTATGCTACTGAATCTTGATCCAAGGGGCATAACTCACCAACAACAGCCATGACAAGTTTAGGATCCTGTCCAAGCGTAATGTCCATCAGGAACGGAAGGACATCGTCCAGTATCATCATCTTATCGAGACTGTCCAGCACATGATCAATACAGGTCAGGGCATTGATTCGCATCTGTTTACAAATACACAAACATAATCTCAATTTCAACAGATCTTCCATAAAAGTCAAATGTTTCTATGTAGAAATATTTTGCTGTAGCAATGCATATATATTAACCAGAATCAAATTGGACTGCTTTGGTGTATCCAGATTGTCCTTACATATGAAATGTTCACTGAGTGATAGTCAAAACCTGTAATTTGATTGGTTGATTTGGTTGGCACTTGGCACATGTCTTGAGTGCTTGGTGTGGACAAAATGAAAACTAACATGGTTGGACTCAGGTTTGTACCGATAAGCTTTAGCTTTGAGCAGCTTCTAATGTTTTTAATAGCCTTCTGAAAGTATCAAATGGTTTGATATTTAAGGACTCTGAATCATTGAAAAAATCTACATTAGTATTAGAAGCACTTCGGTACTGATTTGAAATTAGTTTTCTTGTCTTTGTCTCACTATGTTTTCAACAATATACATCTACAGTATATATTCGTTGGTGTTACAATATTTGTCTCAGATGTTTTAAGAGGAAACAACAATATTAGGTAAACCATTAACCATTTCCCACATACATCAAATCAGTAGCAGACAGCTTTGAAAACATCTAGACAAATTTATAATTCATTTCTACAAACAAAAGTGTAATTATTAATGAAGAACATTTGGACAGAAGGGGGAAATAACTAGTTTTGAGCAATTTGCCTTTTGTCACAATAATTTCAAAAGTTGTCTGATGCAGAGGCATCAAAAAGTGTCTGTGCTTGGGAAAGGGTTTATATTTCTATACCAGGGATTGAAATAACATAAAATACAAGTAATTTCTACAAAGGAGTACATGTGCACGCACCTTTATATTGTCTGACTTATTGAACAAGGACTTGGCACGAGGCAGTACAGTATTCTTCATGATGTTGTCATCCAAGTAATCCTTTATTAATCGTATACTACCAAGAGCAACTTCCTGCAAACACAAAATAAAGATAACCTGGACATTGAACTTCCTGCAAACACAAAATAAAGATAACCTTTACATTGAACTTCCTGCAAACACAAAATAAAGATAACCTTTACATTGAAAAAGTGAGAGGTAAAGGGATAACATTTCACAATGCAAACAGCACTGTCTGTCTATCTATTATTTCTGTAGAACCCATGGTGTTCTTCAATGAAATCATATTTCAAGCAATGTTTCTTTTCCAATTGTGTACCATTTATACGATATATAAACAAGAGACAGCATAGATCGGCGGCTTGATTGTGTAAGTTACAACTAAGACATTTTGTTAGCACTGCCTGCAAATGCTAACATCAGGGTGAAAACAGAAGCTATCTTTGGAGACAATTTTCTTGTCTCAAAATATTCATGATCTCAAAATAACACTATCTAAACAAAACCTATCAGGTAATGGGTACTTTTTCTCTGATATATACAAATGTTGATGCTTCATCAGACATTTCGAAAAGATTGCGTGAAAAGGAAAATTGCTCACTACAAGCAATTTCTTCTTTTCTGACAAATGTTTCTTTAACTCTGAATAAAAGAATATCAATTTCACAGGTGGTGCATTATCCCTTTCCCACATACAGAAGCTTTCTGATGTCTCTGCAGAAGATAACTTAAAACAAGAGCACCACGTATGGCACAGACGCTCAACTGATAGAAAACAGAAAAAAAGCTGAGCTGAACAAAAATCCTTAACCGGACGACCATGCCGCCGCCGCCGCCGCCGACGACGCCAGGGTCATGACAATAGATCTCGTTTTTTCAAAAGTCGAGCTAAAACCCACTGCAGCAAAAGGAAAAATTGCTTGTAATGAACAATTCCTCTGTTTGCCACAATGTTTTTAGCACTATTCAACACTTATACTGTTATTTATAGAAATTTTCATAGTTTTACCTAAATATATTCAAAGTTGTCTGCTGATGATTTGTTGTATGAGGGAAAGGGTTATTATTCCTCAATCATTTGAAAGCAGAAAACATATAAACTAGGGTAAAGAGTCGTGGGTTTTTAAAAATGGATGGTACCTGAGCTTGTATAGAGTTAGAGTCCAGTGTGTTGAAAACATGCGGTATAATCTCAGTCTTAATCTCCATCTCGGGAGTTTTAGCCAGAATGATGTCTAGCTTGTCTAGCAAATACACTGTAGCCTGAAACACATGAAAAACACACTTTACCCTTTCCCACTTGTAGACGCATTTTGGCGTGTCTGTTGCATACAACTTATGAAAAACATTGTGGAATAAGAAAGTTTCCTCTTATCACTATGTTTTCAACTCTATTCAATTATTAGAATTTTTTCTTTTTTTAGAGACTTTCCATAATTCAATTTTTTCCTAAATTAACCCTTTCCCTCATATAGACGCTTTCTGACGCCTCTACAGCAGTCGGCTTTTTGAAATCATAGTGACAAAAGAAGAAATTGCACAGAACGTGCAATTTCTCCTTTTGCCACAATGTTTTCCACTTTTTGTCATAGGTTATCCATTCAATTATGGAGATTTTCTATGTTTTGACAAAATACGTTCAAAGTCGTCCGCTGCAGAATTGTCGTATGAGGGAAAGGGTTAAGAAAAAACAATTGAAATGATGCTTTCATGTCTCTATTGTCAGAGCTTCATCTACAGCATGGTGCTTCTCGGTTAACCCTTACCATGGTCAGAACCAACATAAATATACCATGCTTAACTGTTTTCAAAAGCAACGAAGTATATCTAAAATGGAAAATTGTCAAAATCAAAATATTCGTTTTTCTTTGAACACATCTTTCCCCTATGCAGATGCATTTTGAAACCTCTAAAACAGATGACATTTGAAGACATTGTGACAAAATCGGATATTGCTGATACCAGTTGGAAGATTATAGCAGGTTCAGGTTTAAAATCTTGCACACTCTTTACAGATCATACATTTGTTTTCAACTATATCAAGATGCATTTTTGGTTAATCCTTTGACACATTTTGACACATCTGCAACAGACGACTGTTGAAAACAAGCAATTTCTCCTTTTGCCACAAGGTTTTCAATTTCTTTCAGTAATAATACCTACAATTAAAGAGATCTTCCATATTTTTAGTAGACATTTTCAAAGTCGTCTGCTGCAGATTTGTCATATGTTAGAAAGGGTTAAGCACCAGTGTCACTTTTTTTGACGGCTAAATGCAAAGAAGGAAAGCTGCTTCTACCACTTTTGAAGTAGTTTAACCCTTTCCCTCATATGGACGCTTTCTGACGCCTCTGCAGCAGACAGCTTTTTGAAAACATAGTGACAAAAGAAGAAATTGCACAAAACGTGCAATTTCTCCTTTTGCCACAATGTTTTCCACTTTTTGTCATAGGTTATCCATTCAATTATGGGGATTTTCTATATTTTGACAAAATATGTTCAAAGTCGTCTGCTGCAGAATTGTTGTATGAGGGAAAGGGTTATATGACGAGACTAGAGATTGATTCCTGTTCTACCCAACTTAGCTCTAGAAGTTATATTCAGAGGTCCAGATAAGGAGGGGTTGGTTTACAGCTCTTTGCCCTACAATATCTCTCTTATTATACAACCAAGCCATATGTTGTGGGTACTCAAAATAATTGTCTCATCCAGACAATTATTTTGAGTAACCACAGCATGGGTTAGCAGATAAAATAAGGATTTTGGAACAAGCAAAATGCTCCTTGTCTAGAGCTCTGGATATTTCTTTGGTAACATTAACCATTTCCTAAATGCATACACATTTTGACACAACTGCAGCAGGACTTATTAAATTGTTATGGCAAAAGGAGAAATTGCTCATAATAAGCACTTTCTACTTTTTACAAAATGCTTTCAACTCTACTTTCATGTATAGTATTTTTCCAAATATTTTCCTATATATTTTAAAAGTCCTTTGCTGCAAATGTGTTGCATGTTGGATAGGGTTAAATAAGATATATGCATGTACCTGCATTGGTTTAGCTGATTTAAGAATCATTCTGAACTGTGGCATCACTATATTTGCATAGTCATTCGCAGATATAGCATCAATAAGAGCTATAAATGCTGGCATGGCCATAAACATAGTGTCCACACAAAAACACGATTCCACAAGACTAGGTAGTACATGGCCATAGAGCACTTTCTGAAAAAGAAAAAAAACCATAAATACAGGGTGAAAACAGAGGCTATCTTTGGAAATACAATTTCATAAGACTAAGAAATACATGGCCATAGAGCACTTTCTGATTATTTTTTAATTAGGACTGGAGTGAGAAATGGAGACGAGCAAAAAATTATAATAATAAGGATAATATTTAATGATGGAAAGGATTATTATATTCTTGCATCCTACTCTATTCAAAACGCACTAGTGAGTTTTTAGCTTTCATTTGGGGACTCTGAACTTCTGCTTTTAATTTATTTTTTTAAGAATACGATGAAAACAAACCCTTTATGGTAATTTGTTGTTTTTTTACCAACTGACAAAATTTTAACAAGTTTTCCCCTAGATATCTAAGTGAAACAGGTAACCCCTGCGACGGGGCCAATTTTGAACACAGAGGTATAATATGAACAATCTTTGTAGAGGACCACGAGACAATGCAACACACCAAATATCTAAGCTCTTTGCCTTTTTGTTTCAGACAAAAATGTTTCTTTCTATATATCTATTTGTAAAATAAGTGACCCCCTTCCCCAGGAATATTATTTGAACAAACTTGTTAGAGGACCAAGAGACAATGCTACATATCAACTATCTAAGCTCTAGGCAATTTTGGTTTCCAAAAAGAAAATTTTCAAAGTTTTTCCCTCTTTATAAAACAGGTGACCCTAGGGTAAGGCCAATTTTGAACCAAGAGGGGAAATGTGAACAACATTTGTAAAGGACCACCAGACAAAGCTACACACCAAATATCTAAGTTCTACGCCTTATGGTTTTAAACAAGTAGATTTTCGAAGTTTTTCCATATATATTGTAAAATAGGTGACCCCCGGAATGGGGCCAATTTTGAATGCAGAGTAAACATTTGAACAATCTTAGTCAAGGATCACAAGACAATTGATTGTATTGGGGTTTAACGCCGTTTCAAACAATTTTTCAGTCATATCACGGCGACCAGTTCACCTACTCATGCATTTCCTGGTTTTCCCACACCAGTAGGGCTGTAGCGATAGTTCAAACTATCGATATATTGCAATAGTGACAAGGGCAATAGTAATGCATCGATTGTAAAACTGAAGATAAATAACTATCGCAATAGTGGTTGGAACTATCGATAGTATTGGTTCATGAAGTACATTGAATCTAAATATGCAGATATGCTTTTATTTCTTAGAGAAAAGACCATGTTACTTGTCTGTGAACAAATTTTGTTGCCTGAAAAGTGATAAATGTTCTTATTTATGTGTAAGCTGGAAAATTAAGTTCTTTTTGAGAGCAAAGGGTTTCTTTTAAGGTTTTTAAATAAAAGATAAACAATAAAATGCTCTTTTTGATACTTTTATTCCTTGTAATTAGACTTCAGAATAGTTATTTTTTTAAAGTTCAATAAAAGCAATAGTATTGCAATGCATCACAATATCAGTTGTGCAATAGTTTAACTATTGCAATGGTACTTTCTGAAAATCAATACTATCGCAATAGTGATTTTTGGGCTCAATAGTCACCCCTACACACCAGTACACTACACAACATACTTTCCAAGCAACTGGCTACTTTTCCACATAGACTGTAAAACAGCCCATTGGTGAAAGACGAATGACGCAGGTCACAGGTCAAACGTTGGAAAGAATGTTGGCCGAGCTGGGATTCAAACTCACAACCACTAAATTGACAGCCCGCGTCGCTACCGACTGAGCTACCGGGGCTCGGCCGATCACGAGAAAATGCTTAGAAGATTTTCCAAGATTTTGAAAGTTTTACCTTAAAGTTTCCATAGCAACCAGAGTTCTGCATGGATTTTCTTTGAACATCTTTGAAAGAGGATCACCCTAGGATCATTTTTATCGAGTTTAGTCAAAATCCAAACAGCAGTTTAGGAGGAGATGTCATTTAAAGAAAAAGTTGAAAACGAACAGACAACAGACATCAGGCCATCACAAAAGCTCACCATGAACACTTTGTGCTCAGGTGAGCTAACAAAAAACTAGTTTGAATGAAATTAAACCTGTTAAGGGAAACAATCTGTGATTTAATCAATTGCATCAAAACAATTGCAGTTATCTTTCTTTATACACAAGAGACATAATTTGTTTGGAATTATTTGTCTCTCAACAGTTTTTCAGTTCAGCAAATATCTATTACCATTTTATCTGCCATTCCCAGTGAGCAATTTATCCTTTTGCTACAATGTTTTCAACTCTATAAAATAATTATAATTTCATTCATAAAAGGTCTCCATATTACTGACTGAATTAATTCAAAGTCCTCTGAAGCAGAATTGTTGCATTGTGGGAAAGGGTAAGTCTTACTTTTGGGATATCAGGAATGACCTGTATGAGGTTGGTGTAGACCTCGGCTCTCTGCTGGGTGGTCTCCAACTGCTCTAGTCCGTCCAATCTTTGTAGACACGATACAACAGGGTCATGGAAATACTTCAACTGTAAATCAGAAAGATGGAAAATGAAATATAATTGTTTCAACAATTTGTACAAAACGATTTGTAGTGTGTTCCAAGACATTTTTAAATTGAAATTAAACTGAAATCTACAATTCGATGTATTATCATGCTGTATACATCTGAACACAAAATTTGCAAATGATATTTTAACCCCCCTGTCCAATTGAAGACGCATTTTGATGCATCTGCAGCAGAGGAATTGAAACATTGGGGCAAAATGAAAAATAAGTCATGATTGACAATTTCGTCTTTTCCAACAATAGTTTCAATTCTATTTAATAATAATACTCTTATATAATAATATTATACAAAAATCTTTTTTTTTAATTTTAAGGTTTTCCTAAATATCTGCTGCAGATTTGTTGTGTGTGGGAAAGGGTTAAATATGTTTTAAAACTTTCCCACATATAGACGCTCTCTGACGCCTCTGCAGCAGATGACTTTTGAAAACATGTTGTCCTCAAAACGAGCAATTTCTCCATTTGCCAAAGAAACTACTTTTTTCAGTTATTGTACCTTCATTTATAGAGATTTTCTGGTTGTTTCTGAATATGCTTTCAAAGTCATCTGCTGCATGTTGGCTGTATGTGGGAAAGGTTTATCAGATCAACAAACAACTTACAAACATTCCAAATCAAGTTATAGATATTGGACACATTAAATTTTCCTTATTAAAAACACTTAACCCTTTCCAACTTGCTAACACATTCAGATGCATTTGCTGCAGAAATATTTGAAAAACAATAAATAATAAAATTTGTTTTCTATATTTTTTAACAAGATGATTTCAAGGTCGTCTGATGCCAATGTGTTGCATGCGAGAAAGGGTTAACTAGATGTGTGGCCTCACCAGAGAAAAGAGTTGTGCCGTTGGTCTATATCGGGTGTCCTTATTGATCATCTTTTCCACAGGCTCTACTAAAGGTAAAGGCATTTTATGTGCAACTTCCCCAAACTGTTGAGTGAGCTGAAAGTAAAAAAAATAGGGAATAATTTATGTTATTGTTGTAATAGGTTGTTTTGTAGCTTACAACAAGGTATGTGCAAAAATTTACACCTCACAAGGCGTCTATTTACCCATGCTCCGAGTAGACAATACAAAGCTGCGTATTGCTATTGCAACATAATTTTCCTTTTATCATGTACTTAATTAAACTTTTAAGACAGATAAAGAGCATAATATACAAATTCAAATGTTTTTAGTAGTAACACATTTCACACATGAAACAAAATTATGACTGGACTGTCAATGACGTCACACTACTGCATTTTAAATTACATGACATCATATTTTATTGACGTACCATTACCATATTTGGTACTGTGTTTATCCTAGTCAAACATGGAATTTTAATTGTTCATGCTGTTTTTACACATGGAATCTTTCATTGTATTTGCGCATGAAAATGTGCAGGTATAATACATGATTTATAGTGTGATCTGCTTTGAAACTATTTCAGAAAGAAATTGCTAGTCCTGGATCGAAGAGTTCAAAACAATGGGAATAAGGAAGACAGGAAATATATATTTCCCTCATATAGACGCTTTCTGATGCTTCTGCAACAGACAGATTTTTGAAAACATGTCAACAAAAGAAGAAATTGCTCAAAATGAGTAATTTCTCCTTTTTCTCTCCATGTTTTCAACTCTATTCAATTATTGTACTTTCATTTAAAGGAAATTTCCAAGTTTTTTCCGGTATGTTTTCAAAGTCGTCTGCTCCAGATTTGTTGTATGTTGGAAAGGATTAACTGTGTTTTCCAAAAAAAAAAGTCAAAACTTGTCTGTATGTATTTTGAGAAATGGTATTCAGGGTATCATTGTGTTGAAACAACAAACAAACGTCAATGTCCTATAGACCAAACTATCTTAATTTTTATATCAAAAATACATTACCAGTCATTTAATACCTGATATATCATCTCTATACACCTTAATTATAAAAAAAAAACGCCCACGCTAGCGTATCCCTCACGTATCCGTGACATACACGGCCGCCCGGAAGTACGGGCGCGCACGTGACTGGGTAATCACTTTTCATTTTTGGATTCACCGGAGTAGTCGATAAGAAAATTTATATTATTTATTTCTTTCAATTAACTCTTTTGTTTTATAAGGCCCAGGCCTTATAATCATTTAATTGTCCAAATATTTTTTTTCTGCATTAACGTCACAGTCGTAAATTATTTACTTTATTAATGTATTTCTTGTTTTTGTAGCGGACGATACTCTGAGAAGCACGTGGATTACCCCACCCACTAATTTCAGTTACCATCTTCGGGTGCGGAAGTCGTACTGTTTTCAATACTTTTTCCCTACCCTGTTAGCGATAGTACCTTATCTATTGCTGTATGAATTCATTGACTGTTCAATTCAATATTTGTGAAAATAAATTTGTAAAAAAATTATTTCAATAATACGTGTCCAAGCTTCCGGGTGTCCCCGTTAGCGTGGATATAAATAAAATATATAAACAATTTTATTTTGTCTTGTGTTTTGTGCATAAATTGAATAATGTTTATGTCAATCAATGGTGAACGGATTCGTAGCCCATGTGGTCATGCTGTGCACCTATGGGATTCGCATCCGACCTGCGTTGTGTGCACCAAATGCACACAGGCTTCACCTTGCGAGTATTCCTCTTCCTGGCCTATTTCCATTTGGAAAAAGGTCGTGCGGAGTAAGACTTGCAAAAGCAGGAAGGTAAAGAAGACCCCATAGAGGGTGCCTTTATCTTCATCGAGTGAGGCAGAGTTCGAGGGGTTCTCCCAACCGGACTCTGCGACGGTGTTGAGTGAGTCGAAGGGCACTGCTGAGAAAAGCCTTCTTCTTCACTCAACACATGAGTTGTACCAATCCGACACCATACTCTGAGCTACAGTGGTCTTCTGCAGCTGCAGAGTACCAGTTACCTACGTCGGCGGACGTAGTTCTCCGGAGACTTGGTATAGTGCAGCTTCACTCCTGCCTATGCATAGTCAACCGGGTTTTGTTTGGGCTGCGCAACAAAACCCAAATGCCGAGGCACCTCAGGTCACCGGGCAACCGGAGAGGAGTCATTTGTCAATGACTCGACCTGTCACCAGTCAGTCCTTTTTGGACACGACCGGGCCAGTCAGTCACGTTACCATGACTAGACCAGGTAGTCGCTCACTTAGCCGTGATGCGACAGGGCAAAGGTCTTATTGCAAGGACCCAGCCAGGCAAAAGGTTGATCATTTAGCAACGATTCATCCTGGCAGTCAGACTTTCTTAAATGATTCGACGACTGACCAAACTCGCGCGCATGTAGCCATGCCGCATCAGGTCAGTAGCCCATTTCATTATGGTGCTACGAGCCAATCGGTCATGCTTGTGAACACGCCACAAACACCAGTGTCTTGTGTAAACAGTGCAACTGAGTAGTCAGGCATTTTTCAATGCCTCGTCTACACTGCTGGCCGGCTATGTAAACATGTCGCGTCCAGGCACGGGTTCTGTGGTGATAGACCGTATTGATTCCAATTATCAGTCGATCTCTGCTCCACTACAGAATCAGAATAATTATAACCCAGGTATCGCACCGGGTTCTATTATTCCTCTGTCTTCCATCGGGTATGGGGGTTACGGAAAATCTTTTTCCTCCCCTGGGGGGACAGTGTATGTCGCTAGAGAATACGCTGCTCCTCAATACCAACCACCGGTCCATACTATGGAACCGTTAGGTGTTAGACAGGGTTCAACGGCCTACCGGGATCAGCATTACCCATCTCATGGGGATTCACTGCTCTCGGGGGGACACCTATTTGATAGGCAGTCCGGTTATAGGCAACCTCGGGATCAGAATACATTGCGTCATTCTGTGAAAGAGAGGTCGAAACCGTCCAATACGGTCAGTTCGGCCCCGGCAGAAGTTTTTGCATGGCCGTCCTCTGCTGCGGAGAGGGGGGCCTGCTTCGCAAAATCTTCGGCAGAACATGGATTTTCTGATTTATCCATGTCTGAGTCGGACATAGATCTACCGGTTGGAAGACCGAGTAGACAACCTCAGAGGAGTACACACAACCCTACATCTTCGTCTGACGATAATTAGGGAAATAGGTCAACTTCCGATGAGGAGCCAGCTGTAGAGCGTTGGTCTCTTCAGCAGGCTATTAACGAAGTATTTCGGGTGGTGCCGAATACTTTATGCCCTAAGGTTGACGCTCCCCACGTCGCAAAAACCTTTCGAGCCTAGAGGAACTTAATGTACAAGCTTTCGCCAGTGCACTTGCTTCCTCAAACTAACAACTTGGGCAGGTTGTTAGACCAATTGCAGTCGACCAGGTCTCTAGAGGCTATACCTCCAGGCTGGTCGGTCCCAGGACCCATTTCTAGGAAATGGGTCAACTCTAAGGCGTATTCTATGTCTAAGGAGTTCTTCCCTGTCAAAGTAGCAGCTTTAGACGGGGATGCAGCTACACTGGGGTTAACTGCACCCGCTTCTGTCCAGGTCTCTTCTAAGACACTAGAGAAGTGGGAGGCCAGAGCAAGACTGGATGTAATGGTGTCATCTCATGACAACCATTTCGCAGTCGCTCTGTCTTTGTTGTTGAAAGAGGAGAATATCTCTAGCCTAGGGGCTAACAGAATTCTCGAAGCTTTCAACACAGGCAACAGGCATCTCATGGCACTGAATCTTCAGACCACCACAGAGATACTGTCAATGAGGAGGGACGCAGTTCTAGTTGCTCCTAACTCATTGCTACGTGCTAGCATGGACAGCCTGAAAGCCGCACCATTGGAGTCGAAACAACTCTTTGGTGGAAGGATTGCTGCGGTGACAGCTTCTGATGCTTCAGAACAGTCGACGCCTTTCGGCGAAAGCAGCTAAGGCTTTTGCGCAGGGCCAGAAACGTTCATCGTATTCTGCGAATGTGGGTAGTTCTAAGAAACCCAACCCAGCAAAGAAGCCAAAACGGTATGTGAAGGCGTTTCAGCCTAAACAAACCCCTTCCAAGGGTCAGAAATCCGCTAAACCGAAGCGCCCCTACCAGGGTACTAAACATCGGCAGCCTGCTAGAGTTAACACGAATCCGAAGCCGCAGCCCTAGGGATTCGCTCCTCTCTATGACAATCCCAAGGTCGGAGATTGCAGTCGGGGGCCGCCTGTCATTTATCACGGAGGAGTGGGAAAGTGTCACAGAGGATCGTTGGATTTAGTCTGTGATACAGGAAGGGTATCTGATTCCCTTCATTTCCCCCCCTCCTCTGACAGGCGTGCCGATCGACATTTCGTCACGTCATCCGGCCATGTCAGAGGTGATTTCATCGCTTCTGAAAAAGAATGCCATAGAGAGCGTTCTCAACCCCAATTTTCGGGGTTTCTACAGCCGTCTTTTCCTTGTTCCGAAGAAAGACGGCAAGTGGAGACCGGTTATAGATTTATCTGAGCTAAATCTATTGATTCCGGTCGATAAATTCAAAATTGAGTCGACCCGCTCCATCCGAGTTGCAATTCGGAAAGGCGACTGGGCGGTCTCTCTAGACCTAACAGACGCCTTTTATCACATTCCGATCGCTTCCTCCTCGAGGAAATACCTCGGTTTGTGATAGAGGGAGAAGTGCTCCAATTTCAGGGCTCTTCCCTTCGGCCTCAAGTCCGCCCCTCGAGTGCTTACGAAGATATCAGTGCATGGGAGCCTTTCTTCGTATGCATGCTTACCAACCTTTTCTCATCCTCAAGGGGGAGTTTCATAATCTCAAAGTGGGGGATTGGGGTTTGAAGGGGGAGATTTTCAGCGCCATGAATTTAACAGTAGAAATGTTCACAATAGAACGGAATTTAGATAACTATGCAGGGATACATGTACAATACTTTCAATATTTAATTAAAAAGACTCATTTTGAGAATGTTTTCTGTATATTAGCATTTAAGATTTATTTTGGCATGTTTTCAAATCTGTCCTTTGATATTTAGAAATGTTTTAACTGTGGTTAACTAGAAAATCACGCAAGTTGTCTGTTATGTCAAAGACTTTCATATTAGATCCAAGAAAATAAAAATATTAACAACATTTTAATTTATAGACATACTTTTGAATGAAAAACACGGCTTCCAATGGAATAAAGACAAATGGAGAAGAAATATACATGTACATGTATTAATCATTTAGTTGAGCTACACACATTGTTTTGAACTTGTTGAAAGAAAGGGCCTTTTATCAGTGACAAGATGTTAAAAAATTGATGTTAGAAAATGATTGTAGTAATTTTCAGTACATTAATCCTCCTGATTTGATTTAAAAAAAAAAAAAAAAAAAAAAAAAAATTTTTTTTTTTTTTTTAAATTTTCGATTTTTCGAAAATCGTGAGTTTCTCCCTCACGATCGTGGGGGTGGGGTTACGCCCTTCAAATCGTGAGACTCACGATTGAATCTGGAGGGTTGGTAAGCATGCGTATGAAAGGACCCCAACTTCTTCAATACTTCGACGATTGGCTTCCCCACAGGACGGATCGTGTACTTCTAATTCACGATCTATCCCTAGCCTGGCGGACCATTCTGCGGTTGGGTTTAATACCCAACACGCAGAAGTCGGAATTAATTCCGTCAAAGAGGTTCACGTTCGTGGGTATGACGTTTCTCACCGACTTAGCGGTAATTCGAGTACCTTCGGACAGAGTCGATTCACTATGTGACTAATACAGAATATACAACTAATATTCAACTCATTCGGCAGTGGACGTTCAGAATTTGCAAAGGAATAATAATAATTACTCCCCGAGTTGATAATGAGGCTAAGAACCAGTTGGTCAACTTCCGGTTTCACTTCTGAAAAGGGAAGATGATGACAGAAACACTTCTCTGGCCCAGAGACCGTGGTTATACGTCCTTCTGGCCTGCCTATCGACATAACCGTTACATCTTCCTTAGATATAGACAGTTCTTACCGATTGATGTTAATAAGGTAGGTCAATCTCTCTGAATGTTTGTCGACGGCTACCGCTTCTTAAGTTTTACTGAGAATTAAAAATTCGTATCGCTTGGCGAACACTAACAGGGAAGTGAGTTCTTTGCTTTCAGTAGAAACAAATTACATTAAGTTTCACAGACTGATGGTTAGAATTAGAAAAAAAACAATTGTAGGAGTTAACTCCAAAATAGGATTTGTCTTGCGTCCTTTGGTCGCTTACAAGAGCTCCATACGAACTCTTGAATCGACGTCTTTAAAGTTTTTACTTATAAAACCGTCTTTTTATTAGCTTTAACTACAGATCGTCTCTGTAGAAACCGGGCAGATCAGATTCAATGAATCTGATGGCTCCTTACTCTACTGTGTCAACAAGGGTTCCTGGCTAAGAACCAGTTGCAGTCGGTCCTGCCTGGGTCCCCTTGTGGCTTCACAGCGAGTGGTTTGCTAATTCACATAATCCAACACATAAATAAAGTGAATACCGATTGAACCTGTATTCAATCCCCTCTTTCCCTTTATACATCCGTTGGAATCAAGTATGTTTGTTCTTAAAAAAATATGGAATAATATACTACAACGTACCTGGAACGACAGTAAGTATTGGTCGAACCTCCCGTCCTATGCTACGAAGTCATCAGGTATTAAATGACTGGTAATGTATTTTTGATATAAAAATGAAGTTTTTTAAAGTAAAACATATTTTTATTAGAAAATACTTACCAGTCATTTATAGAGTCCCACCTCCCAACCCCGCGTCGTCACCAATACTTAACGGTGAATGAAAAGTGATTACCCAGTCACGTGCGCGCCCGTACTTCCGGGCGGCCGTGTATGTCACGGATACGTGAGGGATACGCTCGCGTGGGCGTTTTTTTTTTATAATTAAGGTGTATAGAGATGATATATCAGGTATTAAATGACTGGTAAGTATTTTCTAATAAAAATATGTTTTACTTTAAAAAACTTCATATTAATATAAGTTTAATTTTAAATTACAAATTAATATAATTTCTGATTGGCTATTTTCAACTATTTCGTTTAGCAATTCAGAAGTTATGTTATTTTGAAATTAAGAATATTGATTGAATTAAGAAAGAGAATTAATTTACAATACTTCTTGGTTCATACGGACCCACCAGGTTTTTTTCATTTTAGAATGAACTTTGTCTACTTATTTTTTTTGAAGTAATTCAGGAAACAAGAGGGCCAAGATGGCCCTAAATCGATCACCTGAATATTTTTAAAGTCTTTACCTAAACGAGTCTATGTAAAACAAGTGATCCCCAGGGTGGGGCCATTTTTGACCAATCTTGGAAGAGGTCCACTAGATGATGTTAGATTTCAAATATCAACTTAAAGACAAGAATTTTTAAAATTTTCCCTATACAAGTATAATATTATGTTAAACAAGTGACCCTGGATGGGGCTATTTTTAACCCCAGGGCTATAGTTTGAACGATCTTGGTAGAGGTCAACTGGATGAAGCTACATACCAAATATCAAAAGCCTGGTTATTCTACCTTCAGTCAAGAAGATTTTTAAAGTTTCTCCCTATATGAGTCTTCGTAAAACAAGTGACCCCTGGGGTGGAGCTATTTTTTAATCCCAGGACTATAATATAATCAAGATTGGTAGAGGTTCAATAGATGAAGCTACATAACAAATATCAAAGGCCTGGGCCTTCTCCTTTTAGACAAGATTTTTAAAGTTTTTTCCATATATGAGTCTATATAAAACACGTGACCTCCGGGGAAGAATCATTTTTAACCCCAGGGCTATAATTTGAACAATCTTGGTAGAGGTCCACTAGATGAAGCTACATACCAAATATTAAAGACCTTGGCCTTCTACTTTTAGACAAGAAGATTTTTAAAGTTTTTTCCCTATAGATACAAGTATATGTAAAAAAAGTGACCCCCAGGGGAGAGGTCATTTTTGACCCCAGGGCTATAATTTGAACAATCTTGGAAGAGGTCCACTAGATGAAGCTACATAACAAATATTAAAGGCCTGTGCCTTCTACTTTTAGACAAGATATTTAAAGTTTTTTCCCTATACAAGTCTATGTAAAACCAGTGACCCTAAGGGAGGGGCCATTTTTTACCCCAGGGCTATAATTTAAATAATCTTGGTAGAGGTCCACTTGATGAAGCTACATACCAAATATCAAAGGCCTTGGCCTTCTACTTTTAGACAAGAAGATTTTTAATGTGTTTTCCCTATACAAGTCTATGTAAAACAAGTGACCACCGGGAGGGGTCATTTTTGACCCCAGGGTTATAATTTGAACAATCTTGGTAGAGGTCCACTAGATGATGCTACATACCAAATATCAAAGGCCTTGTCCTTCTATTTTTAGACAAGAAGATTTCTAAAGTTTTTTCCCTATACGAGTCTATGTAAAACAAGTGACCCCCGGGAGGTGTCATTTTTGACCACAAGGCTATAATTTGAACAATCTTGGTAGAGGTCCACTATATGATGCTACATACCAAATATCAAAGGCATGGGCCTTCCACTTTCAGAAAAGAAGATTTTTTAAGTTTTGGTTAATTTCCCCTTTTTGTTGCCCTGGCAACCAGAGTTCTCAATGGAATTATAATCTTTGAACAACTTTGAAAGAGGGCCACCAAAGGAACATTCCTGTGAAGTTTGGTTGAAATTAGTCCTGTGGTTAAGGAGATGATGTTTAAAGCTTAAAGTTAACGACGGGTCCTGTGGTTAAGGAGGAGATGATGTTTAAAGCTTAAAGTTAACGACGGACGACGGACAAAAAATGATCAGAATCTAAACAAGAGCTGTCGGAGGACAGCGCGCTCGACTATATGCCGCTTATTCACATAAAGCACTATTTCATTATATGGCACTTAAGTACTATTAACCGTTTCCCTCATACGGCAATTCTGCAGCAGATGACTTTGAACTTATTTTGTCAAAACATAGGAAATCTCCATAATTGAATGGATAACCTATGACAAAAAGTGGAAAACATTGTGGCAAAATGTTCTAAGTAATTCAAGGGCCATTACTCCATATTTAGGATGCAATGGAGTTATCTAACCTAATTGTACGATTGTCCTTAACAAATGTGTGAAGTATGAAGTGATTTGAATTATGAAACTTTAACGTTGAGCTAAACGCATATGTTAAAACTGACCAAAAATAGCAAAACCTTAAAAAAGGGTTTACCAAATGTTTGACATCATGCAAAACCTGTTGGATATGTTGAAGAATTATATTTGATAAATGAATGATCACAATTAGAAAGGAATGTAACCAAAAATTATGGATTTATCTAAAATTCTCAAAATCAAACAAAAATCATGTTATTTATTCGCAAAAAGTCACACTCAGCATCTTCAACATACAATGTGAAGAAAGGTATTATATGTAATTATATTCCAAATATGAAAGCCCTAACACAAGTACTTATTGAGAAAAATTTAAAAATTAAATGAAAATGCCAACTTGCCCTAAAACTTTAACCACCCAAAATCATGTCTTTTGCCGCAAAAAGAAGGTCACACTCAGCATCTTCAGCATACAATATGAAGAAATGTATTAGATGTAATTATATTCCAAATATGAAAGCCCTAGCATAAGTACTTATTGAGAAAAAATAATTAAAAAAAAATTCCAACTTGCCCTAAAACTTTAACCACCCAAAATCATGTTTTTTACCCCAAAAAGAAGGTCACACTCAGCATCTACAGCATTCAATGTGAAGAAAGGTATATGATGTAACTACATTCCAAATATTAAAGCCGCAACACAAATACTTATTGAGAAAAATTAAAAAATTAAATGAAAATGCCAACTTGCCCTAAAACTTTAACCACCCAAAATCACGTCTTTTACCCCAAAAAGAAGGTCACACTCAGAATCTTCAGCATACAATATGAAGACAGGTATAAGATGTAATTATATTCCAAATATAAAAGCCCTAGCATAAGTAACTATTGAGAAAAAAAAAAAAAAAAAAAAATTCCAACTTGCCCTAAAACTTTAACCACAGAGAATCATGTTTTTTACCCCAAAAAGAAGGTCACACTCAGTACCTTTAACATTCAATGTGAAGAAAGGTATAAGATGTAACTATATTCCAAATATTAAAGCCCTAGCACAAATACTTATGAATGAAAATGCCAACTTGCCCTAAAACTTTAACCGGACGCCGACGCCGACGCCGACGCTGGGGCGAGTAGTAAAGCTCTCATATTCTTCGAATAGTCGAGCTAAAAAGACCCTTTACACCTTCCCTCATATAGACGCTTTCTGACGCCTCTGCACTTCAAGCTCTGGTGGGCTAAAAATATTAAGGCAAAAGAAACATTGTTCAGTTGCGTGTCTTTTTCTGCAGAAAGTTCAAAAGTAGTGCATGTTAAAACTAGAGGGCCATAATAGCCCTGGATCACTTGCCTAATACAAGAGGTCAAATGTCAAGTATAGCTTCACTTGTCACAAGGCAAAATAACCCATCCAAAATTGTCCTTGTTTTGTCAAATTAATACAAAAAAAAACCATAAATGGGTTTTTTCGCTTATAGGTAACAGGTGTGAGATTTTTTTTTTTTTTTTTTTTCAATAACCCATGAAGCTTTCTGAAATGAAACTGGAAAAAATCCATGGGGGCCGCCATTTTGGATATGTATAAAAAGCAGACGCAAAACACAGATTGAAAATTATTGTCGGCTTTTTAATCATTTTTTTTTAAATCGGTTTTTTGGGTATGTATAAAATGAGCAGAAAAACACGGATTGAAAATTATTGTCGTCTTTTTAATAAAAAAAAATTTAAATCAATATTTAAGATCATTAAAGTGCTGTGTTATGTGGGAATTAACATTTGTACGAAAAGTTAAAAATAAATGGAAATCTGTAAGAAATATGTTTTCCTGTTATTCAAAAAAAACGACAGCATTAGCCTTCTACGCCCGAAACTAAATTTTGACTGTGTCGTAGCCAAAGAAGAACCTGACGTCATTTCCGTTACACTTCATCTTGGCGTAACGTCAATGGAATGGAGCGACGTCGTTTCCCGCAAAAAAGTGGTATCAACATGAAAGACCCCAAATTCCTATACATGAGCTATTGACTCACACACCGTCTCTAATAGGGAAAGGGTTTAGCAGAAATGTGACCCCTTATATAATTTGTTCCAGTCATATTGACTGGTTGAAAAAGGCAGTCGCCAGGTGGCATCAGAAAAGGGCTGATCTATTTGCTTCTTTACCATAATGCAGGTGATCGATTAAGGATCATCTTGGCCCTCATGTTTTAACCTCGTTCATTATAAATGTATACCTTGATTTTCTGAAAGTCTTTACTTTATTATTTTCTGTTCAAATACTAGACAACAGCAATACGAACTCCAAATATGTTTTGATAATGCAAGAAACATGACATTAACATTATTACTGTCTAGTCAATTACTTATAAATCCTTTTTTATGGCCAAAGTATGCTCTTTAATTTTTGTTTATAATTATCTTGCGTCTTTTTCGTAAATAGGTAGCACCTATAGATATATTATCACATAAGGAAACGGATAGGTCTGTTTCAGATAAGTAGATTTCAAAGCTTTTCCTATATCTCTCTATGTAAACAGATGACTCCCAGGGCTCTGCCAATTTTGACCAGGGCATAGTTTAAACAATCTTGAAAGAGGACCAGTACTAAGTTTTAAGCTTTTTGGTTTCAGACAAGAAGATTTTCCATTTGTTTTTTAAAAATCCTTGTGGTTGCCATGGCACCCATAGTTCTGCATGTAATTTATTTCTATGAACAGTTTGAAAAGGCACCACCCAAGGAAGATCCCTGTGAAGTTTCATCAAAATTGGCAAAGTGGTTTAGGAGAAGAAGTTATTTGTAGGAAATGTGAACAGACGGACAGACAGACCACAACAATGCCGGACGCTGAGTGATTACAAAGCTCACCCGCACTTTATGTTTAGGTAAGCTGAAAAAAGGAGTTCAAACAAAAGAGTAGCATTTCAATTGCTAAATTCCACTGAATTATCTGCTTTTAATCAGATATATTAATTTCTTTTCTCAATTGAAAACAAGTTAACCCTTTCCCCCATACGGCAATTTTGCAGCAGACGACTTTGAGTGTATTTTGTCAAAAAATAGAAAATCTCCATAATTGAATGGATAACCTATGACAAAAAGTGGAAAACATTGTGGCAAAAGGAGAAATTGCACGTTTTGTGCAATTTCTTCTTTTGTCACTATGTTTTCAAAAAGCCGTCTGCTGCAGAGGCGGCAGAAAGCGTCTATATGAGGGAAAGGGTTAAGCTTGAACTAATCAACACTATTTCACCAATATAAAAGCTAAAACAAGAAGAAATTACAAAACGTAATCAATTACGAAAAATAATGATCTGACATTTTAGTTAATTCATTAACCCTTTCCTACATGCAACAAATATGAAGTTTTTCAAAGTAAAACATATTTTTATTAGAAAATACTTACCAGTCATTTAATACCTGATATATAATCTCTACACCCTTAATTCATCCAGAAAAAGAACTCGCCTTGCGTATTCCTCACGTATATGTGATATACACGGTTGCCCGTAAGAGCGGGAAAGCACGTGATATCTTGCCACTTTTATTTCAACATTAAGTGTTGGGTGACGACGCGGGGATGGGAGGCGGGACTCTATAAATGACTGGTAAGTATTTTTTATAAAAATATGTTTTACTTTGAAAAACTTCATTTTTATGTCAAAAATACATTACCAGTCATTTAATACCTGATGACTTTGTAGCATCGGACGGGAGGTTCGGCCAATACTTACTGTCGTTCCAGGTAGCAGCACCTTGTAGTGTATTATTTTCTAATTTATTTACAAAGTACTATCAACCCAACAGTATAAGGTAAGAGCAGGGATTGATAATTTCAATCAGTGTTAACTTCATTGATATGTTGGGAGTAATTTAGCGGACAACTCGCTGGGACGCAACCAAAGGGCCCAGGGAGTACAAGTTCTGTCTGACCAGACATAGAACGCAAGTAGAAAGATGAATAACTTGACTGAGTTTTCCGAACTGCCGCGCGAAGAATTCTTCAAGGGAATTATTGTTCGAAAAAGCCCAACTTGCCGAAAGAGCTCTAACTTCATGCGGGCGTATCCGCAGAAAAGAAAGATCTCGACTAGGTAAATCTTTGTACGCTAATTTAATTGTAATGGATATCCAGCGAGAAAAGAAGCTGCTGATATATCTTACGACCTATAAAGGGGGAGAAATAACCTCTTTCTCCGACCCCTATTCCCCTCAACTCTCTTAAGATAATATTTAAGAGCTCTGACAGGACAAGGGATCTGTCGGAATCCAAAGGACCACAGCTCGCAGATTGACTAGGAACTGAATCGGATCAGGAAGGCCCGACGGTAACTGGTTCTTAGCCAGAAACCCTGGTTGACACAGTAGTGTAAAGGGGCCATCATATTCATTGAATCTGACATTCCCGGTTTCTACAGACAGAGCGTGTAATTTCCTCCTTCGAAGAGCTGTAGTGAAAGCTAATAAAAAAAAAACGGTTTTATCAGCAAAGACGTCGATTCAAAAGGTTCGTATGGAGCTCTTGTAAGCGACCAGAGGACGCAATACAAATCTTATTTTTTGGATTTTAACTCCTACAAAAGGTTTCTAATTCTAACCATCAGGCTGTGAAACCTAATGAAATTCGTTTACTGACAGTAAATAACTCACTTCCCTGATTGTGTTCGTCAAGCAAGACGAATTTATAAGTCTCAGTTACTAACTTAAGAAGCTGTAGTTTTCGACGAACGTTCAGAGAGATTGACCTACCTTTAATAACATCAATCGGTAAGAACTGTCTATTTCTAAGGAAGATATAACGGTTATGTCGATAGACAGGCCAGCAGGACGTGTAAGCACGGTCTCTGAGCCAGTGAAGTGTTTCTATTATCATTTACACCTTTCAGCCAGGGACAAAATGACACCGGAAGTTGTTTCATTATTATTCCAAGGGAGAAACTATTATTTTTCCTTTGCGAATTCTGATCTAGTCTGGAGTTCCTTCCCCTTATTACTATCATAGGAAGTCGGGAACCAGACTAATTCTGATCGTCCACTGCCGAATCAATCGGAACTTTTCGGGTAATTCCGTAAGCATTCATCACCGACGTATTCCGATTGCTGCCGAATGAGTAGTATTGAAAGCTAGCAAAACTAAATTCATCTGAAGTTGTCTACTCTATTAATCACATGCCGTAGGCTGTAACTCACTGCCCCGATATCTGTAAACAATTCGGGTGTGGTGAGAAGCATGTATTCTCTTGCGGGAATTAGATTCGACTTGCCTGTTTGGGAAATAATTCCGAACGCAGGTAATCGAACTGTAACTCCTCGATGACAAAACAATCGGTACGTGGTAAAAGGCGTCTGTTAGGTTTAACAACTCGCCCAGACAGCCGTTCCGGATTGTGATCTTGGTGAAACGGACGTTCCATTCTGGTAATCGACCGTACTAGACGCGAACTGAGTCGATAAGTCTACTACCGGTTTTCACTGTCTGTCTTTCTTAGGAATAGGAAGAAAAACAGTTTTATCAACCCCGAATGAAAGGTTGATACCCACTCTATATCATTCTTTGTTAGAAGATTTAATAGAGAGGAGTGCTTCCCTATAGCTGCGGATTAGGGACAGTGCTCCACTTGGTTGTATGCCAACTTAGCTAGTTCCCGTAATGCTAGGCTCGAACTTAGCCTGTCTCTTTGCGTCTTCACAGGTTGGGGTTCCAAGAATGCCCTTGCAGAAGTCGCTGTACGTTTCTGTCCCTGTGTAAACGATGTCGCCGCATACGCCGAAATGTGGCTTATGGACGCAAAGAATGCAGTAACCTTCCGCCAATGATAATTTATTTAGAGTCTAGATCTAAATTGTTGCATCATTATACGGGGCACTGACTCGATATGTCTCTTATTCGTCAGACAAGACTGGGTCGTGGGTTTTCCCCGACGACAAGAGGATTGACTATAGCCGGTTTTGAACCGGAAGGTCAGTGTCCGATTCAACATGGGAACTTATGAAGGAGTCATGACCGAGGAATAATCCCTTTTCCGAAGTGCCCTGAATTAGAGTCATGACCGAAGAATTGATCCCTTGACATAGATCCCTTTTCCGAAGAAGAATGAGATCGCATGGAATCAACCGTCGGAGCCGAGCTCACGTATGAGATGGTCTTGACCTTCCTGTCTCAGAGTTCACAGAGTGAATATCCTCTGTTCCTTGTCATTTACCACAACACGAAAGTACTTCCTCGACGAGGGAGAGATTGGATTGTGGTAATAGGCGTCTGTGGGGTCTAGATAGACCGCCCAGTCGCCTTCCCGAATAGCTATTCGGATGGAGCGGGTCGATTCCATTTTGAATTTCTCGACCGATATCAATAGATTTAACGCTGACAAATCTATTACCGGCCTCCACCGTCCGTCTTTCTTCGGAACGAGGAAAAGACGGCTGTAGAAACCCCGAGAATTGGGGTTGAGAACCCTCTCTATGGCGTTCTTTTTCAGAAGTGATGATATCACTTCTGACATGGCCGGAGGCCTTGACGACATGTCGATAGGCACGCTTGTCAGTGGAGGAGGAGAAAGGAAGGGAATTAGATAACCTTCCTGTATCACAGATAAGATCCAATGATCCTCTGTGATACTTCCCATTCCTCTATAAACAATGACAGGCGGCCCCCGACTGCAATCTCCGGCCTTGGGATGACCATAGAGAGGCTCTCCCCCTTTGTGGGACGGCTTAGCCCTCCTTTTATCAGAATGCGCTAACGTATTCTGTTCCAGGGGTTGCCTTTCCAAGGACTGTCTATTAAATAGATGTCCCTCCGAATGCCTCGATATCCCAAAAAACGTTGGGTTTTGATGCTCTCGGTAGGCTTGGAAATCCCGTCTATTTCCGACCGGTTCCATTGAATGGACCGGTGGAAGGTATTGGGGAAAAGTGTTATCTTAGAGATGTACACAGTTCCCTTTGGGGATTGAAAGGATCTCTCTGCACGAGAATTCCCATACCCGGAGCCAGACGGGTGAATAATAGAGGTCGGTCCGTAACCTATACTCTGATTATTCGTGCACCCACTCTGTTGTTGACCTGCTATGGAATGATAATTTGTATCAATCCGGTCACTCAGTACAGAGCTCGTGCCTGGACGCGCCATGTTTGCATAAGCAATTGGCTGGCTAGTTGCGTCATTAACAAATGACTGACTGCCTGGTCGTGAGATGTTTTCATAACCGACAGGTAGCCTAGCCCCGTCATTACCAAATGACTGACTATCTCCCTGCCGCGTCATGTTCACCTGCGTGACCGGTTGGTTGGTCGTATCATAGTTAAAATATTGATCCAAACCTTGTCTCGACATGGCTACATGCGTGACTGATTGGCTAGCCACGTCATCGTGAAATGAGTGACTGCCTGGTCGCATCATATTTAAATGAGTGACCGTTTGCCTGGCCGCGTCGTAGCTATTCGACTGCAGCCCTGTCATATCACCGCTAAGTGAATGACTACCTTGTCTAGTCATGGCAAATTGACTGACTGGCCCGGTCGTGTCATGGCTAAATGACTGACCGGTGACAGGTCACGTCATCGCTAGATGACGCCCCGGTTGCCCGGGGACCTGTCGCGCCACGGCATATGGCATATGGGTCTTGCTTTCCAGCACCAGCAAAACCCGGTTGACTAGGGATAGGCAGTTGTGAGGCTGCTCTACCGAAAGTCTCCGGAAAACTTTGTCCGCAGACATCGTAATCCAGCACTCTTTAGGGGAACGGAAGGATTTCTCCGATCGGTAATTCCCGTACTCGGAGCTATACGGCTGAATATTAGAGTTCGGTGCTAACCTACTCTGAATATTCATAACACCACTCTGTTGTTGACCTGAGATAGAATGATAATAGTATCAATTCGGTCGCGCCATGTTAACATAAGCGACTGGCTGGCTAGTCGTGTCATTGCCAAATGATAGACTGCCTGGTCGTGCGATGTTTACATAACCGACAGGCAAGCTAGCCATGTCATTACCAAATGACTGACTACTGCTTGGTCGTGTCATGTTCACATGCGTGACCGATTGGCTGGTCGCGCCATGTTTACATAAGCGACTGGCTGGCTAGCCGCGTCATTGCCAAATGACGGACTGCCTGGTCGTGCGATGTTTTCATAACCGACAGGTAGACTAGCCGCGTCATTACCAAATGATTGACTATCTCCTTGCCGCGTCATGTTCACCTGCGTGACCGGTAGGCTGGTTGCATCATAGCTAACTGATTGACCCCCGCCTTGTCGCGACATGGCTACATGCGTGACTGATTGGCTAGCCGCGTCATCGTGAAATGAGTGACTGCCTGGTCGCGTCATATTTAAATGAGTGACCGTCTGCCTGGCCGCGTCGTAGCTATTCGACTGCTGACCTGTCATTTCACCGCTAAGTGAATGACTACCTTGTCGAGTCATGGCAAATTGACTGACTGGCCCGGTCGTGTCATGGCTAAATGACTGACCGGTGACAGGTCGCGTCATCGCTAGATGACGCCCCGGTTGCCCGGGGACCTGTCGCGCCACGGCATATGGGTTTTGCTTTCCAGCACCAGCAAAACCTGGTTGACTAGGGATAGGCAGTTGTGAGGCTGTTCTACCATAAGTCTCCGGAAAACTTTGTCCGCAGACATTGTAATCCGGCACTCTGCAGCCGTCCGAAGACTGCTGTAGCTCCAGAGTGTGGTGTTGGTTGAGCCCCAACACCGGGCGACAGATAATGTGGTTCAAGTGTAGATGACTCCAGCGACCCTACCGGCCTTCCTATCTCTTTGAGCACTCTCTACCTTGTTTCTATACGGTATCAGGCCCGAAGGCTTTAGTTTCCCGACAGAACAACGCGCATCCAAAGCTACCTTAACACGCTCCTCTTCGTCTCTAGCTAGACTAGGAGGTGCGTTTGTGTTAAGTGGAAAAGGTACAGCCTTAACATTTGAACCACTCAACACGGTCGCGGAGTCCGATTGGGAGAACCCCTCGAACTCCACTTCACTCGAAGATATCAGAGACGCCTTTTTAGGGGCACTCTTACCCTTCCTGCTTTTGCTAGTCTTACCCTTCCCAGCCCGTTTCCAAATAGAAACAGTCCAAGAAGAGCAGTACTCGCACGGTGAAAGCTGTGTGCCCTTTGAGCAAACCACACAGTTCGGATGCGTGTCCCATGCGTCCACAGCATGACCACACGAGCCACGCCTCCGTTCACCTTTAAGTGACATATTTATGATACAAATATATACGAAAAGAACACAACAATAAAACCAAAAATAAAATTTTAAATTTTTTTTCTACTTTTTATTTTTCTACCCGAGTGACAACCCGGAACGTATATAATCTATAAACAAAATTTATAAATTTTTGTCTATGTTATAATTACATGTAAGTACAACAAACATCATAAGTATAATCTATAACGGGATTGGAAACTCATCGTTTAACTTTAAGTCTTGAACTCAATTACGTTCCGCACCCGAAGACATTAACTGAAAATAATGGGTGGGGTAACCACCTCTTGCTTTTCAGCTAGCTGTCGCCTACAAAAACAAGCAGCCCGGCCGGGTAGCTCAATTGGTAGCGTATCTGACTCGTGATCTGGAGGTCACGGGTTCGATACCCGGTTGCGGCGACATTCTTTCGGGCGATTTTTCCATCGCCTCTCACCTCTGATCTATGTGAGAAAGTAGTCAGTGGCTTCGAAAGAATGTTGTGTAAGTACTGGTGTAGGCAAGCCAGGAAAACATGGGTAGGTGCACTGACCGCCGTGATATGACCAAAGCTGTTGAAAGCGGCGTTAAACTCCAAACAAACAAACAAAACAAAAACAAGCAATTACAACAATAATTTAACTTTAAATGCAGTTGAATATCTGTTAATGCAGTTTCCTAACTGAATGAACAACTAAATAAGGCAATAAGCCTTAAAAAGCCAAGAAAAGAATAATTAGAAAATAATGTGTAAATTCTTAGCTGTCTAGCTGGTGGATCCAGAAATTAAAAGTGGCAAGATATCACGTGCTTTCCCGCTCTTACGGGCAACCGTGTATATCACATATACGTGAGGAATACGCAAGGCGAGTTCTTTTTCTGGATGAATTAAGGGTGTAGAGATTATATATCAGGTATTAAATGACTGGTAATGTATTTTTGACATAAAAATATATCAGATGACATAGGTAATTATCAACATCAAGGTAGAAATACGGAAAATATGAATATTGAAAACAGTTAAAAACATTGTGGCAGAGGGAGAAATGACTTATAATGAGTTGTGGAGATAACTTTATCAACAAGGTATATAATCTCTGTGACAAAGAAAACTGTATAACATGTATAACATGTACATCAGGGATTGTATTAACCCTATCCCTCATTAAGACATGTGGTGCTTCTGCATCAGATGACTTTTGAAACATTATGAGAAAAGGAGACTTGTTCAAACAAGCAAGTTTTCATTTTTTCCCAAAATCTTCTTCCTTCTGAATAAAAATTATTTCAATTTATTCAGATGCTACAGATGCTTCTGGTATTTAAAAAGTGACGTTTTATAGAACATCTATTTAGTCTACCTCAGAGCCAATGTTACTCATTGTTAGGAGTTCCTCTGATACAGTTGACGCATATTTCGTGAAAGAAATCCCCGTCCTAATTCAAACAGTTACTTTCTTGAACTGTTCTACAAATTTTAAAGAGCAATTAAAAACTACTGCTTTGTTCAAATAATTTCCAGAAAGGACGAGTCTTAATTCAAAAACATTTCAAGAACAGGTTCTTTTTTTTAAATGTACCAGAAACATTTTTAGAATTTAAAAAAAAAACAGATCCAAAACTCTAGGAAGACATCTGGAGTTACCCACCTCTACCATTGATCATCGGGTCAGGTATACAATTATATTTTCACCCCTGTTTGAACATGCTGTAGCAAGCAAAGGACTATATAGAGAGAATTTTTTTGGTGGGCCAAACCGGTTTTACCTTTCAAAATCTGAAAGAATGTTGCTTCATTATTCATGTATTGATTCCAAACATCAAGTTATATTGGTCCACTGTAGAGTTAACAAAATTGAATTCTTAACATACAAATTTACTATAATATGTGGTAGCAATACATTAAGGTTAGGTGACCAATCTAGTTAATGTTGTTGCTTCAAGCAAGAAATATTTATTTACTATAGTATGAAGGGTACCAGACTTTGAAAGACAGTCCGTGATCGAAAAATTATGAGTGATTTCCTATGACTGTATTTCTTCTCAAATTGTTATCTAAACAGTAAGTATGTTTCATGTAAACCAGGTGACTGCTGGGACTAATTTAATTGACTGTATTTCTTCTCAAATTTGTATCTTAACCCTTTCCCTCATACGACAATTCTGAAGCAGACGACTTTGAACATATTTTGTCAAAAAAAAGAAAATTTCTATAATAGAATGGATAACCTATGACTAAAAGTGGAAAAACATTGTGGCAAAAGGAGAAATTGCTCGTTTTGAGCAATTTCTTCTTTTGTCACTATGTTTTTAAAAAGCCATCTGCTGCAGAGGCATCAGAAAGGGTCTATATGAGGGAATGGGTTAACAGTAAGCATGTTTCATGTTAACCCTGTGACTGCTGGGGCTAATGAAGTCTGTGCCACCAATATTCTAGAGTCAGACTAGCTGGTGCATCGCACAGTCTGACCAGGCTCTATACTGTTGGCTACTCAACCGAACAGGCTTGATATTCCTAAAATAGGCAATGGATTCTTTCAAATGGAAATTTAGAGCAGTATAAATTTTTATAAACAAGAGCGCTGCAATGTGACTTGGTATAGACATGCACACATTGTTTCTAAAAATGAAGTTTTTTAAAGTAAAACATATTTTTATTAGAAAATACTTACCAGTCATTTAATACCTGATATATAATCTCCATACCCTTAATTCATCCAGAAAAAAGAACGCACTTAGCATATTCCTCACGCCCTGCGTGATATACACGGTTGGCGGCAAACACCGCTGCACGTGGCCAACTTTTCACTTTTAGTTTACAGTAAGTGTTGGTTGACGACGCGGGGATGGGAGGTGGGAATCTGAAATGACTGGTAAGTATTTTCTAATAAAAATATGTTTTACTTTAAAAAACTTCATTTTTATGTCAAAAATACATTACCAGTCATTTAATACCTGATGACTTTTCAGCATAGGTCGGGAGGATCGGCCAACACTTCCAGTCCTTACAGGTAATGTAGTACCTTGCATTTTTATTTATTTAATTACGAAGTACTATTGAACACAACCGCCTGTAAAAGTAGGAGCAGGATTGAACAGAGTTTCAATCTTATGTACTTTTATTGTTGTGTTTAACAAAATTAGCATATAACTCGCTGAGAAGCCACTAGTGGTCCCAGAGAGAACAGGTTTTCCGTTTGTGCAGACATGGAGCGCAGATAAAAGGTTGAAAACGTCGACTGCGACTTCCATACCGCGGCACGAAGAATATCTTCCAAAGGTACATTGTTGGAAAAAGCCCAACTAGCCGAGAGAGCTCTAATCTCATGCGGACGTATCCGTAGAAACGAGAGATCTCGAACTGATAGATCTTTGTAAGCTAATTTAATTGTACAGGCTATCCAGCGGGAAATAGACGCCGCTGAGATATCCTTACAACCTATAAGAGGGAGAAACAACCTCTTCCTACGGCCCCTTTTTCCCTCAACTCTCTTAAGATAAAACTTAAGAGCTCTGACGGGACAAAGAAGTCTGTCGGAATCCGACGGACCACAGTTTCCAGAAAGACTGGGAACCGTGATTGGTTTCGGAAGAACCGACGGTAACTGGTTCTTTGCTAGAAAACCAGGTTGACACAGTAGAGTTAATGAGTCATCAGATTCATTGAACCTGATAAACCCCGTTTCTACAGAAAGAGCGTGTAGTTCACTTCTACGACGAGCGGTTGCAAAGGCAAGAAGAAAAACAGTTTTGTATGTTAAGAACTTCAACGACGCAGAAGATAGAGGTTCGCAAGGCGCCTTTGTAAGAGACCAAAGAACGCACGATAAATCCCATTTTGGAGTTAAACTCCTAAAAATAGGTTTATCTAGCTCGAATGATCGCATAAGTTCCGAGAGAAATGGATTAGAACCAATTCGCTCTCCCCCTTTGAACTTAAGCGTATTCGATAGCATAGAATGATAACCCTTAATTGTGCTAACTGCTAGATCTTTTTCCTCAAAAAGAAAAAGTAGGAAGTCGGCAATCCTGGTTATAGAGGGACACTCAGGATTGATCGACCTAGCACGACACCAATCTGAGAAGACCGTCCACTTGGAATCATAGACGATTCTAGTAGACCTCCTTCTAGACTGTGCGATGCGAGAGGCAACTTTTCGAGAAAAGTTTCTCTCTCGGATCGAACGCTTGATAATGTCCAAGCGTGAAGGTGTAGCATTGCCGGGTTTGGGTGAAGACGCCGACCCGGTTGCTGAAACAGAACGTCGTCTTGTAGAGGAAGACGTATTGGTTGTGCCGAGAGGCAGGCCAGGAGATCGTTGAACCACGACCTCTGGGGCCAAAATGGCGCTATCAACAGGATTCTGCACTGTTGAGAACGAAGAACCTTTTGTAGTACGATCGGGACCAGATCGGGGGAACGCATACCCGAATAGACGGTTCCAATCGAGAGTCAGTGCGTCCACTGCCCAAGCTGCCGGATCGTACATCGGTGACACATAGAGTGGCAGCCGATGATTGACTCTGGTGGCGAAAAGATCCACCAGGGGTGTCCCGATCCGCATGAATACAGAGTTTACTACACTCTGATTCAGTGTCCATTCCGCCGGAAGAATTTTGTTTTGGCGGGACAGACTGTCTGCTAAGACATTTAGATGGCCGGGGACGTGTTTTACTACTATTACTAACGACGTCTCCTGGCACCAAAGGAGTAACTTCCATGTCTCCAGAAAGAGTAAATGGGAGTGCGTTCCTCCTTGCCTGCGAATGTAGGACACAACAGTAGTGTTGTCCGTCGACAACAAAACAGTTGTGTTCGCAACGGAGGCAGAGAACTGTTTGAGAGCTAGCAGGACTGCTCTCAATTCTAAGTTGTTTATGTGAAAACAACGTTCCTCCGCTGTCCACATGCTCCCCTCCCCACAGCATTGGCATTTGTAAAGAGGTACAGATCCGGAGGTGATGTGACCAAGGGCACCCCTTGTAGATAGATTGCCGGATTTAGCCACCAGCGAAGGTGTGACTTGAAGAAATCCGTCAGAGCTACCTCCTGTTCCAGTGAGTCCACAGATGGACGCCACTGGGACAGAAAAAGATACTGAAGGGGCCTCATGTGGAGCCTGCCTAGACTGACTAGGTCGGCTGCTGCACTCAGTGATCCCAGAAGTGACAGCATGGATCGGGCTGTTACCGACACCTGATCCCGATTGAGTCTGATCTTCTGGCAAAGAGAATCGACTCTGTCCGGAGGGACCCGAATCACCGCTAGGTCGGTTAGAAACGTCATCCCCACGAACGTAAACCTCTTTGACGGAACTAAGTCCGACTTCTGCGTATTGGGAATAAGGCCCATCGCAGAATGGTCCGCCAAGCTAGAGACAGATCGTGAATTAGAATTACACGTTCTGTTCTGTGGAGTAGCCAGTCGTCGAAGTATTGAAGGAGCTGGGGACCGTTCATACGTAGAAACGCTCCCACAGCATTTATAACCTTCGTGAACACTCGCGGAGCGGACTTGAGGCCGAAGGGAAGTGCCCTGAATTGGAACACTTCCCCATTTACCACAAACCGAAGGTATTTCCTCGACGAGGAAGCGATCGGAATGTGATAATATGCGTCTGTCAGGTCTAATGAGACCGCCCAGTCGTCTTTCCGAATAGCCATTCTGATGGAGCGGGCCGACTCCATCTTGAATTTCTCGACCGGTATTAATAGATTCAGGGCTGATAAATCTATCACCGGTCTCCACCGACCGTCCTTCTTCGGAACGAGAAAGAGACGGCTGTAGAAACCCCGAGTATTGGGGTTGAGAACCCTCTCTATGGCCTTCTTTTTCAGAAGTGACGAAATCACTTCTGACATGGCACGATGGCGTGATGACAGTTCGATAGGAACGCTTGTCATGGGAGGAGGGGAAACGAAGGGAATCAGATACCCTTCTTGTATCACAGATAAGATCCAACGATCCTCTGTGATACTCTCCCATTCCTCCACGAAAAATGACAGTCGTCCTCCTACTGCTATCTCCGGCCTCGGGATGATCATAGAGAGGTGCGAATCCCTAGGGCTGCGGTCTAGGGGCCGTACCATACCTCGAAGTTTGTTTCAGCTTAGTTCCCGTGTAACGGGGCTTTGGCTTAACAAACTTCTGGCCCGTGGAAGGAGGTTGTTTAGGCGGCAACGCCTTAACTTCCTGTTTGGCACTTTAACAGGAAAGTACTCCTTAGATGCTACATACACTTTCGGAGATACCCATTCCTTAGAAATAGCCAGTGGGACTGACCAGGCTGGTTCAGCAGTAACCAACGATCTGGTGGACTGCAATTGGTCCAACAACCTGCCCAGGTTGTTCGCCTGTGGAAGTAACTGTTTTGGAGTGGTCGTCTCCGCATTCAGTTCTTCCAAACTCGAAAGGTTTTTACGACGAGGGGGAGCGTCAACCTTAGGGCAAAAAGTGCTAGGAACTACCCTAAACACTTCTTCAATGGCCTGCTGTAGTGACCAATGTTCTACAGCTGGCTCGTCAATCGTAGTGTGCTGACTTTCCAATTCTTCGTCAGACGAAGACATGATCGCTTGTCGGACCCTACGACGTGATAAATTGTCTCTAACCGGTCTTTCAATCAGTTGATCAACTTCCGAATCAGACATAGATTCTTCCGATTCTATGTTCTGATGTCGATCCTGTGAAATGGCCCTTCTCTCCGCAGCAGAGAGAGGTCGCCCAGGGTCGATTGTCGGGGCCGAACTAACTGTATGGGACGGTCTCGACCTACCCTTTATGGGATAAACAGAACTATCCCGAACGGGGGTTCGCCTTTCCAAAGACTGTCTCTTCGAGAGATGTCTTTCCGGGAGTCGCAAATTCTCATGAGCTGGAATTTTATGATCCCGGTAGGCTTGGTTTGCCTGCCTATCATACAGCCGTTCCACCTTGTGTAACGGAGCTTGGTATAGGGGCGGAGAGTTCTCTCTAGAATAATACACTGTCTCCCTAGGAGAACGGTAGTATTTCTCCGTCTGATATTCCCTATAACCACTATTAGGCGGTTGGATATATGAACCTGGTACATACTGCCCAGTGTTTTGTAAATCCATGTAGTCCGGTTGTGCGGAGAACGAATGATACCTCGTATCTATCCGGTCTAGAAACACAGGGCCCAGCTGCCCGGTACCTGGTTGCCCGGTACCTGGTTGCCCGGTACCCGGTTGACTGGTGCCCGGACACGTCATAGACGGGTGACTAACCACTTGATTGGACCATTCTTTATTAAAAGACTGGCCAATTCCATTGTCAACTGATTTCCCGGTGTTCGGAATCATGTTTAACTGCCTGACCGGTTGCCCGGTCGCGTCATAGTTAAATGACTGAGCGGTTCCCGGTCGCGTCATGTCTGCATGACTGCCCGGTTTCCCGGTGACCGGTCGCGCCACGGCATAATGAGTGACCGGTTGCCCGGTGTCATAAGGGTTTTGCTCGGAAGCAATTCCCGGTTGACTAGTGATAGGCAGTATCTCAACTCCTCCATCACCGGTCTCCAAATTCTGTCCGGAGACGAAATTTGGCACTCTGCCGGATTCCGAAGAATGTTTTCCCGCAGAGTGTGGTGCTAGTATAGGCCAATCAATAAGGTTTCCCTTATAATGCCCTATGGCGTCCCCCGAAGGATCAGCCCTAACACCTAGCGTCGGAAATTGCCGTTCGGAAAAACTGACACCCGACGCTAACATCCGTTCCCCCGTGTCCCGTGAAGAACCAGCCGAAGCTGAGGGGGGGACGGTTGTAAAGAGTGATTTAATAGATCTTACCTTCTGATCACTCCCCTTGGTTGCAGAGTCCGATTGTGAAAAGCCATCGAACTCCGCTTCACTAGTCGAGCTAAGAGAAACCTTAACTGGGATTTTCTTAGTCTTACGGCTTTTGTGAGTCCTCCTCGCCCCAGCCTTCTTCCAAATGGCTTCAGACCAAGACGAGCAGTACTCACAGGGTGAGTCCTTAATGCACATAGTGCACGAAATGCAGGACGGATGCGTGTCCCATAGAGCCACTAAGTGACCACACGAGCCACGCCTCTGCTCACCCTTATGTGACATAATAATGCAATACACAATATGAAATTCAACAAAAAAACAAAATATTTTTCTATTTTTTATTTTTTACTACTCGTCGATCACGGAACGTATTTCAATGAAATTTATTTTTTCAAAATATTTTTCACAATTGCCATAAACATACGAAGTAAAACAAAGAGATAATACAATATTATCGCTAACAACAAGGTCGGTAGATAACTAACCGTTTAGAATGCACGGCCATTAATAACCCCGACACATAACTGAAATAGTGGGTGGGGTAACCACCCGTGACTCTCAGCAAGTTGTAAAATACAAAAGACAACTTAAACACAAACAATAATTAAACACAATTAAAGTTAATAAGAAGTTAATGTAATACAATTAACTGAATGAAAACGACTGTTAAAGCGAAAGCGAAAGCTTTAACAAACAAAGAAAATTCAATTTAGAAATGAAAATAAATTCTTAGCCTGTAGGTCATTGTGTCCAGAAACTAAAAGTGAAAAGTTGGCCACGTGCAGCGGTGTTTGCCGCCAACCGTGTATATCACGCAGGGCGTGAGGAATACGCTAAGCGCGTTCATTTTTCTGGATGAATTAAGGGTATGGAGATTATATATCAGGTATTAAATGACTGGTAATGTATTTTTGACATTTCTGACGCCTCTGCAGCAGACGGCTTTTTAAAAACATAGTGACAAAAGAAGAAATTGCACAAAATGTGCAATTTCTTCTTTTGCCACAATGTTTTCCACTTGTTGTCATAGGTTATCCATTCAATTATGGAGATTTTCTATGTTTTGACAAAATACGTTCAAAGTTGTCTGCTGCAGAATTGTCGTATGAGGGAAAGGGTTAAATGTTTGAGACAACGCAGAGGATTCAGACGCTGACGGCAATGGTATCACAATAGCTCGACTCTTTTTCTTAAACAAGAGGGCCATGATGGCCCTGGAATCGCTTACCTGATTTTTTTTTTGTTACTTTAACTATATAAGCCCCATGGCGGCCATAGTTTCTGACCAATCAACTTGGCTTGAAGGAATTGGCTGATAGAGGGTCAGTCACCCTTGGAACATTTCTATAATTTTTTTTGATAATCGGCCTGACACTTTTGGAGGAGAAGATTTTTTAAGTTTTCACTATAGCCATATAATGCAAAATAGCCCTGCCCACTGGCGGCCATGTTTTTTTACAATTCAACACGGCTTGAAGGAATCTGAAAGTGGGTCATCCAAGGAACATTTCTACAAAATTATTTGAAAATCGGCCTGACACTTTCGGAGAAGAAGATTTTTTAAGTTTTCACTATAGCCATATAAGGCAAAATAGCCCTGCCCCCCTGGTGGCCATGTTTTTTTACCAATCAACCTGGCTTGAAGGAATCTGAAAGTGGGTCACTTAAGGAACATTTCTACAAAATTATTTGAAAATTGGCCTGACACTTTCGGAGAAGAAGATTTTTTAAGTTTTCACTATAGCCATATAAGGCAAAATAGCCCTGCCCCCCCCCCCCACCCCCCTCCGGCGGCCATGTTTTTCAACCATTCAACATGGCTTGAAGGAATCTGATAGAGGCTCATCCACGGAACATTTCTACAAAATTATTTGAAAATCGACTTGACACTTTCGGAGGAGAAGATTTTTTAAGTTTTCACTATAGCCATATATATATTAAAGGCAAAATAGCCCCGCCCCCTGGCGGCCATGTTTTTTGACCAATCAACATGGCTTGAAGGAATCTGATAGAGGGTCATCCAAGGAGCATTTCTGCAAAATTATTTGAAAATCGGCCAAACACTTTCGGAGAAGAAGATTTTTTAAGTTTTCACTATAGCCATATAAGGCAAAATAGCCCCGCCCCCCTGGCGGCCATGTTTTTTGACCAATCAACATGGCTTGAAGGAATCTTATAGAGGGTCATCCAAGGAACATTTCTACAAAATTATTTGAAAATCTGCCAACCAGTTTGGGAGAAGAAGAATTTTGAAGTTTTTTTCATTTCGTTGCCATGGAAACCAGAATTCTGCATGGATCCCAAAAATTTGAAGGAAATCTGGTGAGGTCATTGAGAGGATGCTTTCTGTGAAGTTTCATCCCAATTGACCCACTGGTTACTGAGGAGAAGAAGTTGACGGACGACGGACGACGCATAACGCACGACGCACGATGGACGACGGACGCCGGACAAAAGGCCATCACAATAACTCACCTTGAGCAAAGCTCAGGTGAGCTAAAAACAAGACGAGCTAAAAAGCTTACAACTAGTATGCCATTAGGGAATGAAAATCTCTTCTTGGTATAGAAGTTTCCTACAAATTTTCATTTTATTCAACCAAGCTGAAAAATAGCCTGGACATGGATGTTGGAATATAACAATGTATAAACAAGAGAGCCATGATGGCCCTGGATTGCTCACCTGAGTCATGAAATGTCATTTGTCATGCCAACCACAATAACTCATTTTTCAGTCAGGTAAGCCAATACAAGAGACCCAAGAGGACCAAGAGCGAAAAACCCACACCCTATGTTGCCCGTCTTTTGTCAAGTTAATACAAGAGTTGTCGGAGGACAATATAGCTCGCCTATCAGGGATATCGTCTATCAGGGCCTACTTCAGAACAGTTATAGCATGGGTATAAAGTCCAAAATCCAAAAGTGGAATAATTTAAATTGAATTTACAAAAGAAAGACAAGAATTACGCGTAATTAAATGTCTCACTGTGTCCCCTGCTTTGACTATCAAGGCAAGTGTAAAAGACAAAAAGTAAACAAAACTCTAACATTGAGCTAAACACAATTATTTTTAAACAAGAAATAATAAAAAAAAAAAAAAAAAATACAAGAAATTTAAAAAAAAAAATTGAGCTGAACACAAAGTTCCCCAAAATTCAAGAAAAAAAAAAAAAAAAAAAAAAATTAATCCAACAAAATATGAAGAAGCTATGCCCAATTTTCAAAATCCAGCAAAAAAAAAATGTTTTACCCCAAAAAATATGAAAGACCTAGAACCAGTACTTATTGAGAAAAAAAAAAAATCGAAACTTTAACGTTGAGCTAAACGCAAAATTGAAAAATACAAGAAAAGAAAAAGAAAAAAATCCAAATGTTTGAAAAAAATCCATTCCAGAGTTATGGGACTTGACATACAAGGTCCCCTAATGACCCTGAATAAGTGTGTGAAGTTTGAAAGCAACAGCATACACAGTGTCTGAGAAAAGGCCTTGCACGCAAAAGTTTGACCAAATTTCTAAGTCCAAAAAGGGGCACAATTCAGTCAAAATCCATTCCAGAGTTATGGGACTTGACATACAAGGTCCCCTAATGATCCTGAATAAGTGTGTGAAGTTTCAAAGCAACAGCATACACAGTGTCTGAGAAAAAGGCCTTGCACGCAAAGGTTTGACCAAATTTCTAAGTCGAAAAAGGGGCACAATTCAGTCAAAATCAATTCCAGAGTTATGGGACTTGACATACAAGGTCCCATAATGACCCTGAATAAGTGTGTGAAGTTTGAAAGCAACAGCATACACAGTGTCTGAGAAAAGGCCTTGCATGCAAAGGTTTGACCAAATTTCTAAGTCCAAAAAGGAGCACAATTCAGTCAAAATCCATTCCAGAGTTATGGGACTTGACATACAAGGTCCCCTAATGATCCTGAATAAGTGTGTGAAGTTTCAAAGCAACAGCATACACAGTGTCTGAGAAAAGGCCTTGCACGCAAACGTTTGACCAAATTTCTAAGTCCAAAAAGGGGCACAATTCAGTCAAAATCAATTCCAGAGTTATGGGACTTGACATACAAGGTCCCCTAATGACCCTGAATAAGTGTGTGAAGTTTGAAAGCAACAGCATACACAGTGTCTGAGAAAAGGCCTTGCATGCAAAGGTTTGACCAAATTTCTAAGTCCAAAAAGGGGCACAATTCAGTCAAAATCCATTCCAGAGTTATGGGACTTGACATACAAGGTCCCCTAATGATCCTGAATAAGTGTGTGAAGTTTCAAAGCAACAGCATACACAGTGTCTGAGAAAAGGCCTTGCACGCAAAGGTTTGACCAAGCTGGCAACGCGGACGCCAACGCCGGGGTGATAACATAAGCTCCCCTATTTCTTCGAATAGGCGAGCTAATAACTAAGAAGGTCACCCAAGAAATGTTTATATGTACCAGTTAGTATTTAACAAGAATATTTCTAAGTTGTTCCCTATATACACTGTATCTCTATGTTGAACAGGTGACCCCCACATGGCAGGGCCAATTTTGACCCCAGGAGTATAATTTGAACAATCTTGGTAGGAGACCACTAGACTATTGTACCCACCATATATCTAAGCTTTAGGCCTTTTCATTTCAGACAAGAAAATGTTATAAGTTTGTCCCTATATATCTCTTTATAAAACAGGTGACCCCTGGAGTGGGGCCAGTTTTGACCCCAGAGGCATAATTTGAATTATCTTGGTAGAGGACAACTAGATAATGCTTCACACCAAATATCTAAGCTCTATAGGCCTGTCAGTTTCAGACAAGAAAATGTTCAAAGTTTCCCCCAAGGGGCATAATTTGAACAATCTTCGTACATAGAGGACTACTAGATTTTGCAACACACCAACTATCTAAGCTCTATGCCTTTCAGTTTCAGGCAAGAATATTTACAAAGTTTTTCCATATATATCTTATTGAAAAACAGGTGACCCCCGGGGCGGGGCCAATTTTGTTCCTAGGGGCATTATTTGAACAATCTTTGTAGAGGACCAGTAGACAATGCTTCACATTAAATATACAAGCTCTAGGAGTTTCAGACAAAAAGATTTTCAAAGTTTTCACTATATATCTCTATGTAAAACAAGTGACCCAAGAAGTGCAATATACAAGTTTCAGACAAGAATATTTTCAAAGTTCTTCCCTATATATCTCATTGAAAACCAGGTGACCCCCAGGGCGGGGCCAATTTTGACCCCAGGGGCATAATTTGAACAATCTTTGTAGAGGATTACTAAATTTTGCTACACACCAAATTATGAAATATCTAGGTTCTAGCCCTTTCATTTTCAGACTAGAATATTTTCAAAGATTTTCCCTATATATCTCTATGTAAAACAGGTGACCCCTTAGGTGGGGCCAAGTTTGACCCCTAGGGCATAATTTGAAAAATCTTTGTAGAGGACTTCTAGACATTGCTACAAAACCAAATAGCGAAGCTCTAGGCCTTTCCCTTTCAGACAAGAAGATTTAAAGACAAGAACATTTTTGAAGTTTTCACTATATGTACATATAAGAAAAACAAGCCCTGACAGCCATGTTTTTCAAAGAAACAATATAATTTCAACAATCTTGGAAGAGGGTCATCCAAGGATTATTTGTGCAAAATTAGTTTTAAATTGGGTCAAGAAGTTTTTCAAAGTTTTCACTATATATACATATAAAGAAAACAAACTAAGCCCCCTGGTGGCCATGTTTTTCAACATACCAGAAATATTTGAACAATCTTGGAAGAGGTTGCCCCAAGGAACATTTGTGCAAAATAATTTTCAAATCAGGCCAGTGCGTTTGGACAAGAAGATTTTTAAAGTTTTGTCAATTTTCCCCTTTTCTGATGCCGCAGCAACCAAAGTTCTACTTTGAATTAAATTCTTTGGACATCTTTAAAAGAGAACCACCAAAGGAACATTCCTGTGAAGTTATTTTGAAATCAATCCATTGGTTTAGTAGAAGAAGTCATTTGTAGGAAATTGATAACAGACTTACGTATAGGCAACGATGACAGATGCCGGACAGTGAGTAATCACAAAAGCTCACCTCGCACTTTGTGCTCAGGTGAGCTAAAAATCAAGGGGCAATAACTTTTTAAAAAAATGTTCAACAGGAATACCATTACTATATACATGTTTCCTTGTGCAAAATTAGCTTCCTACAAAAAATTTCATTGAATTGCACTTTTGCTGAGTCATCAGCTACAGATTTGTTGTTGTTGGTGGGAAATGATCCAGAGGGACAACAATCTAAGTGAAGATTTATAACAGTTATACTGGCAGTGGAAAATAGAAACAAATCCTGAGTAAGTCTGACCCTTGGATATTGTGTTTTATTATGGATCAATATGGCTTGAATGAATCTAGAAAAGAGTCACGCAAGGACTATATTTGAGCCCCATCTAGCAATTTGGAAAATTTAAGCATCTATGTCACAGTCTCACAACAGTATTCACTTGACTGTCTGTCTACATTTAATTTACTCCTAGATGCATCTTTTTGACTAAAAATAAACTGGATTTGTGACACATATTTTAGGCCAATACATGTATAACTTTAAATGATGTCAAAGCTGAGTGTCAGTCAAACTCCAAATCACTTGACATGGCTGATTTGTAATATTATTTCAAATATGGTTAGTAAATTCTGTGGTAGCTGTCCATGTCAAATATTTCAGAGAAATCATTATGTAACCGGACAAACTGAGATATTTTCTCATTTTGCAATAATGTTTTCAAATCATTTTAATAATCATAGTTTCATTTCTTGAGATTTCCCATAAAAAAAAATCCTACATCTTATGCAGATTTGTTACATAGTTAGAGCAGTCTTTTGACATTTCATATCTGGTTTCCGTTCCATGAAACCACTTAAGTATGTAGTTAGCTCAGCATGTTACAATTCTCCTGCACTACAGTCTAGCATATCACTACTTTTCTACTCTGTTAGGGTTGAACAATAGAACCAATTTTTTAACTTGACAGAAATAACAAGATTGCCTTGCCTTAGATTCCCATAATGCATAGGGAATTATATTGAACACACTAATTAATGTGCTCAACTTTATTTCTTTGAAGAGCTATGGCAACAATATCAGTTAAACAATTTTGAGTGAAAGCCAAACACTACACCTTACAATTCTGAATAAATTCAAAAACCTGAATACTAGAAATCATTAACATGTTTTAAGCTAAACCTTGACTACTAGAAATTATTAACATGTTTATAGCTATGTTAATACATGAGTATTATAAGTTTCTTGAAACTGCGGCCACCCTTTCCCACTTGCGGACGCATTCTAATGCTTTAGAAGCAGAAAACTTTTGAAATCATTGTTGCAACAAGAGTGCCAGTGCCGCCACAATATACGCCGCAACAAAATATAAAGATCAAGATTGGTCATTTTAATTATTGCTTTTAACATGTCTGTATACATAAGCTCAAAATGAAGTCTGTGAGACCAGTTAGCTTAGCTGGAAGAGACAGGGATCTGAGATCGTGGTTGCCTGGGTAGTAGGTTCGATCCCTGCAGGGGCAGCCGGGTGTTTCCTTGAGCAAAACAGTTTATCCACACTTGTTCAGAGTTGAAAGTCTTACTCTGCTTACCAGCCTAGCTGACTTTGGTATTAACTAAAGAAAATAGGATACATATAAACAGAGATAGAACCCTATAGAGGCTTCCAATATGAAAGTAGGTCAAATGGCAGTGTTGATATGTATCCTTTTTTCCTTCTGAGCATAACTCTTGCAAAAATCACTCTACCGGATAATCCCTGCTTTATGCACTTCTACCTGTTTGGAAACTTGAGTTGCGTTCTCAAGTGAATATGCTATAGAGACCACGTTTCGAAAGGCATAACTATTGCAAAAATAACTGAACCGGAAAATCCCTGCTTCATGCACATCTACCCATTATAGTAATGATATTGACCAAGTTTTGAAAAGATTCAGTCAGAAACGTAGGAAAAGTTGCGTTCACAAACTTCAATATCAATCAGCTACAGAGACTAAGTTACAAGGGACATAAATCTTGCAAAAATCAATGAACCGGAAAATTGCCGCTTCATGCACATCTACCCATTATAGTCATGATATTGACCAAGTTTTGAAAAGATTCGGTCAGAAACATAGGAAGAGTTGCGTTCACAAGGATGCAATATCAATCAGCTGCAGAGACTAAGTTTCAAGGGACAAAAATCTTGCAAAAATCAATGAACTGGAAAATCGCCACTTCATGCACATCTATACCCATTATAGTAATGACATTAACCAAGTTTTGAAAAGATTCGGTCAGAAACATAGGAGGAGTTGCGTTCACAAGGCTGCAATATCAATCAGCTACAGAGACTAAGTTACAAGGGACATAAATCTTGCAAATATCAATGAACCGGAAAATCGCCGCTTCATGCACATCTACACATTATAGTTATGACATTGACCAAGTTTTGAAAAGATACGGTCAGAAACGTAGGAGGAGTTGCGTTCACAAGAAATGGACGTACAGACGGACGAAGATGACGCCAATATACGACTGCCTGTTGTTGTTGATTTAACTCGTATTTCCTGGTCATGTATGAATCAGACTAAAACGTTGTTATCGGAACGTTTTCATTTGTGTCTCAACCAACTGTTTTTAATTGTGTTTTTAATTTTTTATCCAAAAAATATTCGTTTTTTTAACGAAGTTACCATTATACGATTTATAAAATGTTGAATGAAAGACGTGCATAGCTGCATTTCTTTCAATACCAACTCAGGGGAAATGTTTTTAAAACTTAAAACTACTCTTTACATCTTCTAATCCCATTGGTAAATAATTTAAAAATACAATAATTTGAATTTATCAAATTCATTCCAATGACATTAATAAGTCATTATCATATAATTCTAGCCTTGTATAAGAGTCTAGCTTAGCAAATAGATGCATGGTCCTATCAGTGTCTCTTCTTTCTAACGACAAATAAAAGAGTCACAGTTTTGAAAATGACTTGGACCGATGCTCCGGTAAAACAAGCTTAATGTAATTATATCATGTTCGGAAGAAGTTTTGTCTGTGCTTCAAATGGAAGTTTCTTAAAACATTTTATGACTTTTATAACAATTCAGTGCCATATTAGCATGCATGGCTGCACTTTTTCATCTGGATCTACACTGGTCGCAACATTCAACCATTTGAGTTTACAGAGCGTCAATCAATTAATAAAACCCTTACCTTTGACGAGGGTTATCAAACCAGGAATTGGAATTCAAACTCTGGTTCGGTTATTCCTATTTCTTTATGATTCATAAAAGCCATTGTGACTGACGTAACTTACCTGTCTTCGCCAAGGGATTATTAGTCTATGCGTAAAGGTAGCCAGTTGTCCCGGGGAAATAATGTGAGGAGAACTGGTGCGGGAAAGTCAGGATAAAGACGTTAGCTCAACTGGCCGTCATTCTATTGGTGACCTGGCCGACATATAGCTGAACGTTTTACTCCAATTTAATATTCCACTCTTTAAGTGATTAACATGATTGTGTTTTACCCGACTCAACTTAATAAGTTTATTTCTAAATATTATATATGTAAAAATATTCGGTCGTCTAACAAACAGACAATTAGTGTTTTCTTTATTACAGTATTTATCAATTAATGGTAGAAAAACAACAAGATTACAACTAATGTGCCAAGTAACACAGAAACCTACACAGGAGATGTTTGCGACAAGAAAATAAGTAAAAAGTTAACAAACAGAAATTAGTTTTTTCTTTATTGCACTAATTATCAATTAATGGTAGAAAGAAATAATATAATGAGACTACAAATGAGTCACGTTACGTGAAAACCTACACATGGTGTGTTTGTGACAAGCAAATAAGTTCATAGTTAAAAAAACAGACAATTAGTGTTTTCTTTATTGTACTTATTTCCAATAAATGGAAGGAAAACAACACCACAATGTGACCACAAATGAGTCAGGTTTCACAAATGAAGACCCAGATCAACATATGCTTCGTTCGGCACAGTCAGGTCAGGATCGTTCACGTTTACTCTTTCGTCGTGCAAACATTGCAAAAGCTTTTTGAGATTGGGTACGTAAGTGCTTAAAAGTGACTCTGGTTCAGTTATTTCTTTTTCTTGATGATTCATAAATGCCATTGTGACTGACATAACCTGTCTTCGCCAAGGGATTATTAGTCTATGCGTAAAGGTAGCCAGTTGTCAATACAATCGGGTGCGGCCATTTTCACAGTTATGGCAACACAGGTGTGAATAATTAACCTCTTGTCAGATACGTGTGACAATTTGAAAAGAACAAAAGGTGAAATACAACTGTGTATATAGTTTATCTATTTTTCCGAGTACTCGGTTACTTGAATTACTAACCGTTTAATCGAATAACATACGGCTAACCGAGTAACCGATTAATCGCTGACATCCCTAATAACTATACTTTCACTAACAGAGATTTTCCGTATTTTTATGAACACATTTTCAAAGTCTTCTGCAGCAGATTGTTTATATGTGGGAAAGAGTCAACCCTTTCCCTCATACAACAATTCTGCAGCAGCCAACTTTGAATATGTTTTGTCAAAAAGTAGAAAATCTCTTTAATTGAATGGATAACCTATAAAATAAAAGTGGAAAACATGGTGGCAAAAGGAGAAATTGCTCGTTTTGAGCAATTTCTTCTTTTGTCACTATGTTTTCAAAAAGCTGTCTGCTGCAGAGGCGTCAGAAAGCGTCTATATGTGAAAAAGGGTTAAACAGTTAAAAATTTACCAATATGGCAACCACAATGTAGCAGACCATCACATATTCATGAAGAGAAATGATTAAAATGATAAGAAAAGTCTAAATGAACTGGAAATAGGATGATAATTAACTTTCTCCCTGAGTAATGAATTTCTCTGTGACCAAGGCTAATGTGTGATCAGCAGCTTATCCTTTTCCCAATAATGTAAAAGTCAACCCTTTCCCTGATTCAGGTGACTGCTCACACCTTTACAGCAGGTGAATTATGAAAGCATTGAGGAAATAAAGACATTGGTCAAACAACCAATTTAAAATTAAACTTGAAAGATTTTGAGATTTTACAACATTTTCACTCGGACGTTTTCAAAGCAAATGATTTGCAGGGTTAAAGAAGTTTCCTCCACAAACAAAAAATCAGATCAGCAGCAGACGACTTTGAAAACATCAATGCAAAAGCTGTGTCAAATCTGTATAGTGCCACTGTGGAAATGATAATTAGTGAGAAGAATTGAAAACATTGTGGCAAAAAGAGAAATTGTTCATCAGAAGCAATTTCTCCTTTAGCCACAATGTTTTCAAAACTTGTCTGCTACTGAGGTTTTAGAAAGCATCTGTATGTGGGAAAGGGCTAACTTTTAAATCAAGCTAATCTGGGCATGTTATCAACTTTTTTCCTATATGCAATTGCAATTTGAAACATCAGCATCAGACGACTTTTAAAACCATTGTGGCCATAAAAGAAATTTGAACATGATAAAATAAGCATTTTTTTTTTTTTCTTTTGCCACAATCTTTTCAAGTCTATTGAATAATTTTACTTTCATTTATCGAGATTTTCCTGGTTTTTGCTAAATTGTTTTCAAAATTGTCAGCTGTAGATTTGTATATTGTATGAGGGAAAAGGGTTAAGTGATTTGTATCATGTTAGAGAAAATATTTTCCGATAGTGAAGCAATGTCATTACAGTTAGATAAAGTATAGTTCTGATTACGGTGAACTATATTTGATGGGAAAAACTAAAGAGCATAATTATTATAATCTTTCCCACCTACAACAAATCTCCATAAATATAACCCATATTGTTCACATGGTTGTCCAATAAGTTGATCTCATGACCTAGTTTTTAACCCAAAATGACCTAGTTTAAAACTTGACATCATTTTGATGGAGACAGGTGATCTGATGAATTAAAGTTTCATGAACATTTGACAGGGGCGTAGCTCCCTTTAGGCACTGTAGGCACGTGCCTACACATTTTTTCTCAAAATGCCCCAAAATGCAGCTGGGGCGATAGACATCTGTGTAATGTATCGACCAGATCAGCCTGCGCCGTCCGCGCAGACTGATCCGGCCGACAAATTCCGTCTTAGGGGGATAGATGTATAGAGTAGTGATTCCTGAAACAGAAAATCCACAGGAGGCGAGAAGTGGATATCCGGGTAGGCCTGTGTGGCATGCTTAGGCTGATCCGGATCGATACTTTACGCAGTCCACAATGTTGATTTTCTCACGAGATGGCCTACACATTGATTATTGCAAAGCTACGCCCCTGTTTGATAGTTCTAACATGATTGAGTATTGATGGAGATGAATACTATGATGAACTTTCATGAAGATTGGATTACACATGATGTTTGTAGAGTCTTCACAAGATTCCTCAATGCTTTGAATATTTTGGGAAAGGTAGTAACTACTCAACAATTAGAATATATTTGATAATGGAATATTGACTCAGATTTCAGAACAGTATAGGAAAAGGAAGATTACCAAGGTCTCAGAATATAATAGGAGTAATCTTATAAGAAAATCAGTAATTATTACTCAGAACATTATGGGAAAATGAGTTATTACCCAGAATATTTTAAGAACATGAATTGTTACTCTGAACCTTATAAGAAAATCAGTAATTATTACTCTGAACATTATGGGAAAATGAGTTATTACCCAGAACATTTTCAGAACATGAATTGTTACTCTGAACCTTATAAGAAAATCAGTAATTATTACTCAGAACAACATGTGAAAATGACTTATAACTCAGAACATTATAGGAAAATGAGTAATTATTACTCAGAACATAATAGGAAAATGAGTAATTATTACTCAGAACATTATAGGAAAATGAGTAATTATTACTCAGAACATTATAGGAAAATGAGTAATTATTACTCAGAACATTATAGGAAAATTAATGATTACTCATAATATCGAGTTATTACTCATAATATCAAGTTATTACTCAGAACATTATAGGAAAATTAATGATTACTCATAATATCGAGTTATTACTCATAATATCAGGTTATTACTCAGAACATTATAAGGCAAGAGCTATCGGAAGAATTTAGCGTGCTTGACTATACACCGCTTATTCACTTAAGCACTATTTCAGTATATTGCCTTTAAGTACTAACAAATCATATATGCTCTATATGTAAAAGCAAATGAATAGATATATATATTTATATATATATTATTAAAAAATAAATTGTATAAAAATGTATGAACATTGATATCAGTACTCGCCTCCAAAATTGTATTCTTCGTTACTAAATGCTCACAAATTTTAGATAACTGTTCAAAGCATCAAGTGAAAAAAACAAACATTATTCAAATGTTAGTGAAGATCACAACAAATTTCCTAAGTCAATCAAGGTCCATAACTCCATATTTAGGATACAATGGAGTTATCTAACCTAGTTGTTTGATGGTCCTGAACAAATGTGTGAAGTATGAAGGGATTTGAATGAAGGGTATTGGAGTTATAAATGAAAATGACAGCTTGCCCTTAAACATTAACCGGCCAACAAAACAGGGGCGAGTAGTAAAGCCCTCAATATTCTTTATAAAATCTAGCTAAAAACAAAACTTTAAACTTGAGCTAAATGCAAATGTTAAATCCGACTAAGTCCAAAAATAGCAAATCCTTATAAAATCGTTTTCCAAATGTTTGACCAAAACCCGTTTGACATGTTGAAAGGTATTAGATGTAACTATATTCCAAATATGAAAGCCCTAGCCCAAGTACTTGTGAAACAAAAATGCCAACTTGCCCTAAAACTTTAACCGGACGCCGACGCCGGGGCGAGTTGTAAAAGCTCTCATTATTTTTCGAATAATCGAGCTAAAAATGATTAATTACTCAGAAAATTATAGGAAAATTAGTAATTATTACTCAGAATATTAGAGGAAAATTAATAATTACTAAGAACATTTTAGGTTTTTTGAACTTTATAGGAAAGTGCTTAGAACAATATTGGAACAAGACCTTGGGCTGACGGTGTCTCGTCCTTCTAGGAAACCAGATATTTCATGAAGATTGAATATCAAAAATGAATTCTAGTGACCTTGTTTTTGACTTCTTATTACCTATATGTTTTGAACTTAACAGAGAGATTTGTTTGAGACAATTAAATTGTTCTGATAAACTTTCATGAAGAATGAATGAAAAATGTGGCCTCTATAGTCAAAGTTAACCAAGGTAAAGTTACCTAACCAAGGTCAACTTCTGCCAAACTATGACCTTGACATTGAATGATAGAAACAAATGTTTTGATAAACTTTCATGACTTTTAGAGTGTTCACAAGGTTATTTAAACATTTGACCTAGTGACCTAGTGTTTGATCTACCCCATTACCCAGTTTTGAACTTGACAAAGATTTGATCTAATAACTTTACATGAAATTAAATGAAAAATAGAATTTCTAGAGTGTTCACAAAGTTATTCTAACATTTGACCTAGTGACCTTGTTTTAACCCATCATGACCTATTTTTGAACTTGACGTAGATTTGATGAAGAAAAATCTAGTGGTTAAATTTCATGGAGATTGAATGAAGAAAGAGACTTCTATAGTGTTCAGAAGATTATTCCAACATTTGACCTAGTGACCTAGTTCTTGAAACCCCATATCCCAGTTTAAAATTTGCGCTAGATTTGATGGAGACAATTGTTGTGATAAAATTTCATGAATATTGAATATCAAAAGTGAATTCTAGAGTATTCACAAGGCTATATATATGTTCTAATAATTGACCTCATGACCTAGTTTTGAACTTGACTGAACTTGACCGAGATTAATGGAGATAAATGTTCTGATAAACTTTTATGAACAATGAATGAAAAATGTGGCTTCTACAGTCAAACTTAACTAAGGTTTAGTTTTGGCAAACTATGACCTTGACCTTGGTAATTTTGATGTTGAATGATGGAAGCAAATGTTTTGATAAACTTTCATGAAGATTAAATGAAAAATATAGGCTCTACAGTCAAAGTTAACCAAGGTTAAGTTTTGAGGTTAAGATACCTCACCAAGGTCAAGTTCTGCCGAATTATTACCTTGACCAACAATACATCTGACAGAGTTTCAGAATATTTCAAGGAGGGGTTGCTGAGATTTAACCAAGATTAAGTTGCCTAACCAAGGTCAACTTCTGCCAAATTATGACCTTAAAAAATTCCAGAGATATAACCAAGGTTAAGTTTTGAGGTTAAGTTACCTAACCAAGGTCAAGTTCTAGCAAATTATGACATTGACCTTGACAATTTTAACTTTGAATGATGTCCCATGATCAAACAATACATCTTACAAAGTTTCAGAAAAATTCAAGCAGGGGTTGCTGAGATATAGTTATTTGTAAAAGTGGCTGCCGCTGTCGCCACCGTCGTCCCCGGAAAAGTGACTGCTATGTCTCACTCCGCTATCGTGGGCGAGACAAAAAGCAGTAATTCCTCAGCACTAACCTGATCCAGTTGTTTCACATAGTTATGACTGCTATTTTCTGCTAAGATCAAGGATTGACCGCTGTTGAAGATACTACAGATGGTCATCCCGAGTGAGAAAATGTCGCTAGTGGGGCTACACTTCTTCTCATTTTGTACTTCCGGAGCAATGTAGTTCAGGTTTGGTTGAGCAAGTTTTGGCACTTTAGATGACCATGGTTGACAGGCAAACTTCTCCTGAAACACACATACACACAATAAGGATATTCTGTTAATTAATTAACCCCACTTTCCCACTTGTAGACGCATTTTGATGCCTATTGCAGCAGGAGACTGTTGAAAATATCATGGCAAAAGAAGAGTATTTTCAACATTTGCCACAATGTTTTACAACAATGTTTTTCAATAATATGCTGTAACTATTTTTTCATTTTTAATAGTTTTACCTAGATGATTTCAAAGTTGTCAGCTGCAGAATTAGGGCTAATTCTTCGTTCTCTGATCCAAAACACTGATGACACCTTGATATGAATTAGACAACTTTTGAAATCATTTTGGAAAAAGGAACAAGTTTTCAGCAATATTTTTTTTTCCACAATATTTTCAACTCTCACTCAAACCCAAATTTTAATTTCCACACATTCTACTTTTTTTCCAATAAATGCTTTCAAACCATGACTCCTAGTCAAGAACTCCAGATAAGGAGCGTGTTTGGTGTATTAATATCCTTATATGGCCCTTGAACCCTATGCTGTGTGTGCTCAAAAGAATCGTCTTATCGAGACAATTCTTTTCAGTACCCACAACATAGAGTTTAGAGGGGTAATAAAAGAGAGATATTGAGGGAAAAGAGCTGTGTATCCCTTTCCCTCATATAGACACATGGCAACAAAAGAAGAAATTGCTCAAAACCACCAATTTCTCCTTTTGTCAACATGTTTTCAACTCTATTGAATTATTGTTCTTTCATTTAAAGGGATTTTCTGTTCTTTGCCTAGACGTTATTAAAGTCATCTGCTGCAGATTTGTTGTATGTGGGAAAGAGTTAACAGTTAATTCTAAGCACAGTCTCTGATTAATTGATGTTTTATGTTTGTTTATATCCTTAGTGACACATATATTACCTTTATTTCATTATTAGACCTTCCAGGGTTCTTAGGCAAGACATTAGGTTAAAACTTTCTGTTCCAAAATTCTTATTTCACCTTCAATCAATATGTTATGGGTAGGTATTCAAAAGAATTAACAACCCAAAACAGTTTTCTAGTGAAAAATGCTACTAGGGATATATGCGATAATCAGAGTAGACTCCAAATTCCGAAAGAGTTTTCTAGTGAAAAGTTTTGTCGAAATTCTACCAGGGATACATGTGATAATGAGTCGACTCCAAATCCTTTAGTGTGACTTTTGACCTTTCAGTTTTACCTTGACCTTGAGTGACTTGACTGAATTCTTTGCTTAGTTGCACATTGCCTCATTACAATTGACATTTATACAGAAAACACAGAATAGGCGATAAATTCCTCAATTTGAAATTCCACCTTTCAGTATGACCTTGACCTTCAGGTAGCAAATTTTAAATTATTATCTTTGCACATCCCTTGATAGTGGTTGACATCTATACAACATTTTTGAGAAAATTCGACCAGAAGTTTAAAAGCAGATACAATGCCATCATAACAAGTTAATGAAGTGTTGTTGCAAGCAATATAAAAGTCCCCTAGCAGACACAAATTTATAAGTTGTAAAGGCACATTAGTCTATCAAACCCAACTTTAGAGTTATGCCCCTTGATATACATGGTCTTCAAATAGTTCTGAATAAATGTGTGAAGTTCTAGAAAATCCATTCAAGCATGTGGAAGATTCAGCCCTGACAAGAAATTTCGGAGGGAAAATGTTTGAGCCCAAACAACTTTGACCTTGACTTTGGGAGTGGGTGCCTGGGTGATGTGCATGACACATCATCTTGTTATGGAGAGTTATTGTGTGAAATAGTATTAAAATCCATTGAAGCATGTGGAAGATACAGCCCGGACACGAAATTGTAGACGGACAATGTATGAGCCTAAACTGTGACCTTGACCTTGGGAGTAGGTGGCTGGGTGATGTGCATGACTCATAATTTTGTTATGGAGAATAATTGTGTGAAGTAATATCAAAGTCCATTCAAGCATGTGGAAGATACAGCCCGAACAAGAATTTCGGACAGACTGATGGACACAAGCATACCTATAGTCCCCAAACGAAATTGCAGACAGACATTGTTTGATCCCAAACTGTTACCTTGACCTTGGGAGTAGGTGGCTGGGTGATGTGCATGACACATCATCTTGTTATGGAGAATAATTGTGTGAAGTAATATCAAAGTCCATTCAAGCGTGTGGAAGATACAGCCTGGACAAGAATTTCAGACAGACAGATGGACACAAGCAAACCTATAGTCCCAAAACAAAATTGTGGACAGACATTGTTTGACCCCCAAACTGTGACCTTGACCTAAGGAGTAGGTGGTTGGGTGATGTGCATGACACATCATCTTGTTATGGAGATTAGTTGTGCTAAATAATGTCAAAATACATTAAGGCATGTGAAAGATACAGCCCAGACTGACAGATGGACAAACTGTGACCTTGACATTGGGAGTAGGTGGCTGGGTGATGTGCATGACACATCATCTTGTTATGGAGAATTATTGTGTGAAGTAGTATCAAAATCCATTGAAGCATGTGGAAGATACAGCACGGACACGAAATTGTAGACGGACAATGTTTGAGCCCAAACTGTGACCTTGACCTTGGAAGTAGATGGCTGGTTGTTGTGCATGACACATCATCTTGTTATGCAGAATAATTGTGTGAAGTAATATCAAAATCCATTCAAGCCAAGAATTTCGGACGGATGGATGGACACAAGAAAACCTATAGTCCCCAAACAGTCTCCGAGCAGTAGAGGACTAATAATTATGTACACAAAACTTCTCTATTTGACCACAAATTTGATTGATTGATTGGGGTTAAACGGCATTTTCAACAATTTTTCAGTCATATCACGGCGGACAGTTCACCTACTCATATGTTTTGGTTTGCTCACACCAGTACTCGACACAACATACTTTCCAAACAACTGGCTGCTTTTCCACATAGACTGTTAGCCCATTGGTGAAATATGAATGGCGCTTGTCACAGTGACTTTTGTCAAAAGTCGGAAAGAATGTTGGCTGAGCTGGGGTTCAAACTCACAACCCCTGGATTGACAGCCTGCGTCACTACCGGGGCTTGGCTATTTGACCATGAAGTAAAGGGACTGGAATTGATATCACTTTCCTTTAACCCTTTCCATCATACAACAATTCTGCAGCAGACGACTTTGAACATATTTTGTCATAAAATAGATAATCTCTATAATTGAATGGATAACCTATGACAAAAAGTGGAAAACATTGTGGCAAAAGGAGAAATTGCTGGTTTTGAGCAATTTCTAATTTTGTCACTATGTTTTCAAAAAGCCGTCTGCTGCAGGTGTCAGAAAGCATCTATATGAGGGAAAGGGTTAAAAAGATTTTCCATATGTTCACCTAAATCTTTTCAAATTCATCTACTGCAGATTTGCTGTATGTGGGAAAGGGTTAAAACAGAATTGATACAAATTGTGAAGAATGGACAGAGGAATAAAAAATCCTCTGTATCTAGTAAAGAGCTTACAAGGTTAACAAGAACAAGATCTATGGTGACAGAAAATAGATTTCATGACCATTAATTAGGAAACTGATATGTCTGATCAAATAAACTTACAGCTTTCTGCTTTATTTTTCACAGCATAATTTGTAGGTACTTCATTTCATTGGTGCAATAATAGGGAAAACTTCTTTTCTTTGGGGACATAATAGGGAAAACTTCATTTCTTTGGGGACATAATAGGGAAAATATCACTTCTTTGGTGGAATAATAGGGAAAACTTCATTTCAATGGTGGAATAATAGGGAAGATATCACTTCTTTGGCAAAAGAATAGGAAAGATATCACTTCATTAGTTGAATAATAGGAAAATATAATTTCTTTGGTAAAATAATAGGAATAAAATTAATTTCTTTAGTGGAAAATAATAAAGAATTTTTCTTTTGGGGTGAAATAATGGAATGACAGGTAAATAAAAAGAACTCATAGTGGTCGATAGGGGCCTGAATTGCTTTACTAGTATCCTGTTTCTTGAAGAATAGAAAAAAGTTTAATAAATGTTTTATCTATTATATTGCTATATTAAACTTCAAATCGCTGAGATGGGGTAAATTCTGACACCATGGTCAGTACTCATACAACTTATTTAGAGGACCACCAGGCATTTCTAATTACCAAATATTGTATTTCCAGTTTCAGATATTAAAAAATTATTTTCCCATATACAGCAAATCTACAGCAGACGACTTTAAAAATGTCTACTCAAAAATATGGAAAATCTCTTGTATAATGACTGAAAAAAGTTGTAAACATTGTGGCAAAAGGAGAAATTGCTTATTTTGAGCAATTTCTCCTTTTGTCACAATGTTTTCAAAAATCGTCTGCTGCATATTTGTCAAAATGTGTCTATAGGTGGGAAAGGGTTTAAACAACAAGTCTCAAGGGTTGGGCCAATTCTGACCCCAGTATCTTCATGTGTACCACTTTGGAAGGGGAGCACTAGGTTAATACACTTAAATACCAAATATTGAAGCTACAGATCTTGTTGCTTATATCAGAATGCATTGTCATTGGAGATATAAATGCATGATATATATTTACTTGTACAAACAACTAAAAACTTATGCTTATCAGTGCAACTATACTGAAAAAGACACAAACATGAGTAGAACAGACGTCTATCGTTGAATAATCAAACTTTAACCCTTTCCCACTTGCAGGCACATTTTAATAGATCTGCAGACAACTATGAGCAATATTGGCTTTTGCCACATTGTTATTTTCAAATATATAGAGAATATTACATGAGTGGTCATTCAATACGACATTTTATAAAACGAGTTTAATGAAATTTTGTATTGAATGACCACGAATGTTATGTTCTATTTATATCATAAATTCCAATTCGACGATTATTAGCGCAAAATATATATAACGTCGCTGTATAGCGCGGTCATTTTCAATGCTTTTCATTATGACGTTACGTAGCATTGTTATTACACTAGTTATATACCGAAAAATATAGAATGACGTTATTTCACGCTGGCGACGTCATTTATGATATAAATTCAATTATGATACTTTCTGTTTTAGGACATTTTCTATGGTTTAGTGTAAATGTTTTCAAAGTTTTCATCTGCAGATCTGTTGTATGTTGGAAAGGGGATAGATTAAGATAAAACTGATAAAATGATCTGATCGTCCACATACAGAAAATTCCATTTTGACCATCATCTCATGGGCATTTTAAGATTGGCTCTACATATTGTTATGAGATATTGTTACAGCAGTATTGCACTAAACCAGTAGCTAACCATGGATCCATGCAGGCTTACAAATTATAGGTTTTCAACCAATCATAATGAAAAGGAAATTATAGTCTGTCCCTCTGATTGCAACAAACAAGCTGATTGCATCAAGCTAAAACATAAGTCTGGCATTCAAGATACTGTACAATTTACCGCATTTGTGATATCTCGAGCCAAGTTATTTGCTTTCAAAGAAAATTTTAACCCTTTCCTTCATACGACAATTTTTCAGCAGACGACTTTAAACATATTTTGTCAAAAATTGAAAATCTCTATAATTGAATGGATAACCTATGACTAGAAGTGGAAAACATTGTGCCAAAAGGAGAAATTACTCGTTTTGAGCAATTTCTTCTTATGTCACTATGTTTTCAAAAAGCCGTTTGCTGCAGAGGCGTCAGAAAGCGTCTATATGAGAGAAAGGGTTAAGGAAACTGTAATATCTCAGAAATTGGAAGTAGTTTAAATCTTTTACCGCATACATATGCATTCTGACGCCTCGGCACAGACAACTTTTTAAAATACTGTGACAAAAGGAGAAATTACGCATACTGTTTTCAACTCTTTTCAATATGAATACTTTTCACTGTAGCCAAAAAAGGCAAAATAGCCCCTCCCCCTAGCAACAATGTTTTTTGACCAATCAACATGGCTTGAAGGAATCTGAAAGAGGGTCATGCAATATGTTTACAAATTTTTTTGAAAATCTGCCAGAATTTTGCATGGATCCCAAAGATTTGGAGGAATTTAGGAGAGGACATTGAGAGATCATGCTTCCTATAAAGTTTCATCCCGATTGGCCAAGTGGTTAGGGAGGAGAAGTCGTTTGAAGGAAAAAGTTGATGCATGCACGCACATAGGTACGCACACACGCACGCACAATTCGCCATGACATAAGCTCGACCAGCTTTCAGCCAATGGAGCTAAAAGTTCTTGAAAGCGACGTAAAGCACCAAACAAAAACATCCATTAGCTAGGTTGTCTCTCATAATTGTCCTGCCTCAACTTCATTATTACTCTATTAAATAATAAGTTTTTTCTATATTCAAAGTCGTCTACTGCAGATTTTTCTTATGCAGAAAGGTGATAAGCTTTATTTAAGAGATATGTTAGGAATGATTATTCATTTGCATTCAATTTGTTTGAATTCCAGTTTTTGGGAATATGGATTTCCAAGGAATGAGCTGACAGCCCAACCCAGCTATGAATTTTATAAACATTTTGACAAACCAAGAGGGCCATAATGACTCAGGATCACTCACCCCAGTAATTTCAATCACAATGATGCTGTTGGCGTTGTTTACCCTCACACTCGGCAATATTGCCATTTGGCGAGCATATGATTGATTCACAATGAATCATTATGCGGTCAGGTAAAAAAGTTTTAACAAGATTTCCCTTCAATCTAGCCTAGTGACCTTGTTTTGGACTGGTCAAACTTAACCTAGATATCATCCAAACTCACATTATGACAAAGTTTCAACATGCTCAAGTTAAAATTCGGCTTCCAGATTGTTAACAAGATAATGCTTCAAATTGGCCTAGTGACCTAGTCTTTAACCCAACATGGCCCATTTTCATACTTGGACCATATATCATCAAAACAAACATTCTGATAAAGTTTCGAGCAGCTGAAGCAAACAAGAGGGCCAAGATGCCCCTACATCGATCACCTGATCATTTGTCTGCGAATGTAAACTGCAGGGAATGGACAGTCATATTTTTAAAGTTTTAACAATGCATATATAAGGAAAACAAGCTCCGCCCCCTGGCGGCCATGTTTTTTAAAAGAGGGGAAATATTTGAACAATCTTGGTAAAGGGTGCCCCATTAGGAACATTTGTGAAAAATAATTTTCAAATCGGGCCAGTACTTTTGGTCAAGAAGATTTTTAACGTTTTAACAATGCACATATAAGGAAAACAAGCTCCGCCCCCTGGCGGCCATGTTTTTCAACGGATTGGAAATATTTGAACAATCTTGGTAAAGGGTGCCCCAGGGAACATTTGTGCAAAATAATTTTCAAATTGGGCCAGTACTTTTGGACAAGAATATTTTTAAAGTTTTAACAATGCACATATAAGGAAAAAAAGCTCCGCCCCCTGGCGGCCATGTTTTTCAACGGATCGGAAATATTTGAACAATCTTGGTAGAGGGTACCCCAAGGAACATTTGTGCAACATAATCTTCAAATCGGGCCAGTACTTTTGGACAAGAAGATTTTTTAAGATTCTTGATGGAATTTAAATATTTGAACAATTTTGAAAGAGTTCCACCAAAGGAACATTCCTGTGAAGATTGGTTGAAATTGGTCATGTGGTTAAGGAGGGGGATGATCTAAATGCTAAATGTTAACGACGGACGACAGCAACGGACAAAAAGCGATCAGAATAGCTCACCTTGAGCCTTTGGCTCTAGGTGATCTAAAAATACTGTACCTAAAGAGTTAACAAGATTTTTTCTCAAATTTGGCTTATTGACCTAGTTTTTTACCTATAGTGACCGAAATTCAGAAAAAGCCTAGATATCATCAAGACAATTATTCTGACAAAGTTTTCACAGGCTCAAGTCAAAAATGAAACTTCCAGAGTTTTAACAAGATTTTCCTTCAATGAGCAATTTGTCCATTTGCCACAATGTTTTCAACTCAATTCAATATGAAGGCATTTAAATAGATTTTCTATTTTTCTACCCAGATGTTTTACTCAGTTGTCTGCCGGAGATTTGTTGTTTGTGGGAAATATTTAACTAAAGGAGGTGCTGAATATGAGCGTTTACCCTTTCCCTCATACGACAATTCTGCAGCAGACGATTTTAACATATTTTGTCAAAGAATGGAAAATCTCTATAATTGAATGGATAACCTGTGACTAAAAGTGGAAAACATTGTGGCAAAAGGAGAAATTGCTTGTTTTGAGCAATTTCTACTTTTTTCACTATGTTTTCAAAAAGCTGTCTTTTGCAGAGGCGTCAGAAAGCGTCTATATGAGGGAAAGATTTAAAAACAAAATACACATTTTACCTTCCCATCGACAACTTTCTCCACAAAGCCAAGGCCAGCCAGTTTCCAGTTCCCTCTTTTGGTGATGAGAACGGACTGTGGACAGACATTTCTGTGTACCAAATGCCCTGTGCTATGTAGGTAGGACAAAGCCTCTGTTATCTGAAAATAATAATGCTAACCTTTACATGATGACAAACATGGCCAGCAGATTGAATCAGAAAAGGTGACAAAACCTAAAAATTTCTGCTGCGCTGAAACTCAGCTGCTATGATCAAGATTATTTGGCAGAAAGATTCCTTATGTGACCCTCTATAAAACTTGTTTATATCATATTGATTTGTTGTAAAACATGGCTATCAGACAATATGACATTTGCTTGTCACAAACGCACCATGCGTAGGTTTTCACGTAATGTGGCTCATTTGTAGTCTCATTATATTATTTCTTTCTACCATTAATTGATAATTAGTGCAATAAAGAAAAGAATAATTGTCTGTTTGTTAACTTTTAACTCATTTTCCTATCGCAAACATCTCATGCCTAGGTTTCTGTGTTACTCGGCACATTAGTTGTAACCTTATATTGTTGTTTTTTTACCATTAATTGATAAATACTGTAATAAAAACAAGATGTGTTTGTGAAACACTGATGCCCCCCAATGGCGACATCTAGGTCGAAGGTAATGGTCAAGGTCAAAACTATTGGTACTGACAGAAAGGTCATGTCACAAGGAATACACATGTGAAATATGGAAGCCGTACCTGTTAATATTCAAAAGTAGTGGTCAAGGTTAAAGTTTTCAAAATGTAGGTCAAAGGTCAAGGTGAAGGTCGCAAGGTTAAAAATGTTGGTACTGACAGAAAGGTCATGTCACAAGGAATACACATGTGAAATATGGAAGCCGTACCTGTTAATATTCAAAAGTAGAGGTCAAGGTTAAAGTTGACAGAAAGGTCATGTCACAAGGAATTAACATGTGAAATATGGAAGCCGTACCTGTTACGGTTCAAAAGTAGTGGTCAAGGTTAAAGTTTTCAAAATGTAGGTCAAAGGTCAAGGTCGCAAGGTAAACAATTTTGGTACTGACAGAAAGGTCATGTCACAAGGAATACACATGTGAAATATGGAAGCCGTACCTGTTACGGTTCAAAAGTAGTGGTGAAGGTTAAAGTTTTCTTTGCCACAGACAAGTTTTCAAAATGTAGGTCAAAGGTCAAGGTCACAAGGTGAAAAATGTTGGTACTGACAGAAAGGTCATGTCACAAGGAATACACATGTGAAATATGGAAGCCGTACCTGTTACGGTTCAAAAGTAGTGGTCAAGGTTAAAGTTTTCAAAATGTAGGTCAAAGGTCAAGGTCGCAAGGTAAAAAATGTTGGTACTGACAGAAAGGTCATGTCACAAGGAATACACATGTGAAATATGGAAGCCGTACCTGTTACGGTTCAAAAGTAGTGGTGAAGGTTAAAGTTTTCTTTGCCACAGACAAAGAAGTCTCAAAATGTAGGTCAAAGGTCAAGGTTGCAAGGTCAAACAATTTGGTACTGACAGAAAGGTCATGTCACAAGAAATACACATTTGAAATATGGTAACCGTACCTGTTATGGTTCAAAAGTAGTGGTGAAGGTTAAAGTTTTTTTCGACAGACAGACAGCCAAAAACTAAATGCCCACCGAATCGGTGATTCCGGGGGCATAAAAACACTAATTGTCTGTTTGTTAGGCGACCGAATATTTTTACATATATAATATTTAGAAAGAAACTTATTAAGGTGAGTCGGGTCAAACAGAATCATGTTAATCACTTTAAGAGGTTTAACAGTGGAATAATAAATAGAAGTAAAACGTTCAGCTATATGTTGACCAGGTCACCAATAGGACGACGGCCAGTTCACCTAACATCTTTATCCTGACTTTCCCGCACAAGTTCTCCTCACATTATTTCCCCGGGACAACTGGCTACCTTTATGCATAGACTAATACTCCCTTGGCGAAGACAGGTTACATCTTTATACTGACTTTCCCGCACCAGTTCTCCTCACATTATTTCCCCGGGACAACTGGCTACCTTTAAGCATAGACTAATAATCCCTTGGCAAAGACAGGTAAGTTAGGTCAGTCACAATGGCATTTATGAATCATAAAGAAAAAGGAATAACCGAACCAGAGTTTGAATTCCAATTCCTGGTTTGATAACCCTCGTCGAAGGTAAGGGTTTTATTAATTGATTGACGCTCTGTGAAATCAAACGTTTGAATGTTGCGACCAGTGTAGAACCAGATGAAAAAGTGCAGCCACCCAGTCTGATATGGCACTGAATTGTTCGCCAATAAGTCATAAAATGTTTTAAGAAACTTCCATTTGAAGCACAGACAAAACTTCTTCCGAACATGACATAATTACGTTAAGTTTGTTTTCCCGGAGCACCGGTCCAACTCATTTTCAAAACTGTGACTCTTTTATTTGTTGTTGGAAAGAAGAGACACTGATAGGACCATGCATCTATTTGCTAAATTAAACATTGATGTCTTATACAAGGCTAGAATTATATGATAATGACTTATTAATGTTATTGGAATGAACTTGATAAATTCAAATTATTGTATTTTTTGACTAAAAATTAAAACATACAATTAAAACAGTTGGTTGACACGAAATCAAAACGTTCCGATAACACAGTTTTAGTCTGATTTATACATGACCAAGAAATACGAGTTAAATCAACAACAACAATAACAAAACCCGGAAGCAAGTGAATATTTTATTTCTATAAATCTATACGGTTAACCAAGTAACCGGTTACAAAATTATATGAGTGACCGGTTAGTAATATCTGCAACCGTTGCCATCCCTAGTATTTATTGAACTGAATCTGACAAAAGCGGGACGGACAGACAAACAAACAGACAGACTTTTTTCCTAAAAAAAAAATCTGTGTTTTTTTTTTTAATAAACCAGAATGTAACAAGTTTTTCCTTTGATGTTTTTCTTAGCAGATTTATAATTATATAGGTCAAATTACGCTAAATACATCCGCGGGCCCCTTTGATCTACAGCCAAGTAGTGCGTAAAAAAACCTTTGTTTGCCTAGAAATGGTTGTACATCTGGCCCAGACTGCATTGGATATGTGACAATGGGTGTAAATTCTTTGTAAATATGTAGAGGATGAACTGGATTTTTTTGATTTGATCATTTTAGGTATGTTGACCTTGTGTGAAAGTGAAAGTAGAGTATGGGTAAACCCATTTTCAGCCTAGCTGGATTGTGGTAAAAAGGACAGTCCCCATCTTCACAGAGCGAGTTCTTTCTTGCATAATACATGACCCCACATTTTCTATGGATTATTTTAAAGGTAAGAAGTATCTCTTTTCAATGATATATAGTGTTTGGGAAATGCTTAGAAAATGTGACAAACGAGGGTTGAAGCTGGTTGATTTACATGTAAACAAAGAAGGAATTTATTTGGTGTATTGTGACCTATATGATTATTGGTCATTCATGTACATCAATGGCAGAAAGTTAATCACAGAAAAAAATCTTTCTCTTATCACTCTTTACAGTTTACCCGTTATGCTATTTGTGGAGTGGTCTGCATTGTAAACAATTTAATTACAGTATTTAATTTCTTTATCTCTGCAGCCATTATACTAAGTTGCATAGTTTAGGGTAAAGGTAAACTTATATACTTTTTACAGTCAACAGCTTTGAAAATGTCTGAATAAAGTATTGTTAACATCTGCAAAATTAAAAGTTCACTTTTGATATGATAAAAAGAAATTGAAAATGTCTGTAAAACATAAATGCCTCCATCCCATAAATATAGCTATTTACATGGTAGGCTATTTATAGTAACTCTGTGACCTTTACATTTGAACTAGGACAGTGAAACCCAAATTCCTCCAAGGACGCTTCGGACACCAGGTTGAAGCCTTTGTATAAATATATTTTATAAAGAAAAACTGCATAAAATCATAAGTGCTAGAGTTTTGATGTGGTATTGTACACACAATAGGCTTTTCATTGCAAGTAAGTAAGTAAGTCTTTTATTTAAGTGATATGTGTGTAACATAATTATGATAAATGGCAATTGAGACCTTTACCTTTGACCTAGGTCAGTGAAATGAGAACTTTTCCACACTACATCTGCATGAAGTATGATGGAATTATGCTGACAATTGAAAGTCTCTATGACATTGCATCATACAAATTGTAACCATATTTGTTAACTTGTGACCTTGATGCTTGACCCAGGTCTATGACACATGAACTTGTCCAAGCTCAATTGACAATGATCCTTTGTATGAAGTATGAAGGAACTTTAACTTGAAAAGTGAGAGCTTGAGTGATGAACCTCATTCTCACTTCCTAATGAATTATAGTACGGATGTACAAATTATTTTCAGTTGTCGTCAGCTGATTCAGAAGTGTCAAAAGGCTTCTGTTTAAGTAAGATCGTTAAATGTAAAGGGTAAAATTTCTCAATTATATTTACAGCCCTAGCCCTAAAGGAAGAGGTTTAAGAAGTGATTTTCCAGAGAGAAGAAAGAAATAACCAATAATCTCCTGGAACCATATGATTTTGTCACGGCCATATCGTCAATGGTATAATGGTTCTCAAACTGTAATGCTCATTGCTGTTTTCCCCACTTCACATCAACTACAGTTTACCTGATAGAGTATTTTATGAGTTGTCTGCTTTGATGTTTAAGGATATTTTATAAGTCGTCTGCTTTGATGTTTTAGAGTATTTTATGAGTTGTCTGCTTTGATGTTTAAGGATATTTTATAAGTCGTCTGCTTTGATGTTTAAGAGTATTTTATAAGTTGTCTGCTTTGATGTTTAAGAGTATTTTATGAGTTTTCTGCCTTGATGTTTTAGGGCATTTTATAAGTCTTCTGCTTTCATGTTTTAGGGTATTTTATAAGTCTTCTGCTTTGATGTTTTAGGGTATTTTACGAATCGTCTGCTTTGATGTTTTATGGTATTTTATGAATCGTCTGCTTTGATGTTTTAGGGTATTTTATGAATCGTCTACTTTCATGTTTTAGGGTATTTTATGAATCATCTACTTTGATGTTTAAGGGTATTTTATGAATCGTCTACTTTGATGTTTTAGCATATTTTATGAGTAGTCTGCTTTGATGATTAAGGGTATTTTATAAGTCATCTGCTTTGTTGCTTATTTTATAAGTCTTCTGCTTTGATGCTTTCAGGTATTTTATAAGTCATCTGTGTTGATGTTTAAGGGTATTTTATGAGTCATCTGCTTTGATGTTTTAGAGTATTTTATAAGTCGACTGCTTTGATGTTTAAGGGTATTTTACAAGTCATCTACTTTGATGTTTTAGGGTATTTTATAAGTCATCTACTTTGATGTTTTAGCGTATTTTATGAATCGTCTACTTTTATGTTTTAGGGTATTTTATGAGTTGTCTTCTTTGATGATTAAGGGTATTTTATAAGTCATCTACTTTGTTGTTTATTTTATAAGTCTTCTGCTATGATGTTTTAAGGTATTTTATAAGTCGTCTGTGTTGATGTTTAAGGGTATTTTATGAGTCATCTTCTTTGATGTTTTAGAGTATTTTGAAAGTCGTCTGCTTTGATGTTTTAGGGTATTTTATAAATCGTCTACTTTGATGTTTAAGGGTATTTTATGAGTCTTCTGCTTTGATGTTTTAGGGTATTTTATGAATTGTCTACTTTGATGTTTTAGTTAATTTTATGAATCGTCTACTTTGATGTTTTAGGGTATTTTATGAGTCGTCTGCTTTGATGATTAAGGGTATTTTATGAGTCGTCTGCTTTGATGATTAAGGGTATTTTATGAGTCGTCTGCTTTGATGATTAAGGGTATTTTATGAGTCGTCTGCTTTGATGATTAAGGGTATTTTATGAGTCGTCTGCTTTGATGATTAACCCTTTCCCTCATATAGACGCTTTCTGACGCCTCTGCAGCAGACAGCTTTTGAAAACATAGTGACAAAAGAAGAAATTGCTCAAAACGAGCAATTTCTCCTTTTGACACAATGTTTTCCACTTTTAGTCATAGGTTATCCATTCAATTATAGAGATTTACCATTTCTTGACAAAATAATTCAAAGTCGTCTGCTGCAGAATTGTCGTATGAGAGAAAGGGTTAAGGGTATTTTATGAATCATCTGCTTTGATGTTTAAGAGTATTTTATGAGTTGTCTGCTTTGATGTTTTAGGGTATTTTATAAGTTGTCTGCTTTGATGTTTTAGGGTATTTTATAAGTTGTCTGCTTTGATGTTTTAGAGTATTTTATGAATCGTCTGCTTTGATGTTTAAGAGTATTTTATGAGTTGTCTGCCTTGACGTTTTAGGGTAGTTTATAAGTCGTCTGCTTTCATGTTTTAGGGTATTTTATAAGTCGTCTGCTTTGATGTTTTAGGGTATTTTAAAAGTCGTCTGCTTTGATGTTTTAGAGTATTTTATAAGTCCTCTGCTTTGAAAATATCAAAGGTACAACATTGAATATATGGGAAAATTGGGACTACAGTTTAAACGCAAACTAGAAACCATTGTGGAACAAAAGAGCTCAACTGTCGTAATATATGAGCCATACCACGAGAAAACCTACATTATGGACTCTGCATAATGTATGGACCAAGATCAGCCTGCACAGTCCGCAAATGCTAATACAGGCCAAGACATTCCCTCCCAGGGGGATAGAGGTATAGAGTAATGATTCCCGAAACAGAAAATCCACAGGAGGCGAAACATGTCTGTCCTGGTTAGTCTATTATTGAATAAACTTGAAACGTAAACATTACGGCAAAATAAGAAACTGCTTATGATGTTTCCAAATGTGTCTGCAAGTGGGAAATCGTTCAACTTTAAAGTCTTAAATGTACCAAGAGATACAATGGCTGCCATATTCATCAATTAGAGGATAACCATTGTCACCAGCAAACTTTTTTAATTAAGTTATAAATCTTTAACCCTTTCACTCATACATCATTTCTACAGCAGATGGCTTTGAAAATATACCCATTTGTTTGTTTGGGGGGGGGGGGGGGGGGGGGGGGGGGGGAACTCCCTTTAAATGAATGTACAATAATTGAATAGAGTTTAAAACATGGTGACAAAAGAAGAAATTGCTAGTTTTGAGCAATTTCTTCTTTAAATGAAAGTACAATAATTGAATAGAGTTTAAAACATGGTGACAAAAGAAGAAATTGCTAGTTTTGAGCAAAAAGGCGGCTATATGAGGGAAAGTGTTAACATGGATTAGATAGAATGGCTAAACAGTTTTGCATCTAGGTAATATGACCTACTTTGTAATATAATTTAGTAATGCATTAACATGGGAATATACTTTAATTCATCTGCAGCAGCTGACTTTTAAAAACCCTCTTAACTTATTACTTCAGGTGACTTGTCAAAGGTTGTTTGCTTTACAAACATCAGACAAACAATTTCAATAATCTAAATATTGCAATAAAAGGTAAAATTTATAATTTTAAGCTATTTCACCTTTTATTGCAATGTTTTCAAATGTCATGTTCAATGGCAGGTGTCAAATGTCGTCTGTGTGAAATTATGTTTTCAAAAAGGCGTCTCCCCTGCGAAAAGGAATTCATGATATCATGAATTTTTCCTACTTTCAAGCATTCTTCATGAATTGTCCTTGATCAATTCTTAAGCTAACTTCATGAAGTTTTATTCATGAAGTGAGTTGTGATCCACTTCATGAAGATATCAAGAATTATTCATCTATTCATAACTATTCATAAAAGCCTTGAAATATTCATGATCTGTTTTAAGAATAAATCATGAATTTTTATGAAGATCTTTATTCTTCTACAGTTGATGAAATATTCATGATCTGTTTTAAGAATAAATCATGAATTTTCATGAAGATCTTTATTCTTCTACAGTTGATGAAATATTCATGATCTGTTTTAAGAATAAATCATGATTTTTTATGAAGATCTTTATTCTTCTAAAGTTGATGAAATATTCTTTAAAATAACTGATGAATATTTTATGAGCATTTTAAGAATATTAGATGCTTAAAACATTCTTGAAATGTTCTCAAGAAGAAGTCATGAATATGTAATGAATATTCACTTCTGTACATTTATTAAATACCATGATTTAAAAAAAAAAAAAAAAAAAAAAAAAAATGGGGGGGGGGGGGGGGGGTGGTCGGATCGTGGGCTATCCAAATCGTGAGACTCCGATTGAATCTGCAGGGTTGGTAAGCATAATTTATTAATACAGTAATTAGGTTAAGACAAGACAATTCAAGACAAGATTGATTGAGTAATTGATTGTGGTTGTGGTTTAACGCCGTTTATCAACAATTTGTCAGTCATATCACCGCGGCTGGCTAGTTCTCATAGCCAACTGGTGAAAGACGAATAACGGCTTGTCACATTGACTTGTTTTGTTAAACGTCGGAAAGATACTTTCAGTGTTATGATTCTCCGACACGTTTCCGATTGGGATTTTTACTTTTACGGAGACTAAACGATATTTCACAAGTTTAATAATCAAACCAGACTATTTTTCCACAGCAAAGAAATCGTAAATATGACTATTGTTATTCAGATTGACGGCGACAAATGGAATTATCGGTAATAATTTACATGTCAAAAAAACAACAAATCTCGCCTTTTCAATCGGTAAACTTCGATCGTATTCGGAAAGGAAAAATAAATTTTCCCGCTTTAGACCGGTGACGTAGGCGGCCAGATCAAATCAGCCAATGAAATTCACAGATTGTAACTTCCGACAAAGATGGCGGCGTAAATGTATGATTTGAAGGTTGAAGGTTAGTTTGCGCCTTTCTTTTCCGTGTTTTCTGTACATTTTAAAAGTTGTTTACATGTTTAAAGGGTGGACGATATGTTCAGAATAACGTTTGATGAATCGGGTTTTTTACGTTATGCGCGTGTACAGTTTAACACATAAATTAGAATTTGTTTTCATCCTAAAAAAAAAGAAGAAAGATTCTTTCGCCCGGATATCTTTTGCACCCTGAGTCGTTTCGCCGTAATACGATCGTTTCGTCCTGATAATATTCTCCTTGATTAAGACATAAATCGAAGAAATTATGGATTACCATGCAAATTGAAACCCATCAAGAATGTTGACGTTTGTTAGTGCATCTGTTTTATTTCATACATTATATCTATAATAATCTATTTAACTATCAATTATAGGAACTGTCATTCCACCGCAGTAAACAAGATTGACATAGGATCAAAACTGAAATGTCATAGGACATTAGTGATAGAACATGGAGCCAGTTGAAAGGTATTTTTTTCTACATTAAATTACATACCGACTAATTATTATATCACCTGAATGAGGCACCCTATAGTGCAGTGTTTCATTTTGGTGTGCATCCCGAGTTCTAGACTCATTTAATTTTGCCCGCACTAATTAAAATGTGGAAAAGACTTTGCTTTTAGTTCGACACTGTAGGACTCGTTGATAAATTGTGAAAAACATTTGATGGGACTCATTGATATAAATGTCAAAATGTAACACTGTTATGTACAATTTCATAATATATTTTAAATAATAACACATGTTTCACACATTTATTAACCCTTTCCCACATACAAAGTGTTGTACACACAACACATTTCCAACAGATGACTGCATATATCTAGGAAGAACTTATTAAAAGGGGGATAGCTGAGTAAATTTATGAAAGTATAATTATTGAATTATGTTGAAAACAGATGATAGTTGGCTGGCAAAATGAAACAATTTGAATTGTTCACAATTTATTAAAAAGTTGTTTGCTGCAGGATGTCATAAATTGTCTGTATGTGTGAATGGTTCTTTGATCTATTTATAGAATTATGGTGCAATGATCCAGAATATTTTCTGTACGTTACTCTGTACATAATCTGGTTCCAGTCAGCCCAGTTTATTTCGTACAGGTTAAAGAAGTACTTATACATATTTCTGGACTCTGTATTTCCTATATAGAGACATTTACTTGTGTATGTATGACACATTGAAAATTGAGCTTGAGAATTTGCCACAACACAGAGACATAAAGTGCCATCCATAATTCCCTTTACACTTTTATGAAGATACTTATGGGTATCAAACTTTTTTTATTTTTTTATTTAAGAATGGTTGTACCCAAATACATACAATCCTTGTATCCGAGAATTACCCCATTTACTTACAACTTTGATTACGTACTAATATTTATATTTATATGCCAATGGTCAAGGTACCAAATACAATCTTTTTTCAGAGCTGCCCCATGTGAAGTTTGGCATCAAAACTCCCAAGAAGGCCTTAGAAAGATGTGAAAAAAACAGCTAAGTTGTCTGAAAAGCTGGCTTTAAACAAGTTCTTGCTTGCTCCTGAGACAGTAACAGTATATGGAAACATTCAGCACAGAAAGACTGCAATGGACCAGAGGTAACAAATAGTTTTGAGAAGTAACCTTCTCTTTTATAATTTTAGCTCACCTGAGCACTTTTGCTCAAGGTGAGGTATTGGGATCACATTTCGACTGTCGTGGGTCGCCAACAATTGCCTTGTTAACACTAAACAGGCTACATTTAGCATCCGATCTTCATGAAAGTTTATCAGAAAATACATCTTTATCGAAACTTAGTCATGTGAGATCCAAAACTACCGTAGGTAAAACTGAAGAAAATCTTGTTAACCCTCTTGAGGCCACATTTTTACTTTGACTTTGAGCATGTTGAAACTTTGTCAGAATGATTTTCTGAATAATATTTATAGGTCATGTTTGAATATGGGTTATATATGGTAAACTAGAATGATGGGCTCCACGGAGCACGTGTGTCACCTGCTCATTGAAAGTGTGACGGACAGACAGACACCGGACAAGAGTCTGCATTTTTTTTGCTTCGGCAGCTTGACATTTTGTCAGAATGTTTTTTCTTAATTTGGTCAGAAACTAGGTCACTGCCAATTTGAAGGACAATCTTGTTAACACTCTGGAGACTGCATTTATAACTTGAGCATGTTGAACTTTATCAGAAATATTGTCTTGATGATATATGAAAGCCAAGTCCAAATATGGGTCAAGTTGGGCTAAAAACTAGGTCAATATGCCGCATTTTTTGCTTCAGCAGCTTAACATTGGTCGGAGTGTTGATCTTAATGACATTTAGGCCAAGTTCGAATATGGGTCATGTCAGGTTGTTTTCTATTATCTATAGGTGACACAATTGCACTAATATGAGGAAGTTGAGGTGGAGTACTGTGATAACACCTTATTTCTTTAAATTCATTACCAAAACACTAAAAACAAAATAAGACTATCTACATGTACTAAGTTATCAATAATTAAATAGAGTGACATCAACACACTTAAAACTGTAAGCACTGTTGTTTCATATTTCACCCAGGTGATCAATTTAGGGCCATTTGTTACTCTTATTTTGTAATATGTATATACCCATTGCTTGCAATTGCCATTGATTTCTTTTTAGGTTCTGTGTAGAGAAGATGGGACATTTTGGAGTCGCTGCTAATAAAAGTCGTGAACAAAAAGTTTAGCCACCAAAATCCGACAAAAAAAACACCAAGGCTATATGATAGGGAAAGATATCTACTCTCCAAGAAGAAAAAGAAGGCTGAAAAGAAACAATTCATGATATAATGTTAATAAGATCACCCGAGCCCAAGGTGATCTATTCTGATCACTCTTCGTCTGCCGTCCGTGGTGTTCCTCCTTTAATAACCATTTCAATCCAACTTCACAGTCCTTTTTGAAATTTATACAAGGATTTACATTCTATGTAGAACTTTGGTTCTTCATTTGCTACTATACTATCACTCAGGTGATCGATTTAGGGCCATCTTGGCCCTCTTGTTTATGTAATGTCAGTGTTTTGTCAACTACTGAATTTAAAAATTAAATTACCAGCTATAGTAAGAGTCATGTCATTGTGTTGCCAGTACAGTACTTTCTTATCCTTCGGTGGATTTTGTTCATATTCACACTTGTGACAATGTATATAAATGTGACCTTGACCTTCAGATGTGAAAATATGTTTGATGTCTGTATATGATGTTTTCTTCATGAAATATTCTAGGGATGCTCAAAATCATCCTTCATGAAGATGCAAGAAAATTTATTCATGAATTGTTCATGGCAAAAAGATGAACAGAAAATGAGACATTGAGTTTATGAACAAAAGAAATCATGAATTCTTCATGAAGTACATTTTCAAGAATGTTTTGCATGAACTCTTCATGAAGAAGAACTAATTTTAATTTCATGAACTCTTCATGAACACATTTATGCTTCATTTCATGATTTTTTCATGCATTCACCACTTCATGAATAATTCATGAAACTGTATTTCATGAGTTTCTGATGAAGATGTCTCATTTTCTGTTCATATTTACTTCATGAAGACTTCATGAAATCCCTTTGTGAAGGTTTCATGAACATTTCATGAATAATTCATGAAGAATGCATTAACATTTGACAGGGGATGCTGCAGAAAATTCAGATAGAGTCTCTATGAGGGAAAGGGTTAAAAACCTTTCCAACAATAAGCATTATCTACAGCAAAAAGTCTTTATATATATGAAATTAATTTTGTTTATAGAGTTGAATAGATGATGGCTGATTTAGAAATTGCTGAATTTCATAAATGTTTATAGATGTAATCTGCTGCATATGCATCAAAATGTCTGGGAGAAGCATTTTATCCCCCAGAGCACTAAAGAAGCACTGTAGGTAAATCTAAATGATCATAAATTGCTAAAAATCAGCAATCTTTGATATTCATCTGCTTTTCAAAATTGGACTCCTTCATTTCCAGTTTTTAAATCTCTTTTCCTAGATGAATTTAAAACAGACAGCTTTAACCCTTTCCCTCATACGACATTTTTTGTCAAAAATAAGAAAATCTCTTTAATTGAATGGATAACCTATGACTAAAAGTGGAAAACATTGTGGCAAAAGGAGAAATTGCTCGTTTTGAGCAATTTCTTCTTTTGTCACTATGTTTTCAAAAAGCCGTCTGCTACAAAGGCGTCATATGAGGGAAAGGGTTAAACATTGCAAATCAGGTAATCAGTTAACCCTTTCCCACTTGCAGATGCAATTTGACGCATCTGCAGCAGATCACTTTTGAAAACATTGTTGAAAAGGAAATGAGCAATTTTTCCTTTTGCCACAATATTTTCAACTTATTTGAACAACTGTACTATCATTAGTAGAGAATTTTCACATTTCCAAATTCGTCTTCAGTAGATGTTTTATATGGATCTCTGAAGTTCTATTTGTGCACAGCTTAGTTCTTTTGATTCTGATTACTCTATCACACACTGATGATTTTCTGAACAAGCATGTGAACAATTGTTATAATTAAAATTCACAGTTGAAATTGATTACTGGAAAAGGAGCAATCACCTGTCTTGAACAATTTCTCATTATTTATTCTCAATACTTGAAATTCTGTTCAAAAATGGTCTGCTGTAGAGCTGGAGAAATTAACTTTCAACTTTATAAGGGAAAGGATAAATTACACTGGATGACAAACATAGCAGAAAGATTTTGAACGGGATTAAATTGCTTTCTGCACATTATTCCACAAATGCTTAATGTCAAATGACAATTTCCCGCAAGAATGACGTCTTAACTATTGCCACGCATGCATACAAGCTCTAGAGATTTTGACACTCTGACTATTGACTCTTTCCCTCATAGGAATCCGCTGTGGTCGAGTGGTTAGCATCGGGGATTTCGAAACCGGGTGTCCCGGGTTCGATCCCCAGTCGCGGCACTACGGTCATGGTGGAGTGCCCTTGGGCAAGGCACATTTTCTAGCCTAGTACTGGTTTGTTTACCTAGGTATCATGAATAATTAAATTTAATTGCGCGCTAAATGACCTTAGCTGTCGATGCGCCATAAAACAATATACATTCATTCCCTCATGAATATAAACGCTTTCGGACGCCTCTGCAGCAGACGGCTTTTTGAAAACATAGTAACAAAAGAAGAAATTGTACAAAACGTGCAATTTCTCCTTTTGTCACAATGTTTTCCACTTTTAGTCATAGGTTATCCATTCAATTATGGAGATTTTCTATGTTTTGACAAAATACGTTCAAAGTCGTCTTCTGCAGAATTGTCGTATGAGGGAAAGGGTTAAAACAAGAGGGCCAAGATGGCCCTAAATCGATCACCTGATTGATAGTAAATTAGTAGCAAATATTTTACTGCAAATATCTGGATAAATTTGATCAAGGAGTGCAAATGAAACTGCAAGGAGTGGACACTGTTAAAGAAATTGCTTATCAGTAAAGGCCATTTATATCTTGAAATCTAACAAGAACTTTAATAAGAATGGAATTATAAATGTGTCATTTTGCATCTTTCCTGATGCCGCCTTGCTGCCCATCAATATGGCTTGAACAGCTTTTTTAGAGGATCACTAAAGGAACATTTCTACCAAATTATCTTGGAATCGGACAAGCAGATTATGGAGGAATAGGATTTTAAAGTTTGTGTTTTTTACTCATTTTCTGATGCCGCAGCAACCAAAGTTCTACACAGAATGTAAGTCTTTGAACTTTTGAAAGAGGATCAACAAAGGAATATTCCTGATAAGTTAAGTTGAAATTGCTCCATTGGAATGGTAGGAGTTGGTTGTCAATCGTAGCTAAAAGTTCAATTTACCCCTTTTGTGATGATGCCTGGTTGCTATATTTTCTTAAAATCAGACAAGCACTTTCATAAAAATGGAATTTTCAAATTGATTCATTTGGCCCCTTTTCTGAATCCTCCTGACTGCCATGTTTTTCCAACCAATCTGTATGGCTTGAACACTTTTTGTAGAGGGTCACCCAAGGAACATTTCTACCAAACTATATACAAGAGAAAGTTGATGCAATGCATCAATGTCGCTGGATATCCATACTGCAGTTATGCATAACACTAACATTATAGTAGTTGAATAAACAGTTATCAACTGAGGGGCATATTGGAACATCAGGGGTGTGGGTCAAGTGAAAATGTTTCATAACTTACATTGTTTTGTCAACGAAGTGAATGATAATTGAAGCCTTTCATTGTTTATGACCAATCTCCATTCCAAAGTAGGTTGACCATATACACACAACCAACTAATTATTGATCATAAACAGTAATAGAAATGAGTAATCTTGCCAATCATTAGTCTTAGTATGTATACAGTGCTTTTTCATTAAGGAATAATTATAAGATTTGTGAATTACACATACACTTTTCAAGATGTTTGTCAGAATATTTGAATTTTATTATTTTTTAATAAAACCACAAAACAGACAATTTAGGATTTGCATGCTATATATTAGCACGTCATTTTACCTTACACCTTTGCAGCAATCTACTTTTAAAAGAATGAGATAAGGGTTAAATCGCTGAAGACATGAGTTTTCTCTTTTTATCAAAATGATATTAGCTTGGCATCCTAATTATATCATACTTTAACAAATGTTGAAATGTAGTCCAATATTTATAAATTAGACTACCTTCGAAATATTATATCAACTAAACAGTTAAATCTCATTGAAATTGTTGTATAATTTAAACTTAATTTCGAACATAAACTGAGCCCTACAACATGTTAATTTATTTTAATTCTTTCCTTCCTTTTTTATAATGAAAATAACAAACTACTCATGTTTTAAAATTATATTATGATGAGCGCCCTTGTGTCAATGATGCATAACAATATGCAGATCGGAAGCAATGTGCCTTTAGGGAATTAAATGACACATTTAAAATTGTCAAGGACGAAATATTTTTGTACCAAAGACCCGATTCTTTCTTATTCTCAGAGATGTCGTTCTTGAAACTCTCTTTATAGGCAGAGAGTGTTCGTTCAAAGTAATTTTTCTATTAAAACCAGATTTATCTCGGTTTGTTCTTTTCTTCATTTGTTTCGAACCAAATAAACATTTTAAATCACCTATGATTTACTATTTGTAAATGAGTGTAAAGAGCGGCTCTCTGCAAAGGAGATTGATCTACGCAATTGGTATGTAAACAAATAATTAGACTGTGCGACGTAAAGGTTTGTAGTTATCGCCTTTTGATTACATGTAGTATATAGTGTAAAATAAAGTATTTCAGTCTAGCTAATAGGGACTGTTTTGTCTTCGTAAATAAAACAAAAAAACATAAATGCGAGTCAAAATAAAGAAACTGAAAATACTTAAAACATCGGAATATTTATTTCATTTTAGATGTGTCATTACTTTTCCGAAAACCTATTAAAAATAGAAGTCACGGGCTTCTGCCCGGCGACTAATAAATCTGACTGGCAGATTCGGAGGAGAAGATTTTTAAAGTTTGGACATTTTGCCCCCTTTCTGATACTGCAGCCACCAAAGTTCTCAATGGAATTTAAATCTTTAATCAATTTTGAGAGAGGGCCACCAAAGAAACATTTCTGTGAAGTTTGATTGAAATTGGTCCTGTGGTTTAAGGGAGGATATTGTTTAAAGCTAAAAGTTAACAACGAATGACGGACAAAAAGTGATCAGAATAGCTCACCTTGAGCCTTTGCACCTTGAGCCTTTGGCTCAAAGATGATCTAAAAATACTCTCTCTAAAAGTATTTAGGCTTTTCCAATGTGTAGATCTGTTTTCAATGGTTAATTTTTCGATTATTACCAATTTACAGCTGAATTTCCTGAACCATTTTCCACATACAGACGACACATTTGGACGCAGCTAAAGACTTTTGAAAACATTTTGGCACAAGCCCATATTGTTCATAACAAGCAATTTCTCCTTTTGCTACAACTTTTTCAATAAGTGTTGTTACACTTCAACATTTATTGACAATTTTGCCTCCTTGTTTTTAGTTGTCTGCTGCAGAATTGTTGTTTGTGTGAACGGTGTCTGCTACAGACTTCCCAACTCAGTTAGTATAAAGAGATTTGAGCCTTTCCACAAGAAAACCAACATTATGGACTCTGCGTAATGTATCCACCCTGATCAGCCTGCACAGTCTGTGCATGCTATTCCTGGATGACACATTTCGTCTCAGGGGGATATAGGTATAGAGTAATGATTCCTGAAAAAGAAAATCCACATTAGGTGAAAAGTGCCTGTTTGGATTAGCCTGTGCAGCATACTTTGGCTAATCCGGGTCGATACTTAACGTAGAGTCCACAATGTTGGCTTTCTTGTGGGACGACTCGTTGAATTTGAACCTTTTCTCTGATACAGACAACACTATGCACAAGATGTCATTCAAAGATATTATTTGAACAGAGGAGAAATTGCTCAATAGGAGAATTTTCTTCTTTGGCCACAATAATTTAAATTGTGTACCAATTATGCATTTCCCTATTTCTAGATGGTGTATGTTTTTGCGTCAGACATTGCTAGACTTACATACTTCAAAATGAAAATCCAGTCAAGATTTTTCAATTGCAATTTGTTTGTCATGTCTGAGTGTTGTGTGTTTGTCCATCTGTCCGTAAATATTGTATATCTATATACTGTTATATAACCCCTGATATCTCACAATCTGTCATTTGAAAATATTTGTTCTATATATATATATATATATATATATATATGAGTTTTTCAAATCATGTATATCTATAAAGGATAACCAACTTGTTATAGCACCTTCCAACACTATTCAATAAGTATACTTTCATTTGTAGATTTTTTTATATTTAGATTTATTCCATTGTCTGTTGCAGATCTGTTGTATGTGGAAAAGGGTAAATGTACTCCCCGAATCCTGTAGTTTTAGTGTAGCAGGAAACACAACAGGAACCTGTATAATAATAAAATCAATCTACACAATTTCTGTAAATTCACTTCACTTGGAAACAAAACAGTAAACCTTTTCACTTATGTAGACACATTTTGATGCATTTGCTCATGATATAAAATTAACCCTGCCCCACCTACTGACAAATGTTGATGCATAATAGACTGCTCATGATATAAGATTAAGCCTGCCCCACCTACAGACACATTTTGTTGCGTTTGCAACAGATGACTATTGAAGACATTTTGGCAAAAGAAATATTGCTAAAGATTCAAATATTTCTCCTTTTGCCACAATGTTTTCAATTGTATTCAATAATTATTCTTTCATTTTAAGAGATATTCCATATTTTATACCCAGATGTTTTTAAGTTATCTGCTGCTAATATGTTGTAAGTGTTAAATTTCAACGGATTGAAAAATGGGAGTATTGAAAACATAGTAGGGCTATGAGAAATTGGTTGTTTCGCACAATCTCCCTTTCTATAATGTTTTCAAAAGTCGTCTGCTGCAAAGGCTTCAACAATATCTGCACAAGGTAAAGGGCTTGAACTCATAAACAATCGTTTAAAGGACTTAATTGTATGAAATATCTCCCTGTTAATCTGACAGAGTCACATGACTGACACAGGTCAGTTTACTATATATTTCTGTGTAAACTACCCTTGTTATATTGATTGATTGATTGATCGTTTGGTGTTCTACGCTGCTTTCAGCGATTTTTCAGACATATCACAGCGTTTCCAGGGTAAGTAACTATAGTACTTCTGGTCCATTAATCCTGACACCAGCCTGTCAGTCATAATGCTAACCCCACAACCCTGAGTACCAAGGTGGTAAGTTACCAGTACTACTGGTCCATTAATCCTGACACCAGCCAGTCAGTCGTAATGCTTAACCCACAACCCTGAGCGCCAAGGTGGTAAGTTACTAGTATTACTGGTCCATTAATCCTGACACCAGCCAGTCAGTCGTAATGCTTACCCCACAACCTTGAGCGCCAAGGTGGTAAGTTACTATTACTACTGGTCCATTAATCCTGACACCAGCCAGTCAGTCGTAATGCTAACCCCACAACCCTGAGTACCAAGGTGGTAAGTTACTAGTATTACTGGTCCATTAATCCTGACACCAGCCAGTCAGTCGTAATGCTTACCCCACAACCCTGAGTACCAAGGTGGTAAGTTACTAGTACTACTGGTCCATTAATCCTGACACCAGCCAGTAAGTCGTAATGCTAACCCCACAACCCTGAATGCCAAGGTGGTAAGTTACTAGTAGTATTACTGGTCCATTAATCCTGACACCAGCCAGTCAGTCGTAATGCTAACCCAACAACCTTGAGCGCCAAGGTGGTAAGTTACTAGTACTACTGGTCCATTAATCCTGATACCAGCCAGTCAGTCGTAATGCTAACTCCACAACCCTGAGTACCAAGGTGGTAAGTTACTAGTACTACTGGTCCATTAATCCTGACACCAGCCAGTCAGTCATAATGCTAACCCCACAACCCTGAGTACCAAGGTGGTAAGTTACTAGTATTACTGGTCCATTAATCCTGACACCAGCCAGTCAGTCGTAATGCTTACCCCACAACCTTGAGCGCCAAGGTGGTAAGTTACTAGTACTACTGGTCCATTAATCCTGACACCAGCCAGTCAGACCTAATGCTAACCCCACAACCCTAAGTACCAAGGTGGTAAGTTACTAGTATTACTGGTCCATTAATCCTGACACCAGCCAGTCAGTTGTAATGCTAACCCCACAACCCTGAGTACCAAGGTGGTGGTAAGTTACTAGTACTACTGGTCCATTAATCCTGACACCAGCCAGTCAGTCGTAATGCTAACCCCACAACCCTAAGTACCAAGGTGGTAAGTTACTAGTATTACTGGTCCATTAATCCTGACACCAGCCAGTCAGTCGTAATGCTTACCCCACAACCTTGAGTGCCAAGGTGGTAAGTTACTAGTACTACTGGTCCATTAATCCTGACACCAGACAGTCAGGCGTAATGCTAACCCCACAACCCTGAGTACCAAGGTGGTAAGTTACTAGTATTACTGGTCCATTAATCCTGACACCAGCCAGTCAGTCGTAATGCTTACCCCACAACCTTGAGTGCCAAGGTGGTAAGTTACTAGTACTACTGGTCCATTAATCCTGACACCAGACAGTCAGGTGTAATGCTTACCCCACAACCCTGAGTACCAAGGAGGTCCCTTCTTATGTTTCCATTATGCGAAATGATACAAATATTGTGCATTGATTCTTTCTCTGCAACAAACAACATTCTGAACAAGGGAATATGCACATTTGGAGCAATTTGCCGCAGAGGCATCAAAAGCCACCTGTATTACAGAAAGAGTTAAAAGCTTTTTGGCCACTAATTGTATACAAAACATACGGAAGACATTTTTGTCAGAATTCCTGTGGAATATCTGACAGTGAAAAACCACCTCGTTTGTATAATGTGTGGTCCCCTGCAATCAGTCTTAACGCTCCTTTAATAGGAGTTCTAAAACTGATTCCTTTGATGATTTGGATTGTGGTTGTATTTTTAATATTCCCTTTAACGCTTTCCCACATAGAGCAAATCGACAGCAGACGAATTTGAAATAAGATCAAAGAGTGGAAAATCTCTATAAATGAAAGTATGATCATTGAATGAAGTTGAAAACATTCTGACAAAAGGAGAAACAGTTCAATATGAACAAACTCTACTTTTTTACACCATGTTTTTCATAAGTTGTCTGCTTCAGATGCGTCTATATGTCAGAAAGGCTTAACCCATTTCCTCATATAGACGCTTTCTGAAGCCTCTGCAGCAGACAGGTTTTCCACTTTTAAGCAAAGGTTATCCAATTATAGAGATTTTCTATTTGTTGACAAAATATGTTCAAAGTCGTCTGCTGCAGAATTGTCGTATGAGGGTAAGGGTTAACCCTTACCCACATAATATGAAATATTGCATCTGCAGCAGACCACTGTGAAAAATGTCTGAGTAAAAATATGTTAAAACGCTTTAATTAGGACTGTAACGATACATTCGAATATTCGATAGACTCGAATACAGGCCTGTCCGAATCGTATTCGTTATTCGCTTCACCCATATTCGAATATACACGAATATAATCCAGACCTCTATAATCTAAACTAAAATCAATTTAATTAAACTACAAACATAACAAACCTTTTGTCAGACTTGCAAACCTATTCAGTTCCATAGCGCCTGCCTTCGGCGCTATATTTATATAGTAACCCTGCCACAAAAGCTGACCACTGATTTTACAACATACTTTGATTTTTTTTTTTTTTTCAAAATATATTTGATGATGTGTTCGCTATGATGTATTTGACATACGTTTTGGCGTGTTTACAATCGGTTTTTAATTAAATCTAAATTATAATATTCGATTGAAAAGGTCGGAGAATTCCCAACAAACGATAACCAGAACGCTTCAACAAAAAATGGTGAACCACGAGGAACTCGAGATTACTATTGAACCTCCGTCCAAACAGCTGACCACTAATTTTGCGACATATTTTTTTATTCATTTTCTCATAATATATCTGATGTTGTGTTCGCTACTAAGTATTTTGAAACACATTTGTGTGTGTTTAAAATGTGTTTTTAATTAATTTTAAATTATAGTTCAATTAAAAAGTTAGGACAATTCCCAGTTAATGACAACCAAAACCCGTCAACAACAAAAATGGCGAACCCCGTGGAAATTGAAAATATTGTCATGTCTATCAATACATGAAATCGGGTAACAATTAGTTAAACGCTACTACATTAAATTCAAAATTACCTCTCTTGTAAAATAAAAGTACTTGAAATAAATAAGTTTATATTCTTTTGGGGACAAAAATTCAAATACATTATTAACTTTTATACTGTTCTAGTTGGATTTTATTTGTCAGAAGAGTAACAAGACTTACTAGTCAATCATTATACTTTCTTAAATCTGAATTATGATTTCTTTTGTGTTTACATGTTATAAAATACCTGACAGTATTCGTGAATTAATATTCATATTCGTTACCCTGTATTCGTGATACGTATCGTATTCGCCACCTAGTGTATTCGTTACAGCCCTAGCTTTAATCCTTTCCCTCATACAACAATTCTGCACCATATTCTGAACATATTTTGTCAAAAAAATAGAAAGTCTCTATAATTGAATGAATAACCTATGACTAAAATTGGAAAACATTGAGGCAAAAGGAGAAATTGCTTGTTTTGCGCAATTTCTTCTTTTGTCAATATGTTTTCAAAAAGCCTTTGCTTCAGAGGCGTCAAAAAGCGTCTATATGAGGGAAAGGGTTAAATGAAAGTTTCATGTAACATTTAGTGAATAGAGATGTTAATATTGTAGTCATCTGCTGAGTTGGGCAGTGTCCAATTTGGATTATACTCTCTATAGGCTTGACAGTCATGCTGGGAACCATATTCCACACAAGAACCGAAATGGCTACTCATATTGCAGATATATTCCGAAACAACTCAATTGAATATACAAGTGTTGCAAAGGAGAAACCGCATGATTGGCTGATGGTTCTGTTTGTTTTGTTTCATTTGGGGTTAACACTGTTTTTAAGAATATTTGAGTAATACCAAATCAACTGAACATTTTACTCGATATCCCTGGGTAAAAAACCATCACTAAGGCCAGGAAATATGCCTTGCCAAAGCAGTAGGGTATTCAATCAATTGTAATATTGCATGTGCCAAGTAATTGTCCCTTTCTGATTCCTGAAGGTTGTGTGTGAAATCAAAGATTATTATATCTTCTTGAATATTGAACAGGATTCAAAGCATTAGCAGTGCCATATAAATTGAATAATCTGGGGTTTTTAAACATGGTTGGTAACAATTTTTCAGAAAACAGTATCAAGTTCACCTAACCATTTGTTTTCTGGCTTTTTCAGACCAGTACTCACCACAACAGTCTTTCAACCCAACTGGCTACTTTTCCACATGGACTGTTAACCCTTTCCCTCATACGACAATTCTGCAGCAGACGACTTTGAACATATTTTGTCAAAAAATAGAAAATCTCTGTAATTGAATGGATAACCTATGACTAAAAGTGGAAAACATTGTGTCAAAAGAAGAAATTGCTCGTTTTGAGCAATTTCTTTTGTCACTATGTTTTTAAAAAGCTGTCTGCTGCAGAGGCGTCAGAAAGCGTCTATATGAGGGAAAAGGTTAACCTATTGGTGGTAAACAAATGACAAGAGCAATATCTTCTTTAGCCACAATTATTTTAAAGTTGTCTGCTACAAAGGTGTCAGAAAGCATCTGCATGTGGAAATGGGTTAAACGTTGCATGCTAGCTGCAGATTTCACCAACCATTGAAGAGCAGTTCATACAATTTGGTTTTAGAAAATATGGGGCTTGATCTTAGTTCAGACACTTAAATGATAATAATCAATTTCTCCTTTTACCACAATCTATTCAAATTGATTCAATAAATATTACATTCATTACTTAACATTTCCATATTTTTGCATAGATGTTTTCAGCAGATTTATAGAGTTATATTAAGGGTTAATTGCTGTCGATAAAGACAAGGGTGACAATGTTCCATCTGACAAGAATAAAGGGTCAATTTGTGAGGCTTCTAGCTTAATAATCCACTTCACTTCCTATCCTCAATATTGTCAACCTTCGCCCCCATCTTCCCTGATATTGCCTGATGGTTTTTGTTGTGTTTTTGATGGTGTTTACAACAGTATTTTAGTTATTAGTCGCCGGGCAGAAGCCCGCAACTTCTATTTTTATTAGGTTTTCAGAAATGACATGGGAGGGGGGATTATTATTATAAAGAAACACATTTAGATGTCTTGAACATATTACAATTGTGTTTGTTTAAAAACACTAAGTAATGACACATCTAAAATGAAATAAATATTCCGATGTTTTAGGTATTTTCAGTTTCTTTATTTTGATTCGCATTTATGTTTTTTTGTTTTATTTACGAAGACAAAACAGTCCCTATTTGCTAGAATGAAATACTGTACTTTACACTATATACTACATGTAATCAAAAGGCGATAACTACAAACCTTTACGTCGCACAGTCTAATTTGTTTACATACGCGCACCTGCTGATGAAAATGACGTGGAATATTCTCCTTTTAATGGCAATTTTAACTTACTGAATGTTATTTTCATGTTCAAAGAGATGTCTTGATTTGTAAAGAAGGCATTTTATAATGTTTATCCATGTATATCTAAAATATGAACTGTTTCTAAGCTAAAACTGTTGATCGCGTGACTCGCGAATACAAACTGCATAGATCAATCTCCTTTACACTCACTTACAAATAGTAAATCATATGCAATTTAAAATGTTTATTTGGTTCGAAACAAATGAAGAAAAGAACAAACCCAGATAAAACTGGTTTTAATAGAAAAATTACTTTGAACGAACACTCTCTGCATATAAAGAGAGTTTCAAGAACGACACCTCTGCGAATAAGAAAGAATCGGGTCTTTCGTAAAAAATTATTTCGTCCTTGACAATTTTAAATGTGTCATTTAATTCCCTAAAGGAATATTGCTTCCGATCTGCATATTGTTATGCATCATTGACACAAGGGCGCTCATCATAATATAATTTTAAAACATGAGTAGTTTGTTATTTTCATTATGAAAAAGGAAGGAAGTAATTAAAATAAATTAACATGTTCTAGGGCTCAGTTTATGTTCGAAATTAAGTTTAAATTATACTACAATTTCAATGAGATTTAACTGTTTAGTTGATATTATATTTCGAAGGTGGTCTAATTTATTAATATTGGACTATATTTCAACATTTGTTAAAGTATGATATAATTAGGATGCCAAGCTAATATCATCTTGAGAAAAAGAGAAAACTCATGTCTTCAGCGATTTAACCCTTATCTCATTGATTTAAAGTAGATTACTGCAAAGGTGTCCACTGTTGACTTTAATAGAGGAAAGGTAAAATGACGTGCTATTGCATGCAAATCCTAAATTGTCTGTTTTGTGGTTTTATTGAAAAATAATAAAATTACTCATTTCCATTACTGTTTATGATCAATAATTAGTTGGTTGTGTGTATGGTCAACCTACTTTGGAATGGAGATTGATCATAAACAATGAAAGGCTTCAATTATCATTCACTTCGTTGACAAAACAATGCAAGTTATGATACATTTTCACTTGACCCCACCCCTGATGTTCCAATATGCCCCTCAGTTGATAACTGTTTATTCAACTACTATAATGTTAGTGTTATGCATAACTGCAGTATGAATTTCCGGCAACATTGATGCATTGCATCAACTTTCTCTTGTATTAATGTGACAGAACACTTATTCATTATCTTTAGGTGATTAACCAATACAAGACTAGGAACTGTGCCTTAACCTCTTCTATAAATAACACAAGTTTGGATCAAACCCCGGATGTCCAGTATCAAATCCCCCTTGCTAACTGGGTATCAAACCCTTGATGTCCAGTATCAAATCCCCTTTGCTAAAATCTCTGCCACAAGTGGGGATGAAACCCCGGATGTCAAGTATCAAAACCCCTTTGCTCATATCTCTGACACAAGTTGGTATCAAACCCTGGGTGCCCAGTATCAATCCCCCTTGCTCACATCTCTGCCACAAGTTGTATCAAAACACTGATGCAAAGTATCAAATCCCCCTTGCTCACATCTCTGCCACAAGTGGGTATCAAACCCTGGATGTCCAGTATCAAATCCCACTTGCTCATCTCTGCCACAAGTGGGGATGAAACCCCGGATGTCAAGTATCAAAACACCCTTGCTCACATCTCTGACACAAGTTGGTATCAAACCCTGGGTGTCCAGTATCAAATTCCCCTTGCTCACATCTCTGCCACAAGTTTGGATCAAAACACTGATGCAAAGTATCAAATCTTCCTTACTCACATCGCTGCCACAAGTGGGTATCAAACCTTAGATGTCAAGTATTAAATCCCCCTTGCTCACATCTCTGCCATAAGTGGGTATCAAACCCTGGATGTCCAGTATTAAATCCCCCTTGCTCACATATCTGCCACAAGTGGGTATCAAACCCTGGATGTCCAATATCAAATTCCCCTTGCTCACATCTCTGCCACAAGTGGGTATCAAACCCTGGATGTCCAGTATCAAATTCCCCTTGCTCACATCTCTGCCACAAGAGGGTATCAAACCCTGGATGTCCAGTATTAAATTCCCCTTGCTCACATCTCTGCCACAAGTGGGTATCAAACCCTGGATGTCCAGTATCAAATTCCCCTTGCTCACATCTCTGCCACAAGAGGGTATCAAACCCTGGATGTCCAGTATTAAATTCCCCTTGCTCACATCTCTGCCAAAAGTGGGTATCAAACCCTGGATGTCCAGTATCAAATCCCCCTTGCTCACATCTCTGCCACAAGTGGGTATCAAACCCTGGGTGTCCAGTATCAAATTCCCCTTGCTCATCTCTGCCACAAGTGGGTATCAAACCCTGGATGTCCAGTATCAAATTCCCCTTGCCCACATCTCTGCCACAAGTGGGTATCAAACCCTGTATGTCCAGTATCAAATCCCCCTTGCTCACATCTCTGCCACAAGTGGGTATCAAACCCTGGGTGTCCAGCATCAAATTCCCCTTGCTCATCTCTGCCACAAGTGGGTATCAAACCCTGGATGTCCAGTATCAAATTCCCCTTGCCCACATCTCTGCCACAAGTGTGTATCAAACCCTGGATGTCCAGTATCAAATCTCCCTTGCTCACATCTCTGCCACAAGTGGGTATCAAACCCTGGATGTCCAGTATCAAATTCCCCTTGCTCACATCTCTGCCACAAGTAGGTATCAAACCCTGGATGTCAAGTATTAAATTCCCCTTGCTCACATCTCTGCCACAAGTAGGATCAAACCCTGGATGTCCAGTATTAAATCCCCCTTGCTCACATCTCTGCCACAAGTGGATATCAAACCCCGGATGTCCAGTATCAAATCCCCCTTGCTAACTGGGTATCAAACCCTTGATGTCCAGTATCAAATCCCCTTTGCTAAAATCTCTGCCACAAGTGGGGATGAAACCCCGGATGTCAAGTATCAAAACCCCTTTGCTCATATCTCTGACACAAGTTGGTATCAAACCCTGGGTGCCCAGTATCAATCCCCCTTGCTCACATCTCTGCCACAAGTTGTATCAAAACACTGATGCAAAGTATCAAATCCCCCTTGCTCACATCTCTGCCACAAGTGGGTATCAAACCCTGGATGTCCAGTATCAAATCCCACTTGCTCATCTCTGCCACAAGTGGGGATGAAACCCCGGATGTCAAGTATCAAAACACCCTTGCTCACATCTCTGACACAAGTTGGTATCAAACCCTGGGTGTCCAGTATCAAATTCCCCTTGCTCACATCTCTGCCACAAGTTTGGATCAAAACACTGATGCAAAGTATCAAATCTTCCTTACTCACATCGCTGCCACAAGTGGGTATCAAACCTTAGATGTCAAGTATTAAATCCCCCTTGCTCACATCTCTGCCATAAGTGGGTATCAAACCCTGGATGTCCAGCATTAAATCCCCCTTGCTCACATCTCTGCCACAAGTGGGTATCAAACCCTGGATGTCCAATATCAAATTCCCCTTGCTCACAAACCTGCCACAAGTGGGTATCAAACCCTGGATGTCCAGTATTAAATCCCCCTTGCGCACATCTCTGCCACAAGTGGGTATCAAACCCTGGATGTCCAGTATCAAATTCCCCTTGCTCACATCTCTGCCACAAGAGGGTATCAAACCCTGGATGTCCAGTATTAAATTCCCCTTGCTCACATCTCTGCCAAAAGTGGGTATCAAACCCTGGATGTCCAGTATCAAATCCCCCTTGCTCACATCTCTGCCACAAGTGGGTATCAAACCCTGGGTGTCCAGTATCAAATTCCCCTTGCTCATCTCTGCCACAAGTGGGTATCAAACCCTGGATGTCCAGTATCAAATTCCCCTTGCCCACATCTCTGCCACAAGTGGGTATCAAACCCTGGATGTCCAGTATCAAATCTCCCTTGCTCACATCTCTGCCACAAGTGGGTATCAAACCCTGGATGTCCAGTATCAAATTCCCCTTGCTCACATCTCTGCCACAAGTGGGTATCAAACCCTGGATGTCAAGTATTAAATTCCCCTTGCTCACATCTCTGCCACAAGTGGGTATCAAACCCTGGATGTTCAGTATTAAATCCCCCTTGCTCACACATCTCTGCCACAAGTGGATATCAAACCCTGGATGTCCAGTATCAAATTCCCCTTGCTCACATCTCTGCCAAAAGTGGGTATCAAACCCTGGATGTCCAGTATTAAATCCCCCTTGCTCACATCTCTGCCACAAGTGGGTATCAAACCCTGGATGTCCAGTATCAAATCCCCCTTGCTCACATCTCTGCCACAAGTGGATATCAAACCCTGGATGTCCAGTATCAAATTCCCCTTGCCCACATCTCTGCCACAAGTGGGTATCAAACCCTGTATGTCCAGTATCAAATCCCCCTTGCTCACATCTCTGCCACAAGTGGGTATCAAACCCTGGGTGTCCAGTATCAAATTCCCCTTGCTCATCTCTGCCACAAGTGGGTATCAAACCCTGGATGTCCAGTATCAAATTCCCCTTGCCCACATCTCTGCCACAAGTGTGTATCAAACCCTGGATGTCCAGTATCAAATCTCCCTTGCTCACATCTCTGCCACAAGTGGGTATCAAACCCTGGATGTCCAGTATCAAATTCCCCTTGCTCACATCTCTGCCACAAGTAGGTATCAAACCCTGGATGTCAAGTATTAAATTCCCCTTGCTCACATCTCTGCCACAAGTAGGATCAAACCCTGGATGTCCAGTATTAAATCCCCCTTGCTCACATCTCTGCCACAAGTGGATATCAAACCCCGGATGTCCAGTATCAAATCCCCCTTGCTAACTGGGTATCAAACCCTTGATGTCCAGTATCAAATCCCCTTTGCTAAAATCTCTGCCACAAGTGGGGATGAAACCCCGGATGTCAAGTATCAAAACCCCTTTGCTCATATCTCTGACACAAGTTGGTATCAAACCCTGGGTGCCCAGTATCAATCCCCCTTGCTCACATCTCTGCCACAAGTTGTATCAAAACACTGATGCAAAGTATCAAATCCCCCTTGCTCACATCTCTGCCACAAGTGGGTATCAAACCCTGGATGTCCAGTATCAAATCCCACTTGCTCATCTCAGCCACAAGTGGGGATGAAACCCCGGATGTCAAGTATCAAAACACCCTTGCTCACATCTCTGACACAAGTTGGTATCAAACCCTGGGTGTCCAGTATCAAATTCCCCTTGCTCACATCTCTGCCACAAGTTTGGATCAAAACACTGATGCAAAGTATCAAATCTTCCTTACTCACATCGCTGCCACAAGTGGGTATCAAACCTTAGATGTCAAGTATTAAATCCCCCTTGCTTACATCTCTGCCATAAGTGGGTATCAAACCCTGGATGTCCAGCATTAAATCCCCCTTGCTCACATCTCTGCCACAAGTGGGTATCAAACCCTGGATGTCCAATATCAAATTCCCCTTGCTCACAAACCTGCCACAAGTGGGTATCAAACCCTGGATGTCCAGTATTAAATCCCCCTTGCGCACATCTCTGCCACAAGTGGGTATCAAACCCTGGATGTCCAGTATTAAATTCCCCTTGCTCACATCTCTGCCAAAAGTGGGTATCAAACCCTGGATGTCCAGTATCAAATCCCCCTTGCTCACATCTCTGCCACAAGTGGGTATCAAACCCTGGGTGTCCAGTATCAAATTCCCCTTGCTCATCTCTGCCACAAGTGGGTATCAAACCCTGGATGTCCAGTATCAAATTCCCCTTGCCCACATCTCTGCCACAAGTGGGTATCAAACCCTGGATGTCCAGTATCAAATCTCCCTTGCTCACATCTCTGCCACAAGTGGGTATCAAACCCTGGATGTCCAGTATCAAATTCCCCTTGCTCACATCTCTGCCACAAGTGGGTATCAAACCCTGGATGTCAAGTATTAAATTCCCCTTGCTCACATCTCTGCCACAAGTGGGTATCAAACCCTGGATGTTCAGTATTAAATCCCCCTTGCTCACACATCTCTGCCACAAGTGGATATCAAACCCTGGATGTCCAGTATCAAATTCCCCTTGCTCACATCTCTGCCACAAGTGGGTATCAAACCCTGGATGTCCAGTATTAAATCCCCCTTGCTCACATCTCTGCCACAAGTGGGTATCAAACCCTGGATGTCCAGTATCAAATCCCCCTTGCTCACATCTCTGCCACAAGTGGATATCAAACCCTGGGTGTCCAGTATCAAATTCCCCTTGCTCACATCTCTGCCACAAGTGGGTATCAAACCCTGGATGTCCAATATTAAATCCCCCTTGCTCACATCTCTGCCACAAGTGGATATCAAACCCTGGATGTCCAGTATTAAATCCCCCTTGCTCACATCTCTGCCACAAGTGGGTATCAAACCCTGGGTGTCCAGTATCAAATTCCCCTTGCTCATCTCTGCCACAAGTGGGTATCAAACCCTGGATGTCCAGTATCAAATTCCCCTTGCTCACATCTCTGCAACAAGTGGGTATCAAACCCTGGATGTCCAGTATAAAATTCCCCTTGCTCACATCTCTGCCACAAGTGGGTATCAAACCCTGGATGTCAAGTATTAAATTCCCCTTGCTCACATCTCTGCCACAAGTGGGTATCAAACCCTGGATGTCAAGTATTAAATTCCCCTTGCTCACATCTCTGCCACAAGTGGGTATCAAACCCTGGATGTCCAGTATTAAATCCCCCTTGCTCACATCTCTGCCACAAGTGGGTATCAAACCCTGGATGTCCAGTATCAAATCCCCCTTGCTCACATCTCTGCCACAAGTGGATATCAAACCCTGGGTGTCCAGTATCAAATTCCCCTTGCTCATCTCTGTCACAAGTGGGTATCAAACCCTGGATGTCCAGTATCAAATTCCCCTTGCTCACATCTCTGCCACAAGTGGGTATCAAACCCTGGATGTCCAGTATCAAATCTCCCTTGCTCACATCTCTGCCACAAGACTTAAGGATCAAAACCTGGACGTCCAGTATCAAATTCCCCTTGCTCACATATCTGCCACAAGTGGGTATCAAACCCTGGATGTATGTTATGAAATCCCACTTGCTAACCACTCTGCTACAGAGCGCTTATCCTGGTGGGTCATTCCAAAGTCTGAATAAACCTGTTCCCATATACAACAATTTGTAGCCGAACACTTTGAAAACATCTAAGCATACTTTTGAAAATCTCTTTAAATGTAGGAACAATTATTGAATAAAGTTGAAAACATTGTGGCAAAATTTGTCTGCTACAGAGGTGCCAGAAAGCGCCAACATATGGGAAAGGGTGGTAGAAATGGTAGTATAATGGCTTTCCCATTTCTTAGTGCTCATAGTTGTGGGGATAGCATTATGACTGATGATTCAGTGTCACAATTCAAAATATCACTTTCAAAACATCGTCTACTGTTGAGACATTCAAAGTTGTCTAAATCAGGGTAAAACAAAAAACATACAGGCGCTATCTGACGCATCTGTAGCAGACGACTTTTGGAAACATTGTGAAAAAAGAAAAAAGAGGCCCAAGAGGGCCAGTACCGCTCCACTGCCATTAAGTAAAAATGGCTTGAAGATTTTTAAAGTTTTTCACTAAAGCCAATATAAGGCTAACAGTCCAACCCCCTGGCAGCCATATTTTAAGACCAATCAACATGGTTTGGTGGAATCTGATAGAGAGTCCTTACCCAAGGAACATTTCTACAAAATTATTTGATAATCGGCCAAATAGTTTAGGAGGAGAAGATTTTTTAAGTTTTCACTATAGCCATATAAGCCAAAAAAGCTCAACCTCCTGGCGGCCAAAGTTTTCAAGCAATCAACATGGCTTGAAGGAATCCACTAGAGGGTCACCCTAGGAACATTTCTACAAATTTCTTTGAAAAATCGGCCTGACACTTTTGGAGGTGAAGATTTTTTAAGTTTTCACTATAGCCATATAAAACAAAATAGCCCCACCCTCTGGCGGCCATGTTTTTCAACCATTCATCATGTCTTGAAGGAATCTGATAGAGGGTCACCTCAGGAGCATTACTACAAAATTATTTGAAAATCGGCTTGACACTTTAGGAGGAGAAGATTCCTTAAGTTTTCACTATAGTAATATAAGGCAAAATAGCACTGCCACCTGACTTGAAGGAATCTGATAGAGGGTCATCCAAAGAATATTTCTACAAAATTATTTGAAAATCGTCCAACCAGTTTTGGAGAAGAAGAACTAAAGTTTCTTTCTTTCAGTTGCCATGGAAAATAGAATTTTGAAGGTATTTAGGATGCTTCCTATGAAGTTTCATCCCAATTGGCCAAGTGGTAAGGAAGGGGCGTTTGAAACACAAAGGTTGATGCACACAGTCACACACGGATGGACGCACGACGAACAATCCGCCATGACATAAGCTCAACTGAATAATTAAACTTTCATTTATAGAGATTTTCCGTATTTTTGCCTAGGTGATTTCAAAGTCGTTTGCTGAAGATTCACTGTATGTGTGAAAAGGGTTAAAAGTACCAGTGGCTAAATTGACAAGGCAAGTAATTTTTTTTTATTACTGTTACAAAATACACCATTGTGGTCACAAAAATGTCTGGCTTTTCTCTCACCCCTTTACAATCAGTAATCTTTTGAGACTCAAAGATCTACTGTTGATGCTATTTTTAAAGCTGTCTGGTATACAAACTTAACCCTTTCCCACATACAACAACTCTTCTGCAAACAACTTTGAAAACATACCCGAAATTGTTTAGAAACTCCCTTTAACCCTTTCCCTCATACAACAATTCTGCAGCAGACGACTTTGAACATATTTTGTAAAAAAATGGAAAATCTCTATAATTGAATGGATTACCTATGACTAAAAGTGGAAAACATAGTGGCAAAAGGAGAAATTGCTTGTTTTGGGCTATTTCTTCTTTTGTCACTATGTTTTCAAAAATACATCTGCTTCAGAGGCGTCGGAAAGTGTCTATATGAGGGAAGGGGTTAAATGAAGGTACAACAAGCAAATTCATGAAATTTATATCCCCCGCTTGCAGGAAATATTGTAGGAATAAAGTCCGCCGAAAGTGACGATCGAACTTGGCCTAGCTGTTAAGGCATTTAACCTTGTTACCAAGTTTGAAAAAAAACGGTTCACATTTGTGGCAGTAATTGCATGGAAACAGCAACAAACAACATTTTTTGTTAATCAAGGGGCCATAACTCCACCAAATAAAGTCTGCCGAAAGTGACGATCGAACTTGGCCTAGCCATTAAGGCATTTTACGTTGTTACCAAGTTTGAAAAAAAAACGGTTCCTATTTGTGGCAGTTATTGCACGGAAACAGCAAAAAATGACATTTTTTGTTAATTAAGGGGCCATAACACCACCTATTAAAGTCCGCCGAAAGTGACGATCGAACTTGGCCTAGGTTGTTACCAAGTTTGAAAAAAAAAAAAATTCACATTTGTGGCATTTATTGCACGGAAACAGCAACAAACGACATTTTTTGTTAATTAAAGGGCCATAACTGCAACGAATAAAGTCTGCCGAAAGTGACGATCGAGCTTGGCCTAGCCCTTAAAGCATTTAACCTAGTTACCAAGTTTGAAAAAAAATGGTTCACATTTGTGGTAGTTATTGCATGGAAACAGCAACAAACGACATTTTTTGTTATTTAAGGGGCCATAACTCCACCGAATAAAGTCCGCCGAAAGTGACAATCGAAATTGGCCTAGCCCTTAAAGCTTTTAACCTTGTTACCAAGTTTTAAAAAAACCGGTTCACATTTGTGGCAGTTATTGCACGGAAACAGCAACAAACGACATTTTTTGTTAATTAAGGGGCCATAACTCCACCGAAAGTGACGATCGAACTTGGCCTAGCCCTTAAGGCATTTAAACTTGTTACCAAGTTTTAAAAAAAACAGTTCACATTTGTGGCAGTTATTGCACTGAAACAGCAACAAACGACATTTTTTGTTAAATAAGGGGCCATAACTCCACAGAAAGTGACGATCGAACTTGGCCTAGCCCTTAAGGCATTTAACCTTGTTACCAAGTTTGAAAAAAAAACAGTTCACATTTGTGGCAGTTATTGCACGGAAACAGCAACAAACAACATTTTTTGTTAAATAAGGGGCCATAACTCCACTGAATAAAGTCCGCCAAAAGTGACGATCGAACTTGGCCTAGCCCTTAAGGCATTTAACCTTGTTACCAAGTTTGAAAAAAAAAAGTCCACATTTGTGGCAGTTATTGCACGGAAACAGCAAAAAACGACATTTTTTGTTAAATAAGGTGCCATAACTCCACCGAATAAAGTCCGCCGAAAGTGACGATCGAACTTGGCCTAGCCCTTACCAAGTTTGAAAAAAACCGGTTCACATTTGTGGCAGTTATTGCACGGAAACGAAGTGTGACAGACAGACAGACAGACAGACGGACAGACGGACAGACGGACAAACTCATGGAAGTGTACTTGTGGGGTTATTTCCTTTGATGTTTACTTGTGGGGTGCACACAAGTATGCAATTCATTCCGTAATTAACCCCCTTTTACGAAATGAATAACATTAATATGCAAATGAGAAAACCTGTTATAAAAAATAAAAATAAACTATTTTAAGTACTCTCTCATGCGGACGGACAGACGGACAAACCGAAATTAATAACCCCCCTTTTTTTCTTCGAAAAAGCGGGGGATAATAATTGAATAGAGTTGAAAACATGTTTTCAAAATGCTGTCTGCTGCTGAGACGCAGAGAGTGTCTACATGGGGGAAAGGGTTAAGAGGGGTGAAAACTGAAAACCTCTGAAAAATTTGAAGACTAAGTAACTTCTTAAAAGTATTCAAAAATGTTGTAGGAAAAGGAGAAGTTATTTGTTTTTTAGCAATTGCTTCTTTTCCCACATTGGTTTACAAGAGTCTGTTACATAAGAATGAAATGTATTCTGGATCAGGGGCCGGATTAAGTCTGACATCTGACAAGTTGTGCGCTAATGATCACTAATAACTGCTATCACGCTGATTCTTTGCACTTCATAGACTTTACAAAATAGCAGGAAAATATTTTCGGAAATAACCAACACTTTTACCTTTCCCATATACAAATGCAGTTTTGCGTCTGCAGCAGACGCTTGCCCAAAACATTGTGGCAAAAGGAGAAATTGCGCAACATGAGTCCACATGAGTGCACAAATAGAAGCATTTTATGGAAAAAGAAATTGATCATTATGAGTGATTTCTCCTTTTGTTTTCTCCAATGTTTTCAACTGTATTCAATAATAATCCTTTCCTTTTTTGAGATTTTTCCACATTTTTGCCGTGCTGTTTTAAACATTGTCTGCTGTTATATTGTTGCAACAATTTTAAACATTAAAATCACATTGAACATCTGGAGAAAGTTAAAATTTGAATAAGAAAATAAGCAAAAGTATCAGTTTTGAAATAGTCAGGAATCATTGTTTGGCAATGTTGTCTAATGTATTTGAAATGGCATAACACAATGGAAAAGTTTTCTTGTATACAATATGATAATTTCAGTCGTCTGTTTTGAACTAACATCGGTAAAATTTGAACTAAAATTTTGTTAATAGATTTGGAAACATTGTGTGAAAAGCAGAAATGATAATGTTTCCAAAGTTTGTCAGCTGCTGATTCATCAAAAGACAACAATATCAATGAAAGATATAAATCTAAACTCTTTCCCACATTCAACAAATCTGCAGCAGACAACTTCAAAAATATCTAGATGAATATATTTTAAATATCTATAAAAGAAAAGAGAATTAATGAATAAGTTAAAATCATTCTGGCAAAAGGAGAAATTGCTCATTATGAGCAATTTCTCCCTTTTTTCACTATGATTTTGTTGCAATCTGCAATTTGGTAAGGGTTAATTCACATTCAATTGATACCACATATTATGCCAACTGTATCCTTAATCAACTCTGTCCCACATACAGCCATATCGCTGCAGCCGACCAACTTATGAAAGCATTGTGGCAAATGAAGAAATTGCTCATGATGAGCAATAATTTCTCCTATTGCCACAATATTTTCAACTCTTTCCAATGAAGTGCTCAAGGTGAGCTATTGTGATCACATTTTGTCCGTCATCAGTCTGTCGTGTGTTGTGCTTCACCAACAAAGCCTTGTTAACTTTCTACACGCAACATTATACGTCAAATCTTCATGAAAAGTTATCAGAACATCTCCATCAAATCTTGGCCAAGTTCGAAACTGGGTCATGTTAGGTCAAGAACTAGGTCACAAGGTCAAATATAAGAAAATTTTGTTAACACGTTCTGTGGAGGCCGCGCTTTTATCTTTAGCATGTTGAAACTTTGTCAGAATAATTGACTTGATGATATCTAGGCTAAATTTAGATATAGGTAAATGTCCGATCAATTTTGACTAGGTCACTAAGCCATTTTGAAGGAAAATCTTGTTAACACTCTAAGAGACTGCATTGTTTGCTCCAGCATCTTGAAACTTTGGCAGAATGTTTGTCTTGATTTATTATCTAGACCAAGTGTGAAACTGGGTTATGTGAGGTCAAATACTAGGTCATGAAGTCAACTTGAAGGAAAATCTTGTTAATGGGGCATTCTCACCGCCGATCTGAATACTTCGATCAAACTCTATCATGCGGTCGTGAAATAAGCGGTCTGAAATACATCTTGTAGTGCTCTGATAAACTTGTGTATAATCGTGTACAAAGTCTAGTTCATCGGGAAGATATCTAGTCACATATTTTGCTGATTGTAAACTCGTGTATACTCATGTACAAAGTCTAGTTCATCGGGAAGACATAATGTCACATATTTTGCTGATTAATAACTTCCATGATGTTGCTTCTTTGTGTCTTTAGTCAACTGAATACCGAACAAAATACTACAGTTTTATACCTAGTCTGCTGCTATCGTGGAGGGATTGTGCCCGGTCGTACATGGTTAGGTATAAGTCGGGTAGAGGTCAGGTAGAGGTCGAAGAAAAGTCGGGCTGGTTGTGTTGAACAGGTAGACATAGGGAAGGTGTCGGGAAGGTTGAGTATAGGTCTAGTAGAAGTCGGAATGTGTGTCGGCAAGTGGTCTTGAAGTAGTCTGGAAGGGTCTTGAGTTGATCTAGTATGGTCCACTAAAGGTTTGACAGAGGTCCCCTTCGGTTGTGTAGACCCCCGATCAAACACCTGGTAGAGCTTGGTCGCGGAATTTGGCTAGTAGGGGAGATCGAGGTACTCAGATCGGCGGTGAGAATGCCCCATAACACTCTGGAGGCTGCACTTTTATCTTTAGCATGTTGTAACTTTGTCAGAATGTTTGTCTTGATAACATCTAGGCTTAGTATGAATATAGGTGTAAAAAAGTAGGTCAAAAGGCCAAACTGAAGGAAACTTGTTAATACTCTAGAAACCATAATGGATGTTTTGGTGATATATAGGCTAGGTTTGAACATGGCTATAGTCCAATCAAAATCTAGGTCACTAGGCCAAATTGAAGGAAAATCTTGTCTACACTCTGGTTATAGCTTAAGCCCCTATCTCACATTCACAAATCTGAACAAGAATGAACACGATTTAACGTTTTTCCTTAAATCGTGTTAGAACGTATAAAGGTCGCGCACTCATTCGTGTTAAGTGTTGGTCGGTCGCGCGCGGTTGTATGGACGTCGCAGCTCGGCTTAAATCGTGTTATAAATGCAAAAATGTATAACACAATTTAAGCCGAGCTGAAAAGTCGTGTTCAGTCGTATGAAGGTCGTATGACAGTCGTGTTCAATCGTATGAAGATCGTGTTCAGTCGTATGAAGATCGTGTTCAGTCGCGCTCAGTTGTGTTGGGGAGCATAGGAAGAAACTCATACGACCTTCATACGTTTTAACACGATTCAACACAACTTTCATACGCCTTTCAAACGACTCCCATACGCCTGAATACGAAATCCATACGTTTGTCATACAGCCATGCCAAACCTCAGGCGGCCGAAACGGAAGCTCCTCCAAGCAAAACCTTCGAAAGGGAAACATCCTTCACCACCAACCATGGATGAACATCCACCCGGTAACCAGGGACAAGATGAGCCAGCTGAAACCTCTGAACCACCACCAAAATCGCCAACAACATCAAAAACAACAACTGAAACCGACATCCAGCCATCTCAGCAGCCATCTGAGCAGGTGGATAGTCCATTCAACATTCCATCACCATCACCTCCACCTTCATTTCCATCTGAAGACATTTCACACCAATCTACCACTGTGCTAACCGGGCCAGATCACGATAGTGTCGCTGGTACCGCTGAGCTAACCGGACCCAAACCAACCAAGAAAGGCAAACCAAATAAGAAGAAAAAAACATAAATTTCATCCATCAATCCCAGTGATTCTGAGTCTTCCCAACCGCAGAAAGGACGCACCGCTTGGTATATTTTCAGTGACAGCCAGGAAGTGGAATTAGCGGAGTTTTATCACGAAAACAAACTCTTTTATAATAAGAAGTTGAAATCATATAAAGATTCTAGCAAGAAGAGACGTTTGCTCGAGGAGAAAGCTGCATCCATCGACCCACCCTGTACATGTTAGAACCTTACATTATTTATTTATCTGCATGTTGTATGTTTTAGCCTTGTTTACTTAAAAAGTACTGGTGACAACTGACAACGAATTTGTTTTCACAAACATATTTGTCATGTGTTTTTTACTCCTGATTAGTGTCATCATATGTTTTCATACCAAATGTTCACTGTTTTTCTTTCTTCCATGTTTAGATGTATTGATCTGCAATTTTCTGTATTTCTTTCCTTGTCTACTTAAACATATTTCTTATATGTTTTAACTTTATTCTCCTTTTTTCTTCAGATGCACAGCTGAAGCACTTTTTCCTGGGCATGCAAATTCGTTTTGAAAATTCGATCTGCGTTCGTCATGCACCTGAACGGGAAGGGTTTCATGAGCCATTGACGTAGAACGAAGGCATCATCTCCTATAATTGCGAATGGCAGGGGTTGATCATCGTTTGGAAGAGGTTGTGGTTCTGGAAGACCTGCAGTGCCTTGGTCCAGTGCCTGATAGATGTCGCAGTCCTTGAAGACACCACCATCAGAGCAACTACCATTTGCACCAATGTCAAAATACAGAAACGTGTATGCAGCGTCAACTATTGCGAGGAGTATGATAGAGTAGAAACCCTTAGAGAGTTATGAAAGTTCCATCTCGTTGAAAACTCATCAGCCACCTCCTTCCAAGCCTCTTGGGTTTTTGGTGTCGGCATGACCTCTTCTGTGTAATCTTGTTCAAAAGCCTCACATGTTTCGTAGACAGTCGTAGTGATGGTATTAGCAGCCACTCTAAAACCATATTGAAGTGATCGGTAAGAGTCTCCAGTGGCCATATAACGCAGTGTTATAGCTAGGCGAAACCCAGGCTCTAGGGTATTTCTCCAGAAGGTGTCATTTTTTTCAATACGAGGACCGACGCGTTTTACAAGTTCCATGAACATCTCCGGAGTGACATGAAAGAAATTAGAAAATGTATTCACATCTTCACGATACAGTTCTTGCATTAGGTGTTCATACTGCCCATACAGAGGTCTCATCAACAACCATAGTCGAACCCAGAATGTCTTCCTGTTCCTCACTCTGTTGTATGGGCGTCGTATGACAGTCGTGTTTGGTCATATGACAGTCGTATTGGGGTCGTGTTAAATGAGGTTAAATTGTGATGTATCGTATGAATATCTTATGACGATCGTATGAGTGTCGTGTTCAGTCGTATGAAGGTCGTATGATGGTCATATGAGGGTTGTGTTTAGTCATATGAGGGTCGTGTTTGGTAAAGAAATTTGCATAAACCACAAGGTCGAGCACGAATCAACACGATTTTTCAACTTTTCTTAAATCGTGTTCGCAATTTCTTAAATCGTGTATGTGAGATAGGCTTTACCCGACCACAAAATAAGTTGTTTTGATTCACTATGTGGTTGGATAACATATAAGGTGAGTGATCCAGAGCCTCTTTACCATCATAGAGATTTTCCATATTTTAGCTTTCATGTTTTCAAAGTCAGTGGGAAAGTGTTAAACACCCCCTCTTTCCTGGAAATGATAAACCTTTAGAAAATCTTCAGTGAAGACGACCTTTGATATTTTCATGGGTAAAATAAAAATCAGATTTTAGGTGGAGGGAGCTATACTATGACCCAGTGACAGTTAGACGTAACATTATGTCACCCCAATCAGTACTAATCCAGTATTTATGATATAACCTTTATCCTTCTTCCTAATCTTTTTGGGAACATTTTGAAACACACACAAGTGTCTACTACTTTGTAAACCTTTTCTTTAACCCTTTCAGCGCCGAATTGTTTAAAGTAGACTCTTCCATGTTCAAACTCGGATGACTCTATTTTTATGTTATAGGTTTTTTGGAATATTTTTATGACTCACAGCCAAACAATGCAGATTTCAGGTGAGACAGCTTGTTACGAGCTGACTCACCTGAATCTGCATTGTTTGCAAAAAGCTCAATATTGCCTTTGGCGCTGAAAGAGTTAATACAGACAACTTTAAAGGCATTATGCTGCAGATGATATATGAAAACATTGTGGGAAACAAAGAAAATTGCTCAGTTTAACAAGCAATTTCTCCTTATATATCGCTTTCCCTTTTGTAGACGCATCCTAAGGTATCTGCAGCAGACGACATTTAAAAACATTGTGGGGAAAGACAAAATTGCACATAATGAGCAATTTCACGATTTACCACAATATTTTCAAGTCTATCTAATAATTAAACTCTCATTCATTGTTCTTGACTGTACACTGTGATTATCATAGTTCTTGACTGTATAATGTGATAATCAGAGTTCTTGACTGTATAATGTGATAATCAGAGTTCTTGATTGTATAATGTGATAATCAGAGTTCTTGACTTTACACTGTGATGATCAGAGTTCTTGACTGTACACCGTGATGACCATAGTTCATGAGTATATAATGTGATAATCATTGTTTTTGACTGATTATTGTGATTATCATAGTTCTTGATTGTATAATGTGATAATCAGAGTTCTTGACTGTACACTGTGATGATCAGACTTCTTGACTGTACACCGTGATGACCATAGTTCATGAGTATATAATGTGATAATCATTGTTCTTGACTTGATACTGTGATAATCATTGTTTTTGACTGTATAATGTGATAATCATTGTTCTTGACTGGATACTGTGATAATCATAGTTCATGACTGTATAATGTGATCCTCATTGTGCTTGAATGTTTACTGTGATAATCATACTGGTCATGACTGTATAATGTGATAATCATTGTTCTTGACTGGATACTGTGATAATCATAGTTCTTGACAGTATACTGTGATAATCATAGTTATTGACTGTATAATGTGATGATCATAGTTCTTGACTGTATAATGTGATAATCATAGTTCATAACTGTTCACTGTGATAATCATAGTTCTTGATTGTTTACTATGAAAAGCATAGTTCTTGACTGTATACTGGTGATAATCATAGTTCTTTACTGTATAATGTGATAATCATAGTTCTTGACTATATACTGCGATAATCACTGTTCTTGATTGTTTACTGTGATAATCATAGTTCTTGACTGTATACTGTGATACTCATTGTTCTTGATAGTTTACTGTGATAATCATAGTTCTTGACTGTATGATGTGATGATCATTGTTCTTGACTGTATAATGTGATAATCATAGTTCTTGACTGTATACTGTGATAATCATAGTTCTTGACTGTATACTGTGATAATTATTGTGCTTGATTGCATGTATACTGTGATACTCACAGTTCTTTACTGCATTTTGTGATCATCATAGTTCTTGACTGTTTGATGTGATAATCATTGTTCTTGACTGTATAATGTGATAATCATAGTTCTTGACTGTATACTGTGATACTCATTGTGCTTGACTGCATGAATACTGAGATAATCATAGTTCTTGTATGTATACTGCGATAATCATTGTGCTTGATTGCATGTATACTGTGATACTCACAGTTCTTTACTGTTCACTGTGATAACTAGAACTATCACTGAATATGATAAATACCCCCTAAACAGAACCATTACCTAAACCATAACTTAACTAGAACTATCACTAAAGGTGATTAATACCCCCGCCCCAACCCCTGACACATATTATATCTCACAGTATTATCTTTGACTCACAGGGACATGAAATTTGCGTGTTTCACATCTACTACTCCTGATTAACATTGATGCCAAGTATGAAGTAAATCAGGTTGTAACTGAAGGAGGAGTACAACAGATTAGATTTTAACCAAAAAAAATCCTATTTCAAGGTAACAGGGACACTTTGCGTGTTGCACATCTACTACTCCTGATTAACATTTATGCCAAGTATGAAGTAAATCAGGTTGAAGCTGAAGGAGGAGTACAACAGATTAGATTTTAACAAAAAAAAAATCCTATTTCAAGGTCAGAGGTCAAGGTAAAGGTAACAGGGACATAAAATTTGCGTCTTGCACATCTACTACTCCTGATTAACATTTATGCCAAGTATGAAGAAAATCAGGTTGAAACTGAAGGAGGAGTACAACAGATTAAATTTAAAGAAAAAAAAATCCTATTTCAAGGTCAGAGGTCAAGGTGAAGGTCACAGGGACATGAAATGTGCGTCTTGCACATCTACTACTCCTGATTAACATTTATGCCTAGTATGAAGTAAATCAGGTTGAAACTGAAGGAGGAGTACAACGGATTAGATTTTAACAAAACAAAATCCTATTTCAAGGTCAGAGGTCAAGGTGAAGGTCACAGGGACATGAAATTTGCGTCTTTCACATCTACTACTCCTGATTAACATTTATGCCAAGTATCAAGTAAATCAGGTAGAAACTGAAGGAGGAGTACAACGGAACAGATTTTGCGGACAGACCAATTCCTATTTCAAGGTCAGAGGTCAAGGTCAAGATCACAGGGACATGAAATTTGCGTCTTGCACATCTACTACTCCTGATTAACATTTATGCCAAGTATGAAGAAAATCAGGTTGAAACTGAAGGGTACAACGGATTAAATTTTAACAAAAAAACATCCTATTTCAAGGTCAGAGGTCAAGGTGAAGGTCACAGGGACATGAAATTTGCGTCTTGCACATCTACTACTCCTGATTAACATTTGTGCCAAGTATCAAGTAAATCAGGTAGAAACTGAAGGAGGAGTACAACGGAACAGATTTTGCGGACAGACCGACCGACCGACAGGCTGATTCCAGTATACCCCCTTCAAACTACGTTTGCAGGGGTATAATAAGTAAAAGGGCAATAACATGCAATTGTAACCCCTTTAAGATATGCACATCTCCTCTTGGTATAAAAGCTTCATGTAAAATGTTATTGAATTCCACCCAGTGGTTTGTAAAAAATAGGCCGGACAAAATGTGGCTTCCAGCCGACTGACCGACAGACAGACAGCCAGCCTGACACAGTGACTCCTATATACCCCCTCTTCTTCGAAGGGGGTACAATTATATGTTTTGATTGTTTACTATGACAATCATAGTTCCTGACTGTATACTGTGGTAATCATAGTTCTTGACTGTATAATGTGATAATCATAGTTCATAACTGTTTACTGTGATAAATTACTATGAAAATTATAGTTCTTGACTGTATACTGTGATAGTCATAGTTCTTGACTGTATATCGTGGCAATCATAGTTTATGACTGTATACTGTGACAATCACTGTTCTTAATTGTTTACTGTGATAATCACTGTTCTGACTGTTACTGTGATCATAGTTTATGACTGTATACTGTGACAATCACTGTTCTTAATTGTTTACTGTGATAATCACTGTTCTGACTGTTACTGTGATACTAATGGTTATTGACTGTATACTGTAATTATCGCAGAACTTAAAGTTGCCCACTGCAGATTTGATGTGTGTGACACATGGTTAAAATCTTATTTGTTATGAACAATGCTTGATCACCAAATAGTTAATTCTGCATGGTGCATTATATGGTGAAGGTAAATCAATTCAGTTCATCATCATCAACAATGCTTGACAATCAATAGGAGTCTCACAGTTGCTTTCCTTTTGTTCATTTAAAACAATAACCTTGATGACAGTCTACATGTAAACATTCCTACAAAGTTTCATAACAATAGGTTAAATATTTTTGGAGATGGATATATATACATTCATCTGTCTGTCCGTCCGTCTGGTCATTCATTCACTCACTCAATCATTATATTTTGTTTAGTTTGTTTACTTCAATGTTTTTTTGAGATACTATATGATTGGTTAAATTTTCTTAAACTTTTGTTTCTGTAAAGAACTCAGGTCATGCAACCAGTTATTTGTAAGATACTTTTCATTACTTAGTAACTGCCTTGTTTTGCAATTGTGTTACTGTTCTTTTTCAGAAAGGGCGTAAATCACTGTTGCGAACGAAACTTTTTATGAAACACGCACCCATTGAACTGTTACTGTGAACAAAAACTTATTGTATATAGTATAAGAATGATTAGGGTCATGCAATCAAAATCGGGCACGTAATTGGTATGTACATTGTCCTCTTTATACCAGGAAACATGCCATGTAGGTACCCCCTATTTAAATATATATTTTTCTTAACAGTGACATATAGGCCCATGGGGCCGGGTGTTTTCCCATTATTATATTTTTATTATTATCGCACATGCAACAAATTTTCAGCATACGACTTTGAAAACACTACTCAAAAGTAAAGAAAATCTCCAAAATTGTAGGTATAATTACTGAAAAAAAGTTGAAAACATTGTGGCAAAAGGAAAAATTGCTCGTTTTGAGCAATTTCTCCTTTTGTCACGATGTTTCCAAAAGTCGTTTGCTGCAGATGCGTCAAAATGCGTCTGCAGGTGGGAATGGGTTAACTGTAAAACTCAAAATCATTTGTTTTAAGTATTTGGCAAGAGGGTTCAACATGTATTTTAAGCCTATTCCACATACAACAAATCATCAGCAGCCGGCTTCAACAAACCTTTTTGCAGAAATACAGAGAACTCTCTGAATGAAAATATAATAATTGAATAGATTTGAAAAATTGTAGCAAAATGAGAAAGTTACTCATTTAACCCTTTCCCTCATACGACAATTCTGCAGCAGACGACTTTCAACATATTTTGTAAAAAAGTAGAAAATCTCTATAATTGAACGGATAACCTACGTTTTGTGCAATTTCTTCTTTTGTCACTATGTTTCCAAATAGCCATCGGCTGCAGAGGCGTCAGAAAGCGTCTATATGAGGGAAAGGGTTAACTACAATTTCTTCTTAAATTGCCACTATGTTTTCAAGAGTCGTCGACTGCAAGTGCGTCAAAATGGATCTTCAGGTTGGAAAGGGTTAAGGTGCATAATTTCTAATTTTATGAGTTATAATTTCCCCCTAGTTTGGCTGACATTTAAGACAATGATGAAATTAGTTGCAATTAAAACCAATTACAATGTTTAAAATTGGTGGGAATTTAATTTAAATCATAAATTTCATTTTCTGTGCAGTTTCACCCAGTTAACCCTTTCCCTCATATAGACGCTTTCTGACGCCTCTGCAGCAGACGTCTATTTGAAAACATAGTGACAAAAGAAGAAATTGCACAAAATGTGCAATTTCTCCTTTTGCCACAATGTTTTCCACTTTTAGTCATAGGTTATCCATTCAATTATAGAGATTTTCTACTTTTTGACAAAATATGTTCAAAGTCGTCTGCTGCAGAATTGTCGTATGAGGGAAAGGGTTAAAAGGTAACAATTCAAAGTTCTCCAGATACTTGGTGTTAAAAAGGAAATAAGCTTTCTTTAAGCAAAAATGGTGGCGATGCATTTAAACTTATCCCTTTCCCACATACAACAATTGTGCAGCAGACGACTTTGAAAATAGGAAGGTAAATAATAATTAATCCAAATCCAAATGAATAACCTCAAAACCAATTTGAAATGTTGAAAAACATTATTCATTAAATGTGTGTGCAAAATTTGTAGTCAATCTAACAAAATATGAAGAAGGTATGTTAAACTTTGATTCTCAAAATTCATGTTTTTTACCCCAAAAATAGATAACACTCATTAGCTACAACATACAATGTCATGAAGAGTATAAGATATAACTACAAGAGAAAGTTGATGCAAGGCATCAATGTCGCCGGAAAAGACTGCATTGATTTATTTTTTAACACACATGTATTCTTGACTTTCATTAGTCGAAACATACACATAATGTTTTTATGTCAAAAATACGTTACCAGTCATTTAATACCTGATATATAAGCCCCTAGCACTTAACTCATCCAGAAAATTGATCGCGCCCAGCGTATCCCTCACGTCCGTGTGATATACACGGCTGCCGGCAAGCACTGGCCTACGTGACCCACGTGCCACTTTTAATTTCCTGGACACACCATCTTGACGGCTAAGTTATTTATTTATTTATAAATTAATTTCTTTGTCTTTTTAAGGCGTTTTCGTCTTAAGCAAGTTTGCTCATTCAGTTCCGAATCTGTATAAAACATTAAGCTAATTTAAATTGTGAAAATTATTGTTTGTTTTATATGTTTATTTTGTACACAACAAATTGAAAGTCACGGTGGTTTACCCCACCCACTATTTCAATCACATCGTCGAGTGCGGATTCCGAGTATTGTTTGTTTTCAACATCCTTATTTCCCCTCCTCGTTAGAGGTATCAATTATTGTTATCATCTTCTTGTGTATGATATGTTTGTTGTATATTTATTGAATTAAATTTATGGAAAGATTTTGGGAAAAAATATTTTCATTAGGTACGTCCATAGTAAACTAGAAAATAAAAAGTAGAATTTTTTTTTTAAATTTTTGTTTGTTTGTTTTTTGGTGTTTATTTCGTATATTATTCTGTAAATAACTATGCCGAAAGGTGATCAGAGGCGTGGAACATGTGGCCATATAGTAGCTACATGGGACACTCACCTCGCCTGTCTAAATTGCACTTCGTGCACACAGGAATCACCCTGTGAAATCTGCAGTTCCTGGACCGCTTCCGTTTGGAATTTGACTGGGAAAAGGAGATTGTACAGAGACCGGAAGAAGAAGGTAAGTAAAAAACAAAAAGTGCCGAGTTCTTCTAGCGGTGAGGAGTTTGAAGGGTTTTCAGACTCCGAGATTGTGGCGAGTGTGCAGAAGGTTACGGCTGTTCCTTCTACACTCGTCACAGACGCTCTTTCTTCGGCTGGCTCTGCAAAGGGCAGGAAAGAGCGACTGGCAGAAGGGTTTGGAGTTAGTACTGCGGAGAAACGGGGGTCTGTGGACCATTTCTCTTACGGAAAACAACATTCTCTGATGCCAGGTGTTGGGGCTAATCCTTCGGGTGAAGCAACAGGCCTTTCTCAGAGAAACCTGGCAGATTGGCCGATTCATCAGAACAGTCCAGACGCCTCTCGGCGAATGCAGCTAATGCTTTTGCACAGAGCCAGAAGCGCTCGGCGCCATCTGGAAAAGGGGGTAAGGCTAGGAAACCTCCCCATGCCAAGAAGCAAAAGCAGGATGTTAAGGCCTTTGCGCCAAAACAACCGTCTTCCACGGGCCAAAAGTCTGCAAAACCAAAGCCCCACTTTCAAGCGGGAGCTAAGAGGCATACTTCTAAGCGCAGCTCTCTCCCTAGGCCGCAGCCCTAGGGATGCGCACCTCTCTATGATCTTCCCAAGGCCGGAGATAGCAGTCGGGGGCCGCTTGTCGCATTTCATAGAGGAGTGGGAATGTATAACAGAGGATCGTTGGATCTTGTCTGTGATACGGGAAGGGTACTTAATTCCCTTCGTTTCCCCACCTCCTCTGACAAGCGTGCCGATCGATATGTCATCACGCCATCCGGCCATATCAGAAGTGATTTCATCACTTCTGAAAAAGAAGGCTATAGAGAGGGTTCTCAACCCCAATTCTCGGGGTTTCTACAGCCGATTATTTCTTGTTCCGAAGAAAGACGGTCGGTGGAGACCGGTAATAGACTTATCAGCTCTAAATCTATTGATACCGGTCGAGAAATTCAAGATGGAGTCGGCTCGCTCCATCAGAACAGCTATCCGGAAAGACGACTGGGCGGTCTCTCTAGACCTCACAGACGCATATTACCACATTCCGATCACTTCCTCGTCGAGGAAATACCTTCGGTTTGTGGTAGAGGGAGAAGTTATCCAATTTGTGGCACTTCCCTTCGGCCTCAAGTCCGCACCGCAAGTATTTACCAAGGTAATCAATGCTGTGGGAGCCTTTCTGCGTATGCAGGGCCCACAGCTCCTACAATACTTCGACGACTGGCTTCTTCACAGAGCAAATCGTTTGAATTTAATTCACGATCTGTCTCTAGCCTGGCGGACCATTCTGCGATTGGGTCTTCTACCCAACACGCAGAAATCGGACTTGATTCCGTCAAAGAGGTTTACGTTCGTGGGAATGACTTTTCTCACCGACCTAGCGGTGATTCGAGTTCCCTCGGACAGAGTCGATTCTCTTTGCAAGAAAATCAGACTCACCCTGGATCAGGTGTCGGTAACAGCCCGATCCATGCTGTCACTTCTGGGTTCCCTAAGTGCAGCAGCCGACCTAGTCAGTCTAGGCAGGCTCCACATGCGACCCCTTCAGTATCTTTTTCTGTCCCTGTGGCGTCCATCTGTGGATTCACTGGAACAGGAGATAGCTCTGACGGTTTTCTTCAAGTCACACCTTCGGTGGTGGCTGGATCCGTTAATCTATCTACAAGGGGTGCCCTTGCTCACTCCACCTCCGGATCTGTACCTTTTTACAGATGCCAGTGCTGTGGGTTGGGGAGCTCATTTAGAGCCACAGGGCTTAACAGCCCAGGGCATGTGGACAGCGGAGGAAAGGTGTTTGCACATAAACAACTTAGAGCTGAGGGCGGTCCTGCTAGCCCTCAATCAATTCCCTGCCTCCGTTGCGAACAAAACTGTTTTGTTGTCGACGGACAACACTACTGTTGTTTCCTACATTCGCAGGCAAGGAGGAACGCACTCCCACCTTCTCTTTCTGGAGACGTGGAAGTTGCTCCTTTGGTGCCGGGCGGCGTCGTTGGTAATATTAGTAAAACACGTTCCCGGTCACCTAAATGTTTTAGCAGACAGTTTATCCCGCCAGAACATGATTCTACCGGCGGAATGGACTCTGAACCAGAGTGTGGTAAACTCTGTGTTCATGCAGATCGGAACACCTCTGGTGGATCTTTTCGCCACCAGAGCCAATCATCGGCTTCCACTCTATGTGTCGCCAATGTATGATCCTGCAGCTTGGGCAGTGGACGCACTGACCCTCGATTGGAACAGTCTATTCGGGTATGCGTTCCCCCCGTTCATTCTAGTCCCAATCGTACTTCAGAAAGTACTACGCTCTCAACATTGCAGAATACTGTTGATAGCACCATTCTGGCCCCAGAGATCGTGGTTCAACGATCTCCTGGCCTGCCTCTCGGCACAACCGGTACGTCTTCCTCTTCAAGACGACCTTCTGTTTCAGCAACCGGGTCGGCGTCTTCATCCCAACCCGGCAATGCTACACCTTCACGTTTGGAGTTCATCAAGCGTTCAATCCGAGAGAGAAGCTTTTCTGTCAAAGTTGCCTCTCGCATCGCAGAATCAAGGAGACAGTCCACTAGAATTGTCTATGATTCGAAGTGGGCGATCTTCTCAGATTGGTGTGGTGCAAGATCGGTCAATCATGAGTGTCCCTCTATAACTCAGATTGCCGATTTTCTTCTTTTCCTTTTTGAGGAAAAGCATCTGGCTGTGAGTACGGTTAAAGGATACCGCTCTATGCTATCGAATACTCTTAAGTTCAAAGGGGGAGAGAGCATTGGTTCAAATCCATTTCTCTCTGAACTTATACGTTCTTTCGAGCTAGATAAACCTATTTCCAGGAGTTTAACTCCAAAATGGGATTTATCTTGTGTTCTTAGGTCACTTACGAAAGCTCCCTATAAGCCTCTTGCGTCTGCGTCTATTAAGTTCTTGACTTACAAGACAGTGTTTCTACTTGCTTTTGCGACCGCTAGGCGTAGAAGTGAGTTACACGCACTATCTGTAGAGTCGGGGTACGCCAGGTTCAATGAATCCGACGGCTCCTTCACACTACTTTGTCAGCCTGGTTTTCTGGCAAAGAATCAGTTACCGTCGTTTCTTCCGGAAACCATTACAGTTCCCAGTCTCTCTGCAAACTGTGGTCCTTCTGATCCCGACAGATTCCTTTGTCCCGTCAGATCTCTTAAGTATTATCTTAAGAGGGTTGACGGGGCAAGGGGTAATTAGGAAGTAATGATATTTCAGCAGCTACTATTTCTCGCTGGATATCACCTACTATTAAGTTAGCGTACAAAGATCTGTCACTCGGGGCGATCTCTCATTGCTTCAGGTTCGTCCGCATGAGGTTCGCGCTCTTTCTACTAGTTGGGCCTTTACCAACAATGTTCCTTTAGAGGACATTATGCATGCTGCAGTATGGAAATCGCAGTCCACGTTTTCATCGTTCTATCTGCGTTCCATGTCTTCTCAGTCAGATAATTTGTATTCTCTGGGCCCACTTGTGGCGTCTCAGCGAGTTGTTCGCTAAATATGCATTTAACACAACAATAAAGTTCACAGCAGATTGAATATTCCTTTAATCCAATCTCCAACTTTATAAGCTGTTGTGTTCAGTACTACGTTAAAATGACAAATAAATTACATGGTGCTACATCTCTGATGACGAAGTGTTGGACGATCCTCCCGGCCGATGCTGCAAAGTCATCAGGTATTAAATGACTGGTAACGTATTTTTGACATAAAAATGAAGTTTTTAGAGTAAAACATATTTTTATTAGAAAATACTTACCAGTCATTTCACAGTCCCGCCTCCCAACCCCGCGTCGTCACCCAACACTTACGGTAAATTAAAAGTGGCACGTGGGTCACGTAGGCTGGTGCTTGCCGGCAGCCGTGTATATCACACGGACGTGAGGGATATGCTGGGCGCGATCAATTTTCTGGATGAGTTAAGTGCTAGGGGCTTATATATCAGGTATTAAATGACTGGTAAGTATTTTCTAATAAAAATATGTTTTACTCTAAAAACTTCATTTTCATAAGGACTATAATTCCAGGATTTTTGAAATTCCACATAGATCTACAAATTTCAGGATTTCTTTTGGTCAGGATTTTGGATGTTTTGTATTTGTCAATAAAACCACAACAAATTAATACATTTTGGGATTTAAATCTACATGCAATAAAAAGCTATTAAATATTTCCATGTCTGAAGCAACAATGAAAACCTTTAAACGCTTAAAACATTGAGAAAACGGTTAAATTGCTGAAGACATGAACTTCCTCCTTTTTAATAATAATTATAATAAATATTTCACAGATGTTAAAATTTATCCTCGTATGTTTAAAAAGTAGACCACACTTGAAACAACATATCAGCTAAATTGTTTATCTAAATCGTTGATGCATACAATATATGTTTGGCGCAAGAGAAATGCCAGTTGCGAGTCCCATTACTATTTAATAGGTGGCAAGTATGAAATTAATTGGGTGCGAAAGAGCAGATTTTCTTTATTTCTAAATCTATTGTTTATCAGAGTTTGTTCTTCTCTTAATTTGTTTCAAGCCAAATAATCATTTAATATCACATATATTTAAACATTTAAGTGTTTAATATTAGCTATCTATCTGTAATAAGGTGTTTGGGCATTCTTTAGAAATGTTGACCCTCGTTTCAAAATCGAGTCGTAGTGTCAAACATCGAAGAATGTGAATAAAAAATCAGGCAAAGCTTTAGTGCATTCGAGAGAAAAAAGCATTTCTATAGTATCTGACTTTCTCCTATATTCGACCCATGCACTCGTTTCGTGACGTTTAAGAAATCAATTTGTCGTGCGACATTTTTTGTATGCATAAAAAAGTAACTTTTCTAAGTTTACATTTTACTTCCGGTTACTTCGCTTTGTTTACATTTTGGCAATATGAAACTAGGTCACAAACTGAGGAAAAGGCGTTTCGACGTTCACGACCGATAAACAGGCTTATATTTGAGACATATTTTCACCAATTATTCTTATTTTTGTTTCTGTTACCAGTTTATGTTGATACTTATCTATTAAAAGGAGAATTCGACGTTATTTTAATATCGATAATCGGCTGCAAGCATAAAGTATCCCAGTCTAGCTAATAGGGACTATTTGTCTTCGTAAATAAAACACAAAAACGTAAATGCCAGTCAAAATAAAGAAACTGCACATACTTAAAACATCGGAATATTTATTTCCTTTTAGATGTGTCATAACTTAGTGTTTTTAAACAAACGCAATTGTAATATGTTCAAGACATTTAAAAAAAAAAAATTCTAATAATAATTAACCCCCCCTCCCATGTCATTTCCGAAAACCTATTAAAAATAGAAGTCGCGGGCTTCTGCCCGGCGACTAATGACTGAAGTTTGAAAACCCTAGCACTTGTACTTTTTGAGGAAATGTAAAAAAATGAAACTCTAACGTTGCGCTAAACATAAAGTACAAAAATAAAAGAAAATTAAAAAAAAAAAAAAATATATATATTTGACCTAAATAACCCGATATATTGAAGTACTTTATTTATTAAATCTGTGAGCACAATTTGAAATCAATCTAAAAAAAAGAAGAAGCTGTGTCCAATACTCAAAATCCACCAAAAACAAGAAAAAAAAAGATCACACTCAGCATCTCAGCATACAATGAGAAGAAGGGTGTTAGATGTAACTTTATTTCAAATAGGAAACCCCTAGCACCAGCACTTATCGAGAAATGTTTAAAAAGACAAACTTTAACATTAAGCTAAACGCAAATGTTTGACGCCGCTGGGCTGATGCCAGAAAAGCAACACCTAAATAGTCTTGCTTTTGCTACTTTAGTCACGGCGAGACAAAAATCATGAATTCATCTCAAATTCTCAAAATCCACCAAAGTGATGTTTTTTACCCAAAAAAGAAGGTCACACTCAGCATCTTCAGCATACAATGTAAAGAAGGGTATTATGAATGAAAATGCCAACTTGCCCTAAAACTTTAACCGGATGCTGACGCCAGGGCGAGTAGTTATAAGCCCTCATTAATCTTCAAATAGCCGAGCTAAAAACTGCAAATTTATATATTCTAAATAAAGAAATAACATGAATTACACATAAAATATAGTTTATGACTGGCATGTGATCCAGAACTAACTACCACATTTTAAACAAGAGAAAGTTGATGCAACGCATCAATGTCGCCGGATATCCATAGTGCAGTTATGCATAACACTAACATTATAGTAGTTGAATAAACAGCTATCAACTGAGGGGCATATTGGAACATCAGGGGTGGGGTCAAGTGAAAATGTATCATAACTTGCATTGTTTTGTCAACGAAGTGAATGATAATTGAAGCCTTTCATTGTTTATGATCAATCTCCATTCCAAAGTAGGTTGACCATACACACAACCAACTAATTATTGATCATAAACAGTAATGGAAATGAGTGATCTTGCCAATCATTAGTCTTAGTATGTATACAGTGACCATACACTCAACCAACTAATTACAGTGCTTTCATTAAGGAATAATTATAAGATTTGTGAATTCCACATATACTTTTCAAGATGTTTGTCAGAATATTTGAATTTTATTATTTTTCAATAAAACCACAAAGCAGACAATTTAGGATTTGCATGCAATAGCACGTCATTTTACCTTTCCTCTTTTAAAGTCAACAGTGGACACCTTTGCAGCAATCTACTTTTAAAACAATGAGATAAGGACATGAGTTTTCTCTTTTTCTCAAAATGATATTAGCTTAGCATCCTAATTATATCATACTTTAACAAATGTTGAAATGTAGTCCAATATTTATAAATTATACCACCTTCGAAATATAATATCAACTAAACAGTTAAATCTCATTGAAATTGTTGTATAATTTAAACTTAATTTCGAACATAAACTTAGCCCTACAACATGTTAATTTATTTTAATTCTTTCCTTCCTTTTTTATAATGAAAACAACAAACTACTCATGTTTTAAAATTATATTATGATGAGCGCCCTTGTGTCAATGATGCATAACAATATGCAGATCGGAAGCAATATGCCTTCAGGGAATTAAATGACACATTTAAAATTGTCAAGGACGAAATAATTTTGTACGAAAGACCCGATTATTTCTTATTTGCAGAGGTGTCGTTCATGAAACTCTCTTTATAGCCAGAGAGTGTTCGTTCAAAGTCATTTTTCCATTAAAACCAGTTTTATCTCGGTTTGTTCTTTTCTTCATTTGTTTCGAACCAAATAAACATTTTAAATCACCTATAATTTACTATTTGTAAGTGAGTGTAAAGAGCGGCTCTCTGCAAAGGAGATTGATCTACGCAGTTGGTATTCGCGAGTCACGCAGGTGCGCGTAAGTAAACAAATTAGACTGCGACGTAAAGGTTTGTAGTTATCGACTTTTGATTACATGTAGTAGTGTAAAATAAAGTATACCAGTCTAGCTAATAGGGACTGTTTTGTCTTCGTAAATAAAACAAAAAAACATAAATGCGAATCAAAATAAAGAAACTGAAAATACCTAAAACATCGGAATATTTATTTCATTTTAGATGTGTCATTACTTAGTGTTTTTAAACAAACACTATTGTAATATGTTCAAGACATCTAAATGTGTTTTTTTCTAATAATAATCCCCCCCTCCCATGTGATTTCAGAAAACCTATTAAAAATAGAAGTCGCGGGCTTCTGCCCGGCGACTAATGACGTAAAAGCATATTACAATGACGTCACATCATATTTCAGTGACATGATACCATAACCATATTTGGTATTTACGAATTTCAATCCATATCTTTTTGAAATGTGCATGGCCACAATGTTTTTAACTTAATGCAATAAATATATTTCAGTACATTGAAATTTTCCATATTTTTTGAAAGATGTTTCAAAGCCGTCTGCTGCAGATTTGCTGTACGTGGGAATGGTTAACCCTTGCCCACATACAGAAAAATCTGCAGCAGACGATGTCAGATGTTTTTTTTCTTTAGAAAATAATTCTTTGACAATAATTGGCGAAGACTCTGATCAATCTGCACTGATGCTTAGGTGGTTTCTGGATCTACACTGATTGCCATTGTCCTAAGATTGGTTGGTGCAGAGCTGACTCCTCATTTATTAATTTTTCCATTAGGTTTATTAAGTCCAGTACAAATGACTTAACTAAGCAAATTAAAATTGAACCCTTTCCCACATACAGATACAGTGTTTTGAAACCATCTGCATCAGACAACTTTTGAAAACATTTCAATAAAAGGAGATATAGCTCATAATGAGCAAATTGTCTCCTTTTGCCACAATGTTGTTAACTTAATGCAATAAATATATTTCAGTTCATTAAAATTTTCCATATTTTTTGAAAAGATGTTTTCAAAGCTGTCTGCTGCCGATTTGTTGTATGTAGGAAATGCTTAACCCTTTTCCACATATGACAATAGCTGCAACAGACGACTTTGAAAACATCTAGAAAACATCTAGAAAATGATGGTAATTACTGAAAAGTAGTCTGCTGCAGAGGCGTCAGAAAGCATCTATATGAGGGAAAAGGTTAAGCAGCCTATCAGGACGAATGCAGTGTGTTATCAAGTATGAAAAAAATACTGCACTGGTTCACCGAGATCGTTTCAATCAATAACGTCAAAGAAAAAAGTAATTTAGGAGATCATCATTATCCAAATGAAATTGGCAGTCTCTGTTAACCTCTGCCATATGCAGATGAATTATGACCAATCTGCATCAGATGATTGTGACAAGAGCTAAAATTGTGTAAAACAGTTAAACAGACTCAATTTATTGCATAGTTCACTTTCATTCCTATTAATTTTTCAAATGTTGGACACCATTAATCACCATTATAATTGGTCCTATATTAACCCTTTCCCTCATACAACAATTCTACAGTAGACGGCTTTGAACATATTTTGTCAAAAAATAGAAAATCTCTATAATTGAATGGAGCAATTTCTTCTTTTGTCACTATGTTTTCAAAAAGCCGTCTGCTGCAGAGGCGTCAGAAAGCATCTATATGAGGGAAAGGGTTAATTGTTAACCCTTTCCAACATACAGACGCTTTGTTATCTGAAAACATTGTCAAAAAGTAGAAATTGCTCATGATGTGCAATTTCTCCTTTTGCCATCATTTTTTCAGCCCTATTAGTAAATTATAATCTCATTTATAGAGATTTTTCTTAATTTTGCTTGGATCTTTTCAAAGTCTCCTGCTGCAGATTTGTTGTATGTGGGAAAGGGTTATATCTTGACATGCAGGTAACTTGATAGGAAGTTTGGTTAGCAGGTGGAATGTTTTGTCTTGCTGCATTGAAAATACTTTTTAACAAACACAGATAGAAACAACCAGTTGTGTTAATGATGCTATTAAATACACTGCAAACTCAAGAGATGGCCTAATATTGTTTCAGGTGCTCTTTTAACCCTTTTCCTCATACAACAATTCTGCAGCAGATGACTTTGAACATATTTTGTCAAAAAATGGGAAATCTCTATAATTAAATGGATAAGCTATGACTAAAAGTGGAAAACATTGTGGCAAAAGAAGAATTGCTTGTTTTGAGCAATTTCTTCTTTTGTTACTATGTTTTCAAAAAGCCTTCTGCTGCAGAGGCGTCTGAGGGAAAGGGTAAACTTAATTTAAATGAGATTTTCTTTTCTTTTCTAAACAGGCATCATTAATACAAATATTCATTAGTTGCGCTTTAAAATACATTTTTCAAAGTTGTTTGCTGCAGAATTGTTGTATGTGGGAAAGGCTATACAAAAATTGATTGTAATAGGTAACTTTCATGACGTCAAGCAAGACACTAGTACCAATGACTTCAATTTGTAGTGTAGGAATTGATTCTAAGGTTTGATATTCAAATACTTTACAGCATATCATATTGATTTAACCCTTTCCCACATACAACAAATCTGCAGCAGACGACTTTGAAAACATAGTGCCAAAGTCATAAAAAATCTCCATAAAAGATAGCTTAATTGTTAAACAAAGTTGAAAACATTGTGGCCAAATGAGAAATTGCTCTTTATGAGCAATTTCACCTTTGGTCATAATGTTTTCAAAAGTCGTCAGCTGCTATTGCGTCAAAATGCGTCGGCAGGTGGGAAAGGGTTAAATTCAACATGCTTTGCATTCTGGGAAATTGTTAACTCGAAACAAGTAACATGGCAAATTCACAGTTACAAGGGAGTGGGAAAAGCAGACCTTTGATATTCAAAATCAGAAATTTGCATTCCCACTTTTTGAGAGACTTTAACCCTTTCCCACATACATCAACTCTACAGCAGACAACTTTGAAAGCATCTTGGTAAAAATATAGAATGTCTCTATAAATGAAAGCATCAAAAAAAGGATAAATTACTCTTTACAATCAATTTCTCCTGATGTCTCAATGATTTCATTCCAGGTGCCTGCAGGTGGGAAATGATTAAATGGAGAGGTTTCTTGCAAAACATGTGCCATTGTGATCTCTTTTTTGTGGCCGAAATATTCCATAGATCAATGGACATATCAACAAAAGATATTCTGTGACATTTTTTATTTCTTTGCGACAGTTGCACATGGTGCAGAGGTTTCTCAGTCACTTCAAAAAGGAGAAATTACTACAACCAACCAACCAAACTTGTAATTGAAACAAACTAGGTGGACTTGATTGGTCACCCGAATCAAGCCTAGGCGTACCGCAGTACACCAATTTACACTCGATTGAGTCCGACTACTTGGGCATTCAGGACATACCGCATGGCACGGTCAAAATAGCTCGGCGCATTAGGGAACCCTTAGTGTGAAACATTCAGATTCCACCCTAAGTGCACAAATGGTAGCTGAGTGGGTGTTTTTATGCCACCAACATTTTCGATTTAAAGGCAATATGCATATAATTTGTATGTCCATGCCATAAATGTAATAGTGGTTTTCAACATCCAGGCATTAACAATTTTCTACTTGCAGACGCATTTCGACACACATATTGATCAATTACTGCTTTTATCACAATGTTTTTCAACTGTTTTTAATAATTATGGCTTCATTTTTAGTTTTTCCATAGTTTTACCAAGATGTTTACAATGTTGATTTTCACAGACTTTTTGTATGTGGAAAAGGGTTAATTAGTCTGTTGTTAATACAATCCTTGTATTTGCAACCACAATAACAAACTAGAACTATCACTGAAGATGATAAATACCCCCAAAACAGCACCTTGACTCAAAATATGGCTTCTGACCAACCGACCGACCGATAGGTAGTCCTATCAAACAGTACTCATTTTGACCTTTGACCATGACCTTGACCTTTGAGGTACAAGCCATCTCATCATGGTGAACGTGTGCCCAGTAACTTGAGAATCCTATGATGCATGGTTGAGATGCGGACCGGACAAGGTAGTCCTATCAAACAGTATTCATTTTGACCTCTGAGTGTGAACTTGACCTTTGAGGTACAAGCCACCTCATCATGGTGACCATGTGTGTCCAGTAACTTGAGAATCCTAAGATGCATGGTTGAGATGGGGGCCGGACAAGGTAGTCCTATCAAACGGTACTCTTTTGACCTTTGACCCTTTGACCTCTGAGTGTGACCTTCACCTTTGAGTTACAAGCCACCTCATCATGGTGAACATGTGCGTCCAGTAACTTGAGAGTCCTAAGATGCATGGTTGAGATGCGGGCCAGACAAGGTAGTCCTATCAAACAGTACTCATGTTGACGTTTGACCTCTAAGTGTGACCTTAACCTTTGAGGTACAGGCCTGGGTCTTGTGCGCAACACGCCGCCTCATCATGGTGAACGTTTGTGCCAAGTTTCTTTGAAATCCTATAATACATGGTTGAAATGTGGGCCGGACAAGGTACAGTCCTTTCAAATAGTACTCATTTCAACCTTTAACATGTAAGTGTGACCTTGACATTTGAGGTACAGGCCTAGGTCATGTGCGTTACATGCCGCCTCATCATGGTGAACGTTTGTGCCAAGTTTCTTTGAAATCCTATGATGCATGGTTGAAATGCAGGCCGGACAAGGTACAGTTCTATCAAATAGTACTCATTTTGACCTGTGACCTTGACATTTGAGGTACAGGCCTGGGTCATGTGCGTGACACGCAGCCTCATCATGGTTAACGTTTGTGCCAAGTTTCTTTCAAATCTTATGATGCATGGTTAAGATGCGGGCCGGACAAGGTTAGGTGGGACTGACAGACAGACAGACATAAAAGGGCTATAACTCTGTTAAATAACATGCAATTGTAAGACCTTTAGGGTAGGCACATCTCCTCTTGGTATAGAAGCTTCATGTAAAATTTAATAAGAAATAGGCCGGACAAAATATGGCTTCTGACCGACCGACCGACTGACCGACCGACCGACACACTATATACCCCCAAAAAACTTTGTTTTTTGGGGGTATAATTAATGAATCTACTGATAGGATCATAATTCTTTTTAAGTGCACTAGTACCATATGCATTGATAGGTACCACTTAGGTGATATCCTAATTTTGGGTTATGAGCAGTTCCTCCTTTTGGCACAATGTTTTCAACTGTTTTCAATAATTATGCTTTCATTTATAGTTTTTCAATACTTTTGCCAATATGTTTTCAAAGTCGTCTTCCACACACTTGTTGTATGTGGGAAAGGGTTAAAATTGGATCAATTGTATTTGCCAGTGCAGGAAGAAATAAATAATTAATATACTGATCGGATGATAAATGTTTTTAAGTGCACTAGTATCATATGCATTGATAGGAATCACACAGGTAATATACCAATTTTTAGGAATTATGAACATAATTTGTATGTTTACGACATACATGTCATGGCACATTTTGCAGGTTGTTTTGAACATGTTCGCATTGATCATTTGCCACATGCAGACGCATTTTGACACAACTGCATCAGACAACTTTTGAAAACGTTTTGGTTCATTATGAGCACATTCTCCTTTTGCCACAATATTTTCAACTTAATTTAATTACTATTCTTTTCAATTTACTTTGAGGCCATTTTGGTATCCCAAAACTAAACTTGATTCATTTGTTCCGAATCGGTGTGCCTATCACATGATCGGGATACTCAGCATATACCTATACACAAACAAGTCCACCTACTTTGTGTGTTGAAACTCTTATATTTTTTGTTCTTCAGATATTTCAACCATTTCAATGCTTATTAAATTTTGTTCAGCTTTGCATTTGGATAAGTCCAGAGGCAATTGCAGGTATATCAAAGAAATTGCAGTCTTTTTTACATATGCAAACATTAATTGTCCCGACTATTTGTTTGTTTATTTGAGTGGTATGTGTATGCCGCTTTTAACATTAATACAAGGGTTGCAGGGTTAGCATTACAACTGACTGGCTGGTGTCAGGATAAATGGACCAGTAGTACTGTTAGCATTACAACTGACTGGCTGATGACAGGATAAATGGACCAGTAGTACTGGTAACTTACCCAGGAAACACCGAGATATAACTGAAACATTGTTGAAAGCGACGTAAAACACCACACAACCATAATCCAGCAGTCAAACGGAATGTGTCGGCCGGAACAGTCTGCGCGGACAGCGCAGGCTGTTCTGGTCGATACTTTACGCAGAAGGGTTAAACCCTTACACACATATAACCAATCTCAAGCAAACGACTTTGAAAACATCCACTGACTAATATGGAAACTCTCTATAAATAAAGGCATGATTATTTGATAAAAGCGAAAACGTTGTGGCAAATAGAAGTATTGCTTAACACGCAGTTGCAGATGCATACAAATGTGTCAGCACATCTAAAAGAGTTCACAGAAATATTTGCAGTTGGTTCTGAAATATAATATGATGTAAACAGCTTAAACAAAATGTAATTACTGTAATTTCATTACTGCATTAGTTTTATTTTAGTTGCATGTTTAAAACTGTCAATAAAGGAACAAGTTATTTTTTCTTTATGGCCACAAAAACGAGACAAAATCTTGAACCAACAAAAGCCATCCATTCTCCTTAAGTCAATTTTGTCTGCAATAAATACAGACCAATAATCATTTGAAAGTCAATAAAGAATTAAACAATGTCCAATATTTTTTCTTCAAATGTTCAAAGCATGTTGTTTTATGGGAGCTCTTTCACTGGTTACATGGTATTTTGTTATCATGCATGGTGTCTACTCTGATGGGAAACAATGTAACATTCTGAAAATTGATATTGCAGACCTCAACACTTTCAGCCCAAATTGTTTAAATTAAACACTTCCATATTCAAGATCGGGATCTCTATTTCTCACGTAATAAGAGTTTGGGAATATTATGATAATTAAAAGGCAAACAATACAGATTTCAGGTGAGACAGCTCATTACGAGCCGACTCATTTGAATCTGTATTATTTGTAAAAAACCTCATTATTGCCATTGGGGCTGAAAGAGTTTATGGGAAAGAATAGTGAGGATTTCTGCACATTCAGCAATAAAAACTGTACAGGCAAGCATCCTTTTCCCTCTCACTACAATGCAGCTTTTGAATTTTCAAATGTAATTCTCAAGTCAGGTATGGATTAATTTTCTTTTGTAGATAAAGCCTTATAAAATATAAAGCGGTAAAACCAATGAATAGTCCAACAATGAATTGTAAAAATATCAAATAGAGGGGATGTGATAAGTAAAGTATCATAGGGCCACAACATTGTAGTAAACGAAAGGGCCATGATGGCCCTTTCTTGTTCAACTGATTTGATAGAACTTAAATAGTTTTCAAAGTGTTTTTTCTATAAGGAAATAAGGGATCTGAAAAATTTGATAATTTTGTTAAAGGGTCACCCAAGGAACATTTGTGCCTAATTATTTTCAAATCAGGCCCCATGCTTTTGGTCTTTTAAGGCAAAATTCACTATAATTATAGTATGTGAGGAAATCTACAACTATTTGAGCAAAGAACATTTGTGTCAAATAAATTCTAAATCGAGCCAAAGGTTTTGGACAAGTTCTTTTTTTCTTTTTCCCCCATTGCCATGGCAACCCGAATTTTACATAAAATGTAATCATTTTAGCAATGCTGTAAGACTATCACATACAGTACATTATGATAAAGTTAAGTCAGAATTGGCCTTGCAGTTCAGGAGATGTCATTCAAATGTTTTTTATACAAAAATCCTTTCCTTTGCCGTGGTAAACAGTGTTTGCATGGAGTTCAAATAATTTAACCCTTTCCCACATACAACAAACCCATCAGCAGACAGCTTTGAAAACCCTGAACAATTTCAAAAAAAAGATAGCTGTATTGTTAAAAAAAGTTGAAAACAGTGTGGCCAAAGGAGAAATTGCTCATCATGAGCAATTTCACCTTTGGCCACAATGTTTTCATAAGTCATCTGCTGCTATTGCGTGAAAATTCATCTGCAGGTGGAAAAGGGTTTAAACATCTGTCCAGTGGATTAGGATAACATTAAGGCGGACAGTGAAGATTCTGGTGAGACGGTGCATTTTACTCCAAATCATTGTAACTTGATCTAATCTTTTTCTGATTAAGCCAAACATAACATTTTTCTCACATGCAGACAACATTTGAAAACAGTGTGGCAAAGGAAGAAGTTGCTCAAAATGAGTAGGTTCTTCTTTTTGCAACAACGTTTACAACTTGATTTAATTATTATCCATGTATTTATTGAGATACTCCATATTTACAAAGTTGTCTGCTGCAGACTTATATTGTATGTGGGAATTAAAGGAGAGTTCATTGTCTCTGTGACAGATTTCCCAAGATAAAATGGGGATATTGTTCACAACAGGCAATTTCCCAATTTCCCATCTCCCTAAAGTATACTTCCAGCTTTTGCTTAAATATTTTTTATAAAGAGATCATCCAACTATATACGGATGCATTTACAGCATAATTATGTCTTTTGAAAGCAATGTTGCAAAGAAGAATTGAACTACTTTGGATGACTGTAAACAATAAGATGCATACCAAGAAAAGTCATTGCTTGAGTTTCATTATCAACTTTAAGCAAAGACTTCTCAAATATCCAAGTAAGTATTTGACAAATATAATCCCTTTTCTACATACAACAAATTTGCAGCAGATTACTTCATTAGACATCAGGTTAACAAATGGTAAATCAGTATTAATTTAATGATCAAATAGAGTTGAAGACTTAGTCGCAAAAGGAACAAGAGGCCCAACAGGGCCAATATTGCTCCACTACATTGGGTAACATGAACATTTCTACAAATTTGTTTTCACTACAGTCACATAAGGCAAAACAGCCCCGCCCCCTGATGGCCATGCTTTTAAACCAATCAACATGGCTTGAAGGAATCTGAAAGAAGGTCACCCAAGGAACATACCTACACAATTATTTGGAAATCATCAAGATACTTTCAGAGAAGAAGATTTTTAGAGTTTTCACTTAATAATAGCCATATACGGCAAAACAGCCCAACCCCTGGGAGCTATGTTTTTTTCCTTCAATCTTTCAGGCAGTGCAGCAGTGGAGCTAAACATTTGCTCATTATAAGCAATTTCTCCTTAAATTGTCACATTGTTTTCAAAAGTCATCTGCTGCTTTGGCTTCAGAAAGTGTCTAGCTGTCTGTATGTGGGAAAGGCTTCAGGATTGTGATAGGGTTTGTATGATTTCATGCAATTATAATTGTTAACCATTTCCCACACACAACAAATTTTCAGCTGAAGTCTGTGAAAACATATAGCAAAAATATGAGCCTGAGCAATTTCCCTTTTTGTCAGAATGTTTTCAAAGGTTGTCTGCAGATGCTTAAAAATAAGTCTGCAATTGGGTTAGGGTCAAAGGGGAGAGTGAAAAGAGAAAGAAAAAAAGAATGATTACCTGTAAAATTCCATATTTGATTTCGAGCTCCAGGAATGTCTTGTCCTGTAATTAGAAAAGAAAAAAGAAACATGATTATAACCCTCTTTCATACATGCAGACACAGCTACAGCAGAAAACAGATGAAAACATTGTAGCACTTGGAGAAATTGCTAAATATGAGCAATTTCTTCTTTTGCCAAAATGTTTTCAACTCATTTTAATAAAGATCAGTTCATTTAATGAGATTTTCCAAATGTTTACCTTGATCTTTTAAAGTCATCTTCTTCAGATCTTTTGTATGTGGGAAAGGGTTAAGACACAATAACATGGGGCTTCAGGCAACTTCAGTTGGGTTTAATTTCCTCAGTCGATAAATTGATCATCCTTCAAACACCATCAGGATTTTTCTTTATTTTCACAGAATTGAGTTATGATATCACGATCTCTCTCCGGAGACGTATAACCTCAACATTTTCATCAGTTTTATGTCATCCTCAATTTACTCTCTACCCTGGTGTGTTGTCCAATTTCAGAGAAAGTTTGGCTGTGAGAGTTGTTCAAGCTAACCAGTTATAACTCTATATCACCATACAGTGTGCACATTTACCATTTTGTATAACTGTTTATAAAATAAATGTTCAACATCATGAGCTTAAAGTGCTCAATACATGTATTTGTAAAACATAATATTTATTAGTGAAACACCAATACCTGCATGAGGGAACAAAGTAGGTCAAAGTCAAACAATCCAAGTTGGCCAGTATTGTTCCACTGTCATTAGACGAAAAATTAACTCACTATTGACACTAACTCCCCTGCTGTCACGTTTTTCAACCAATCAACATGGCTTTAAGGAATCTTATAAAGCTAAGGCCACCCAAGAAATATTTCTACAAAATTGTTTTAAAATCAACTTCATAATTTCCATAGAGAATTTCTATAGCCATTTTAGGCAAAACAGCCTCTCCCCTGGTGATCATATTTTTTGTTATCTATTAACATGACTTGAAGGAATCTCATAAAGGGTCAGCCAAGGACTATTTCTTCAAAATTATCTAGACCAAAATTTCATAGGAGAAGATTTTTTTCACTACAGCCATATAAGGCTTTTAGTCAGTGTAGCTAAAAATAACTTGGTATCACTAGAAATTTCTTGCTACAAGAAATGCTCTTTCATAATATGAAAGCCCAAATTCCAAAAGGTCCAAAGTTATGGTCAATGTTAAACTTTTTGAAAAATTGATCAATTGTTGATGTAAAAGTCACACCTTCAAATAAAGTTTTAAGAAATTAGATCAGAGGTCATGCAGTGTCACAACATGAATTATTTTGGGATTGGTCACAAGGAAAGCACATGTCTAATCCAAAAGCCAGTACTTGACTAAGCAAGAATTACCCAAATGTTAAAAGATGTTGCCACAAAATAAAAGGGTATATAATTATGTACTATTTGTAAAATGTAAGGAAACAATGTATACTGATGGCTTAGTGTGATACAGTTGTAACTGTATGTAATTTATGAAGCAGTTACAACTGTTTCATCCTCAGCCAATGGTTCTATGATTATATCAGGAGCGTAGCTCCCTTTATGCACTACTGTAGGCACGTGCCTACACTTTTTTTCTAAACATGACCCAAAATGCAGCTGCGGCGATACACATCTGCGTAATGTATCAACCAGATCAGCCTGCGCTGTCCGCGCAGACTGATCCGGCCGACACATTCCGTCTAAGGGGGGATAGATAGAGTAGTCATTCATGAAACAGAAAATCCACAGGAGGCGAAAAGTTTATATCCGGGTACGCCTGTGTGGCATGCTTAGGCTGATCCTGGTTGATACTTTACGCAGAGTCCACAATGTTGATTTTCTCACGAGACGGAATACACATTGATTATTGCCAAGCTAAGCCCCTGTATACTGCGCATGTGTGCAGCTTGATCTTAGTATGATCCCTGGTTAACTAACCAGCACAAGGCTAGGAAATGTTCCCTGACCAAGGGAACTCCACCTAGGTCTCAGAGTTTGAAATCCCTACGCAAAGCTCATGGCAAAGTCCTCTGAACAAGTTCAGACTGAGGCCACTTCTTTCATGGTGCAAAGAAAACTGAATAAGATTAATCTTTGTCATAGTTCTGTCGAAAGCTGTCTTGGATAGAACAAGCGGTTTCTTTTTTCATAACTGATATAGTTCTTTCGATGATGGTACAAGCAAATTACTCCTTTTTTTCATAACTGGTTGACTACAAGGGCCTATGACTCCATTAAACGTTTTTGTATTATGTTATGTACAAGTTAATTACAATAAATTACGATAAAAAACAATTAAAGATCATCATACACATTTTTGCAGTATAATTTTGATACGAGGGGTGATCCAGAATTAACCAGACTGTGTCTTTAATTTCTGTATTTAATGAGATGAAAAGTACAGAGCATGAGGACCATTTTTTTTATACATGTTACCTCAAAATGTCATGACCTTTGTACAAAAAACAACAAAAATACATTGATTAACAAGCTGTCCATATCTGGAAGGCCTTACACTGACAAGGTGTCATGTTTCTAATTCACAATATGCATACCGGTCGTTTCTCTATAAGTCTCCTCTACAAATAACTCATTTCTCAGCGCCTGGTGATCCACTCAGGTCAAATATATCCGAATACAATGATGTGTCAAGTTCAGATACTAATCACAATTCCTGAAAGTTGTCAAACTTGTGTCCCTTCAAAGCAGACTAAATTACCACAGGAAAAAAACAAAAAGCTATCGACGCCATATTTGATGAGGAGGTTGGTCCACTAATTTGAATCCAACCAGGCCCACTCTAGTTATTTTTAAATGTTTTTTGTTTCAACTTTAAATTAAGCTTAAATGGGTGTATTTGCTCAAAATTTAAGTTCAAAATTACATAAACTAAACAAGATACAGTTACAGTCCTTGTTTGATTCTTAGCAAAAACATCACATAAACTTGTAAGAACTTATCAAAGATCAATGGTGAGAATTATTGTTACAGCATAAGGATTAACCCTTTCCCTCATACGGCAATTCTGCAGCAGATGACTTTGATCATATTTTGTCAAAAAATAGAATATCTCTATAATTGAATGGATAACCTATGACTAAAAGTGGAAAACATTGTGGCAAAAGGAGAAATTGCTTGTTTTAGAGCAATTTCTTCTTTTGTCACTATGTTTTCAAAAAGCCGTCTGCTGAGGGAAAGGGTTAAAAACAATGCTCTTGAGAATATAATGCTCCTCTTTATCTTTTACCACATATTGACACTTTTTGATGAATTTGCAACAGAAGACTGCTGAAAACATTTTGTAAAGTTATAATTGATAGTAAATTTCTCTCGTGTCTCTATTTCCTATGCTATGACAGGGTAATTGTTGATTGAAATGATTACATCAGAATGACCATGGTTTATTAGACCACTTCTTTTTTATGTGTACAAATACTGCTGTAAATAAGTTTTCAGGAGCCAATCTTATTAGATATTCAGTTTCAAATGATGGGACATGACTGAATGAGGAACTGGAAAAAACCCTGATAAACTTTTTAGTGCAGTATGATTTGGATCATTCCTCAGGTCCCCAAAGTGCTGCCCCTGTCACATGGTTCATGTTAGAGCCTGTTAAATACAGGGTTAACTCTTTCCCATATAAAAACAATCTGCAGCAGACGACTTTAACCCTTTCCCCCATATAGACGCTTTCTGACGCCGCTGCAGCAGACGGCTTTTTGAAAACAGTGACAAAAGAAGAAATTGCACAAAATGTGCAATTTCTCCTTTTGCCACAATGTTTTCCACTTTTTGTCATTGGTTATCCATTCAATTATAGAGATTTTCCATTTCTTGACAAAATATGTTCAAAGTCGTCTGCTGCAGAATTGTCGTATGAGGGAAAGGGTTAATAACTTTTAAACAAAAAATATGCAAAATGTTTTCAATCTATTCAGATAGCTGCAGACCTGTTGTATGTGGGATAAGGTTGATGACATCTGTTCATTAATTTGCATACTTGAATGGTCGGTTCTTGGTCAAAAGCATTCTCCAGATGTTTGTCACAGGGATGATTTGTCTGTTAATCGTTATATGTGTGTGTCGTCTTATTGTACGTGTTTTCTTCAAAACTTCTCTTTTCATATTACTCACGTTCATTTGCATGTAGTACTTACCAATATTCACTTAACGTTCATCTCTCATTGTTATTAAAAGTACTCATGCCATGGCCTCATTTCAGCACATACCATTTCATTATTATACATATCGGGCCTCATTGCACATTCTTTTCACGTAGACTTACCTAAACATCGTGACAAGTGAAGCGCACTCTACGACACCTATCTTGTCATATTTCCATCTGACTCAGTCGACTAAGTCGCACTTTGTCGACCTTATAAAGCTATCTAGAATTCTGAGTGCCTTCATTTGTTGCTTTTCCAGGTAAATACATTATCATTTTTTTCATCTTCATTTCTTTTCAGCTGCATTGAATGTCTCATTTTGTAAGTTTATTCGTAAATGTTAATTTGTTCATTTATTTGTTTTGTTGCATGTTATCTTGTGATATTTCCATCTGACTCAGTCGACTAAGTCGCACTTCGTCAACCTTATAAAGCTATCTAGAATTCTGAGTACCTTCATTTGTTGCTTTTGCAGCCTACCCCGAAGAAGAGTCCATACAATACAAATATCAGCGTAACATGTTATAATTATGGATGCTTGTAAAACTAGATGACAAACACGGTAGAACCTGATTACGCTGCGTGAATACACATGGTGACGTAAAAAGTGGTTGGTTATTAAAGCTCCAAAGGTTAGTTTTCTTATAACATTGCCCAAATGTTCGTTTGAATATTTAATATTGATCAGTGTTGCATCTCAGTTATATAGAGTCCATTCATATTGACTTTAATAAGACATACAGGAATCTCCTGATCAGATTGAATGAAGGCTTGATTATCGATCTAGAAATAAGCTGTTATCAAAGTCCCCATTTTTTTTCCTTATAAAATTGCCCAAATATTTGTTTTGAATGTTCAATATTAACCCTTTCCCACATAATATAGACGCTTTCTGAAGCCTCTGCAGCATACAACTTTTGAAATTATTGTGGGAAAAGACACTTTCGTTTTAAAGGTATTTTGTATATGTTGACCTTGATAATTTCAAAGTCGTCTGCTGCAGGTTTGTTGTATGTTCGAAAGGGTTAAATAGATCAATGTTGCATCTCTATTGTATATTCTATTCATCTTGACTTTTAATAGCCAAACAGAAAACATTCTAATCAGATTGCATGAAGATGCTGCAGGCTCATTCATCACAAATCTAGTTGGTTCCAAAATTTAAATTTCTAAAAACAGGGCCCAAATTGTTTGATTTGAATGGTCGATATTGATCAATATCATTACATCTCAACTGTATACAGTCCATTCAAATTGACTTTAAATGGCCAACAGGAAATATTCTGATCACAGTGCATGAAGATGCTGCAGGCTTGATCATCTAGCTTATGGTCCTAAACATAAGTTTTCTAATAACATCATAAACATGGCCCAAATGTTCATATTGAATGATCCATATTGATCACTGTGTTCTCCATTAATTTTGACTTCTCAGATGGCCGAATTTGGCAATAAAATAACACAAACAGATTTTAGTGCCATAAACCTTCTTCTCTTGACAAACTCTTACAGAATTGAATCATATTCATACAGCCAGGCATAACCCTTTCCAGTACAGACACAATTGCAGCAGACACATTTTGGTGCATCTGAAGCACCGTTAGTCTGACGACATTTGCAAAAATTGTGGCAAAAGGAGAAATGTACTTTCATTTATAAAAAAAGATTTTCCATGCATGTGGGAAAGCATTAATGGAAAAGCTATTGTAAGCTTAATAATATGTTATCGCAAGATAAATTTACATAGATGTATTATTTCTACATTCATCTCATCTGAGTTCAGCAAAGCAAAAGCAGGTTTAAGATGATTCATAGCATGACAAGAGCATTCCATATCTGCATGTAGTATTCCATATCTGCATGCAGTATAGTTTGAATAACATCCTCTGCGAAATATTCTGGAACAGTTCCAGAATTATACTAACATTGTTCCAGAATAAATGTTCAAGAACTGCTCTAGAACAAGCCCAGATCCGTTCTAGAACATTTAAAGAACATTTCTATTATGTTAAATGAGACAAATTTCAGGGACAGATGTTCTAGAACAGTTCTGTTACTCTGTTTTTTGACCACTTGTTCAAGAACAGTTCTATAACAAATATTCTAGAATAGGTTGAGAGCAGTTCCCTTTCTATTGTTCTGGAGTTGTTCTAGAACTAGTCTAGAATAATTCTAGAACAGTTCCAGAACAATTCTATTGGAAAAATTGTCTCACTTAACGTTCTAGAACTGTCCCATAAACATTCTAGAACTGTCCCACAAACATTCCAGAACAGTTCTAGACCAGAGTTCCAGAACAATTCTAGAATTTTCTAGAATAGTTCAAGAATGGTTTCAGAACAATGAAGGTTTGTTCCAGAAATGGTGTGGGATGGTTCTAGAATAGTTCCAGGACACCTGCTCAGTAAACAGCTGAATCATACTTGTATCTGTTCTAGAGCTTGAACAATCCAAGAAATATTCAATTAAAAGTAAACTCACAGAAACTACAATCATGTTTGCATTTAGTACATGTCTAAGATAGACTATGTTGTAATGGGTTATCCTAGACATTGTAGTAAATTACAAAATTAACTGAAAATGCCAGGGCCTGGAACTGCCTAAAGCCTAAAAGTGTTCCAAAAAGTAATCATGTTACAAGAGTTATCACTAAAGATGATGAATTTCACTTTAAATCACTGAATAAACATTCATTAACATAAGTTTTACCTGTCAAGTGTTTCTAAGCCAAGTTGAATACATTCTGTGCTTGTAAAGCTTCATTTTATGTTTTTTCTATCTGCTTTTATCATTAGAATGAGAAGAAAAGTTATTTACAAATCACTTTGTTAGTCGCCGGGCAGAAGCCCGCGACTTCTATTTTTAATAGGTTTTCGGAAATCACATGGGAGGGCGGCTTATTATTAGAAAGAAACAAATCTAGATGATTTGAACATATTACAATTGTGGTTGTTTACGAACACTAATAAATGACACATCTAAAATGAAATAAATATTCCGATATTTTAATGTTTGCATTTTTTTTTATTTCACTCGCATTTAAGTTTTTTGTCTTATTTACGAAGACAAACGTGGTCCCTTCAAGACGTGAACCAACACCCCCTAATGCAGACTCTTATGTGTCATCATTGAGGTCAATTTCGGATTCTCCTTTTAATAGCAATTTTAACTTACTAAATGTTGTTTTCATGTTCAAAGAGATGTCTTGATTTGTGTAGAATTCATTTAATAATGTTAATCCATGAATATCTAAAGTAGGAACTGTTTCTAAGCTAAATATAGACCCTATTCTGTTGTGTAGTTTCGTGACCTTTAACATCGATTTTCGCGCATGCGCATTTCGATATGAAAAAGCGAGTGATATTATTTTATTTTAGACAAGTACAAGACGAATGTTTGACGCAAAGCGTCAAAGAGAAGCCGCAATATTTCGTTGTACATGTAGAAATAAGAAAAAAAGAACATTTTTAAATCCACAAACAATAGAACAATTTAAACTGTAGACGGTAATGCTGATATATTTCTCCTTTTGTCTTGAAGACTTTTGTTTTCTTCAAATTACCTCCCTTTAAAGCAATACCAGGATATTTACCTTGTGATTCGAATAAGATTGACAAATATTGAAATTATATGAATGAATACTATTATTTAAATAAGTAACAACAGCAAAATTAAATTTAAGCCAAGATAAATGTGTACACATTTCGTTAATATTTTATAGATACCCTAATGTATAGGTATGAACATAAAATTTATAAGCAAATGTTTTCATTTCAACGTTCCTAATGTTTGAATAGACTAAGGAAAGTCAAGAATACATAAATAAATCAATGCAGTCTTTTCTGGCGACATTGATGCCTTGCATCAACTTTCTCTTGTACATAATATTTGATGACAATCCATTATAACCGAGTGTTTTGTGAAAACATTGCCTGAATTTTAACATGTCACATTATCATCCATTTTGAAAATTTAAAATCTCAACTTCCTGTAGTTGTTGTTGCAATTATTTAAAAAAAAAAAGGTTCTAGAATTGTTCTAGAAGTGTCCATGTTTCTCTTCAGAATGGATCAAGTTTAAGTGATTCATTCACACTGAGTTAAATTTTTTAATACAAAGTCATTATTATTTAATTAAATTGACTGTGTAAAATTATTCTAAAAGTGTACTGGAATTATGTTGTAGATCATTTCTAGAACATATGCAGAACTTGATATGATGATGATGATCTTCTAGAATTTTATTTTAGAACATTTGTAGAACATTTCAAGAACTTGATATTTCCTTGAAATGTTCTAAAAATGTTCTAGAACATTTGTAGAACTTGTAAATCACAGATTGTAAAAGTTCATATTTTGGAACATTTTAGAACACTTTTAGAACCAAATATTAAAAATTTGTAGAAAATTTCTTAAACTGATTTTGTCCTTGAAAAGTTCTAAAAATGTTCTAGAATATTTCAAGAACACTTTCAGAATGAAAACAAGTTCAACAAATGTTCTGGATTTGTTCTAGAACAGTTCTAGAACATGCATATGTTACTGTTCTAGAACTGTTCCATTTTCTAGAACATAATTTCGCAGGGGAAGAGCATTCCATATCTGCATGTAGTATAGTTTGAATAACACAAACAAATTCAGGATGCAAGAAGCTTTTTGTGGCATAATTTGAGTTTGTCAGTTTTTTCAAATATTGAAAAGAATAGTTTTAAACATTGGAAAAAAATTGCATTATTTAATTTAACCCATTCTTGTAGACACATTCTGAGCAGCAGACAACTTTTGAAAACATACTAGTAGCAAATGTAAAAAATTTCTCCATTTGCCACGATGTTTTCAACTCAATTCAATAATTAAACCCTTATTTATGGAGATTTTTCCCGTTTTTACTAACATGTTTACAAAGTTGTCTGCTGTACATTTGTTGTATGCAGGAAAGACTGGGTTAAAAACAATATCATGCAACACACTGTTAAATGCTGTTAATGCCGTTTTTGGAAGGTGATTATTATGTAATAACAAGAGAAAGTTGATGCAACGCATCAATGTCGCCGGATATCCATAGTGCAGTTATGCATAACACTAACATTATAGTAGTTGTATAAACAGTTATCAACTGAGGGGCATATTGGAACATCAAGGGTGGGGTCAAGTGAAAATGTATCATAACTTGCATTGTTTTGTCAACGAAGTGAATGATAATTGAAGCCTTCATTATTTATGATCAATCTCCATTCCAAAGTAGGTTGACCATACACACAACCAACTAATTATTGATCATAAACAGTAATGGAAATGAGAAATCTTGCCAATCATTAGTCTTAGTATGTATACAGTGCTATCATTAAGGAATAATTATAAGATTTGTGAATTCCACATACACTTTTCAAGATGTTTGTCAGAATATTTGAATTTTATCATTTTTCAATAAAACCAAAAAACAGACAATTTAGGATTTGCATGCAATAGCACGTCATTTTACCTTTCCTCTATTAAAGTCAACAGTGGACACCTTTGCAGCAATCTACTTTTAAAACAATGAGTTGAGGGTTAAATCGCTGAAGACATGAGTTTTCTCTTTTTCTCAAAATGATATTAGCTTGGCATCCTAATTATATCATACTTTTACAAATGTTGAAATGTAGTCCAATATTTATAAATTAGTCCACCTTCGAAATATAATATCAACTAAACAGTTAAATCTGCAGATCGGAAGCAATATGCCTTTAGGGAATTAAATGACACATTTAAAATTGTCAAGGACGAACTAATTTTGTACGAAAGACCCGATTCTTTCTTATTCGCAGAGGTGTCGTTCTTGAAACTCTCTTTATATGCAGAGAGTGTTCGTTCAAAGTAATTTTTCTATTAAAACTAGTTTTATCTCGGTTTGTTCTTTTCTTCATTTGTTTCGAACCAAATATACATTTTAAATCACCTACGATTTACTATTTGTAAGTGAGTGTAAAGAGACGGCTCTCTGCAAAGGAGATTGATCTACGCAGTTGGTATGGTATTCGCGAGTCACGCTTCAAGCAGGTGCGCGTATGTAAACAACATTAGACTGTCATTGGTTATCGCACACACAGTAAGTACAGTAGTATATAGTAGCGTGTGCAAAATTTACAAATCTATGCGGGCGGTACTCGGTAGTGACGTAATCAACAGTTCTAGGTTAGAAACAGTTCATATTTTAGATATACACGAGTTAACATTATCAAATGAATTCTTCACAAATCAAGACATATTTTTGAACATGAAAATAACATTCAGTAAGTTAACATTACTATTGAAAGTAGAATTTGACGTGATTTTTATTTCAATATATCTCAATATTGACATATAGCAGTTGGTTGCAAGTCTAGCAGGGACCACATTTGTCTTCGTAAATAAGACAAAAACACTTAAATGCAAGTCAACAAAATGAAACTAAAAATACCTAAAACATCGAAATGTTTATTCCATTTTAGATGTGTCATTACTTAGTGTTTTTAAACAAACACAATTGTAATATGTTCAAAACATCTTAATGTGTTTCTTTCCAATAATTATCCCTCCTCCCATGTGATTTCCGAAAAGCTATTAAAAATAGAAGTCGCGGGCTTCTGCCCGGCGACTAATAATCTTCTTCATATGGGATTGCACACCTTAATGGAATATGTCCTATAACACACATCCTCTCTATAAACTATATGATCTCTTCATACATACGCTAGTCAATATAGTTCGCAAAAAATCATTGTAAATTCATACTTTAAGTGTTTTCATGTACAATCAGTTTGATGTAGAAACTGGTTTGGACAATTAAATTTTCAAACAATTCATGTTTTTGTGGCTTTGAAAATTAAAATTGATTTTGATTTTCCAAATACACATCTTTCTGTGGTAAACATTGTTACCTGTATATTCTTACGCGCCACGCTTTTGTGAACAACACCGATACACCGGATCAGATATACATTACACGAACTAGGTCAATTCGAGGACATACCGTGTCGTAAGGTAGTTTCCCCAAAATATGCTAATCTATCCTTAATTACGACTTTCAGTTTTGTTCTTTATATTTCCTCTAGCATATTCATTTATAGGTTTTTACATCAGTTATATATATATTATATGTATATATATATTTACTAATTGAAACGTTGTGGGAAAAAAGGAAAAAAATCCCTCTCAGATATTTTCAAAATCGTCTGCTGCATTTGGAGTCCTGGGATAAATTTCTTATGTTTTGTTACAATGTTGTCAATAGTTGTGTGCTAGGGAGAAATGTTAGTTATCTGGTAATTCACGAATGGTGTGTTCTCCCGAACGACTACTCGACTAAATATGTATAAGGGGATTAGGGGGGCATTCTAAATAGTAAATTACAGAATGATTATATAAAAAGGATTGATTGATTAGGCTTTAACTCCGTTTTCAACAATGGTTCAGTCATATCACGGCGGCCAGTTCACCTATTCATGTGTTGTCTGGCTTTCTCACACAAGTAATCCACACAACATTCTTTCCAAGCAACTGGCTTCTTTTCCAAATAGACTGTTAGCCCATTGGTGAAAGATGAATGACGCTTGTCACAATGACAGAAAGAATGATGGCCGAGCTTCGATTCGAACTTACAAATGCTTGATTGACAGCCCGCGTCGCTACCGACTGATTTACCGGAGGAAAGTTGAAAGATGTGGAAATCACTTTTCCTGAATTGGTATGGTAAAATCGAACTCATGCATACTGGATAAGCACCCAAACATGTTGCCTCTTTAGATATTGTAGCTCTTGAAACAAAATGTTGTGGGAAAAGAAGCCTTTGGTTTTAATATGCATTGGGTGTTTTTTTTTTAACAATTCGTTTCATTCAATCAGATTTTATCTGAATATCTAATTGTTTTAAATTGTAAAATATTTGGAAGTGTTTGAATCCACGCTTGACGCGTAATACACATCAAATAAAATTATTTCTATAAAAATCTGATCATCGTGAGTTGTCATGATATTATTTAGATTTTACAACACTTTCTTAATGTTTTTGTTATGTGAGAATTGATTTAAATTGAGGGCACACCTATACTTAACAAGCAAATTCAGAGAATCATGGTCCCCCGCCAGGGTCAAGGTCACAAAAATTGGTATTGATGGAAAGGGGTTGTCACAAGGAATACACATGTGAAATATGAAAGCAGTACCTATTACGGTTCAGAAGAAAGGGCCATAACTCCGTGAAAAATCATCCAACCGGAACGCAAACACGATATGCGCATCTACACTTGGTGGTGATCCTTCCTATGAAGTTTCATAAAATTGCAAAAAGCGGTTGCAGAGAAATAGCCCGGAAATGAATTTAGTCATACATAGCCTGATGGTGGAGTAAAGGGCCATAACTCCGTGAAAAATAATCCAACCGGAACGCAAACACGATATGCGCATCTACACTTGGTGGTGATCCTTCCTATAAAGTTTCATCAAATTCCAAAAAGCGGTTGCAGAGAGATAGCCCGGAAATGAATTAAGTCATACATAGCCGGATGGTGGGGTAAAACTCCGTGAAAAATCATCCAACCGGAACGCAAACACGATATGCGCATCTACACTTGGTGGTGATCCTTCCTATAAAGTTTCATCAAATTCCAAAAAGCGGTTGCAGAGAAATAGCCCGGAAAAATGAATTTAGTCATACATAGCCGGATGGTGGGGTAAAGGGCCATAACTCCGTGAAAAATCATCCAACCGGAACGCAAACACGATATGCGCATCTACACTTGGTGGTGATCCTTCCTATGAAGTTTCATAAAATTCCAAAAAGCGGTTGCAGAGAAATAGCCCGGAAATGAATTTAGTCATACATTGCCTGATGGTGGAGTAAAGGGCCATAACTCCGTGAAAAATAATCCAACCGGAACGCAAACACGATATGCGCATCTACACTTGGTGGTGATCCTTCCTATGAAGTTTCATAAAATTCCAAAAAGCGGTTGCAGAGAAATAGCCCGGAAATGAATTTAGTCATACATAGCCTGATGGTGGGGTAAAGGGCCATAACTCCGTGCAAAATAATCCAACCGGAACGCAAACACGATATGCGCATCTACACTTGGTGGTGATCCTTCCTATGAAGTTTCATCAAATTCCAAAAAGCGGTTGCAGAGAAATAGCCCGGAAATGAATTTAGTCATACATAGGGGTAAAGGGCCATAACTCCGTGAAAAATAATCCAACCGGAACGCAAACACGATATGCGCATCTACACTTGGTGGTGATCCTTCCTATGAAATTTCATCAAATTCGAAAAAGCGGTTGCAGAGAAATAGCCCGGAAACGAAAGTGTGACAGCGTGACGGACTGACGGACTGACGGACTGACGAATGAGAAATAATAGTCCCCGCGCTTTCGCGAAAGCGGGGGACAATTAAGCTTTCATGCAAGGAGAAAACATTACGTTCTACGTTGTATCCTCATTCAAACACAGTTTATCGAACATTGTTGCAAATGTAAAATTAATTCATGTTTTCATAGTTTCATTCATAGCACTTGTATACGTTCATTCATAGCATTCGTTCACTTGTGAAAAGCAAATTTGAAAGACAGTGGCTGTCATAGATTTTTTTTATGACGAGCAAGTTCTCCTATTGTTACAATGTTTTTATATATTTATGTTCTCACTTTTGTAATGTTTAATATTAAATGTACTTGCTCTTCAAATTTGGAAGAAATAAAGAATATCTATCTATATATCTTTGTCCTTATACAGACGCATAGAAAGATAGTATTAGCTATTGACGGATATGACTGAATGTTATTCTTTCCTGTACTTTTCTGTCTAAATATGAAAAAATGCTTTCTATATTTTTTACAAATATTTCTCTCTATATTTTTTACCAAAAATATATTTTGTTTCAATGCAATTTCTAAATGAATTGTATGTATGCAATACTCCTCACTTCTTGACAGTGTTTGCTAACTATTGTGAATATAATATAATGTCCAGCTGTCAACAATTTTGAAGTTTTATTCTTTCTTTCTTATTGTATTCTACTGATGAAGGCGTTCTTCCATTTGTTTGATTTATTCTTTTTATACAATTTTACCTATTCCGAAACTGCAGCAAAATAAAGAAGTTTTAAAGACTTAAATTCTTTCATTCATTTATTTTCCAACATATTTGCTCTCGTTTGTTCCTATCCATATATCCTAGCCATGATCTGTTCATACCTTGCATACAATGCATTATCCCATCTGCACCTGGCTGACATCACTCTAAAATCACCTTCCAGCAGTACTTTCAGTACTTTGATTTAACAAGAGTGTTTAACAGAACACAATGTGTTAGTAAGTGAACGAGATGTCAGAGCATGCAGTCAGGAAAAGTGATCCATATGTCACTCCCTGCAAAGGCAAGCAAGCTTAACCCTTTCTCACAGTCATACAGACGCTTTCTGACGTCTCTGCAGCAGACGACTTTCGAAAACATTGTGACAAAAGGAGAAATTGCCCATAATGAGCAATTACTCCTTTTGCCACAATGTTATTAACATTTTTTCAGTAGTTATATACCTTTATTTAAAGAGATATTCTGTGTTTTTGTCAAAATATTTTCAAAGTCGTCTGCTTCAGGTAACTTGTTGCATGTGGGAAAGGGTTAACAGCATGAACTTTGCTGCAGATGTCTTCATCTACAGAGATTACTTTGTTAAAAAAAATCCAAAATAGTTATTTTCCTTGTGAACAAATTATATAACTAATTCGTTTCCAGAAACCTCTGGTTATATGATTTTTGGCCTTATGTTATATTATATTGGAGGCAAAAGGGCTATAAAGCCAATTATTCAAATTGGATAAAGTCATCCCCACTATTCCATTTCATATTAATCCTTTACCACATATAGACGCTTTCTCAGACGCCTCTGCAGCAGACGGCTTTTTGAAAACATAGTGACGAAAGAAGAAATTGCACAAAACGTTCAATTTCTCCTTTTGCCACAATGTTTTCCACTTTTTGTCATAGGTTATCCATTGAATTATGGAGATTTTCTATATTTTGACAAAATACGTTTAAAGTCGTCTGCTGCAGAATTGCCGTATGAGGGAAAGGGTTAAGATAATATTGTGTTCTTCCCTCTGTAAATTTTAGCCTTTTCCCCCATACAGCAAATATGCAGCTGAAACACCTTCGTAAACATTTAGGCAAAAATATGGAAATTCAATATAGATGGAAAAAAGTGTCATGATTAAATAGTGTTGAAAGCATTGTGGCAAAAGTAAGAGATTGCTCAGTATGAGCAATTTCTTCGTTTGCAACAATGTTTTAAAATTTGTCAGCAGCAGATGAGTCAAAATGTGTATGCATGTGAGAAAGGTTAAGCCATTTTTGGTTTGCATCCATCATAAATTCGAACACATAATCTTATTCATAGATTTGTCATTGAGAGAGTCTAGTTATGTTAATACAAAGCCTGTTCCTGGAAAACCAAGCTTTACACTTTCCCACATATAAACACTTTCTGATGCATCTATAGCAAAATTACAACTTTTAAAACATTGTGGCAAAAGAAGAAATTTCTCATGATGTTTTCAACTTTATTAAATGAATGTTCTCTCATATATAGTTTTGATATTTTTAGACATATTTTGATGCATCTGAAGCAAACAACTTTTTAAATCATTGTGGCAAAAGGAGAAATTGCTCATAACGAGCATTTTCTCCATTTGCCACAATGATTTCAACTCTTATTTAATAATCATGCATAGTATCATTTATAGAGATTTTCTATATTTTTTAAATGATAATTTCAAGGTTCTGCTGCAGATTTGTTGTATGGGGGAAGGGGTTAACCCTAACCCACATGCAGATCTATTTTAATGCATTGGTGCAACGACAACTCCTGAAAACAAAATAAGTCGATGATTCCAATTTATTCAATGATTATACTCATGGTAACCCTGGACAATTTTTTTAACCTTTGTAGCAGAAGTAATTTGAAAGCATTTTGGCAAATGGAGAAATTGACTTTGATGAGCAATTTCTACTTTTGCCACAATTTTTTTCAACTCGATTCAATAGCTGTTTTCATTTAAAGATATTTTCCACCTTTTGCTTACATGTTTTCAAAGCAATCTAGGCAAAATACGGAAAATCTTAATGAATGAAAGAAATAATTATTGAATATTCAAAAACATTGTGGCAAAATCAATTTCCTTATTTTGTCACTATGTTTTAAAAGTTGTCTGCTGCAGATGTTTCTGCAGGCTGGAAAGGGTAATAAAACAATCAGTTTAAGGGTTGAGTATTTTACTGTTGAACAAACAAAGATCATTAATTTGTGTCTGCATAGATTTGCATTTGATGCTGAGACAGAGGATGTATTTTAAGGAGATTCTCTTATAAATACTTCCTAATTACTAAATATTTTTTCGAAAAAACCTGCATGAAGCAATTTTTTACTTTTTTCCAAAATGTTTTCAACACTATTTAAGTTTATGCTTTCATTCATAGAGATTTTTTTACCCAGATGCTATGAATGGTAATTTCTCCATTTTTCACAGTTTTCAACTCTATTAAATTGTTAAACTTTCATTTACAGAGGTCCAGATAAGGAGGGGTATTGCTCTTTTCCCCTCAATTTCTCTCTTACTATTAAAGTAAACCCTATGTTGTGGGTACTCAAAAGAATTGTCTCACTGGGTTAGAGGGTCAAAAACAAATTTTAGAACATGCAAAACGCTCCTTATCTACAGCTCTGTTTATAGTGATTTCCATATATTTGCCAAAGTTGTCTACATACAGATTTCTTGAATGTGTCAAAGGGTGAACTATCTGTGTGGCTTGGCTCAATCCCTACAGTAAGATGATCTTCGATTCCTCCCCCCAAAGATGTTTGTTTTTTCACATTCATCAGGAAGCCCCAACAAGATATTTGTTATTGGTTTATACCTGGGGGTCTTTCACTATATATCATCTGTCTGATGTGTTAACCCTTATTCTATTAAACTTGACCTTAAACATTTTCTCCTTCATCCTTTTGCCACAAGTCTACCAAAGTCGTCTGCTGCAGGTTTGTGAAAAGGCATCTATAAATGGGAAAGGGTTAAAAATCAAGGACTACAATACCAGTAGCAGGATTTAAGCAGGAAAAGGGTTAATTATCAGAAGATAAATTTTACATGATTTGGTTTCTACAATTAAGTAGATTAATTAAGTGATAATCAAGAAAAGTTAACCATACTATAAACATATTATGAAGCAGGACTCCGCAAAACAATAAATTGCCGGTCTAAACCGATTTTGAACTCGGCGGACCGGTTTCAATCTTAAAACTAGTAACTAAATCTGTCCAGGAATTTTTATAAATTAAAACTAATATAAAATCGGTCCAGGAATTTCTATAAAGCTAACTATATAACACCTCCGCTACAGGTCACTTTGTAAACAGAGTCATCTGTACACCTTCGAGATAGTCACTTACCGTGACGTAAACCGGTTTATCGATCCAATTATCTTTGACAATTGTGTAAACTGATATTTAGGTCTCTGGGATGACGTAATAACCCAAGGAAATCCCATTGAATGCATGTGCTGTAATGATTTCGTGCATCTGATTGGCTGTTAGGGAATTTCTATAGGTCACGTGACCTTTGTAACCTAGTTGCATGGAAAAAGAGATATTTACGAATCTTTTCGTAAAAATAAATATGTCACTAAAAATATAAGGCAGAAATATAACTTCAATTCATTTCATTTGTCTAACAATACATTGGTGAAAGGGCTCAAGACAATTTACTTGCAATGTCCACCGATGGAGGAACTTATGCTCCTTTGTTTTAACATATCGCGGGGAATTACAATAACATTTACAGTGATTCCCCGTAACTAGGAAACGAGCACCTGTTGGCTTCATACGCAACTTCACGGCGCTTGAAATTCGGGATGCTTTGATGTGCATTGTTACTAGAATTGAGCACATGTTGCACCTGCTCGGTATTTGGGATGCTTCGATGGGCATCGTCACTAGAAATGAGCACCTGTTGCGCCAAACGCAAATTCACAAATGTTTTTATGGGGAGAAAAAGCTAAGCAATGCAGAATATTATTATGATTAAGGACATGAATGAATATTTTGAAGAATGTCTAATTTGATTTTAAGTATCTTGCTTGAAAACCCAATCGCTCTGACGGACTAGCGTCTAGAATTTCGTACTCGCCCGATCCTTCATTCCACCCCTGATGGTAATTCCAAAACAACAAAGACACATTTTGTAGTTTTTGTTTATGTAGACAAAACAATGTTAACCGTACAGATAAGAAAAATGTATCTTCTGTGCCCCACCAATCATTTTCTAATAAGAACGGGTCAAACAATTCTGCAATTTGGGAAATTATGATTTGTAAAGTACTTCTAAATTGACATTCACGAGCGATGACACTGGTATGCAACCATCTATGCAAGGTAACCTGCAATCAACATGAAATTCGTGTATATATTTTTTGAAAGAGTTTCATTATCATTTTTTTTACGGGGTGTTAAAAAAAAAATCAACGGACCGATTGAGATTTCAAAATTTGCGGAGCCCTGTTATGTAAATTAATTGAGTGATGATCAAAAAAAATCAACCATAACATAATTATTTGTCTGGGTTTTTTCTAAGTCGAAAAAGGGGCATTCTGAATAATTATTAAAGCCAGAGTTATGGGACTTGGTATAGACATGGCTATAATAAATGTTCCTATATACATGTGTGCCACAATTTCATTTTTGAGTTATGAGGTATACAAGTTTAGACAACGCAGACGCTGACGACAACATCAAGGGAATCAAAGTACCCCAACTTTTGCCAGGAGTTAGAAGAAGCTAGTGAGTTGACAACAAATGCACAGCGATTGCACCGCACACCAAACCTACAGACAGCAAACGTGACTGTGACGTGACCTTGCCTTTGATAAAAACATAGCGAACGATAATGCATTGGCCAAAATTGCTAATTTTTCAGTGTACGGGTCGTGCGTAGTGTATCTGTGACTGGCGCTTTAGGAAAATATACAAACATAAATTATGTATATAATATTATTTTTTATCAATTTCTTGAAAAATATATAAAAATTTCAAAACATCATTATAAAAGAAAGAATTTTCTTGTAACAATAGGAGATCAAGAGGTCACAGATTGGAGGCAAGGCAATAACATATCAAACATTCTTTAATCCTTTTCCACATCTGCAGCAGACAACTTTTTAAAACATTTGGTTAAAAATATGGTGCACTTCTAAAATGAAAGTTTAATTATTGAATCCAGTTGAAAACATTGTGGCAACAGGAAATTTCTCCTTTCACCATATTATTATCAACATTTTCTATTATAGAGACGTCAAAAAGTGTCAAAATGTTGGAAAGTGTTAATAGTCATGTTAATGACATCAATAAATGATGTGATATAACAGAAACACCCAACAAGAAACATCAAACCTTTAAAGCTTTCCGTCATATAGACACTTTCTGACACCTCGGCAGCAGACGGCTTTTTGAAAACATAGGGACAAAAAAAGAAATTGCTCAAAACGAGCAATTTCTCCTTTTGCCACAATGTTTTCCACTTTCAGTCATAGGTTATCCATTCAATTAAAGAGATTTTTTGACAAAATATGTTCAAAGCTGTCTGCTGCAGAGTTGTTGTATGAGGGAAAGGGTTAAAGCTTGATGCTATTTGTGTAATCTTTTCCAATGAAATGACTAGTAGGACTA